>OY728146.1:1242412926-1243612926 GCA_963277665.1 Viscum album | reverse complement strand
TGAAGTGTCATTAACATAATCACGTATTCTATATGATAGGTTAATCGTTTCCATAAAAACCCCAAATCACCTTATTCCCACAATAAAAATATAGATTCTTCAAATATAATATTTCAACCATTACTCCTCAAATTAAATCCCATAGTATTCTATTTTCATTAATCATATAGGGTTCCGAAAAGAGAAAATTTCTTCCAAAATAACTTTATCACTTAATCACCAAATCATTTTCTTATACTAGGTATGTCAATTTGATAAAACATAAGATCCCAAATAAACATATTCTTGATCCATAAAATCATTTAACTAAAAATTATTAGTCATACTAACTAGGGACTTCACATAGTCCAATGGTAGGTAATACATCCCAATCGCACTTTGGTGTTGGTTCGATTTTTGCAGCTTTGTCCGACATGATGGGTTGTCACATGGTCTGGATTTTTTCCTTTTCCAAAAACTATACAATTTCATAACATTCCAAAAAAAAGATACAAATTCCTCAAAAATAACTCTAACATATTTTATCCTCAATGGTTATCTAATACCTTTCATTTTTCACTCCAAAAATGTAATAACCATTTATCACCTCCAAAATAACTATGAATCTTTCTAATATGCTGACCATTATGGTTATGTCACTTATGATGAAATAAAACCATAACCTGTAAATTTATCTAAACCGACCTATGATACCAACTATAAGGACCCAAACTTAAACATTACATAATATTGAATTAAGTGAATAATTCGCATTGATGATCTTTTCGGGTTTAGAGCTTTAGAGAATTTGGCCATAACTATTACATATCAAAAATTACAAAGTAGAAACTTCTGCTCAGTTTCCATTTTTTTATAAAATAAAAACTATTAAAAAATAAACTTTTCTAGTTCTATGTTTTATACCACATGACTTTTCATTTATCCCATCCTTGACCCTATTCATCTTTAAGTCATATGAAAGACATTTCAAAACTTGGGATGATCATAAAAATCTCAATAAGGGATACACAATAAAGTAAAACTCTTAGTTTTTCAAAACAAAAAGTAATCCATGAATATTTTATCATAAGTAATACTTTTAACCTTATTAATTAGTAAATACTCTTCACCAAATAAAAGATCATTTCTTACCCTTTTGTAACCAAAAATATTACCATAAAACCCATAGAATGAACACATAACATATAAAGGTAACTTGGGACATAAACATGCTTAAATGGAATAACCATACGGTCGACTTCCACACATATCACTAAATGGAATAGCCATATGGATGAATTCCATACCAAATGCATTTGATGTTATAACGTAACCACCCGTCCTGGTTTATCACAGCACCACCTGTCATTTGTTTTATCATGTAACCACCCGTCAAATGTCCAATTACC
This sequence comes from Viscum album, assembly GCA_963277665.1. Lineage (NCBI taxonomy): Eukaryota > Viridiplantae > Streptophyta > Magnoliopsida > Santalales > Viscaceae > Viscum > Viscum album. The sequence goes on along the minus strand of OY728146.1, from coordinate 1,243,611,538 downwards.
ATTATAAAATCACAACACATAAAATATTGTAAATATAAATATTTCACTAATAACATTTCATATGCAATCAAAATAAATAATTTCTAGATATTGAAATAATAAATATATTTGAAAAACCATTTTTGATACAAAAACTCCAAAAAACAGAATAAAGGATTTCTTTCCTTTTAAAAACATTATGGATTTTAGAGGGATCCAAATAACAAATTCGGTGGAAGAGAGGTATTTGTCAACAAAAACATTAAAAACATTCCTTTTGACTTTTAGTAAATTATTCATAGAAAAAATATTCCATTTGAATGAAATGAAAAAGTAAAAGGTGTTTATATATTTTATAAAATAAATCATGTATACAGGAAAATATGCCTCAATGAATGGAGATTGGGAAGAAGTCCCTTATAAAGATGGTACCCTTAGATTAAGGATAAATCAATGACATAATTATGTATGAAAAATATAAATACACCCAATATAAGTGGATATTAAGTGTAAGATAATTAGTGGTTATTCACACATATTTATAGCATGCCATAATCAAGAAGTAAATGTTTAACCCAAAGAATTGAAATTGGGTGAAGAAGTTCCTTTACAGAAATTCGACAGCCTAAAAACATCACTATAAAATTCAAAAAATTATTTGATGAGAGAAAAAATGTTATCTCATAACTTGGACATAAAATTTACAGATATAATGATATATAATAACATATCCCAACATAAGAAGATGTAAATTAAAAGACATAAAAAAAGAAAGCTTTTTAAAAGAGGATGGTGAAAGGTTCCCTTATCGATTCGGTAACTTACAAAACATATTCCACATTAAATGAGGGTAATACAATGAAGATGTAAATACCCATGAATTAAATTATATTACACAGTGAATACAATCATGGTAAGTAGATACACTACACACAAGAAAATAGTGGCAAATATAGCATGAATCTCACGGGAATAAAAAGTGAGATGAAAACACCTTACCACATTGTAATCAATCGAGTCATATGAAAAAATGTTAATAAACACCAAATGAATCATAGAATACCATGAATATAAAGATAATCATAATAATATATATTAAATGGCTGTGCATAATACACCACATGCAATAAATAAGTGCCTAACAATGGAAATCTCATGGAATTAAAAGTTAGATAAGAAACCCCTTCCTTGTGTCCGACTTGACACTTTCATTATTTAATCTCATGAATAATAAATTAAAGTTAATTTATACTATCTTAAAAACTTTTTTATGTTGAGTCAATAAGTTTTACAAATGACTTTTCTATTCCTTCATGTTTTGAAAATCACAAATATCCTTTCTTAAGGAAAATTTTATTTCCCCTATGATTTATCTTAATAAGGAAATCTTTCCTACCCAATGAAATTTTCTCCTATATTCGTTTTCATTGTTCATGATTTAGTTTCACTAAATATATCACTTTATATTTCTAAGTGTAAAATTTGGTTTCATTTCTGAATCCTCAGAATCCTATAAATACTTAGATATAATGTATTATATTTTTTGGTTCTGAATTCAGATTCCGAATTCTCTGAAATTCCGATTACCAATTCTCTGAAATTCCGATTCCGAAATCTAGGAAATTCAGATTCCGAATTTTATAAAATTCAGACTCTAAATTCTCTGAAATTCAGATTCCTAAGTCTCTAAAATTCAGACTCCAAATTATCTAAAATTAAGATTCCAAATTCTTTAAAATTTTGATTTTGAATTCTCTGAAATTAAGATTCTGATTTCCTTAGAATTCAGGTTCCAAATTCCATAAAATTCAGACTCTAAATTCCTCATAATTATAGTTCTGAATTCCATAGAATGCAGGTTCATAATTATTTAGAATTCAGACTCCGAATTACTTAAAATTCAGACTCCGAATTCCTTAGATTTTTGACACAGAATTCCTTAGAATTTAGACTCCGAATTGAAATATAATTATGATTCCAAATTTTTTGAAAAACTGAATCCAAATATCCTTGTAATATAGACTCTGAATGTTTATTTTCTTAGACATAGAAATTTATTTTTCCTTAGACTCTGAAAAATATATTTGGTCTAGAAACGATTTTTTTAGTTACTCATGTTATAGTTATGAAATGATGTCGTTCATTCTGTTTCTAACTTACAATCATTTGAGTGACACATGTACACCACCCTCCGAGATTCAAGGAAAAATATGACCGTTGGAGGAGGGAGCCGACCATTAAAGAAATTCCTATAAATAGGATCTCATTTGAATGAGCTTAATACTTTTCCAAAACTCTAGAGATTACATGCTGTTGAAGTGATTTCTAGAGAGAAAGACTCTCATGCTTTGTGCATAATGAACATTTTGTTCAGATTTCTTTTTGCGACTCCAATTGTTGCTGTGTAAAATCGAGTGCTTCTAGGGATAGGAAGACAGAGGTGACAACTAACTTAAAGTTCAAGGACTTCCTTAATAAGGAAGACAGAGGTGCCGACTACCTTGAAGTTAGAGGGCTTGCGAGGATAGCAAGACAGACTATGATATTCTTATCAAGGTCTTACCTTGGTGTGGATATGATAGAATTTCATGAAAGTATAAATCAAAGAACCCTTATCCAAGGTTGTTGGATACCCTACTATTTGGGTTAAAAGATTCTATACTTGTTACTTGTATTGTTTCAAGATTGTTTTCCACTAAATTTTAATTAATAAGGAAACTATAACTATCTTATACTTTCTTTTACTTGTACTTGGATTAGTAAGATTCTATAGGCTTTAAGGTAGTATCTTTAACCTTGTTAACTTTTCTTATGTTTCATTTCTGAAACCATATTTGTAGAATCTAGCATTTTTGTAGAACTAAGAGGTCCTTTGAATTTACCTTGTTTAACTTTGTTAAAAAATAGAATGTTTTATATCAACTTTAAAATTACCAAAGGAATTTTGAAAGGATACAATTCAACCCTTCTTGTATATTGAGCATCTACATCATTATTTAGATCCTACAATTGGTATCAAAGGAGGACTTTATAATATTTATATTTACATATAAGTTTTCTTTCTCAGTTTTCATTGTTCTATATTTTCCTTTCTTAGGATTTTTATCCTTTTTTACAAACTTTTTCTATTAACAAGTTATTGGGGAAACATATTTTTCTTTTAGATGGCAGGAATGAATATTGGTTCGATTGAAAATATTAATCCTACTAGACAACCTATATTTTATTATAATGTTTATAAATATTGGAGATATTGTATGAAGACTTTTTTAGTAACACTGGAGTGGAAAACATTGTTATTCATATAGAAGATTACAAGATTCCTTATAAGAAAGTCAAAACATTTACTAATCCAGAAAAGTCAGAATATCAACTAAACTACAAGGTACACAATACTTTGTTGTGATCCATGACCAGGAATATATATAGATATATTTCTTCTTCTAAAGCTACAAATTTTATTTGGAAGAAATTGGAGGTTACTCATTTTGGTAAATTCAAGGTGATAAAAACAAGAAGAGCCATGCACAGAGCTGGATATTAGGGTTTCTTCTTTCCTTATGGAGAACCAGTGTGCAAGGTAGAACAAACGTTTATGAAAATTGTTAATAGTTTACAATCCATGGGTGAAAAAGATTTAGATAATGCGTCACTTGTGGAAAATATTATAGACATCATGCCTAATGAGTAGGAATCTAAGAGAAAACTATTGATGAGAATATGAAAGTATCTCAGATTAGTTTTGATGAGTTTTTTGGAACTCTTCATGAACGTGAAACAAGAATAAAAAAAGATTTTTATTTGAATAAAAAGAATAATGGAAATGTATGTATATCCTTTACTACTACAAAATCCAAGACTCCTGAGAGAGTTACAATATCTAAATCTAAGAAGGTTGTTATTAAATCTGAATCATGTGAAAGTGAACATTCTAAGAATGAGAAAGATCATCTTGCTCAAAGGATGAACAAGATAGTTGGGAAGAAATACTTTCAGTATAGATATAATAAGAAAGAGAGAAAGGACATGAAAGAATCTGAAGTCACTTGTTATAAATGCAAAAGAGCATGGCATATAAGGCCCGGTTGTCCAATGCTTAATAGAAAGGATCGAAAGGAAATGAATTTTGATAGGAATAGAAAGAAGTACTATAAAGCTAAAGCTAAGAATGTTTTGAAAGCTAATTACACCTGGAGTGCTAGTGGTGGAGACTCTTCTGATGAATCCTCAAAGTATGAATATTCTGGTTCGATGAATCTTGGTTTACTTACCCTGTTACCTATTGGAAATCATTTTCTAATGGCCACTGTACACAATGATGAATCCATAACAAATGTATCATTGAATTATAATTATAGTGATAATAAATATTATAAATCTTTGGATGAAGAATATTTTTCTGATAACGATAATATTTTACCTATTTATGAAAAAGTTTCTAGGTTTTCTAAGCTCCTTGAAAATGAAAATTCTAAAGTCAAGAAAAATCTTCACATGGAAAATTCTAGAATTTCTACCCTTACTATAGAAGTATTAGATCTTCCTGAAGATCTTGATTATATAATTTATGATTTTTAAAGTATTTTAAAAACCCTTGGGGAAGTTAATTCTGAGAAGGATAAACTTTCTAAGGATCTAGAAAATGAAATTTCTATGAAAAATGTTTTAGAGACTAACTCTAGTGCTAAAACTAATGTTTTTGAGGATAAAAACATAGTTATTAGACTGATGTCAGAAATATTTTCCTCAAGGAAGTGTGTTTCAAACATTACCTTGGGTAAGGAAATATTTGACAAGATGTATTCCTAAATTCGACCTCTAAGGAATAATTCTAGATTTGGTTATACTCATTCAAAACCGGTTTTTAGTAACAATTATTTTGTTCCTCAAAGTGTTCCATTCTGCACTAAGTGTCAGTGTGGTGGGCATTGGGAAAAAATTGTTCCTTAAACAAAACTCAGTATTTAGGTTTTCATAAGGATTATTTTTCAAAGAAAATGTTTATTCCTAAGATATTTCTTTCTGAAGTTTCTGAATCCAATATAGTTTGGGTTCCAAAAGTCTAACACTCTTATTTTCTGGAAAGTAAAGATAATACCAATAGTAATACATGGTACATGGATAATGGATGTTCCCAGTACATGAATTGCAACAAAACCTTCTTTCAAAATATTATCAAGACAAAGGGAGGAAAAATAACTTTCAGAGAAAATGCTAAGGGAGAAATATTTGGTATATGTAATATTTTTATTCTAGAAAAAACTTAGATTTCAAATGTTTTATTTGATAAGGGTATTAAGCACAACCTTATTAGCATAAGTCAATTATGTGATGAAGTTTACCTTGTAAATTTTAGTAATGATAAGTGCTTAGTACACAATTCCAAGGAAAATATTATTCTTTCTACCCACAGGCAAGAGAATGTTTACACATTACACATAGAAGACCTTATGAACCAAGAACTACCTTTCCTTAGTGCAATGGAAGATCATTCTTGATTATAGCATATAAGGTTAGAACATTGTAACCACAAGAACCTATGAAACTCTATAAGAAAAGAATAGTTAAGGATCTACCAGAGCTTAGATTTGATTCTTCAATAGTTTACGATCCTTTTAAATTTGTCAAGAAACATAAATCATGTTTTAAATCAGTTGGTGAAGTCTCAACCACTGATTCATTAACATTGGTGCATATGGATCTTTTTGGTACAACACAAACTGGACGCATTGGTGGAAAATATTATGTATTTTTCATAGTTGATGATTACACTAGATTTACATGGGTCTATTTTCTAACAATGAAATATGGAGATTTTTCTTATTTCAAAAGTTTTAGAGCCCATGTTAAAAATGAGAAAAATCTTTCTTTTATTTCTATTCATGGTGATCATGGAGAAGAATTTCAAAATTCTGACATTGAAGCTTTTTGTAGCAGAAAATGCATTACTCATAACTTCTCATCACCAAGAGCTCCCCAACAAAATGGTGTTGTTGAAAGAAGAAACAAAATTCTTTAAGAGATAACCAGAACCATGTTGAGTGAATATTCAGTAGCCAAACATTTTTGGGATAAAGCTGTAAGTACAACTTGTTATACTTTAAATCGTGTTCTTATTAGACATTTTCTTAATAAATCTCATTATGAGTGATGAAATGTTAGAAATAATATACTTTCATACATCAAGGTTTTTGGTTGCGAAGAATTCATTCTGAATACTAAAGATAATTTACATAAATACACACCCAGATCTGATGAAGGAATCTTCTTAGGATAATCCTCAACATCAGAGTCTTATAGAGTTTTCAATAAATATACTTGTACTGTTGAAGAAACAATACATGTCAAATTTGATGAAACCAATCCCTTTGTTTTTAAACGCCTTCAATCTACATCTTCTAATGTGTTTTCAAAAACTGATTATCAACCCTGGATAAAAGATTCTTCTGATAAGGAAAATGTTCAAAAATATATTTTTGAAGCATTTACCCCAGCATATTTCCAACCATATGTTGATGAACAGGTTTTACAAAACCCAAATTAGTTATTTCTTAAGAATTATCCCAGTGATAGTATCATTGGTGATGTAAATCTACCTGTAAGGATGATATGTTCCTTAAGTAATGATGTAGAAAATATAGCATTCCATTCCCAAATAGAACAAAAAAGAACTGATGAAGCTTTAGGTGATGATGATTGGATAAAATATATGCAATAGGAGCTAAATGAATTCGAAAAGAATAAAGTCTGGACCTTGGTTGAAAGACCTAAGGAAACATCTCTTATTGGAGTAAAATTGGTCTTCAGAAATTAGTGTGATGAAAATTGAATCGTAATAAGAAATAAATCTAGATTAGACACTAAAAGTTATAATCAACAAGAAGTAAAAGACTATAGAGGAACCTATGATCCAGTATCTAGACTTGAATCTATTTGTTTCTAATTACCTTTGTAGCATTCTTTAACATTAAATTTTTTCAAATGGATGTTAAATGTGATTTCCTTAATGGTTATGATCAAGAGGATGTTTTTGTTGAACAGCCTCCTAGTTTTGAAGATACAAAACATCCTGAACATGTTTTAAAACTTACCAATGCTTTCTATGGACTTAAACAATCCCATAGAGCTTGGTATGATATAATTATAGGGTTTTTGTTACAAAACATTTACATTAAGGGATATGCTGATCCAACCCTTTTTATAAAGAAAGATAAGAAATTTTTTTTGACTGTATATATTTATGTTTATGACACTATATTTGGTTCAACTCGGAAATATCTAACCAATTCCTTTATAGATCAAATGAAGTATGAGTTTGAAATGAGTAGGATGGGTGAGTTAACATTTTTCCTTGGTTTTAAAATTTCTCAAAAACCATAAGAAATCTATATATCCCAACATATGTATATTAAATATCTTCTTAAAAAGTATGGATATGACAACACTAAGAGTATAAGTACACCCATTGGTACCTCAAATTCACTTGATTTTTATGAAGCTGGGAAACCAGAAGATCTAACATCATTTATAGGTATGATTGGAAGCCTACTTTAATTAACATCTATTCGTCCAGAATTAATGTTTTCAGTATCCTTATGTGCAAGATATCAATCAAATCTTAAATAATATCATTTAAAGGAAGTGAAAATGATTTTTTGCTAATTAATGGGAACCATGGATCAACGGCTCTTTTATACTTCTGGAAATGATTTTATTCTAAAAGGTTTTTCGGATGCTGACTTTGGTGGATGTAGAATGGATAAGAAAAGAAAATCCGGAACTTGTCATTTCCTTGGAGATTCATTAGTTTCTTGGTCATGAAAAAATCAACACTTAGTTGCACTTCCCACTACTAAAACTAAATATGTAGCAGATAGAAGTTGTTGTGCTCAGTTATTGTTGATGCAACACACACTCACAGACTATGGTATGAGTTTTATCAAAACAAAAATATTGTGTGATAATACTAGTTACATTGCCTTATGTAAAAACCCTACACATCACTCTCATTCAAAACACATAGATATTAGGCATCACTTTCTTTGGGATCACACATAAAAAAGGTGATATCATTATTTAATTTATCAGAATGCAAGATCAACATGCTAATATTTTCACAAAATCTTTAACCTCTGATATATTTGAATATATTAAATAGATGTTAGGAATGATAACTTTAAGGTAATATTCCTTATTATATTATTGTTGAAACCTATCTCCATACAGTAAGAAACTTATTTTTCGTAGGGGGTATATTTCCTTATTAGTAAAAATTTTCGTTGTCTTATTTTTCATAGTCAAATTTTTTGAAGTCAAGTTTTATTTCGTAATCTAGTTTTTTTGTAATAAAGTTTTTTTTTGTAATCACATTTTTCCCTAGTAAAAATTATCATAGTCTAAAATTTTTGTAATCAAAAATTTCAGATTCTAAATTTATTCAAGAAGAATTTTTTCTCATTATGAATAATTTTCCTAGTAATATAGAAGGTATGATTTATTTTTTATGTTTTCATAATCATCTTTTGTTAGTTGTTAATTTCTTTTTGTTTTAAATTTTTTGGATTTATTTTTTTCTTAAATCTGAATGACTATCTTAAAAACCTCAAAAGTTCAAAATCTATCAAAATACATCTTCGGTTATCATCCCAACTTTCAGATTTCATTAGAATATTTTTCAACCATTGGATCAACCATGGAAGTTGAACCATTGTCTAAATTTACTATATAATGCCCCCCTGATGGTTGTCCCACATCAGTTTTGCAAGATTTTACGTGTTGCAGCTCTGGCTTTGTATTTTAAGGCTGTTCTAAATCCTCAATGTTTCCTCAGTTCTGGATGTCTGCTGAAGCTTCTCCTCAGAAAGAAATGTCATTTATTAAGGAAATCTCCGAGTGGTAGATATACCAAGAGAGGCTAGTTGATCAGAAATTCCTCAAAATTTATGATTTTATTGTTTCAAAAAATATTAAGCTGAATGGATGGGAGAGACTTTGTATTTTGAAGGCGAAGGCACAAGATCCGATGTATCCGGAGTTAATGGTGGAGTTTTATGAATTAGATATATTTTTCAATGAAGGAGGGAAAAATAAATTTTCTTTCAATTGTTATGGAAAGTCATACTATCTTTCATATAGCTAGACAATGAGTCTGATTAGTATTCCTTACGAAGGGGAATCAGAGTTCTGTACTCACAAATTACCTGATGAATCTAGATCTTTTAATAAAGAGAAGGTAATAGAGTGTCTTGGCTTGAAATAAGTGAAGACACCGAAGATAATTCACCTCTCTAAAAATTTGTGGATCCATAAATAGTGGGTTCAAGGATTTATAATTCCAAGGAACAGTGATAAGGATACAATGAAGAAGAGTGACATCCATATTTGGGATTTTTTGGTAAATATAAGGAAGATAAACTTGGTTAAATATATCATGGTAATGATTGAGAATATCAAGAATGGAAATCTTAAGTCTCAGATTATTATGTATCTGGATATTCTTTCAAAGATTATTTTTCTTTTCCTTAAGTCCTTCAAAATCCCATGCAGTTCAAAGCCAAAAAATTACAAAGTTATGTTTCTGAGTGATGGTACCATAAGAAGAATGAAAATTAGATTTTCCAGTGAATCCGAACATTTATATGATGTTTATGAAGATGAAATAGATGTGTTTTCAAAGAATCCGGAAGTGGATGAAACCTCTATGAAATGTTGAAGGAAGAGAAGGGATAAGTGTTCATAAGAGAAAACAAAAAATCCTGTGGCCAAGAAAACTCAGTCAGCACCTCCAAATCCAAATAATCACAAAGATTGTCCTGAGGAATTAGTGACTAAGTGGAGAGAAGATAAAAATAATAGTAAGGAAGGGGAGCCTATGTTTGGATTGGACCCTACTGAAGAAAAATCATTAAAGGAAGAGGTTGCTAAGAATCTTGAAAATGAAGTAAAAGAAAAGAAGCAAAGGAAGAAATTTTCAGAAGCTGAAGTCGTTCAATCTCTTTTCAAGGATACTAAAAGAGCCTCTGAACAAATTCTGATAATGGAATCCTTTTTGATATAATCATTACCAAAGAATTTAGGAAAGAAAGTGGTGGTTCTGGAATCACATCATGAAGAATAAATAGTTGTTGAAGAAGTGGAAGAGTAAATAAATGAATAAGAGGAGGTGGAAGAAGAAGGTAATAAATCTGAAGATATCATAAAGCAAGTTGAAGATTATAATGAGAGGGAAATTCCATATGTGAAATTATCAATCCAAACATCCCAAGATGAATCCTCAAAAATTGCTACACCAGGAAAAGATGATAAGGGTGAAGAAGAAGTGAATAAGAAAACATATGATAAAATAAATAATCATGATTTCATTCATCCGGAAGATCTAGTGGCTGAGGTAGAGAAAGAATAAATTGAGGAAGATAAGACTATTCAGCTATCTAATAGTGAGCATGAATCTCCTAATGAACAAGGAATCATTCCGAGACCAGATAAAAAAAGAAGGTGGTCGTAGATACACCTAGTAAATCTGTGGTGAAGAAGAATTATGCTGGTGCTTTATCAAATAGGAAAGTTGAGGATATAGAAAAAGAATCCTCATCATCCAAACTTTCTAATTTAGAATCATCTTCCCTTGGATTTTATTTTGTTTCCTAGTCATTAAAGAAGTTGGTTGGTACTACTCCTTTATTTCCAATCATAGATTCAAGGTGTCAAATGCTTCAGCATACCATAAACCAGAAGTCAAATTCAGTTTCCATGGTGATAGTAAAATGTGTTTCACTAGAGGCATATTTCAAGACCATTCTCATAGTTTATGAGTCTCATAAAAGTTCATGAAAGAAGATGACAAGATGTTCAAAGAAGGTTATTGATGAAATGAGAATTTTTGATGAATTATATGATAATGTCAAGGATTATTTTGATACCGAAGATGGGAAGATTAAATATCTTTCAAATAGTTTTGAGGAAATTCTAAGCCTTGAAGAGACTACTCGAAAGCAGGAAGTTAAGGATTTGAATGGAAAGCTAAATTTTGTAGCTATGAATTGGAAGAGGGAAAGAGATCTTTGAATGGAGATTGAAGATAATATAGTTAAACAAGATAAACTGTTGAAATCTCAGGTAGACATTCTTATGCCTCTGGAATAGAAAACTCAAGCCTTAGAGAAGAAAATTGATGACCGAGATCAATTGATTAAGCAGACAGAAGAGGATCACAAATATCTCAAGAAGCTAAAAACTATTGTGAAGAAGTTGATTTTGAATGAGAAAGAGCAATAATTTCATTACATTCCAATCTTTTGTTGTATTGTATAGATTCTTCCTATCATAAGGAAAATTTTGTTGTTCTCCATATTTTTGGTTGTTTAGTACTAATTTTTCAGGTACCATCATTTTTTTACATTCCCTTAATTCCTTTTTGAAAATCACAAAGGGAGATAAAGGAATGATAAATAGAATACAAAGTACAGAAGAGATTTCCCTATGTAAGGGGGAGTTCATCTAGAGGAAAGTTCATATCAATGAATATTTCCATATGCAAGACAATGAAAAATCTATCTCAAGATATCAAGAATACAATCCTTAGTGATTCCAATGCCTATGGGGGAGTTAGTTGTATTCACTACGATCTATAAGTAAAGAGAGATAAGTTTTTCTCAGTCCTTAGATTCTTTTTAGCAAGGATGTTTGTGTTTTCAATAAATGGGGAGTTTGTTGAGTCAATAAGGTTTTCTTTGGACTTTTTCATTCCTTTATGTTTTGAAAATCACAAATATCCTTTCTTAAGGAAACTTTTATTTCCCCTAAGATTTATCTTATTAAGGAAATATTTCCTTCCCTGATGGAATTTTCTCCTAACATTGTTTTCATTGTTCATGATTTAGTTTCACTAAATCTAACACTTTTTATTTCTATGTGAAGAATTATATTATATTTCTAAAATCTTGGAATCCTATAAATACTTAGATATAAAGTATTCTGTTTTCAGGTTCTGAATTCAGATTCCAAATTCTCTGAAATTCAAATTCTGAATTATCTGAAATTCAGATTCCGAATTATCAGAAATTCAGACTCCAAATTATATGAAATTCAGATTCAAAATTCTCTAAAATTCAGACTCCGATTTCTCTGAAATTCAGATTATGAATTCTCTGAAATTCAGATGATAAATTCTCTGAAATTCAAATTCTGAATTCTCTGAAATTAAGATTCTGAATTCCTTATAATTAATGTTCCGAATTTGATATAATTAAAATTCCTAATTCCTTAGAATTCAGGTTCTGAATTCCTTAGAATTCAGGTTCCTAATTCTTTAGAATTTAGGTTTCAAATTCATTACAATTTAGACTCCAAATTCCTTAGAAATCAGAAACCAAATTTATTAGAATTCATACTCTGAATTCCTAGATAATTCTAATTCTGAATTCATTGATAAACATAATCTGAATATCCTTGTAATATAGACTCTGAATGTTTATTTTCTTAGACCCTGAACATTATTTTTTCTTAGACTCTGAAAAATAGATTTGGTTGAGAAACCATTTTTTTACTTACTCATGTTATTGTTATAAAATGATGTCGTTCATTCTATTTATAACTGAAATTTTTTTGAGTGACATGCGTATACGTCGCTCTAAGATTTAAGGAAAAATATGGCCATTGGTGGAGGGAGCTGACCATTAAAGAAATGCCTATAAATAGAAGCTCATTTGAATGAGCTCAGTACTATTCTACAACTCTAGAGATTACATGCTATTGAAGTGATTTCTAGAGAGAAATACTCTCATGCTTTGTGTGTAATGAACATATTGTTTAGATTGCTACATGTGACTCTGGTTGTTTCTATGTACAATGGATTCTAAGGATAGAAAGACAGAGGTGACGACTACCTTGAAGTTCGAGGTCTTGTTGGGATAGCAAGACAGAATCTGATATTCTTATCGAGGGCTTACCTTGGTGTGTGTAAACTAGAATTATTTGAAAGCACAAATCAAGGGACCTTTATCCAATTTTGTTGGATACTCTGTTATTTTGGTTAAAAGATTCTATTCTTGTTACTTGTATTGTTTCATGTTTTTTCTGCTACATTTTGATTAATAAGGAAAGTATAACTATCTTATACATTCTGGAACTTGTACTCTGATTAGTAAGATTCTATACACTTTATGGTGTAATCTTTTCCCTTTTAATCTTTTCTTAATTTTCATTTCTAAAACCATATTTCCATAATCTAGCAAGTTTTTAGAACTAACAGGTCAATTTAATTTACGTAGTTTAACTTTGTTAAACAATAGAAATTTTTATATCAACTTTAAAAGTTCCAAAGGAATTTTTAAAGGATACAATTAACTCCCCCCCTATTGTATAATGAGCATCTACATCATTATTTAGATCCAACATTTTCAAGTTTATTATTCCTTTTATATCACTTATTACCATGTTATAAACATTATTCAATCATTTATGTTAATAGTGGTTGTTTTGTCGATATTTGGCACTTGAGTGAAAAATGAACTTCTTATAATTAGAAGTTATTCATGTGGTCAAAATTACATTATATCCAGAATGGTATTAATGATTTATATATCATATATATCATATATATTCATTATATTAACGTATTTATAATATTACATAACATTTGGAGATAAGAAATGAAATGCACCGTTCATGGAGACGGAATGACGTACATATACATGAACACTACTTTCATTTCTATTTAGTATTTAATAGAATGAAAAATTAATGATAAATAGTTATATTATAATTCCACTATAATATCATATATAATTTCATTAACTCCATCCTTTATATGTTTCATGTATGGCATGAACGAGTCATATCACTTTGAGGGGGCAGTAGTCCACACTTCCTTAAATGAAATTATTATATTTAACCACTATAGAAACCATAAAGGTATCATATAAATGAAAAATACAGAATCAAAGAAACAATATAAATATAAAATATAGAATAGATAAATATAATTCCATCTTAATGTTCACCATAAGAGGTGGTAAGAGAAGATTGAACAATCATCGTTTCGTGAGGCAGTAGTTCACCGTCCACAGAAATAGTATATTCTTTACACATTAGATGGAGGTGTGTGTAAGTGTAGTTATAGTAATTATCATAAAAACAACCTAGTATATTGAGGATATGGGTGTTGTTATAAAATAAAGGAATAAAAAGAGTTTACGGGGTTTTAGAATTAAAATAAAATAAAATAACTTAAAAGAAGACGTTACCTTTAAATAGGGTAACTCCCTTTGGTTTGAACCAAAAGGATTTCTTGAAGTGCATTATGCCTAAGGTAATTCTTCTAAGTGGAAGATAGGGATCTTGAGAGATTATTTGTATTGGGTTTGGATGAGACAAGGGTCTTGAGAGGTGTGAGTAATGGGTTATAGGTGAGGGATTTTTATAAGGGGGAGGAGGGGCTCTTTAGGAATGTTTAGAAATATTATTTTATTATATAATTATTTTCGGTTTATAAAGGTCCAAAACATATTAAAGTAGAATATAAGATGACTAATGTTCAAAATAAAATCATCCAATAATAATTGGATAGGTTTTGGATAGTGTATCAATTTTTATAATCTTATTTATTTAAATCATTCATTAATGAGGTAAACAATGCATCATTATTGTGTCATAAATATATTTTTTTATTTTATATCTAAAAATTATAAAAAAATATCATGATGTAGGAAATCCTTTTATATTTCAAATTAATATTTATAGTTGAATATATCGATTATATAAACTGACATTAAAATTGTTTTAGCAAAACAATCCATGTTTATGATATTTTTATTATTTACTTTTAATAAAAAGTTATTAATATCATTATTATACCCAAGTGGCTTTAAAAGTACAAACTTCACACCCATGGATTTTCTTGGTCGGCCATTACTCATCCAATAAGGTTTGGACTAATGTTAATGTAATTTTACATTATTATAATATTGTTTCTACCTTGAATTACCCTATTTACCTTTAACCGTAGTAAATAAAAGTCAAAAGTTACTATTCACCCATAATTATTTTCATCTTATTGAACCACAATTTACATAATAATAATAACCATGTATATCATATTTTTTAAATTAAATTTTCAAAAGCAGTAAAATTTCGTTTAAATGAAAAAGTTAGTTTTTTAACTACTACTTAGTGTTTTCACAATTCATCAAAAATTGAAGGTTTTTAGAAAAATACAAAAAATTAAGCTTAAGCTATATTTGATATTAAAAAATCAAATATGATTTCTATTTTACAAAATTAAAAACATGGAAGTTGAATTAATTAATTTAAAACTAATTCCAACCATCAAAACAAAAAGCGTTCTTTTAAGAAATATTAACTATCAAAAGATTGACACTTGTTCAGGTCCAATTTCAATGTGAAATTACTTCCAATGACCAAAATCATATTACATGATAAAAATATAATCTAATTAAACTTTAAAACCAATTAAATAGATAATCTAACCATATAAATAAATTAGATTAAAAGGCAGTTTTGATTTAAAATACAATATTTTCACTATTATTTAAAAAAACTTTTATAAAAAAATAAAAAATATTTACCCAAAGTGAATTTTGATGTCTTGATTCAAAAGAATAATTTTATTTTGTCAAATATAACATATAAAAGTTACCCAAAATAGATTTAAATAGTCTTCTCCATCAAAAGACGGTAAATCGACCTTTTAAAGAATATTAGAGTATTTATGATTAAAATTAGATTCATTCACATTTTATGCCTCAAAATTTTATTAAATAAATGTAAAATACATTTGACTAATATTTATAATCATATTTTAGTCAGTTCTGTTCATTCCTGCCATTACAACAGCTAGGCGTTAACTACCATTAAATATAATAATATATTATTATTTTTCAGTATGACTCATCATTGTGTACAACGTAAGACTTCGAAGAAACCCATTATTGTGTGTCAGGTAGGCCATTGAAAATAGCATCCCATTTGAAATAAAATTATTATTCAATTAAAAAATATTAATAAATATGAAAATTTCATATTCTTTATTTTCCAGGGATGTTACACTTCCAGTTTGTCATTGGGATTCCTTTAGTCAAAAACAACTTACATTAGAAATTGAATTTACCAACATTTTTACAATGTTTCAACTACAAGGGTTACTATTTCCCAGCTATAAGGAACACATACACCCTATAACTGAATACCAACTACCATAATAATCAAAACCTTTTAATTTTACAAAATCAACCAAATATATACATATCATGCAAGGTAGCATGCCATTACAAGCATCTACCATAAATCAACAAGATTAAATCACAGAAACATGACAATTTCATAACAGGAGAATACTATAATGAGCAGTAAGCATAGATGGCATGCTAATGTATTTCCTAAATATGAATAAATCTGACCATGCCATATCAATAAGGCACCAAATCATACTTAGCAGGAAACCTATTAATGAAACTACATGGCATGGCATATATGCATGGAATGTGAATTTCTAAGTGCCTAATGTGGTGCATGTATTGCAACTTCCTTGCCATATCAGGCCATGAAAAGTTTCAAAAATTCCAAAAATCATAATTAGTAGAATGTACACTAGTCACTCTAGGTGAAATCATATCAGTTTTAATAGCGAACAACATAAACAACAACCCCAACTCTGGAAACTTGGTTATTCCCCGTATGTGGGGTGATCAGTCCCAAAAACAACTATTAACTAAGCACCAACACTATCCTAGTCTCCTTTCTTCCAACCCAAAATAGTAAGACAAATGGAAAATCCAGCTCTGATACCACTTTGTAACATCCTGACCCAGCTCACCACTAAGATAGTGGCTGGACCGGTTGCAACATGAACTCAGGCGCACCTACCCATATGGTAGAGGTTGTCAACTAGCAGTGAGGGTGTAAAGATAGTCAGTGGGTAGACTATACCATCTTATAAGAGTTTCACAGTGGTATAACATAGTAAATAACAATCAACATTGGAAGCAGTAAATAACAATAATAAAAAGTGGAAGACAAATTTCATATAAATTAACAAAAGTTTCCAATTCCAATTTATAAAATATATGAATGCATGATATGATATTGATACATTACGGGAAGTAGCAAAAAATACAACATTCGATTCGATACAATACCAAATACTAGGGAAGGATAACAAAGCCCCACGAGTGATCTAATTGAGCATCCCGAGCTCCAGCTCGGTCCTTTCCTCCTCCTCTAGGTATTGGAAAGACAACAATCAATCATGGTCCATAGTTCTGTGAATAAGAAAGTATACTCAGTTACCCCTGTGTAATAGTGACCCAAGTAGGGTTTGAGATATATATATCTCATTAGGCAATAACCCCCAGTGTCTAGCCCTATTCTGATAGTGTAATGTAAATTAAACAGTGTGCAGGCATGGATAAATAAAGTAGTAAAATGTAACTAAACACCCAAGTACCTTCTTTATCCCTCAACTAGGGTATGAACATTTAACCAATTCATTAATTAAGTAATTACTATTTCATGTTAATAGGTTAAGTGAGGTATATTCACAACTGAAATCACCCTGTGATCTTATAAAATGGTGAAGGTTCCAAGATGTAACAAGGTAACCAAAAAATAATATCCAGTGAGGGAGTTCCAGGTTAATAAACAAGGTAATTTAGATATCATTGAATGATAAATTATTAGTATCTGAGTCTAGCTAAGGGGTAAGAGTGTAATCCAAGGAGCATAATCCATGAAATTCCATAATAAGGCACCTACCAAGTCCAAGGTGATCGACCAAGGGAAGATATGGATATGAAATGATAGTGGCCTATGGGCTTTAACCATGGCACATACTAGTCAAAGATGGGACCAAGGAGTGTATCTGAGGAATCCTGTAATAATGTATGAATAAAAAAATACTAGAGTCATGGTGGGTATCAATCTAAGAAAACTACAACCTTGATTCAGAATGGGGTTTCGTTTCCTATGGTATTCTCCTCTCAGAATCCAAGGTGATATTAGGTGAACCCATTCCTTTTGATATGGAAATCATGTAGTAATTCATTTGGTACAAGTATTTCCTACCATTAGTGAGTATAGGTTATGTAGTGTTGCAACCATTTATTTATTAGTCCAATCCTTTTCTTCCATTAGCACAGATAGGCCAAGTAGCACTGAAACCATTAATTTATTGGTCCAAGCCTTGTCTTCCATTAGTGTGCATAGTTCACGTAGTATGATACCATTTAGTAAAATCCATTAATGCCTTTTTAAAACTCAAGGTCTGCACCACTACCTTCCCCTAACATGGTAAGGGCTTCCAAGGATGTGGAAACAATTATTCTCTCATGAACCCTAGACTATCCATGGAATTATTACATGGGAATCCATGTATCACCCAAGTTATGTGTATGAAAACCCATTAATTCCATCCATGGAATTCCTACTTGGTAACCCATGTGTCACCCAAGGTGTTGTTAGCATTCAAAACATTCAAAAACAATTTGGTAATCTGTTTTGGGGTCAATCATTAAGCATCAACCATTCATTTAACTCTACTCATTCCATTTACCAAAACATGTCAATTCCATTTATAAGGCTCTACGTATCCATGGAAAAAGTAAATTACCTACATGGGTAATTCCAATCTAAAAAAATGTAACAAAAATGTAAACGGTTTCTTGATCCTTTAATAATTTTAAAAAGGGAACTCAGTGTTTCTAATGCCAGTAAGTCCATGTACTCAACATACCGTATTTAAACATAACATCAATGCATAATAATTATAAACACGACAAGTCAATCATCCAATGAATAATCACTAATTTTTAGATTCAAGGCATCACAAATCCAATATATGGCTTTTATTATAAAATCCTGATATTACTTATCACTCAAATCATTTATCACCATTATCATTTAAAATATGAAACATGTTAAATCACATTTAAGAGCATTCAATATAGAAACTTAACTGCATTGATTTAATTTCTAATAAAAGTGTAGTAAGAAATTTATTAATGAATTTATAAAATTGAGGATTTGGAATGGGATCCAAACTCAGGGTAGAACCAAGTCGTCTACTTTGGCTCTTGAAACTTTCTATCTAAAAGAAGCTACTCCCCCACTGAGTATATTCACTTACACACACGTTCAAGGAAATCTATCCTCTATGCACACACCCACATGGCCATGGCTTGAGCATGTAGATCCTTACACGTATTATTATATTCATATACCGATCACCACTCACCTATTCATTCATATATGTATATATATATATATATATGTAGGAACAACTAGCCCTATATGCATGTAATCACTGCCATGGATATTTACACACGTAACGGGGGAACACATATACATATATTTACTTACCTATGCATACGAAGGTTGGTCTCCCTTGACATGGTAACTCAAAACCAATAAGAAGGGACCAAATTACTACACATTTAACACTTCGAACCTTAAAATAATTAAAGAATGCAATTTAAATGGTGTGGGACCAAGAAAAAAAGTAAAACCCTCACCTCAGGTGTTGACAACGAATCAAAACGAGATGAAACAACATGATGAAGCTCAACGCACCACAAGAAACATACCTGGGACTCATAAATACCAATGTAACACCCCGCCCCTACCTCTTTGGATTGAGGAGTCAACGAGGGTTACTTGGCCTTAAGAGACGTTGACAAGGCTCCAAAGGCTGGAAATAAATGCCGAGGGCTTCGAGAACAAATTGGGGTACGATTTTACCTTAGGAAAAAAACTAACCATACCATCCAATAATAGCAACTATATGATGCACGTCAATAAAATATTCAAGAATGTATCCCCAAAAGACAACCAAGTTGTTCCACAATACAACCCAAAACAAATACAATCCAACATGATATCAGAGTACTTTGCAGAAGACTAAACAGGAGACCCAAAATAAGCCAAGACACACTCCATGGCTCCACACGAAGATCTATGCTCCACGAACCACCACATATCCCTAACATCAACATGAACCACTAGAAATGAGATGCCTTACCTTTACCTATGTCTCGGAATACGACATCTGCAAAAGCACCAATGTTCCAAAGCAGGGGGTGAGTACTAATACTCAGTAGGATTTCTCCAAATGACTTCCCTACACACACCACTAGGATAAAAACATTAGAACATTTATATAAAACATTTTATATAAAGAAAAACCAAGCTAACAATTGTTTAAAATCCAAACATGCCATAAGCCAAACATGCCACACAGGGAATCCAAATTAACCATGCCACACAAGGAAGCCAATTAAACCATACAACAATACGATTAACATTTTCATATTTCCCTCACAATCCCCATCTACAGATATCACCAATAAATCACATAACAAATCATGGTGGCACTTCCTGTCCAACCCATTCATTACCAATCCACTAAAGTGGTACTTCCCGCCCACTTGATATTGATGGTGGCCCTTCTGTCTACTACCCATCCCCTTTTTATAGTGGAACTTATCGTCCACTTTCTATTGATAGTGACCCTTCCGTCCACTATCCATCCCCTTTCTATAGTGGCACTTCTTGTCTACTCCACCACATCCCAACATCATCCACCCAATGATATCACCCATTTCCACACAAGCCACAACAATAAGCATGCATTATTGTAAATACCAATAATACCATTTCCTTATCAAACACATTTCAATATCACCCATTTATTGAAATCAATACTCATGGTCACAATCTTTACCATTTTAAAATTACCAATTTAAAATTAACCAATTGAGCACATTTCAACAAAACCTCAATTTCATGCCAAAACCCCCAAATCACCACCCATTTGATTTTCCAACAATATTCACATGACATGCTTAAAATTAAATTAAAGAAACATATTTAATTGAAAATGAACTTCACATTTCAACCTAGTGGAGTTGAGAGAGAATCCACCTACCTCTTAGGGTTTCGAGAAATTGACCCTTCGCTGAAACGCACACCATACTGGGTTAACGCCTCCTCGAAACCACCTCAAAAACCCTTCCCTAACATTCACAAGCGTTAAAATAAACATCCAAGGTGACTAAAACCCTAGATCTACTTGAAACGAATGTAGATCTAGAAAACTATGGAAGGGATAAGAGTATATCTAGAGAGAAACCAAAAGAATCCAAGAGGAGAGAGTTACCCGGGAGAAACCACCTTAAATACACCAAGAAACCTCTTCAAAATGCTTCCAAAACGAGTGGAAGAGCAACTCAAAACTTTGAGAACCCAAAATCCCGAGTGAGGCTTGGGTGGGAGGAATCTTGGAGAGGAATGAGGCAAGACCGAGTGAACTCGGGTTTTAAAACCCTATTATTAAGTGGCCTCACGGTTAGCCCACATGGTTTGGAAAGCCGTGCGCTAACTGTGCACACACCACTATCTCAAAAGGAGGGGTCTTTACAGTTTCCTCGCACGGTATGGAAAACTGTGCGCAGGCCGTGCAAAGCCTACTGTCTCCCCCCTGCACGGTTTCTTGGAGAACCCGCACGGTTTCCTCTAACAGTGCTCAAACCATGCTCCCTAAGTAAATCCTCCAAACTTATTCAAAACCATTCTAAACCCACCCAACCTCTTCCTAACTCATCCCATACACTTTAAACACACAAAAATCATAAAAAAGGCTATATACCTCAAACTGGTGGTGGTACATTCTCCCCACCATTGAACATTCCATATTCGGAAAGTAGTGAACCCACCCATTGCCGAAAGAGATCGGGGCATTGCTCAACCATTTCTTTCTCCCGCTCCCAAGTCTCCTCTTCGATCTGGCCATGCTACCACAAAAGCCAAACTGAAAGGAAGCTTTTACCCTGCAAGACTTTCTCTTTCCTATTCAAAACCTGCACTAGCACATGCACCAATAATGTATCCGACTCTAGCTCAACATGATCCCATCGAATAACATGGCCCGGATCCAGATGATACTTTTTCAACTGCGACACATAAAACACATTGTGCACCACACTAAACCTAGGTGGAAAATACAAACGATAATCCACCTCAACAACCCACTCAAGAATCTCAAAAGGTCCAATATACCTCGGAGATAACTTTCCATGCTTCCCTAATAGACGAAGTCCCAACCTAGGTGAGATCCTCAAGAAAACCTGATCACTCATCTCGAATGACAATGACTGTCGACGATGATCTACATACGATTTATGATGACTCTGATCTATCTCCATTCTCTTCCTGATTAACTTGATCTTCTCCATAGTCTCCTAGACAAGGCTCGGTCCAACCATCAAGGACTCACTTGT
Source organism: Viscum album (assembly GCA_963277665.1). Classification (NCBI taxonomy): domain Eukaryota; kingdom Viridiplantae; phylum Streptophyta; class Magnoliopsida; order Santalales; family Viscaceae; genus Viscum; species Viscum album. The sequence goes on along the minus strand of OY728146.1, from coordinate 1,243,589,273 downwards.
TTCCACACAGCAAAGTGGAGAACGACACGACCGCCCATACAATGCTTCAAATGGTGCCATATGTATGGATACCTGATAACTATTATTGTACAAAAACTCAACCAACGACATGTTTTCCACACACGAGCCACCAAAATCCATGACACACGCCCGCAAAATATCCTCCAAAGTTTGTATCATCCTCTCGGATTGACCATCCGTCTGAGGGTGATACGCTTTACTCATTGTCAAATTAGTTCCAATGGTTTGCTATAAGGATTTCTAGAAATGAGATGTAGACCTAGGATCTCTATTGGATAGGATCGAAACTGAAACACCAAGCCTCTTTACCTCCTCCAGAATATAGATTTTGGATAAATCCTCCACCGTATGAGATTCAAGAATTGGAATGAAATGGGCGGACTTCGTTAGCCGATCCACCATCACCCAAATGGCATCGTGCTTTCTGACTGTTCTTGGGAGACCTGTGACAAAATCCATCTCTATTTCATCCCACATCCCAACGGGGATTGGTAAACACTGAAAAATTCTCGCTGGCCTTTGATTCTCTGCGTTGACCTGCTAGAATGTCAAGCATCTCGAAACAAACTCAACCAATCTAATTTTCATACCATCCCACCAGAATTGCGCTTTCAACTCTTTATACAATTTTTGAATTCCAGGATGAACAGAACCCTAGGAATGATGATGCGCCCTGAGAAGATTCTCCAGACAAGAAACTATTACAACCATCTGATTCCAAAAACACAAAATGGAATCTCTATTCAGTTTCCAACCCTCAATGGTCTCCCGACCAATGTGTTTTGACCTCATGGTCACACACTCAGAATCAGATATCTGTGCCTCTTTAACCAGACCAACCAAGTCAAAAATCAACAAAACTGGAAATAAGACCACTCTATCACCCTAGTCCTCACATTCCAACTGCATGTCAGTTATAGCTGACATCAACTACCACTGGTACAATGCTTGTTTCACCACCTGAGCATATGATTTTATACTTAATGTATCCACCACTTAATTTCCATTATCTGGTGTGTACATAAAGTGAAAATCAAACATCTAGTGATATTACATCCATCTCCTTTGCCTCAAGTTCAAATCCATTTTTGAGCAAATGTGCTTCAAGCTCTTATGATCTGCATATACCATGAATTCCTCATCGAATAGATATTGACACCACACTTTCAAATCATGGACCAATACTTCCAATTCCAAATCATGATTTGGGTATTTCTTATCATGCACCCTTAACTTATGTGAGCCATACACAACCACATGATTCCCTTGCATGAGAATGCATCCCATCCCTGATCCTAATGCATCGCAATACACCACGTAACCTTTTCCTAGTTCTGGAAAAACCAAGATTGGTTCCGATGTAAGGAGACCATTTATCTCTTTGAAACACTGCTAAAATTGTTCATTCCATTGGAATGGAACATTCTTTCTTGTCAAAGTTTCCATCGGTGAAGCCAAATGTGAAAAATCATAAACAAAATGCCGATAATACTCAGCTAGACTGAGGAAACTCCACACCTCAAACACATTTTTTTGCAGTTTCCACGAGATAAAAGCATCTATCTTTTCTAGATCCATTGAAACACCCCTTTCAGAAATTACATGGCCAAGAAAACGGACATCCTGTATCCAAAAGTCACACTTTGAAAATTTGGCATACAACCGATGATCCATCAAGATCACCAGCACTGTCGCCAAGTGCTACTCATGCTCTACCATTGTATTTGAATACACAAGAATATCATCTACAAACACCACCAAAAATGAATCCAGATATCTATGAAATATCCAATTATTCAATGTCATGAAAACCGATGGCGCATTCATTAGACCAAAGGGCATAACCACATATTCATAATGGCCATATCTACTTCTGAAAGCTATTTTATGAATATCTTCCTTCCTCACCCGCAATTGATGATATCCTGACCTCGGGTCAATCTTGGAGAACCACTGGGTGCCCCTCAATTGGTCGAACAAATCATCAATTCATGGAAGTGGATATCTGTTATTTATCGTAACATGGTTAAGTCTATGATAACCAACATAGATCCCTAATGTTCCATCTGCATTTTTCACAAACAACACCGGCACTACCCATAGAGACATGCTAGGTCGGATAAACCCTTTGTTTTATAACTCTTATGACTAGAATTTTAATTCCAGCAATTCAGTTGGTACCATCAGATAAGACAGAAGTGAGATAGGACTGGTCCCTGTAAAGAGATCCATCATAAACTCCGCTTCTCTTACGGGAGGTAACATCAGAGAATCCTTCAGGAAAAACATCAATGAACTGATCCACCACTGTCGGAAGAACTCTCTGATTAACTCCCTCTATTGATTCCAATGAGAACACCACAAACTGATACGATAATGTGCCCACTTCTGGTGACAACAAACCCATTGCACCCTTCCTTTCATGCCTCTATCCTCAAAAGAGATTTATAATTCCATTGTCTATCGTAAAAGCCACTATTCGCGCATTACAATCATTGTGGGCCTTAAACTCTACCAACGAATCCATTCCCAGGATTACATCATACCCATCCATCTCAAGCACTGATAAATTTCACATTAGCTCAACCTCACCCACAATGTTACAACATGCTCTACACAAGAAGGCTCGACACTCTCTTCAACCTAGAAGATTTTGATGTTTCAAAACCGAAGGCATCATTTCTACCCTTAAACCAAGCAACTCAACAACACGTGTAGCAATAAAAGAGTGTGAAGAACCCATATCAAATAACACTTTCATCAAGGTGGAATTTAAAATAATAGTACCTCGCACCATTGATGGTCCCGATTAATCATCCACCATAACCTGATCAGCTCCAAACAATGCCTTGGTTGCCAAACTCTACTCTTTAATGCCCTAATAAGGAGTTGTGGTGTTCTGAGAATCAGCATGACTGACTTTGCTCAACCGAAGAGAGTTATACTGTTGTCCCCGTCCCGTCGAAGCATACAACGTCTGTGATCCTTGAGGAGTGTCACGCGTGCCCAGCCTCAGAGTATTCCTATAATAGTGCTGAAGATGTCCCATCTACTTGAAATTGTGACATGATTGGGGTTGTGTTGTACAGTCCTGCTTGATGTGTACCGTAGAGCCACACTGAAAACATCATGGTTTACAATGGGGCTTTGGAGGAATATTTACCGATCCTACCATCAGATTATGTGCCATACTCCCACCCTAGAAATAAGTGTCCCTCATCCTCTTGAACTTAATGTTAGAGTTCCCACTATTCCCTATGTATACCACCATGTTTCCTCCACCCAGAGCTCCCAACAGATCCCGCTCAGCCACTGATGCTCGATTCACTATCTCTGTGTTATCACCGATACCCAACACTGCTATTTTTGAACGGATCTCTTGCCTTAACCCCACTTTGGAGATCATTGCCTTTAATGACGTGCTTCCCACCACCTTGGGTGCAAACTGCACTAATCTCATAAACATAGCTACATACTCCATCACAGACATATGCTCTTGCTTCAGACTGAAGAAATTAGTTGTGCGCTGAATTCTGAAAATTTTTGGGAATAATTGTTTGTTAAAAAATTCTTCAAAGCCTTCCCACATCATACCCTGGTTTGTTCCCTCTTGGACAACCAACTCCCACCACTTAAGAGAAAGATTCTCTAGCTTATACGTTGCTATCTTTACTTTCAACTCTACCGGAGTCCCCACGAATTCGAAAGTTCTGTTCATTTTGGATAACCACGACTCTGCCCTTTCCAACTCCGAATCACCCCTAAAGACAAGTGGATCCTGCTTTTGAAACATAACTGCATAATCAACATGCTTTGGATATTCCTATATATTCACACTTCCCACAACTTGGAAGGCTTGCACTATGATCTGGACTAGCTGCCGGTTCACCTTGGGCTCAAGTGCAACCATGTTCTCATCGGCCACTTCTGGTTGGTCTCTATGACACCTACCCAGTTCCATTTCTATAAAAAAAAATAAAAAAACCCTGAGTCTCACTTCTGTAGACATCAATAATTCCCATATCAAATCTCATTACACAACGCTATCACAATGAGGATTTCCACCCTTCCACATTTTCCATGTTTCACCATTTTTGAAAACCAAACCATTTTCAAAATACCAAATTTATTTATATTACAATTTCACACATTTGAAAAACAATTTCTCAATTCATCCCATTAATCACTATTCCCAATGAAATATAAATCCTAGAGGGAAGTCATTTCTATCATATATGCCATGCACATCTCATTGGGTACACCCACGACAATGAGATTGCCAATGCCTATAAGTGTGTCCAAAACACATATGTTCCCAACTCCCTGGTGACTTGAAGTTCAACATAAAAGGGTTAGCTACGTCCTTTTATGCTATACATTCCATGTTCTGGTATTCCTATGCCTTGATACTATCCCGACTCAAGGAATATACCACAACGAATTTCAACTCCAAATCTGAGAATCAACTCCAAAGAACCGAACAAGCTAATACCAATTGTAACACCCTGCCCCTACCTCATTGGATTGAGGAGTTGGTGAGGGTTACTTGGCCTTAAGAGACATTTCCAAGGTTCCAAAGGATGGTTAAAAATGTCAAAGGATTTGATAAAAAATTGGGGAATGATTTTCCCTTAAGAAAAAAACCAACCAAACCATCCACTAACAGACACTATATGATCCATGTCAATAAAACATTCAGGCATGTATTCCCAAAAGACAACCAAGTTGTTCCACAATACAACCCAAAACCAATAAAATCCAACATGATATCAGATTACTATGCAGAAGACTAAACAAGAGACCCAAAATAAGCCAAGACACCCTCCACGGCTCCACACCAAGATCCATGCTTCAAACACCACCACATATCCCCAACATCACGATGAACCAGTAGCAATGAGATGCCTTACCTTTACCAGTGTCTTGGAATAAGACATCTATAAAAGAACTAATGTGCCAAAGTAGGGGGTGAGTACTAATACTCTGTAGGATTTCCCAAAATGACTTCCATACACACACAACTAGGATAAAACCATTAGTACATTTATATAAAAAAATTATATAAAGAAAAACCAAGCTACCAATTTTTTATAATAAAAACATTCCATAAGACAAACATGCCACACACGGAATCCAAATCAACCTTGCCATGCAAGGAAGCCAATTCAACCATGCCACAAGCCAATTACCATTTTCATATTTCCCTCACATTCCCCATCTACAAACGTCACCAAAAAAGCACACAAACAACCATGTTAGCACTTACCGTCAAACCCATTCATGACCAATCCAGTCAAGTGGTACTTCCCGCCCACTTTCAATTGATGGTGGCCCTTCCATCCACTATCCATCCCCTTTTTATAGTGGCACTTCTCATCCACTTACTATTGATGGTGGCCCTTCTGTCCACTATCTATCTCTTTTTTATAGTGTAACTTCTCTTCAACTTGCTATTGATGGTGGCCCTTCCATCCCCTTTTTATAGTCGCACTTCTCGTCCACTCCACCACATCCCAACATCATCCACCCAATGATACCGCACATTTCCACACATGCCACAACAATAATCATGCATTATTGTCAATACCAACAATACCATTTCCATACCAAACACATTTCAGTATCACCCATTTATTGAAATCAATACTCATTCTCACAATCATTACCATTTTAAAATCACCAATTTAAAATTAACCAATTGATCCCATTTCAACAAAACCCAAATTTATTTCCAAAACCCCCAAATCATCGCCCATTTGATTTCCCAACAAAATTCACATGACATGCTTACAATTAAATTAAAGCAACCAATTTAATTGTAAATAAACATCACATTTAAACCTAGAGGAGTTGATAGAGAAGCCACCTACCTTTTTGGGCATGGAGAAATCGACACTTCACCGAAAAGCACTCCAAACTGGGTGAACGCCTCATCGAAACCACCTCAAGAACACTTCCCCAACATTCCCAAACCTTAAAATCAACATCCAAAGTGACCACAACCCTAGATCTACATGAAATGAATGTAGATCTAGAAAAATAAGAAAGTGGGAAGAGTAGATCGAGGGAGAAACCAAAAGAATCCATGATGAGAGACTTACCTAGGAGAAACCACCTTTAATCCACCAAGAAATCTCTTCAAAACGCTTCCAAAATGAGTGGGAGAGCACCTTCAACCTTTGAGAATCCAAAATCCCGAGTGAGGCTCAGGTGGGTGGAAGCATAGAGAGGAATTAGGCAAGACCGAGTGAACTTGGGTTTTAAAACCCTATTTTTATGTGACCGCACGGTTTGGAAAACTATGCGCTAACCATGCACAAACCATTGTCTCAAGAGGAGGGGTCTGCACAGTTGCCTCACACAGATTGGAAAACTATGCACAGGCCATGCGAAGCCTACTGTCTCCCCCTACACAGTTTCTCAGAGAACCCACACGGTTTCCTCTAACCGTGCTCAAACCATGCTCCCTAAGAAAAGCCTCCAAACTTAATTAAAACCATTCCAAACCCACCCAACCTCTTCCCAACTCATCTCATGCACTTTAATCATATAAAAAGGCATAAAGAAGGCTATATACCTCAAACCGGGGGTTCTACAACAAAAATCCCCAAAACATAACTAGGAAACAAGGAGAAAGCATACCCTGAAGCAATGTTCGTGGACCGAAACCACCGAAACCACCTCTCCTTCGGCGGCGGATTCTGGAACACGCACCAACAAGACCCGATGGGCCTTCCACACAAACCATGAACAAAAAAACTGAAAAATAGACCACTACCAAGGAGCTAGGGTTTGGTTGAACCCTATAAGGGTGATTTTTAGGCCAAATTGAAGCCGGAAAAGGGAGGAGAAGAGAGGGGGGAATAATACCTCAGATATTTGGATGGAGAATAAGAAGAAAAAAAGTGGATAGAATTCAATCCGAGAGGAGGCCGTCAAAGGGGTAGCATGCGATGAAGGGGGAGCCTTACGGGAAGGTGCATTGCGATTAAAGGGAGATAAGGTAGAGTGTTTATTTTAGGATTAATTTAATTTAATTTATTTTAATTAAATTAAATTATTTAAAAGAACCTAAAAATATGGTTTTGACCACACAATTTTCCAAACTGTACACAAACTGTGTGGAGTCAACTACCGCCAAGAAGCACCCTCTATGGGATACGTACACAGTTTAGGAAATTGTGTGTAACCCATACGCTAAGCCACTACCCCTATTTAAACAGGGTCTCATGGTTTCTTGCAGTTAGATGCATGGTTTAGCATACTTTTTGAAAATAGTGCACCCTCTACTACCATTTAAAACATGATGTTTTCAGGTCTGACAGTCTTGAAACATCTTGAAAAACTCTAGATACTTCTTAGGCCTTCAATTAAGTCGAAAAAATAACACGTATAAGTTTCCCAACACTTGGAATTATATTATAATTCTTGGTTATTAAATCTAATCAATCCCATAAACAATAATGTTCAAAAACATTTATATTTTTGTCCGGTTCAAAACCACAAGATTCTACATAACTTAATATATCATTACAAATTCATGATGAAATTATCCATTTATTTTTTTAAAATCATATTTTATTACCAAATTTTGAAAACAAAACTTTATTTGAATATAAACATTATAAAATATAAAGTATTCTTAAAAATAGTGAGTTTTCAAGAAGGTAGGAAATTTCATACATGTCATACTTGTTAAAAAATAGCTCTTTCACTTTTTCATTAAAATAAATTAGAGATTTTTTTTGGGGAAACATGAAGAATATATAAAAAAAGATTAGTGAAAATTAAATAATTTGTAAAAATGTCTTTAATAAATAATTTTTGAATAATTTTAAAACAAATTTTTGAAAAAAAATAATAAACATTGTTTTGGAAGAAATTGATTTTGAACATAGAGAGAAATTAAGTTATATTTTATAAAAAACATTTTCTCAATAATTTTAAGTACTAATGAGTGTAAAGGTGGTAAAATTACATAAAAATTTTAAAAATAACTTAGGGATAAGAAAATAAATTTTTTTACTAGATTAATATCATATAATATCATTTGATGGAAACTAAAGTATAAACAATCATGATGAAATAAAATTATGAAATTAACCCCTATAAAAATCATAATTTTTATGTGCGAATTAATTAATGAATAAATTATTTATTTTGAATGTAAATACACATAATACTATTGTAAATACAACATAATATAATCAAAATTAATTAAACATATAATCATTGAATATAAAAGACAATTAATATGTATTATAACCCAATCAAAATAAATTTTGTTATGATGTTCATTACCACATAGTAAATTTTAATTAAAAATACCTTAGAGGAAATAATGAAAACTCAAACACAAAATTACATGAATTATTAAGTAATCATGATATATCAATTCATTGGTTAATTATATACACTATATAGAAGAAGATAGTTGCATAACATTGTAATAAGCCTCAATGTAGAGAAATTGTGATGAAGTCACTTGCCTCATGTTTCCTTTTGGTTGAACATTATCTAATCACTTGTATAATGGTTCTAATCATATTAATAATTTTTAAATTAACCAAAATCATATATATAATATCATATATGATCCTATTATTACATTTTATCACTCATTTGATAACAATTTTTTTTTATTTTCATATTTTTGTTTGTTGATTGCATTTTTTAGAACACATTTTTCTTCATGAATTTTATTATTATTATGTAAAATATATTAATAAATCATATATATAATGATATTTATGTTATATATATCATATTTATGCATTTATAAATTTTTATTATAATTATTGATAGTTGGACAAGGAAAATGAATTGTGTCGCTTTTTGGAGATGACAGGCCATATGTATGCACGAGTAAAAATATAATTCAATTAATGATTTAAATGGTAAGTGATTGAGTGATATATTAATTTTATATAAATAATATATTGTATTATATATCACATATATTCATCAAATTTATCCTTATTACCTTTGTTTAATTTGATTGTGAATAACTAATCACATAACTTCGTGAGGTGGTAGTATTACGTATACATGGGTGAAATTATCATAATTTAAATGACATGGTAATTAAGAAAGTACATGTGATATTATAATTTAAAAAGTTTAATAATATCATAAATAACATAAAAATTGGATAAATGTATCATTATATCCTTCCTTTAATGGTGGTTATGGAAGACAAATTGAATCAACTAGTGATGTGGTGGTCTGGCATATCCACGATCGATTATTCTGTTTCCAACATGATTGAGGAGGATATAGATAAATATAAAAACAAAAAAATATAATTTTATTGGATATAATATTTTTTTATATTTCATGTTTTAGGATACAATTTCATGAGAAAAAATAATAAATAAAATGAATGAGTTTTGTTAATATGATTACATTCTCTAAGATAAACCTCCATTGGATCTCAACTAAGGGACACTAGAGTAGGACTTATGTGGATAAAAATAGATCTCAAATGTGCGTAATGATGTTTTTGAAGAATTTTACCATGATTTGGTCTATAAAAATTACTTGATATGGGTGGAGATGTGGAGGGAGTGATTTCTATTTTTTATGTGGGGAATGGAAACCCTCTAAACAATTACATAGAAATTTCTGAAATGAATCCAAAATGATAAATAATATCCCATAAAGAATGATTCTAAATAACCGTAGTTTATAAACCGGTATAGTAAAATCAATAAATAAGTCCATAAACTATTATTTTTTTCATTTTTTGGTCATTTTAACCTCACCTTCTTATTTTAACCTCCATAGTAATCCAATTTTAACTTACCCACAATAAATAATTTTCATTGCTTTACTTTTCATTTGTTATAAAAATATATAAGACATTATTATATAATATATAATATTCTGATTTCATATATAGATTCCATTTTTTATTAAATTCCACTTACAAAAGTTCAAAATTTTCATGTAATATTATTCTAAAAGATGTGATGAGAAAGAGGGTTTTAAAATAGAAAATGTAAAAAGGTATCAAAAAATAATCTCAAATTTTCTATGAAAATGAATAAAACCACTTAAGTTGGATTATTAGATTTATAATTTAAAAAAATTTAAATATTAAAAAAATTAAAATGTCATTTATCCTTTATAGTTTTCAAAATAAAAAGGAATTTAAAAATAAAGAGGAATATTTTTCACAATTGGTTGATAACTGATATTTTTCATAAAATTCCAAAAAATTCGCCCAAATTAAATATTATATATTTAATTAAAAAATTAATATAATTTTATCAAATTAACATTCTAGAATTAGAAAAAATTATTTTTTAATTATGTTCGCAAAGAGCGAGAAAACCATCTTTTAGAAAAGTAGTTATTTTGAGAAAAGATTTAATTTTCTTCAAAATTATTTTAATTTTATTTTTAATTAATAGATTATCAGAAATTTAATACTTCATTTAGTACTATTCATACCCACCAATTTCATGGAAAAGTTATAATCGTAAATATTAATACTATTCATTTAGACTCGAGGTTGTGTCTTCCACAAGATATCAAAGAGATTACATTTAAGGAAACATATTCCGGAGGTTGTTAAAGAACAATATTGAATATGGAATATTCTATTGAATATAATGTTCTTTTTTTTAATTTTCATTTATTACATTCTCCATAACTTAGATGAATTTAATCATAAAAAATTTTATATTTCCCTAAGAAATCAAGGGTTTTTTATTTGAAAATTCAATTATTGAAATCTCACATCATAAAAAAGGGTTAATAAAGAGTCCTCATAATCATTAGTAAAGTGAAGTAAAAAATTTCATCTATGATAAAAAATAACTATTATTACAGATATGATAACATAGGTGGGATGTGAATATATGGAAATGAACAAAATCATAAATAAATATGGGTATTGAGAGTGTTCATTGATCCCAAGAAACTGAATGATCAATAAAATTTTAAGGGACTCAAAAACAAAAAATATATGGTGATTTAAAAGATCAGTTGATTCATATGATATAAAGGTAATATAAAAGAATTTTTTTTCAATATCCTTTTCATAATGTTGATTAATTATTTTATGGTCTACGTATGTAATGAAATATAATTACTCGATGCATTTCTAATTCATAATGAGGGTTTCATCCATTGGTTTTGCATCGATCAATTTTTAATTCATTGGTTACTCCAAGAAATGAATATCCAAAAAGGGATTTTTATGCTTTAAAAAATAATATTCACTTTTAAGTGGTCATAAGATAAATTAATTAGTGAAAATTATTTTCATCTTTCTCTAAATTTATTCGAAAACTATTATGTTTAGAAAAAGTAACCCAATATCATATATTAAGCACTAAACCTATAAAATAGAAACATTAGATCATCATTAATATTTATCTATAAAATAATAAAAGTAAAATTAATGACATGTTAACAAGGATATCACATAGTCTAGTGGTAGACACTAAATCCATATCATCTTTTATTGTGGGTTCAGGGCCTACGACCTTCATGGAAGTGAGGGGTTGTCACATGGCATGTGGGTTGTCCTTTTTCTAGTACTATAGTTATATAATTACTATAAAATTCCCACACTATGATGACCCATAACGAAAACAACATCAAAGATAAGATAAACCATAAGGGTTACAAATTCCTTTAATATTATGTCTAAAAATTGTAATGGCACTCTTCCTCAAATAACACTTTCATATACTAGTCCAATATTTAGTATTCAAATAAATGATTTCAATAATTATCCTTAATCACGTCATATTCCTACCCTAGAAATTTTCAAGATGCGTGTTTAATAAATTTAACTTATGATCAACCATAAAATCATAAACCCAGGATGGTATCCATAAATTTAATGTTAATGAAGACATATATGATTCATAAATTCTATGAAATCATTAAATGTTTCATGATTCCTATAACCCAAATACCATTAGTAAAAACATCTAACTACATAAATACTTCATCTATTTCAAATTAATATCAGCCTTTCGTTTCTCTATGGGTAACCTTTAGAATATGCAATTGACTGGGATAATTCCCTGGTTACCCTTATTTAAGCCAATGAATTATAAATGGATCCCTATGATGAGATAAAATTCATTCCATCGTACTCTTATTTTATCACAGGAAATTATTTTCTTCATCACTTTGTTTTCCCCACATAAATAATTTTCCTCTTTCTTTGGGAAACATTCAAGGGTTTCTCTTTCCATATATCTTACATTAAAGAAATAAATCCTTCATTCATCCATGGACTCCATCACTCGAACTCTTTGTAAAGACAATCTTTTTCATGTTTTGTGATTCTGGGAGTTTTTTAAGTTATAGGCTATTAATCATATTTTAGGATAACTAGTTAAGAATAATCATTGAATAATTCATTCTTAGAATCATCTAATTTCATTGCTTATAGTCACCATATTTACATTCATCTTCAATTTTAACACGATTAAATTGGGATGCAACCATTGAATAAAACCGAAAACCATAGTGTGAGTAATAGTAATCATAGTAAGAAACCAAATAATCAAAACTAATACATTAAATGATGTCTAAATAATGACACCATATTTTCAATCTAAGTAACCATAGGTTCTAACTTGGTCATTCATTGACAACATCTATTAAAATCATTAATATTGGTCTATAAAGTAAAAAATTAATTATACTAACCATATCCCATGGGAGTATCAAATTTGTATAAAATAAGGCATTTTTTCATGCACCAGGTTCTGATTGGGTCAAGCCCAATGTTCCCTTCTTAGAGTTATTACTTTCAATTAATACAATGCAAGAACCATGTCCACTTATAGCATCCTGATAGAGATGTATTTCTCGAAAAAACACATATAGTCTATTCTATACACATCATGAAATTATATCATAGGTTTATGGTCCCAAATATATTCATTCATAAATCATGCTTCCAATGTTTCTAACAAACTTCCTCTGGAACTAATTATAGTGACCCTGAATCTAGAAAACTGGAGTTAGTGGCTTACATTATTACATTGTCATATGATATAAGGAATCATATTTAAAATGACCTAATAGTTTTTAGCCTTGATAAACTAGCCACATCAATGATTCCCATATTACATTTGAATATAAAAATTAAAACACATATTTTTTTCAAGAATAACATTATTCGATGTATTATATCATATCATATTGATCATATAACACTTCATGGATTGCTGGGGAATGAATCAAAATAAGGGTGTTCTAAAATGGATAATATGGGTTATATAAAGTGGAATATAACATGAATTAATAAGAATAATAAAATTTAATGGTAAATAACATAAGATAAAATCTATTAAAATAATTTTCAATACATAATCATCATAGAAAGTTAAATAAATTACAACAAATTCCATTTAATCAGTAACAAGAATATCATATATAGATAATCAGTAATCATTATGGCATGGTATATAACATAAAATACATACTATTTAACAAATAAAATGGTAATTAAATGAACCCGTAGATAATATTTTTTAGAAAATGTAATGTTGAATAATAGTTAAATTCTCAATGATCAAAATTCATAATTATTGGATTTAATGTTATTAAGAATATCATACCTCTACTGTCATGGCCATTCATATGACAATTTAAGAGTAATTGGTAGGTATACACATGAAACACATTAAATGAAGTCTATACAACTAATTCAACAAACTGAACTACCAAAACATAGAGGGGCTGTCAATAATTGTTCCCCACCAATATCGTCATGTCCAAAAAATATCTCACATATTAAATAATCAATTTAATTAATGAAAAATATGCATTAACATTATATATATGTATTGAAGAATTAATGTTTATCATCAATACTTACACAGTTAATAAAATAAGATTCAATGTAAAACAATGTATGGGGAAATGAGGTACAACTTAAGTAATAATATTATCCATGATAAATAATATTGATATATTAGAGATATTAAATGTCCAATGATCATATGAAAGTGAATAATTAATGGGAAAGCAGTTGGAAACAAAAACGATTCAAGGATGAAAATTTAAATTATATCCTTGGTAAAAATAATCATAAACCATCTAGGGGAATAATAAGGATGGAATCAATATAACATATCTATAGTGGAGAATATTTAAAATAAATGGTTGTTATCATTAATGAATATAAATACAATAAAGTGTTCCTTAAAACATTCTTCACGAAAATATCCTTCTATTTTTTAAAATTAATCTATTAAAATACGAAGTTAACAAAAAAATTATGAACAATTTTATTTTTAAATAGAAAATTTAATATTATAGATTACACTTTAAAACATTAAGTTTTCATGAATAAAGGAAAATCCATACATGTCATATATGAATAAAAAATATTTCATTTTCTGTTTTGGTAAAATACAAATGGGCATTTTTTCGTAAAAATTATAAATATTCCATTAAAAACATTTTATAAAAAGTAATAAATGGGACAAATTTCTTTAATAAATTAATATTATGAATTTTAAAAAATATTTTTGAAAACATTTTAGAGAAACATCACTCTGAAAGAAAAAATATTTTTTTACTAAATAGAGAAATGGAGTTAGATTTTATTAAAAATATTTTCTCAATAATTTTGGTTATGAAAGAGTGTAAAAATTATAATATTAATTTCTAAGATCATTAATAACCATAGAAAATTAAAACTCAAGGGTTATATTATAAGGGGATCAAGTAATTTATATAAATAAAGACTCAAGTTTAAACAATCCTGATTGAAATGAGATTGTGAAATAAACCCTTAGAAGTATCATAACATTTAAGTGAGAATTAATTAATGAATAATTAATTGGTTTCAAAAGTAAATTAATCTTGAACTGGGGAAAACAAAAAATAATATAATAAAAATAAATGAGACACATAATCATTGAATATTAAAAAAATGATGAAGTAATATAACCCGTTGAAAATAAATTGATTTCTAATATTCATTAAAAAGGGGTCTTTTTCAAATAAAATCCCATTGTATGAAAAAAATTAAAATATAAACAAAAAAATTCATAAAATATTAAGGAATTATGATAGTAAATGTAAAAGGGGTACTATATACAACATGTAAATGAAATTATGTGCATAAAATTACTATATTACTTAATGAATAGAAATTGAGATGATGTCCCTTAACTTATGCTTCCATTTGGTTGAATGTTTTTAACATTATTTATTAGGGTTTTAAGAATGTTATTAATTTTTTAAAAATAAAATTCATATTTATAATATTATATATGATCCACTGAAAACAATTTCCCACTCATTTTTAATAATATTTCATTTTTTTCATTCTTTCGGATGTTAAATTCCTTGTTTTCTCATGCGTGTTTTGTTCTGAGAATCTAGGTTCTTCAATATATTATATATAAACACCATATCCATAGTGATAATAATGTTTTAAATATAATTTTTACACATATATATTTTTTTATAATCACTTTTGAAGGTTGTTCCTGGAAAATGAATCACACCGCTTCCTAGAGATGGTAGGTTATGCGTACCCAAGAGTGATGATATCATTCCATTAATAGTGTAATGGTTAAAGAAGTGTGTGATATGTAAAAATTTCTATACTAAATATAGTTTCTTATATATCACATATGATAATTAAATTTATCCATAATACCTTCCATGTAAATCATATGTGAAAAAAACATCACATCGATTCTCGAGACAACAATCCACTATACACACGAGTTATTTTATATTGATTTTAAAAACATCGAATATAAGAAGGTAAAGGTTGTATTATAATTAAATAAGTATAAAAATATCATAAATATAATTTATATTTGTTAAATATATCATTATATCCTTCCATTATAGGTTGTGATGGAAGATAGATTACATGTAATTACAAGGCAGTATTTCCCCTAACACACGATCAATGAATTTGTTTCCCATTTCATGAAGGTGGATATGGAGACATATTATTTGATCAATATAATAACATATATGTATATGATATATACTAGTGTTATTATATTGGAAGTGTTAATACATAATTTAATTTAGAAAATATGAATCAAAACGAAATATATTTGTTAATACAATTACCTTCACTAAGAAAGACCTCCTTTGGATCTCCTCTCAAGGAACTAGGATTAGACTTATGGGATTACTATAAGATCTAACAATTTGTCTAATGATGTTGGGGATATATATTGGTAGGGTTTTTTAATGAAAATTTCATTTATATGTGTATATAATAAAAGTGTGTAAGTGCCCATTAATAAGTGGGGAAAGGGAACCCTCATGGAAATTACTTTGAAATTTACCAAATGAATCCAAAATGATAAAACAATTTCCATGAAAAATGATTAAAAATAACATTATTATCATTTTTTTGGGATACTATTTGGTTAATATATGGCCATAAAATAATATTTTAACAAGTTTGTAGGTGATTTTAATCCTTATCTTTTTATATTAAACCCAAATAAACTGAATTATACCTTTACGATAGAAAATAATTTTTACAATTTATAATATTTATTATGGTTATAAAATAAGTTTAATATTTTAGAAATAAAATATTATTATGATTCCCAATAATTAATTTATTTTTTATATTTTATTCACATAAGTGGAAAATTTTAATGTAAAATTAATCCCACATATATGATGAGAAAGATAGTTTTCAAGGAGAAAATATAAAAATATTTACGAAGTTTTTAAATAATAATTTAAATTTAAAATTACTATAGTGATCTTAATTGGATTAATAGATATATCACGACACTAGTTTAATATGAAACTAATTTAAAATTTAATTTAACTTTATGACTTGTGTAAATAAATAGGCAATTTTCAATAAAAATTGGTATTTGTTAGTGTACATCAGAAAGGAAATTTTTTAGATAAATATCCGAAAATAACCATCATAGAAATTTGATTTTTTGATTTTTTTTTTAAAATTTAATGAAATTAATTTTACAAAATTTGAAATAATTTATTTCATGTTATGTGTGAAAAACACGACTAATCCATCCCTAGAAAAATAGTTTTTTCTGAAAACATTTCTTTTTATTTTACATTTATTTTATTTTATTTATTAGAAATAGATTGCAATATTTTTTATAAATTAAATAGTACTATTAATACCCACCAATTTCAAATCCAGGATATAACAATATACTATAATATGGTTTATTTAGACTTGGGGTACTGTGTTTCATAAGCTATCAAAGATATTCAATTTAATGAAATATATTTTGTTGGTTTTTAAGCTCGGTGTTGTGTGAAATATCTGATATCGATTAAAATAGTATTATTTGAGAATTTAATAGTGTTTAAAGAACCTACATATTTTAAAATAAACGTATGCTTGAGAGAGTATGAAACATATTACTCTGGGCTCAAAAAAATCTACGAATACTTATTATTTTATGACCGTTACAACATTACCATTGAAATGGATGATATGAATAGACATAATAAAAATATTAAAATATATAAAGGTTAAAATAAACAGTTTTTTAAAAAAATTCTTAGTAAGTAAGCATACAAGTTCTGGAAGATTCATTTTAGTTTTCAAAATATGTTTCCCGCAAAAATGGTTTTATTCAATGAATATAATAATATATTTTTTAACCATATAAAAATTCTATTT
This sequence comes from Viscum album, assembly GCA_963277665.1. NCBI lineage: Eukaryota > Viridiplantae > Streptophyta > Magnoliopsida > Santalales > Viscaceae > Viscum > Viscum album. The sequence goes on along the minus strand of OY728146.1, from coordinate 1,243,571,614 downwards.
CATTATTATAATTCTGATTTTGTGATAATCATATAAAAAATATTGTTATATTAATTTTTGGGATATTTCTAAAAATATTTATTTTCTTGTGAACAAATAATGATACCGATTTTGTTTTTAAAACTGTATTCTCATATCAAGAGCTCACAATGTGACATTTTTTTCAAAAATGGTTTAGATATATTATGATTTATTTAATATTAATAATAATCCAATTGTGTTCATTTTAATCCATTGTATTATTCAATTTTATTTAAGAACATTTCTATTCAAAAAAATTATTTTTTTTCTGAAAATGGTTGTTTGGTTATGTATTTTTTGTTTTTTATAAAGCTAATTTATTTCAATTATAGTAATTTAATGATGATGAATTGATCCCATTTTTATAGTATACATTTTCAAATATGGAATATAGGTACCTTTTTGTTTTTGATGTTATGAAAATAAACCTTGGTAAATATTTATCTTGTCGGTAATGGTAAATCCAATAATTAATGTTACAAATTTTATTATAATGACTTAAAATGACCCTAACACTTTCCATTATACTATTTTATGAGTTGATGTGGTATATTTATATCCTTTTATGGAATAAATATCCCTTATTTCCATTATTATTTTAATATGGATTTTATATTAATTTTATAAAAGAACAAATACAAAAAAGCATGTCCTATTAATTTAATATATCTAAATTTGTTACATAGGGATAAAAAAGGAAAATTTTGATTCTAAAGGATTATTTTTTAATATTAATTAAATTTTTAATTGAAATTTATTTATATTTTTAGTGACTGTATAATTACCTATAATGTTAAGGCAACACCGATACAAAATTTTCTTAATTATTATAAAAAATAATTAAATTATCTTAAAAATATTTAATTTAATACAATAATGGTGAATTAATGTTTTCTAAAAAATGTATATAACTAAATAAAGTATTTTAGATGTTTTAAATGAATATATACTAATTCCATTTATGATATTTTTTCAAAAAAAGTATATAAATTGACATTAATAGTATTTGTTGATAATAATAATTAATTAAATTATTTAGAAATAAAAAAACAAATAGTACTCTAATGATTTAAATGTTATAAAAATTCATCACCTTGAAATTTATGATAAAATTTTCACCCTAAATGTTTAATTATATCACATTAAAATTTAAAAATCCATTTATATGGTTAAGATGAAAATTGGTTGACCAAGGGGATAAACCATAAGAAAAATTCTTAAATGACAGCAAAACCTATCAAAACTTATTTGGATTATGATATATACCCCTTATAAACTAATTATTAAAATATATAATCATTAAGAATCATTTTTCATACGAATTAATTATTTATATTTTAACCCCTTTTATATTTCTTAATGTCTCATTTCTATCCTATATAAAAGGGAATACCTTCACTCTTTTCATTAATCCAATTTGACACATATATTTTGAAAAAACCTTACCAATATCTCATTTAAATATCTATATCCTTATTATATAAGAGTTTATCAATCCAATATTCCATTCGTAGGATCCTTAAGAGGACATGTAAAGGAAGTCTACCAAAGAAGAGTTAATCTTCTTTACCGAATATTCCAAAAAATATTATTCTTATAATTACTCTAAATATATTGTACCTTTTCTAAAATAGTAAATATAGCATCATATATATACTATGATGGTATTTTTATTATCAGAAAACCATTTCCTACCATTGCAATTATATGGAAAATTAAAACACTACTTGTGGGTATGTACGAATTATCATTTCCACCGAGGGGTGTAATTAATTTTTCATTCCATATTTCATGGTCGGTTATTATGGTGGTTTTAAGGTGTATATATAATATGTATTAAATAATAATTCTTCATGATTTATAATATCACATATAACATCATAACATATGAAGAACACCTATCATGGGTTGTTCTAAAAAAATTAGTTACTTAAGTACAGTCTTTTGGTTTACCATAGTATTTATACATAAGAGGAGTTCACAAAAAAAATGGGTTGTCAATTTAGGTTTATTCTTTAAAAATTTCGTTTCATTTAGTTGGATTTTAGAAAATATTTATTTATAGAATTCTTAACAAATTAAGTAATTTAAAACAAATTATGAGACTCTGTGATCAGATAGGTCATGAAAAAACCAGGTGGAATGTTATCTCAAAGTCTAATTTTTATCAGTTATTCTTCTACTTGCTAGTATGATAGATATTTCTCTACATATTGAATTTTTTCACTTGTCCAAATTGAAATGTTTAGTATTTACATAAACTATTTCTTAAATTTATCAACCCCTTCATGTGTGTGTGAAGTTCTGGATGGTCCTATTGATAAATTAGGGAAATATAATATTGAGTATTATTGTTCTAAAATTTATCATCAATTCTAGAACAAAATCCCACATGCACTAGTGATCATCGAGAATTAACCACCCAAACCTAACATATTTTATAGAAAACAGATAGAAATTGGGTGTAGGTAGATATGGATCATTGACCAATGAAAATGAAAATTAAAATAATATAACCATAATTTATGATCATTTTGAATTAAAAACATAATTATGAATTATAATCCATTAAGAATAAGAGTGAAAAAAAAATATTTGATTCAATCATAAAAACTCAAGAATCATAATATTTTCTAGAATTTCCTTTCATGATAAATCATATGAACTACCCCTCCAAGGATGGGTAATCGAGTTGATCTGAATGAAGAAGGAATTATAGGAATGAAGAAAACAAAAAAATAAAAAAAAATTAGAAAAGAAACAATGTAACATTTTTTTCCTCATCTAGTGCTTCTGATTGTCAATCAATCCTCCATTAACCCCCCATAACCTATATTTATAGATAAAATAAATTTGATGTTGTGAATAATAATTTAAAAAATAAATTATTCCATGTTAATCATGGGAATTCTCGGTGGCACCTGCATCAATAATATGTTGTTCCTCCATTATTCCATCAAATATTATAAATTTTAGTTTTTCATTACATTTTATTCCATTAATATTTTATTCTTCAAATGAAATGTGTGATTCCATTTTTATGTAGTATTATTTCACAATGTGAATATTTTTTGGGTTACACATGAATATTTCATGATAAGACCATTTGCGTTACACCGTGACTTGTGATTTCATCACCCTGATTTCCTATTTTATTTTTTATGCCTTGGTTCACATATTATATTCTACGATGATTCATGTAATGAATGACATTCATGATGTTAATTATTTTTATCTAACCATTTTGTCATTGTTTCACCATGATTCATTACTTTTGAGCCCTATTCTTGGGAATCGAATAATCCTTTATGATGGGTAATCCATTTCTTGATGAATTCAATACTTTTTTATCATTTTGTAAAAAGACATTAAATACTTAAATAAAAAAATAACATCATTTGTAATCATTTATCATTCATAAAAATTAGTTTTATATTAAAATGATCATGAAAAATATATCATCGTCAATACCCCCACCAATAAAACATGGTTTTCATCAATCATGTAATGTACAAATAAATTAAAGTAGAGTTCTATGTTATCAATATTATAATTCAAATGAAATATAATCAAATGATTATCAATAGTGGTAGCATTTCATGTTCCACATCAAACATATATTCAAATTCACACTTTTTAATGAAATTAATCATCCAAAGTATCTTACACATTACCATAAAAAATGTTTTATCTTTTGTTTTCATTCATTTATATAACATAATTCAATATTATCAAACATTCCAAATTATGATACACGTCACAATGTATTATTTTCGATCAAAACACAGGAAACAATTTAAGGTATAATTATAATCATATCATTAATACATACTCATTTTCTATATGATTGAAAATGATATAAATGCTCCACTTTGTAAAGAAAATATTCACATAAAATCATAAGGGATTTTCAAATAAGGTTATGTGGAAATTGAGGATTAAGGTTGGTAGTGAATGATACTCAAATAAATTATTATAAAAAAATATTTTTATCTCCAATTCATACTAAATTATATCCACTATAATGTGAAATGAAAATATCCACTATTAAATGAAAAATCTGACTCCCAATAATTGAATATAATATCATGGTCAATATAAATATAATGAATTAATTTCACCTTATTTTATTTTATCACACTTTTTTAATTATTTTTATTTTTTTACTTTATATTTATTGAAAGCTATCCTTGAAAAATATCACATCCACCTTGAAGTCACACATGATAAAATCATCGGATTAGTAATGGTGATTTTATATTTTCTAGAACATAACTAGTTATTCAATTTTTATGAAATATTTTTTTCTCTCAGGATGGGAAAATAATAAATAAAATGCAAGTGACAACATCAAATCCCAATAACAAAAATATATACTCCTCATTTTTTCATTACAATATAATATAACCCTTTATCCAAGACTTCTCACACCCCCAGACATAAACTTTGATATACAGTGTATTATAAATAAATAACGGTAGGAATGGGAATAAATGGCATGTAATGGGGATTTTTAAAACTGTGTTCCTTCATGGATTCTATGGGATAAAAAGGGGTTGATGTCACAGTGGCTATAATGATATGGGATTAAAAATAAAACTTTTCTCTTTCATTTTAAATATAGTTTACAATGTTCATTTCATTAACAATATCCAATTCATGTTCTAGATCATTAAATCCCCCAAATATTATAAAGAAACATCATCTAGATAATATATAAATTATTTTTTCTAGAAACATCATGATAATAGAACATATAAATTTGGGGAAATCACTCATGGAATTCAATAATAATAACAAATAAGTCCACATAAATTTAAGAAATTAAATTTATTAAAATTCTATAGAAATATTATTTACCTAAATCAACTAATTCAATTAAACGATGGTTCACTAGTATTTATATCCAAATCGTCTCTCTATGTATTCAATATCCAATTATACCCATATAATATCATTAATTTAAATAAAATGAAACCCAAATTCATATGATTCATATGAAATTTAAGTCTCTTGGAACAATCATTCAAACAAATAAAGATAAATTTAGACATTAAATTTTCATTTACAGCTCAAAAATAAATTTTAAAAAAAATATTTCAAATTTATAATATAATAAATATAAAAGAAAATTCCCCTTAAAAATGATTCTCCATTTTGGTACTGTGGGTTTCTATTCTTTAGTTTGGTTCTATAGTATTTTCTTAATGTGAATACTCTTCATGATAAATTTTTTGAATTAAAGACTCATTAATATTTCATTTCAATTCATAAATTCTGACTTATATATACTGATATTCATTTTAACAATGTTAATTCATATTTAATGATGTGAAAATTGTAGTATTAATATAATTTTTTTCCATCCATGTGTCATCCACATTATTGACCTGAAGAACTAGAATAAAAAATGATTGTGTTGGACTGTTCAATTATGATCAAATTGAACCCAATGAAATAGTAGAAAATAGAAAACAAATGTTGGTTTCCTGTCTAAATAATTTTTTTAACATTATTGGATCAATTCAAAAAATGTGAAAACATTTAAAGAGATAATAGACTATAAGAATACCTCCCTCACACATAATTGATATAGTGTACTCAATGCATATAAATGTATATTTAACGTTTGTACATTTAAGTTAGAATTAATGTTTTTCATCAAATGTCATGCCATTTTGTATCCTAATGGGTCCTAATTAGTAATCATGGTGTAGGATTGTATTCTAATAAACTAGTTCATGAAGTGTGGCCTCATAGAACTTCTCAGCCTATTCCTAATTTATAGTGAATTCGTCTCATCCTATTTTAATGGAATTCTATTCAACAATAAAAGTCTGTAGTTGAGTAATAGTAATATATCTTTCCCATGCTTATTGAATTTTACCTGTCTTAAGTTTGAGTCTTCAGTTATAAAAAAACACATTACCTATATGGTAGAAGGTTCGTGGTTGGTTGATCCTATCATGTTCAATACTTGTTATTTCATTATAAATCATTAAATTTTAAATAGATTTTATCTAAATTTTCATGAGATCCCATTTTTTCTATCTCCTCACATTACCAACTCTATAAAGGTCCAAATTCATCCATCTCATATCCTAGTAGGATATGGATTAAAATTCCATAGGGATGTGGAATATCTTATAAAATATCATTTGATAAGGGTTCATTTCTATGGGTGTCTTATAGGAATTCCCATAATCCCCTAGTGTATTCTAATATTTCGATATCACCCCTCTTATTTATTTGAACCATTGTTTCTAGAATTCATTTGAATTATGTATTAGAAGATTCTTCTTGGGCATTTCTTATGGATGGTATGGGGATGATTTATTATATTTCAACTAATATAATTTCAGTAATGCCTTCATTTTACAATTCTATAATTGGGTCCTAGGATAGAAAATGATTTCTTATCATACTCAAAATCAACATAATATATCAATAATTAGAAAATCATAGACATATTTTTCATCACCATTATATGTTTATTTTTCTTCCATATATTTTGATTCATAATCTATTGATAATAAAACATAAGAATTATGAAATTAAATTTAGAACATTCTTAAGATATCTACAGTCAACATTTCAAAAATTTCATAGAAGGAAATTAGTTTTGGGGGTATTTGTTGTTTTTTTGTTATATTTTTGGAAAACTACAATTATTCACATTTCATAAAAAATATTGTATATATTTAAATTATTTTTTCCAATAAATGATATTTTCTATGACTTTCCTAGTTTTCCTTCCGAATCAAAAATGACCTCATCAAGATAATGTGTTAAATATTTAAAAATTGATTCAATTTCACATTTTGGTAATCATATTTTAATAACTTTATTAGTGAATTGCTTCCATTTGAATGATTATTACCAAATAAAAAATACATTGTCATTTTTATGTTTATACTACTAATGAGAATTTAGATGAGATGGTACACGAGATGTGACAAAATAATTGACAATATCGGTATACCATGGAACTTTTCCTTCCTCTATGAAAGGTTATTTTCCATGATGTTTATCATTGAGTGGGCATGATTGGAATTTTTTCTTCATCAGATTGATGTAGTTGACTCAGATGATAGGACACTATATTCGCATATCCCTTTTTTCAATAATTTACTAATATAATTTTTTAAAAGAAACAACCATCCCACTAGTCATGTCTTAGAAAATTTTTATTCATTAGATATATTTGGGTTTCATGATCGCAAAATTGAATGTCTTCAATTCCAATTATTAAAGATCTAAATTTATATAGTGGAAAATTGATTTGAAAAACTCATTTTCTATATTCATGTTGTTGATATATGTGGAATATGGTGTCCTTGATTCATAGGATATTACATGGGGTTTATTTTCAATTCATTAAGAGATCGTGGGTCCCATAAGCTTGTTTGAATCGTCACAAAGAAACTCCAAAGGATAGTTCCATTTTTGTGGTTACATTATCATTGGTTTGACTATCATTTTCTTTACATAATAAAACATATTCCTAAACTATAAATCAACTATAATCAAATCTTTATTTAAAAAAAATATCAGCGGAGGGAGGGAAATATTACTAGAATTTTTTATGACTCTTCTATAAAATCTTGTATTCCTAAAAAGGATATAATATATTATAGATAAGTTATTTATGACAAAGAATTTATTACATAAACTATTTATTTATCTACCTCAATTGTTTTCTATTAAATTTAGTTCCATAACACTATTTGTTTTATATCAATAAAATGAGTCTTATATATTATTAAATCAATAATATTCTCAATCCTTATTGAAAATTTGTTTTATCAATTTCACTAGAAATAATCAAAATTATTTCCAAAAATATTTAAATCATCAAGAAATAATTTTGGTAATACTTCAATATGTTTTGAGATGATACTTATCATACGTTATAGAAAATTACTTGTGGTATTTCATAGCCCAAATGACCTCATCTTCTAAGAAAAAGTGACAAAGGAATGGAAGTGGTCAACTTCTCCGATTCATCTAGGGCAACTGGTATGTTAGAGTATCATGAAAACCATCTAGAGAGAAATAACGAGTCTCCCTTGATAACCATTCGAGAATTTCATAGATGAATGGAATGGTAAAATGGTATCTAGGGTAACTTGGTTTAGATTTATGAAATCTATACACACTCTCTATCTATTCATCACTCTCTTATGGATTACATCATTTTACTCATTCTAGAAAATTTTAACAAAAGTTTTCTTTTAGTAATCATGGATAGGTTTGGCCCACAGTGAGTTAGAGACTAAGTATATTATAAATTATACAAATATTTTTTATATTTAATTATTAATAACCTCCATGATGATTGTATTATGTCTTATCCAGAGTTTCCTAATAGGTTGGGTTTCACCTAATAAAAATATTACATGAGTGAAATCATTAGGGTTGATTCAGGTTATATCTCTTAAACTCCATCATATGGATTCAATGATTGTTTTAAGAATTTATCTCATAGATTGTTTATAGATATCTGATAGATTATTTCCAATAATAATTGATAATCATTATCCATCCATTAGTTATGAATACTTAAAACATCTTGGTTGTGACTTTAGTTCAAGGCTTGGAGGATATCCGGGAGATGAGAATGATTTTATGTCTCCTACTTGTAAATCATGGATAACATGTATCATGTAAGTTTAATTTAGTAAATATTAAAAATAATAAAATTTAAAATATTTTTATAACATGAATATTGTATTTTAATATTTTTTCTATTGGTAAAATGAAATAATAAATTATATCATAATGTTGATAATTCTAAACATCTACAATATTCTTCAACTAGGTTTATAATTTCTTTATGATAGATCAAATAGATTGAATGGGTTCTTGATAGATGATCCATCACATCAAGTATGATTAATTTTTCTATAATATCTCCATGATCCATTGGTCGTTTTTCATCATGGGAATTGATGAAGGTATTCACTATTTTTAGTAATAGTCAACCCAAATTTATGGGTTAGTGTACTATTGCAATCTCCTCATCCATGTTAAGGAAAAATAAGTCTTCTAGATAATTTATCCCTCTTAATCATATAAGTACCACTTATATAACTATAATTGGGAATACTATGGATCTATTTTCTTATTGTACCTCCATTCATGTTGGATTTAAATATCTAAATTGTAATGATGAAAAACTGAATGATGAATAACATTTATTAAGGATAGCAGATAATGTAGGGCATATGAAAAATTTATGGATCGAATAACATAGGGAATGGAGAATATCCTTATATATTTAAATTTTATGGTATTTTTGGTGAGATCAGTAATGAGAAACATATCCCTTTTCTGAATTGGTCAATTCCATAAATCCATCGGTTTTTACAACACCATGAAAAATTAAGAATATTTATTGAATTTTCATGATCTCTTATAGAACATGATTTCACCCTTCTTGAATGTTTCCTAAATATCATATTTTTGTAACTCCAAATGGATATTACTTATATAATTTAATATACAATAAATTGTTCCAGAATATATTTCATTTCTATTTTTTGTAGAGAAATTTACTATCTTTCTGTTCAAAACCTTGTACTTAGTCTTTTAATGTGCAGGTCCAATTAATTTGGATGGATGTTATGAACTTCTAATTATTGATGAAAAGCATCATCCATTCCTTATTTATGTTTTTTGATCTATTTTAAACCACATGTTTTAATCATACTAGCATTCTATTTGGGATTTTGAACTATTTTTATGGTATTTTTCTTTGGTTTTTGGTCTGAATGTACATAATAGATCAGACCTTTTTTGTCACATATTTTATTATAATATTCATATTTTAATTATATAATCATTTTTATTCTAAATGGAACATGTTGATTGTTGTTCATATGGTTTTTGTTATAATGGTGGTGTTTGTATGTCTTGTACATGATTCAGTGGATTATTGGAATGATGGTGGGTTCTGATATTACTATTGTTTGAACAGGGGCTATGAAGGGAAATAGTTATGATAGAATGGTTTAGTTTGACGTTGTCCATGTCCTGGTTAGGTCTAGGTTTAGATGGTTTATTCTTCCAGAATATACTTAGATGAAATGTTGCAGCATTCCATTCTATCCCATTCACTACTAGACTAATGTCATTAAAATGGGTATGTAATGCACACGTACCATAGACCTAAGATTAATCATTTTTTCCAATTTCATTTGTGAAAACTATTGTTAATACTACATTGGTGAGGTTTCCAACCATGGAATAAATTAAATCATATGAATAAGATATTCATACCTCATTGATTCCCTTGTTCATGTACCTCTTGTCCCAAATTGCTGCGAGTTCTACGTAATCATCTCAATAATACCTCTAGAATATGTAGGTGATTTTTTAGTTAAGCCTTCTCAATGTGAGGTTCCTAGAAGTTTTTTGTCAATTTTAATTAATATATGTTATAATAAAACAAGGAATTGGTTCTATTAAATATATTTATATGGGAAACTAGCATAGAGATTCATGAAGAAATACGAATACTCGAAAAGAGTCTCCTAAGCTTATTAGTGGATGGAATACGTCACTTTTTGAGTTGTTTTTTTCTAGACATAGGTAAACATATCTTTATAAAGAAACATTTCATGTATTTATAGTCTCTCACTTCTCCCAATTGCAGACTATACAACCATTCCTTAGCTGCACCTTCAAGGGAGAAGGGGAATTCCCTATACATTAATTCTTCTTTAGTTACTACTCTTTGCCTAAAATTTTAATAGAAATTGTTGAATTCATGAATATATCAGTTTGGGGATTCTCTTAATATTCCATGATATTTTTAGTAAACAATAATTATATTAAATCACATTTTAAAATCATTTCTTGTTGTGTCCATAACAGGTTGGTTTTGAGGATTTGAAAATTGGGGTGGATAGATATCCTTAAGGGTTTCAATAAGATTTAAAACCATCTCCTCTAGTTCAGAGTGATTATATAGAGTTTCACATAAAAGGTTTATGTATTAATTTTCCTATTTTATTTAAATATTATTTATTTTGGTTAATTTTCCTCTAATTTTATAGAAAATATCAATAAATTGGTCTGTTTAAGTTCAGGTTATTCATATTTAAATTTTTAAAAAAAATTAGTCTATATTGAGGAAATGCCTCCCCAAAAATGGATCCAAGTTTGATCCATGCCTACCATGTTAAAAGAAAAAAATAATTATTACCTATGTATAGTCTATTGGTAAAACTAGTGTTCTCTTTAAAAGAGTAGTTCACAACAAAGTGCTACAAAATTTAGTTGATTTTACAAAAAATGAATTTTAAATGATTTGATTTTTGGAATCCAAAATTTTAGACTAAATATTAAATTTAATGATATGAATAAGTTTAGTAGGAATATTTATTATATTGGTATTGGATATACCATGTGATATACTATAAGAGTTTATAATTTTTGTCAATTATTCTTCCACTAACTGTTAAGAGATAGATTCCTCCATTGATTCATCTCTCTGCCATGGATAGATGGTGATATTGAGGACATCTCTAATCTAATTATCAATTTGGTGTACCCTTATTATTTTGTGTGGGGAGTTATATGAGGTCCTATAGAAAAATTAGGTAAATACCCTATTGGGTACATTTGTTCCATAATTTAACTACAGTTTTTGTCATAATTATCCACATGTGCAGGCTATCTACAACCATACACCACCCAACCAAAACATATCCCATAGAAAATAGATGGGTGTTGGCTGAAGGGATATATAGAGCATAAACCATTTAAATTAAAATTAATTTAGTATAACCCAAATGTAGAATAATTAGGAATATAAAAATTAATTACTAATTTGAAACAATTGTTCCACCTCCGAGGTCCCGCATTTCTGAGTGATGTGGAAATGGTTCAATGAGGATCACCACCCTTCTCTTTTTCTATAAATGTGGGTCATAATAAAATTTACCATTCCTTTGTTTTGACCCATTCAACTTCATTACCCTTTAAATAATGTTGAATTAACCCTACGTGAACTGTTGGTCCTAGCAGGTGATTGCATGGGGTTCCAGCACTCATGAAATCGGTCCTTCTCGAATATAACTTCCTTGGATGGTCTCAAATGAGTTTATTTGTGGATCCAAGAATGACCAATGGCCCTGGTATCCAGGATTGATGGACCTTCTTTCCAAAGGTAGGCACTCGTACTCTGACAATTTGGACAATGACACTTAAGGACTCCATTGGTCGAGAGGATGGGAGGTTGGGCTCACCACACCCTTCCGGGGATGATTTTTTCCTATTCCGAGACTCTATTATAGATTTAAGTCATGTTCATATGTTCATGAATCCTTGGTTCAGTCTCGAAAAGTGTCTCCTCATGCTTCCCTTAGTTTGCAAGATCATCATAAGCATGCATATATTTGATGTTATGGAGTTGATGCTGACTTGAGCCATATTATAAGGCACTCTGGAGTTTATCGTTATCTAGGGGGATGGAAGGTGAATTTATTTTGGGATCAGGCCCACAAGGAGGTCTTCCTACATATCCTCAAGAGATGAATTAGAACCCACATAGTTCTAATTTTGTAGGGCTTATACATTTGAGCTTCCCATTTGAGGAAACATGATTAGGTGGACCCTTTATGGATGTAAACCCTTTGAAGTGTGGACCTTCTAGTAGGTGTCCTACATAACCTATTTTGATCAAGAATCAGTGTTCTCATAGTTTATAATGTCTACATATTATGCGTGGAAGCTTCCCCTTTAAGGGGACATGATTGAGTGGACACTTTGTTGATGGGTACCCTTTTGAGGCCAGGCCTTCTGGTAGGCATCCTACATATCCCGTTTTTATCAGCAATCAGAGTTCTGGTAGTTCAGAATGTGTGGATATTTTAATCCTCACAAATATCTAATCCCACGTGAGTCATTCTTGGTGTGAAAAAAATAAGAGGATGTGAAAGATTCAAAAATGCACATGCCTCTTCCCCTGTAGGTGGGGGAGGGAGAGCCCGCGGCGGAAGCGGCTGGTGTGACCATGGGTGAGGGAATAGAGTAATGAACCATTCAATGAGAAATGACATTGAAGGTCATGTGGCCCTACCTAGGAATATTGGGGACTTACCTCAGTGGGAGGTCCCCTGAGTATGTTATGGGAAGGGAAGGAGATTGGTCCTTGTCAAAGGGGGGAGCAAACATAACACCTTCAATTGATCACTATCTATAATTGATTGGAAATGAAAGTGATCACCCTTAATATTTTGAACATGGAGGTTCACATTAGATTCCCAAGGTTTCACTATAGGATATCGTGGAAATATAGCCTCATAGGAATTCCTGAAACACACATTTTTGTGGGGAGGGCATTCATGACTCTACTTACCGTGGGTATGTAGACTCAATGGGGCATGCTGATGCACACAATGGTCCGATCATATGGGTCTGATGGATTTTAAGTAGGCTTTGGGTGAATTTCGGAGTACTGGTTAGTGGAGGGATTATGGAGGACTAGACGGTAATGGAGGGGTGTGGTTGGAACTTGAAGGAAAAATACCCGAAAACACCCCATTCCGCGTATTGGTTTCACATATGGGATGAGGAAGGCTCTGCATACCGTAGGGGTATGTGTGAGGAAGAACCATCTGCATACCGATGTGGTACACGAGCATGTGTATCTTCCACTACGTACCAAAGTGGTATGCGGATCATCGTGCCACTTAGGGTTATTTCCACATACCAATTTGGTACACGATACCTGAAAAGTCCGCATAGAGGTACACTACATGGAGCACCATACTAGAGGAGGGTCAGTGGGATCATCATTCATAGGGAGTTCATCCGTGAGAAGTCTTTAGTTCGTAGTTCACTAGTTAGGTTCTCAGTTCTATTATTATTATTCACTTACCCCATTTTATGGTTTGTGGCTGACTGTACTTGTAGAAGGAATGGTTCATGGTTTGTGCTTCGCCAATGAAACAAGATGGAAGCCAGAGTGATATTACTAAGTCTCCATAAATATTTCTATGTGTGTGTCTTTCGTACTTCTACTATGCTCTTTTTATAGAGCATTAGAGTAAACTTATCTATTGGGAACCTGACATGATTTGAGGAGGCCCATTGAAGCAATATCCTAACCCACAAAAGACTTGGTCAAATGGGGTTTGTGGAGGCTTCGATTTGTGATAATGGTTCGTGGATCCCTACCCATTCGCTTCATCCACGAACTGATGGGTTCACGGTATGGTACACAGAATGAATTCACACCCACATCACCTTCGACAACATAGTTTGTGGCTGACCTTATTCACTGGCCATTGCCCCATGGGCCAGTAGCCTGCAGATTATTCCGTGTACCTGGTGGTTCGCGCTCTAGCTGGTCCGCGTACCCTTCTCAGTGATGGTATGTAGGCCACTTGAAATGCCTTGAAAACATGAATTCCCTAAAGTTTCTTCTGAAATTTAAATCTCAATTTGAGTCCCTTAACCTTGATAGACATGTAGAAGATCTTGATTCCTTCAGAAAATTGATTTTGGGGTGTTTTTTACCCTTAAAAAAATTTCAGGACCCTATAAATTCCCCCATAGAAATGGTGTCCATTCAGAACAAAAAGTTACTATTATGATGTATAAGTAGTTCTGAACTGAAATAGTTTGCAATAGAATAGATGGAACCAATTGGAGGGGACCACACCTATATATAGGGGACTATGTCATTTGACTTTTACCATTTCATTCAGAGAAATGTGCTCTCAATCTCTCTGGCTTCCTATTCTCTTGCGTACCGTGCTCCTTGCGAGAATCCTGTTCGTGAAGTGCTCCTTACATTCTACAAACCAATTTATTTTCCATTTCTATGTCCACGTACCACACTAGGGATTCCACGAATGGGATTTTGGAATTTTAATACTTAAAATCTAGGTTTTGTGTAGGAGAATGATACACAGCTAGCTAGTTCTCATACCTCACATGGATCGACGAACTGTACTTTTAAGAATATTTAAAAGCTGAACATAAAATTTAACCCAGAATTTTGGAACATAAAAATAATCAAATCCCAGGTTTGCGGGCCATGTTTTGAAAATATTCTATTCACTATCCAACGATCCACGGGACAATGCCTCTCCTATTGTTCATGTACCATGGCTATACGTGGTAGAATGGGACTGCGTACCATAGTTGTCAGGGGAGTTACTTCTGCTTATCATGCAGTACGTGGGATTTGGATACCACATACCATTTTCAGAATCCATACACGGAGGATTATGTGGTCATATTTTTAGTCTTTTAACAACTCTTCCATAGGTTTTATCCAATAATATTGTATCATAATGACTTCTCATCAACTTTTGAATCATCTATATAGGCTATAATAGTTGATTCACAGGCCGTTACAAAATCGATGAAGACATGGGAAACCATGGAGAGGAATAATGGTGATCATCTTCGAGCACACATCAATACTAGTGATAGTTTTTTATGGTATTCTTGATGCCATATCTCTTAGATTACCTGTTATCTATATAGTTTCCACTTTATGACTTTGGTCTTCCAGCTGACATGCCTCTGCCTCTACCTGACCCCGATATTCCTTTCATCCTCTTCGAGGCACCGCAAGGTCATGACCATGACAACATTTCCCTAATTGAAGAAGTAATCGATACTCCGATTCAAGAAAAAATATTTATAATGTGAGGTTCGGTATGGACTCAGGGAAACAGAAGGTGTCACGATGGTGTCTTAAGACTAGATACTTGAGAATACCCAACCATTATCATCATCTCCTGAGAAAATCATAGTGGCGGGTGGAGCACCAAGTTGGAATTTTGGGAAGGAAGGTATTTTTCCGATGAGTTGTCCTGGGAATTCTGGGGGCATCAGACTTATCTAGAGTCCCCCAATCCGCTGGAGGAAGTGGGATTGCGCCAAAACGCTTGGGTTTCTCACATTACAATCTTCTCTCTAGGTAAAATCCTTCTTGAATTGCTGAGCCACTGGTGTTTGAGCACCAACACATTCCACCTACTACCTAGGGAGGTGAGAACCAATATATGGGATATCTTTCAGTTTGGAGGTCTCCCCATCCTTGGATATATGTACGACGAGTTTCTCCCGGCAGCTGTTAAATCGAATGATACTGATCATGTGTCTCCTTTGACAAGGATCTTACTTGTCATGGAAATGAGATCACCGGATCATCCCCTCAAGGCTCATTCTTTCATCCCATTCAAACCATGGATAAGGATATTCCTATAGATTAATGAACCCATGCTAAAGGCTCACTATAATCAAACCCATCCCACTCTCCAGCCCTGCCAAACCCCAGGGTCATATTGTGCTACCCTTGATGTAGGGAAATATACCGCATGAGGGATATGAGCTTCGGCTAGACATTTCACTCACGCTTAGGCTAGAAGTTTTCTTTGCCATGTTTTTTAAGTGGATGGATCTTACCAACTTGTGATGTATACACTAGGCTTCAGACCTATACATTGATGATGGTGGCCATGTTGGTTAAGGGTTAACCCATTAATTTTGGACCTTCCTACCATCACCCAACTTTATTAATTTTTGGGACAGATTGAATAAGGTAGGCCTCCACATCGTTTTAGTAGACTATTCCAATTCATGTATGGGTGGATGGTAGAATACTTCCCCTATTATGAATACTGGCATTCTGCACAAATTCCCCATTCTGATTTTCTTCTTGCTCTTCTTATCATTTCTGTTGTTTGTCCCCAGACTCTGAGTGTCACTGATGCGGTTGGGTTGTTGCATGACACCTCTCATTTCTCATTCGCACTACATCCGACCCCTCATGGATCATTGATAGGTGACAGGGGAGTTTCCCAAGATAAATGTTCATACCTCATCAATCTTTGGGATGGGATGATCACTACACATATATGATGAGTCGTTATTTTTGAGCCATATGTCTCCTACCGGTTTTCCAGGCAATTTGGATTCCTTCTGTAACATCCCCATTTTTTTAAAAAAATAAAATGAAATGAAATTATTGAAACATTTTTTAATTATATATTTTTAACTAGACTTTAAAAAATAACTTTTCCACTTCTATATTTTTAATTTTAAGAAATTGTCATCTACAATTGTGTTCAGTAAGTTAATTGGGGTATGATGAAACCAACTTGTTTTTTTGGTGAATAGTAACATACCCTTATGAATAGTAATATGAATAGTAATATGACCATAATGAGAAGTAAATTTTGTTATTATTTTATTTTATTAAGGCTAGAAGATAATAACATCTTGGTTAATTTTTCATTATGATTAAGATGTTGTAGAATTAGAACTGTTATTTTTTGAATTAAGTATGCTTTTATTTAAAAATTAAATTAATAATATATAGAGAAATATTTTTCAAAAATGGAATTCATTTTTGAATTCTACACATCGAAAAATGGTTAGGGTAAATTTATGGGATTTTTCTAAAATTCAAGAATTTTTTATGAATAGTAAAATACGATAAATGATAAATACTTGATTTACTGCATCATATGTGATGCAAGGATGATGTAATCTCACTTGGTTAGAAATCACATGCCATTATTACTATTTTGGGTCACATTAATTATGATTATTCATAGTCTCTAGCAAAATATTATAATAATGATTAAAATAATGAAAAATACCCCCTCCCATCCACTATAAATACCACCCTCACTCCCCTCTTCCCCACACAACTCTCAAGCCTTGAGAATTGCCTAATTTCTGCCAAATTCCCTCCCCAATCTTTTTCTCCATGTCCTAGAGCTACTGGTCTCACCAAAAGACCAAAACCAAAGCCCTTAAGGAGGATCTCAAGGAGATGAGATCAAGAGGTAAACAACCACTTTTATTTTATTTCTTTTCATTCATTTTATGTTATTCTCTTCCATTACCTTTGGATTATGATGGGATATTTCATTAAATATCCCCCTTACTTCCTATATTATGTATTAATTATGAAATATCCCATTAATCTCATAAAACTATTTTCATGAAATTTTAAGAGACGTTGTTAGGCTGCCGAATTTTCGTGAGAAATTTATCAAGTTTTCTTTTATTTTAAGATTCCTTTATTTTCATTTTATTTCCTCACCTCATCTTAACCAAGAGTCATGAAAGATCCAGAATCTTGTATATTATAGATTCTCTCATGTTCATCGAAAATTCATCACTATTATGTTTCTCCTCCACCACTGATTCATGGAATTAAAATATTGTCTGTGATCTATCAAATTACTGACATCGTGGATGATGTGATTTAAATTTGCATTAATTCCTTCATGTCTGGTCATAAAACTATTTTTATGATTTAAACAGGATATAATATATTCATTATGTCTTATTCATGGTTCTGTAAGCCTTTTGTACTCATGGTTCTAATTTATAAGACATAACGAGGTTGTTATTATCAAAGAACCACTAAAATGATCTAAACGAACTTCATTAATGTTCTAACTTATGAATCATACTCATGTAAGAATTCAAAATGATAAATGGAATAATTTATGTTAATTTATATATTTAAATACTATTCCATTCCAATTTCGGAGTTTCACTTCCAATCGAGAAGAATGTCCACCATGAACCAATCATAGAAATCATGTAAAGAATTCACCCAAAAATAGTGCAAGGGGGAAAATACTAACAATTAAGGGTGAAATGATGTTATTAAATGATAATATAAGATGTTATAAACCTGAAAATTCTTCTTTAAAATATTAATAACACTATTTTAATAATTATACTGGAGGTTTAAACAGGTTGGAAGTAATACAAACCCGAGGTAAGGGAATTCTAAACCCGATTTCCATTCTTTGGGTTATCCTTCTACTTCATTATTAATGTGGAATTAAAATTGTTTGTTCAATGAAAATTGTTTATATTATCATGAGTTAAGTTTATTAATAGTATATATACATATTACATTCACTATATTAAGTCTCACTTCAATTGTATGATGTTTGTAAGGGAATTCTTAACCCGATTTCCATTCTTTGGGTTAACCTTCTACTTCATTATTTATGTGCAATTTAAATTGTTTGTGTCATGGGTTATATTTATATTATGTTTTATTATTTATATTTACTGTATATATACATAATCATCCACTCTATTAAGTCTCTCTTAAATTTTATGTAATTTATAAGTGGATTTCCTTTTTTAAAACCTCTTTTGAAATTCTGTTTTACGAAATTCCAATGCAATGTTTTTATGGAATTATTCATGTTGTATTATTATGATTTGGTTCTTGGGAATTATATATGATTAAGGGTGGGACCTATATCTCCCTACAATGCATTGGGTATGATTAAGTTGTAGGTTGGATGTATGGTTACTTAATGTGTAACTCCGATGGTTACACAAAGTAAGGTAGCCGTGAAGGTTACAAATTATAAGGTAGCCAAGAATGGTTACAAGATTATGTAAGTAATACCCCAAGATACCTTTATGATTATATTTATGTTCTCATGTTTTTAGTGTATGTTTTTCTTAAATATCATGTTTTACAAAGTAAGTATATATGGGTGACAATCATGTCTTCTAAAAGTGATTTCATATGTTACAAGTATTCATGGACTAATGTGTTTTTTTATATCCCTTACTAAGATTTTTGTTCTCATCCCATGTTTTTTAATTATTTTCACATGTTATAAGGATGTTTAATAAATTGAAGTAATCCAAGTTCAATTTTTGAAGATCTATCAAAAAAATCATGTTTTATTTGGAATGTTTTAAATTTTGGAAAGAAATGAGTACTATTTTTATGGTATCTACTCTGTAATAATGTGTAACGTGATGAATGTATTATCATAATTCTATAAAGATCTAAACTTGAAAAGATCCTTAATGTAAAATGAAGTGTTTTCTTTACTAAATTCAAGATTATGTATGTAATAAGGCCGGGTCCTTAGAGTTGTTATCAGAGGAAAGGTTTAGACAACTTTACGGATTAGGAGTTTTTGTTAAACATATGGTTAGTCTGTATGTCTATTCTTTATGTTAAATCCTTGTTTTATAACTTTTCAGATTAAGGAAATTCAGTTACAAGTGGAAGGAGGGGGGTTTCAATTGACATTCATATCTCTTTCTGATGACTTTCTTGCAATAATTATTGCAAACTCATGTCCAGACGACTTTGAGTCATTTTCTAACCCACAACTCACTTGTAAGAAATTGTTTGAGATATCAAACACCTCCACTATACCTCGATACCATCATGGATCATGGGTTGTATTTAATCAAATCCTATTTTTTCAATTTTCTCATATTTTTATGAATGGAAAATATTATCAAGGAATTTTTAAATGTTTTACCTTATCAAGAGATTTTAATGTATATTATGATTTTAAAAGAGGTGTTGAAGAAGGAGACCCTTGCGCAACCTATTTATATTTTGTTTTACAATATACTCTTTCAGCACATACATATGGTATTTTAAAAGGACCATTGATTGAATGTTTCAACTCAAACCCAGTCTGACTATTTTATAAAAATCAAGTTTTATCAGATATTTTGAAATTATATGTCATACATGATTATTTTCAAAAACTATTTTTCTATGAACACCCATATGACCCATGTTGTACAATGTGTATTTGGATAAAGGAAGAAAATTATTTTTGAAGGATATCTAAATCATTGTTTCAGTGCATGGAACTTCTATCTATGTGAGAAAGATGATGATGAGACCAGATGGACACCATGATCATGGTACCCTCACTTGTTCAATAAGTAAATAAAATTGTGAGGACGTAATTTCCAAAAGGTGGGGTTAATGTAACATCCCAGTTTTTTTTTAAAATCAAATAAGTGAAATGAATTAAACATTTTTGTAAGTATATATTTGTAACTGGAATTTAAAACATAACTTTTGCACTTCTATGTTTTGAATTTCAAGAAACTGTCATCTAAAATTGTGTTCATTAAGTTATTTGTGGTTTGATGAAACCAACTTGTTTTTTTATGAATAGTAACAGACCCTTATGAATAGTAATATGAATAGTAATATGACCCTAATGAATGGTAAATTTTATTATTATTTTATTTTCTTAAGTCTAGAAGAAAATAACATCTTGGTTAATTTTTCATTGTGATAAAGAAGTAGTTGTAGAATTATAACTGTTAATTTTTGAATTAAGTATGCTTTTATTTAAAAATTAAATTAATAATATTTAGAAATTTATTTTTAAAAATGGACTTAATTTTTTAATTCTAACATCGAGAAATTTTTAGGGTAAATTATTGGGATTTTTCGTAAATTCAAGAATTATATTATGAATAGTAAAATACGATAAAATACGATAAATGTTAAATACTTGATTTACTACATCATTGGTGATGCAAGGATGATGTAAGCCCACTTGGTTTGAACTCAAATTCCATTATTATTATTTGGGGTCACATGAATTATGATTATTCATAGTATTTACCAATATATTATAATAATGATTAAAATAATGAAAAATACCCCCTCCCCACCACTATAAATACCACTCTCACTACCCTCTTCCTCCCACACCTCTCAAGACTTGAGCATTGTCTGATTTCTTCTAAATTACCTCCCAAATATTCTTCCCCATTTCCTAGAGCTTCTAGTCTCACAAAAAGTCCAAAACCAAATCCCTTAAGAAGGATCTCAAGGAGAAGAGATCAAGAGGTAAACATCCTCTTTTATTTTCTTTCTTCTCATTCATTTTATGTTATTCTCTTCCATTAACATTGGCTTATGATGGGATATTTCATTAAATATCCCCCCTTAATTCATATATTATTTATGAATGATGAGATATCCCCTTCCTCTCATCAAAATATTTTTATGAAATTTTAAGAGACGCCGTTAGGCTGCCGAATATTCGTGAAAAATTTATCAAGTTTTATTTTATTTTAAGATTCCTTTATTTTCTTCTTCTTTCTTCACCTCCTCATAACCAAGAGGCTTGAAAGCTCCAGAATCTTGCATATTCTGGATGCTCTAATTTTCATGGAAAATTCATCATCAATATTTTTCTCCTCCCCCGCTTATGCAAGAAATTAAAATATTGTCCGTGATGTGTCGAATTACCGACATCGTGGATGATGTGATTTCAATTCGCATTAATTACATCAAGTCTGGACATAAAAAAATTTATGATTGAAACAGGTTATAATATATTTATTATTTATTATCCATGGTTCTGTAATTCTTTTGTACTCATGGTTCCAATTTATAAGACAAAACGAGGTTGTTATTTTCAAAGAACCACTAAAATGATCTAAACGAACATCATTACTGTTCTAACTTATGAATCATCATCATGTAAGAATTAAAAATGATCAATGGAATAATTTATGTTACATGATATATTTCAATACTATTCCATTCCAATTCTTTATTTTCACTTCCAATCAACAAGAATGTCCACCATGAACCAATCATAGAAATCATGTAATGAATTCACCCAAAAACAGTGCAAGTGGAAAAATGATAATAATTAAGGGTGAAATGATGTTATGAAATGATCATATAAGACGTTATAAACATGAAAATTCTTATTAAAAATATTAATAACACTATTTTAACCATTATACAGGAGGTTTAAATAAGTTGGAAGTAAGACAAACCTGAGGTAAGAGAATTCTAAACCCGATTTCCATTATTTGGGTTATCCATCAACTTCATTATTTATGTGGAATTAAATTGTTTGATTGTTCAAAATTATATATATTATTATGAGTTATGTTTATTAATTGTATATATACATATTCCATTCACTCTATTAAGTATCACTTCAATTATATGATGTTTGAAAGGAAATTCTTAACCTGATTTCCATTCTTTGGGTTAACCTTCTTCTTCATTATTTATGTGATCTTTAAATTGTTTGTGTGATGGTTTCTATTAATATTATGTTCTATTATGTGTATTTACAATATATATACATACTCCATCCACTCTATTAAGTATCTATTCAATTGTATGTAATTTATAAGTGGCTTTCCTTTTTTAGAACCTCTTTTAAAATTTGATTTTACGAAATTCCAAAGCAATGTTTTTATGGAATTATTCATGTTGTATGATTATGTTTTGGTTCTTGGGAATTATTTATAATGAATGTTGGGACCTATATCTCCCTCTAATGCATTTGTTATTAGTATTTTGTAGGTCAGATGTATGGTTACTCCAAGTGTAACTGCGATGGTTAAACAAAGTCAGGTAGCCGTGGGGGTTACAAATTATAAGGTAGCCAAGAATGGTTATAGGATTATGTAAGTAATGCACCAAGATAACTTTATTATTATATTTATGTTCTAATGTTTTGTGTGTATGTTTTTTTAAATATCATGTTTTACAAAGTAAGTATATATGGGTGACAAGCATCTCTCCTGAAAGTGATTTCATTTGTTACCAGTATTCTTGGACTAATGTGTTTTT
The DNA here is from genome assembly GCA_963277665.1 of Viscum album. Taxonomy (NCBI): domain Eukaryota; kingdom Viridiplantae; phylum Streptophyta; class Magnoliopsida; order Santalales; family Viscaceae; genus Viscum; species Viscum album. The sequence continues at coordinate 1,243,548,192 of OY728146.1, read as the reverse complement.
TTATATCCCTTATTGAGCTTTTTGTGATATTCCCATGTTTTTAAATGATTTTCACAGGATATAAAGATGTTTAAGAAAGTGATGGAAGACAAGTTAAAATTTTTAAGATATATTAAAGAAATCATGTTTTATTTGGAATGTTTTAAATTTTGGAAGGAAATGAGTATTGTTTTTATGGTATCCATTCTGTAATAATGTGTACTGTGATGAATGTATTATCTTAATTCTCTAAATATCCAAACTTGAAAAGATCCTCAATGTAAAAGGAAGTGTTTTCTTGACTAAATTCAATATTATGTATGTAATAAGTCGGGGTCCTTATACCTTCAATGGACTATGCTGCTTCCGGTTGTTTGATTAAGGGGAGAATCTCATCCCATGGTTCTTTGAAAATTGTGGCTTATGATGATGCATGAAGGTGCTGATAGGGATATTATCATTCCTAGAACAATGGGTACTACCTTTATATCACTGGAGTATGCCCAACTATGGGACGATTTTTATCCCAGAGGGATGCTGAAAGAACTAGTTGGGTGGGTGAAAAAACCCTTGACCATTGCCTACCACATTCTTCCCCTAATGACAATGCATCACATTTTCTCCCCCGAAAGGAGTGAAATAGCTATGACTTCTACTTTTGTACCGAAAACAACGTAGATGGATACACCTCATTCTCCTGATCTTATGGTAAGAATGTGTTCGGTCCATCGTCAAACGTGTATGGGAGGGGTTTCATCAGTACAACCCATTTTAGTGGGAAGTGATTCAGACCACTCCACTCCTATGGATATTGCCAAATATCTTAATGGGGCTAGAACCAGCTGAGTATCACCATTCATCCCAGAGGCCGCAGTTTGTTTTCCGCATTTGGCTCTAGTGGCTGGGCCATATAAGGTCAAAGAGATTCACCCATATTGGGTGACCTACCTTAGGTCCTTCCCCACTCCTACAGAGATGTTTCCTTCTTAAAAACACGTGGCAGTATGGGAGGATCGAAGTTCTAGTGCTGTGGAAAGCCATCCGGTAGTGCGAAAATAGGCATGGCACCAGTTTTGTTCTTGTTCCATGAAGACACACATGACCAATTTTTCTTATGAGGGTGAAAAAAATTCATCAGTTATTTATTGCGCTAAGTTTTGGAATATTTGATTATCAACAAATTGACCTCCTTATTTACCAAATTGTCATTCCCGTGAAGACCTCGCCTCCTGTGAGGACACGCTTTCCAGGTTAAATTCTTCCCATCACCAGGTGGAAACCTTCTAAGATGTTTTGGAAGAATTTGATTATCTGATGGCCTACGAGGTGAAGACCCATGATTTGGTGGTGACCCAAGAGGAAGAGTTGTGGGAGTGATAAGCTCATGTAGTAAGGTCGAGGGAAGAACTGGCCTCCTCACGTGCCAAATATGATGCCGCCCAAAAAAAGGGAAGGACCATAAAGTTGTCCTGAAGCAGGTGCACCTGATGGTCAAGGCCGAAAATGAGGAGAGAGCCTCTTTGGAGTAGACTATTAATGTCCCGCAACAATCACTTACCATTCTTCTAGAAAGGGTGAACCGTGCCTTGTTATAGTCCAATCTCAACTCATGATATGTAATCTCCCATTTTTTAAAACACTAAAGAGACTCCAAGTTGGGGATGTTCCTCTGTTTTTTCTGAAATTAGTGAAACAGATTGGGATTTTAAACATCTCTTCTCCATCTTTTCTTGTAAATATCATTTCAATCAAGTATTAATTTTAAACCATGACTTGAAATTTGTAAACTGAAATAATCTAACTGACCTCAAATTTTTTTCTAAGATAAGGGACTTAGTTAGAGCAGTTCAACTTTTTTGAGGTTTTATGGAATACATTATTAACTTTTACGTCTTTTTCATTATTATTACCCAATTTTTTTACTAAGACTACATGGTATGAGATTATCATGTATAACTTGTCTTTTTCTTAGGCTTAACTTTGTAGGTTTTCGACCTAAAAAGATTTAAGCCTTTTCTGATGGCTCAATGTTTCTCTTTTTTTTATGGAACCATTACATGAATTTTTCTCAGAGGTTCCCTGTGCAAGTTTTTCCTTTGGAAAGTATGGATCCTTTTTCACTGGCAGTTTACTATCTTTCCAATAAAATTTTATACCACTGTTTTTAGTCGAATAGATTTGACAAGACTTAATGGGGAAGGGCCGAGGCTTGGGACTGTTAGCTAGGAATGTTATAGTATCATTCAAAAATGGATTAGGTATTTTTATCATGACCATTAATTTGTAAATTCTGGACATGCACGATGCTAGAGATCCTATTTATGAATACATAAGTAGGAAGGGACTCTCCAAAGGATGTATTTTCCTATGTTTTACGGCCATTTTTGTGGGAGACATATGCAGAGCCACTGGGGAATAATGTGCATAGTCAATCAAAGGTGTCCATAGGACAATGAACCTTAATTTCTAATGTCCTAGTGGGATTTGAAACATTTTGGATTTATTTTGATGTTGGGAGCCACAATGGGTGGAGGGCCTGAGTACTATTGTCTGAGAACATTATTAACATTCATATCAGTGTTGAGTGGGAAACTGTTCCCACACAATTCTTAGATTCATAAGGGAGAGTTAGTGAATGGTCAGTTCAGTTAAGAGTATTTTTTATGTCAGGGGCACTTGGAAAGAAGGATGTACACATGCCTTCATCTAATAGTTTTCGAAATCCGGGGATGTGACAAAACAAGAATGTCATTTGAGCATACAGAAGCTTGAAAGGACTCTCCTGGGGAAGAATTTTCCTTTGATTGACATCCATTTTTTTGGTCCATATATGATGAGCCACAGGTGCATGATATGCATAGTCAAGAAAAGATGTATGTAGGACATTGACCTTCTATCTCCGTTGGCCATTGAGGATTATGGAGATTGGGAACTTTCTGAATACAATATGTGAACATCAACCAGAGGTGCTATTGAACAAAAAAGATGATTTTTTTAACTAAAATTATTTGGAAACACCCAGAAACGAGTAGGGGAACTCTTATTTTGCATGGGGATCAACTTCATGTATACTGATGGGATATCTTCAGAAGCCTCAAAAGAGACCAGAGATGAATTAGTCCTCCATGTTCTTATATATCTAGGATGTGTTTAAGGAGGAAAATGTAAAACAAGTCTCTGAGGGCCCTTGAATTAGGAGGGGAAGAATGAGGCTTGGAGGCCATTGGGAATACTGAGATAGGAGAGGAATCTCTTGAGGACAAATTTTTCTTTGATTTACAATCGTTTTTGCGGGAAACATATGCAGTGATACTGAGGCATGATATGCATAGTCAATAAAATGTGTTCACAGGACACTAGGATTCCATCCTAGATGGACTTTTAGGGTTATGTGGATTCAATATCACTCAAATCACAGATCTTGGAATATGAAAAGAGTGAATTCAGACATGTTGGGGACATTTGGGCTGTAATTTACTCATAGAATCAGGTATCCCTTACGTAGATCTGACTCTTACATATGTGAGGCATTCGTTCCATCTTTGGAATAAATGGTTATATAACATTACATGACCAGGGCATGGGATTCTACTCGGGAGAAGGAATCATGAAATGTCTTTTAGGGTCATGATGGTAGGACCAAATTCCTAGACTGTTTTTCCATAATTCCATGGAGGCTCTATCGTTGAAATCCCCAACCTCACGTGAGTCATTCTCGGTGTGATAAACAAGGGATTACGAGGATTCTGTGTCATTTCTTAGGAATAACATGGTTATCATTAGAGGGAACCTTTGGGGTTAATCCATTGCTATGCAGTTTAACGTCGTATGAAAAGGATGATTTTGGACTTACAGTTTAAATTCATGCAGGGAGGATGTGATTCTAAGAAGTTTAGAGTCATCCAGTGTGTAAAATAATATTTTCATAAAGATATTCAATAGTTTTAGGTGAATCACAATTAGGAATTCTGGTGTTCCTTAGATGTGAGTGATGATAGAAGGTGTAAACCATTGTCCCAAGGGAAACTTGAATCACAATGAATCACATGGGGATTTAAAGTTATTGTGCATACTAAGATAGGAGAGGACTCTCTTGGGGATGAATTTGCCTTTGATTGACATCCATTTTTGTGGGAAACATATGCAGAGCCACCGGGGCATGATATGAATAGTCAAGAAAAGTTTTTCATGGGATACTGGCCTTCCAGCTCAGATGGACTTGAGTGATTATAGGAATCTAATATTTCATTAGGTATGGAGTGTGACAAACAAGATATATGTGCATGGGATTGTGAGAATACCCATAACATTATTAAATGTGAACTACTTAGAACTTCCACATAGGTCTGACCCATATTCATAGGGGGAAGCATGATCTTTTTACTTCTCACGACTGAGAGGAATTTTCAGAATCTCATAATACCAAGGACTGGGCTATAGAGAACTCTTGAAGAATTTCTCAGTTTATTGTCATGCGATAGGGCCTTCCATAGACTCCCCATACAAGTATGACCTTTGTTTGGGTGAAAATGGCATTTTTTTACTGTTGGCTGGGATGAGATGCCAATTCCGAGCATCACTACGTATCCTGAAAAGGTATGAATCAAGTTGTACGTAGTTGTGTATGTTCCCTACAAACGTTTTCTTGATGTGCAGGGACACATGGGGTCATTTATTTTTGATGATTATGGATTGGAAGATATTGAAGATTGAGGCATCATTAGGTATCATGTGAGGGAAAGAATCAAGCCACACATAGTTCGGTATGCTCCCTGTACCAATTTGGCTTAGTCCATATGTGAGGAAATGTGGGGGAATTTTGGTTTCACTTGATATAGGTTCCAGGCCTACCATATTCCTCTATGATTTATTAGTTTATGAGAATACCATCACTAATCTTAAGCTCATGTGAGATATACTCGATTCGAAAAACAAAGAGTGGTCACAGAGTCTCCATTGCAAGTACTGGGAGGTCAAGAATATGATGTGGAATTTTATTTTCTCTTTCCTAGTGAGGTTGGGCCAAGATCGAGGATCAACGCATCGCTACATATCATGTGAGGATAGTAATAAAGTCGTACACAGTTTGGAAAGTTACCTGTACCGATTTGGCTCAATCCAAGAGGTAGGGGAATTTTCGTTCTACTCATCGTAGTTTCCAGGTCTACCCTATTATTCTATAGTTGGATTTCGTAATAGAATCCCTAACATTGATCCTAAGCTCATGGGAGTTATAATCAATGTGATAAACAAGGTGTCATAATCTAAGGTCTTAATGTTTAGACCATGGAATAATTGTTTGTTGTTACTCATAGTTTAAGGCCTTAGAATTTGGACCAAAACATGCTGATCATTTTTTTATTAATCATAGTTTAGTGTCGTAGAGCTTGGACCTTAACATTTATGTTACATAAAGTATTTCTTGAAGAACTTCACATTTGTAAGATCCATGATGAGTTGTATTTCCATTGATATCAGGGCATATACTCCATTGTAATATACCCTATGTGTGAAATATGGTTCTTCCAACATTGGTTCAAGCTTTGGGGGATTCTTCTTGAGTATTATCGGGGTTATGAGGACTAACACCATTTATCCTTCAAAGAAATATTGAAGGAGAACCTTTTTATTGAAGGCTCGTGCAATCTGATTTTGGTATATTTCCAAATGGTGCAGTGTGTATAGCCTTTTTTTGGTTTAGCTACACCAATTCATCAAACAGTCTCTGGGATTGCTCATCAGGGGAAAATTGATTGCAAATGGCCACACAAAGTGATGACACTTGGATTTTAATAGGCAAAACTGCTTCTTCCTCAGATACTAGTGAGTACAGGGGTTTTTGGGGTGGTTGTGGGGGTCGTGGTTTGGTATGCCCACAAAAAAAGAAGGAGATTATATGGTCATGATTTCTTATTCTTATCGACCATCTTTTGAAGTATGTCGGAAAGAGTCTTGTTGAAATACTTTATCTTCCCATTGGCCACCACATGGTAGTAGAATGACCGGTTGTATTTGATTCCATACTCTTGTTAACAATTGTCTAGCTCAACAGAGCATAACTTGGTGCTGTTTTCCATCAGTATCATATGAGGGACACCAAATCCAATGAATATGTTAGCCTTCACAAAGCTGTCGATGTTTTTTTCCCCAACTTATTTAAAGGGTATGGTTTCGGCCCATTTGGAAAATAATTCAGTTGTTGTGAGTATGAATTTGAACTGTCTAGCTGTAGTAGGAGGATATGGTCCCACAACATGCATCCCCTAGGTGGAGAATGTCTAGGAGTACTTAGGTGTAGGAAGTGAATTTGGGGCGGTGTATGAAATTGGTATGAATTTGACTGGAATGGCACTTCGTGGTGAATGTGGCACAATCCTATATCATAGTGGTCCAGTAATACCTAAGCCTTTGAATTTGGTGAGAGAGCTTGGTTTCTGATTACTGTGATGCACATGCTTCAACATGCACTTCTTTCATGATGACAATTCTCTCGTCTCCATTAATTCAAATGATAAGGACTCTGTCAAGGCCTCGTTTTAGAGGACATTTTCTTTGTTTACCCCATTTTATAGGAAACAATTCACTACCCATCTTCAAACCTACTCCCTTTCATCCCTATATGGTGGGATCTCCCCATTCCGAAGGTAGTTTGTAATGGGATCCATCCAACCGATGGTATGAACATAAGGGTTAGAAATATGAATAATTTCATCGATTTCTGCCGCATTTATCTGAATAAATGGTAAGACCATCTGACGGTGAGCAGTGGTAATGACTATCTAATCCTGGCAGGGATCGACCAAGGATATGGATGCATTTTCCAAAGCATAATCTTGAGAATTTAATGATTGGGGGACATGAGTCGACATTGGTTCTGATGGAAATTCCAACATCAGTGCTCGAACAAGGTTTATCAAGGGATACAATACTTCTTTCTTGATAGCATAGTCACTGTTGATCTATTTGATGGCTAGATCTGAATCACCATTTATTTTTAGGTGATTGCCTTGCACCTAGAGTGCCAATTCCAGGCCTTCAATGAGGGCCTGCCACTCTTCTTCACTTTTCATACACCCTTCCGAAAGAAGCAATGAGTAAGGAAATATGGACTTTTGGGGAGATATGAGTACGACTCCAAGCCCCACTTTGTTGAGATTGCGATCCTCCATGATTTTTCTTGTCAAGATTCGATAAGTACTATCAATGTACATTTCCCACATCTGAGGGTCCTTCCGAATGGAAAAAACCTCTTTGTCTATAATTTCATCATCCAACAATTTTGTTTCATCTGAGGGGTTCTCGGCCAGTAAGTCTACTAATTCCTGGCCTTTGATGGCCTTTTGGGGAACATAGCGTATGTTGAACTGTTGTAGGTTGACCTCTATTGAGATAGGCACCCATTTAGCATGATACAATTGAGGATATATTTGAGCGGGTTTCAGTGGGAGATCAGGTGGACCTCATGGTGCTGTAGGTAATTCTTGAGCATTTGAACTGTGAAGATTAGGTCTAGGCAGTTCTTTTCAATCTTCAAATATTAAGTTTCGACATCAATCATTGTCCGGGTAAGGTAGTGGAGGTATTTCTCGCTACAAGAATCATTCTTCTACATGAGTAAGGTGCCTAATGACTGTTTTAGGGAAATTATGTATAAAATGAGAGGTATCCCTTCAACTAGCGGCATGAGAACCGGTCGACATAGGAGATATCTTTTTATATTTTCGAACACTTCTTGACAATTATTATCTCACTCATACCTAACTCCTTTATTCATGAGCCTGGTGAAAGGTAAACATTTACCTGTTAGGTTGGCTATGAAGCATCGATTGTAGGTGACGTTCCCCTAGAGACCTCTCAATTCAGTAAGGTTTCAAGGTGGGGATAGTCCAAGTATGGTTTTTTTCTTATTTGGGCCGACTTCGATGACCTGATGGCGTACAACGAAGCTGAGGAATTTTCCTAAGTTAATTCCAAAGGTGCATTAAAGGGGGTTCATCTTTAAATGGTGATGTCTCAATTTAGTGAAGATAGTCTCAAGATCAGCTAGGTGGTTCGAACGCTATCTTGATTTAACCACCAGGTCATCGACATAACACTCGAAGAATCCTCTCAATAAGGGCTCAAAGATGTGATGCATGGCGCGCTGATATGTGGCACCAACATTCTTTAGACCAAAGGGCATCACTTTATAATAGAACACTCTCTAAGGGGCCCTAAAATTGGAAGCTTTCTCATATCCTGGTTCCATACAGATTTGATTATATCCAGAATAGTCATCCCTGAAGGAGAGGGTTTCGTACCCATCTGTTGCATCGATCAACAATTTTGTGATTGGGACTGAGAAGTATTCTTTTGGGAAATGTCGATTAAGGTCCTTGAAGTCAACGTAGATTCTAATATATCCATTCTTCTTTTTTTACAGGGACTATGTTCTTTATCTAGATCAGATATTGGACCTCATGTATGAAGTTGTCTTTAATCATCTTGTCAACTTCAGCCTCTATTTTGGAAACATGCGTCGGGTGGGTCTTTCTGGCTGCCTGTGTATAGCCCTAGTGATCTTCTTGTAGGACCATATGATGAGTGAAAAACTTATGATCATTTCTTGGAATTTCTATATAATTTCAGGAAGACACAAATCTATTCTTATTTTTAAAGAAGGCATGTGCCTCTTATTCGTTGACAGGAATGGACATACTGATAAGAGTGGGTCATAGGTCATTTTCAGTTCCCATATTTATCTCCTTATGTTCATATATTGTGGTGGAGACACATTCTTAGAATGCACGATGGGAATATTTGAGGTCATCATTATCATCATCATCTTCTTCTTCTTCTACCTCATCTTCCTCTTCTGATAGAGAAATGATTATTGAGATGAACTCACCAAAGTTGGAAGAGAAATGATTTTTTTCCTTAGTGAGTTAGGAATGGGAAGTTTGATGTCCTTAGGATAGGCTAAGAGCATCTTTGATAGGGATTTTCTAGACATTGTTGGAGCCAGCCCACTTTTCCATGTCTTTGGACTTTTTGGTTGTAACAGAGACCAGAATACAATTGAGTCTGTATTCAGGCTTGCGTTTATGCATTCAACTTGGCTGGTGGGTATTACGTACTCATCCCCAAGTTGTTGGAGGGGTCAGTGTAGAGATCCAAAGGTTGACGTACATAGAAATTACATTACTTTTGCGGAATACGTAATAAATAACAAAAAAAATCCCAAGGACCATATTAGTTTAGTATCTTTGGAAACATGAAACATAATATTCTAATCATGGTGAAAGATCTTTAACATCTCCAATAAAGATCTTCCCCTTTGGTTTTCTTTCCTAAAACCTTTCTTTAGATCCTGGGGAAAAGAAAACATATAAATGTTGAGATCAAATTATCAGTTAGGGTAATCATGGAGAAAATAAAACAAATCATATACATTTGAACTTAAAAAAATTAATGAACATAATGTTTAAACAGCAAAATCTTGAGTTGTGAAATAAATCTTGGAAGTACGTAAGGCATAAATCATAAAGGAGCATTAATCATGATAAAATAGAATGGGAATAAAACATGTAATTATGGCGTCCATTAAACACATGATATGAATTCAATAGTAGCCAAGGAATTCCTGCCAAGACCATCATAATGGATGAATTACATTACTGAACCGGGTTTACTTGTCGTTCCAGACCTGTATTACTGAACATTATTTTACTTTTCGTTCATGAGATATAAATCTTTACCCAATTCATTATAGGGAGATATAGTTCCCACCCATCTCATAATGAAATAATTTTCTTATGTGCCACAAAATAATCATAAATAATTCTTCATAACCAAATAAATAAAACGGGTTTCATAAACATCATCCCATCATAACATAATCTATATAGAATAATTTGGTATCATCTCATCATAAGAAAAATGAAACCATGTAAATCATAAAGTCATTATAATTGAAACATAAACATGTTAAATAATGTCACCTTAGATAGAAAACAATTTTGATAAAACACTTGAAATTAATTCTTGAGTAAAATATCATTTTTTCTTCAAAATCATTTTCTTTTCACACAATTAAATGAAATTTTTAAAGAAATGGATTTTGTAGAAAATAATCATGAAATCTTGTATAGAATGCTTCATGAAAATAAGGTGTTATAAAACCGTAAAAAATACGTTCATACCGTTTAAGTTAAAAAAACTTTCTCCTTGTACGTTTACCAGAAATGTCAAAAATTAGCTCTTTTGGTAAACAAAAGAAAGATTATTTCTATACCATGTGGTAGAAGTTAAAAAGGGTAAAAATTACATTAAACATACATGCAAGAATAGTAAAAAATTTATGAAAACATTTTTTGAAAACATGGACATGGATGATAAAGATAACCCCAGTAAATACTTAAATATAAGAAATCTTGGATAAAAATGAGATTGCAAAATTATCCCTTACCATAGGTCCAATTTCATCCGTACGTGTCTGAAACTCCTCTTCTTCGATGTACCTCCTTTAAACATTTTCTTAAGGGACTGGAGTTGGTCTTTTGAGAAGACCAGAACCTATAGAATATTACTTGGGAAGTTGATAAGAGTAATTGGAAGGAGTTATCGGAGCTTGGAGGCTCAAATTTGTGTGAATAGGATAGGGATGAGGTGACCTTTTATAAGGGAGGAGAGGGGAACCTTTGGAAACATAAAAAAATATTAATTTATAATAAATTCAAACCCCACTTAAAAACCTCCATAAATGACTTAATTAAAAGATAAGATGATATAGGGTTGTAATCTCATCAACCAACAAAATTTAGACATGTTGGGAATTAATTTTAAACCTTATCAACTTGATTTATCCTTATTTAATCTATTTAATTTTATTTGTCGTAATAATATTCTAAATTTTAAATTGTTAAAAATAATTACTTTTGTGTTTTGAAATGTCCATAATTGGATAAGTTATGAAACATTAGACCATATAAATTTCAATTTATAATTTTTAAATATTTTTGTGATTTGTAAACAATTTTATAATATGTTATTTTTATAAAATATCAATAGTTTTAATTTTGACACTATTCATATATTTTAATTTAAATAAAATTCAAAAAAAGATATATTTGAAAAAACAATTTTTAATAGATTCATAACATGTCATTTGAATCTAAAAAAATCATGGAGAACATTAATTTGTTCACATAATATTTATTTTAATATTTTTAAAACCATTTATTTGAAACTTTTCTTAATAAAATAATTACTACAACATTTTTGAATAATTATTTAATATAATAATTTGTTGCATAAAAATTAAAAATAAAATACTGTGAGGAGTATAAATATAATATTTTTCATAAGAATTATTTTAGTCGAATTTATCTTCTGAAACACCCAACTTTTAAAATGATATGTTTATTAAAATATGAAGGGGACAACTTTGACATCATTTAAAATAAAATAAGATAAATCTCCTAATCTATTTTATAAGGCTAAAAATGGTCCACAAGTCGACACATGGATGTTTATGATGTATATACACTCGAAAAATGTGTTTTGGTCAAGTTTTTGGGACTTTTTATGGGTATTATTATTTTAATAAAAACTATATTATTGATTTTTCACTAAATAAATAATTTATGCATCATTAATGTATAATCTATTAAGGTAATTAAATATTTCTTAAAAATTAAAAATAAATTACCATAACAAAGAAAAACATTTTATCTTTTAAATGAGTATTTATAATCTAATTTATATTTATTATAACCTTATTTTAAAAATACATTAATTATTAATGTTTGAGTGAGACATATTTCACTTTCTTTGAATAAAATAAATTAAGGGTTTTATTGACATCCAAGTGGGTTCCAATAGATTCCATTTCTACCCAAGAATGACTTAAGAAAAAAAAATAATCATCCAATTATATTAAGACAAGTTTTAGGTTAATTTTATAATATTATATTTACCCTTAATTACCCAATTTACCTTTAACTATGGTAAATTAAATTTACCGTAGTTACTATTCATAATGCCTAAAAATAAAAAGTACCTTATTAACATAATTTAGACCTACTGATTCTGAATATGAAATCCATTTTTTTAAATTCAAAACACATAAGTTGCAGTATTTAATTAAAAATTAATCACGTTGTTAAGAAAATGTGTTTTAAAAGTTAAAACGTTGCAAAAGATTGAAATGTTTTTACTTATGAATTTAGTGTAAAATTAAGGATAATGAATTAAATTATATTAAATTGTAAAAATATGTTCTATTTATTCTTTAAAACCATTAAATATTATAATTTAACCATATAAATTATCTCGATGAAAAAGTTGTTTATAATTAAAATTTAGCGTATTTTTACTATTCATCAAATTAAGAAACTTGTCAGAAAAAATATCAAAAATTTATCCAATGTAAGGTTTTATATCCTGATTCCAAGGAAGGATTTTATTTTTTCAAATCTAACATATAAACATGTATAAAACTAGATTTAAAGTAGATGCGCCATCAAAAGGCGGCAAAACTGCATTTTTTGAAAAGTACTTATTTTACCCAAAAAATTTATTTTGTTCTCATACCATGTTCTATAAAAAGAGTAAGATGAATTATAATTTCGTAAAATTCAAAATGTGTTTAATACTATTTATAACGGCTAGTTCATAATAATACGGTGAAACTTGGTATTGCGTACCACGCAAGCTATCGAGGAAGGTCGCTCTTGCGTGTAACACAAGCAAAGTATATTGTTTGCGTATACTACAAGCTAATACGGTGTTGCGTATAGAACAATATAATATTGGTGTAGCGTACAACACAAGATATCAAAGGAATTTAAAAGATTATTTCTCATAAAATCTCAGGGTGTTACATTCTACCCCCTTTAAAATTAATTTCTCCCTCGAAATTCGTCGGGGTTATAAATTGCTTACTAATTAAAAGGTTCTCTTATAAGAAACCCACATCATAAAAAGGAATAATAAAACATATTTTTTAAAAAAAAGTTCGATATGTAATGGTTACCCAAATTAACTCATCACTAGGTTTCCACATAGGAGAACATAGGTGAAAATATCGATATGGAAGAGAAATCTAACCATCAATATCTGATGAAGAGTGGTAGAGAACATGGATATGAACAATCCAACAATCACCAGGCCATAAATTTGTGATGATCTAAGGTACCATCTGATTCATCGGATATGAGGGTACTAGGACAACATTTCTGGTTTTCAATATCATTCCACTAAAGTTGATGAATTTTTTGCATAAGGATAAATACTTACATAATTTAAGAGTAAAATCGTCATTGGTCATACCATGAAAAATTTCCACTTTATCTCCATTTAAAGAAATGAAGTTGAATTTGTCATTCATGAAGTGTTAGCAGATCAAGCAATAGAACAATAAGTCGTCCCATTTGTTTCTATCACAAAAAGGTTAACATAAGTTATTAAATATACACAAGAATATCTATGATGAGATTAGTTGTATATGGTTCCTAAAATGGACTTATACTTCATCTATCATATCTCTTAATAAAATAAAACTAATTTCTACAAACCAGTGACTTCCTGTAGGCCAGTGGTAGGCGATAAAGGTTTGTCGCACTTCAGTTGTGGGTTCGATTCCCGCAACCTTGTCCGACGCGACAGGTTGTCACCCGTCCTATGGGTTTTCCTTTTTCTAAAACTATACTATTATAAATTTCCATAAATAATATTGAAAAAAACAAGTTCTATCCTTAAACAATACTATCGGATGTCTAACATAATACATTACAACCTTTAGGCTTATCAAAAATAATTTTGTCCAATCTCATAATATAAAAAAAGATTACTAGAGAGGTCATCTACCAAGCATGTGAATACCATCATTTATTTTCCATATATAATAAGATATATATCTTGTTGGTCACATTCCAAACATGTGAATACCTTAATCATGTATTCTCTTGAAACATGAATGAATATTGAACCTTCGTGAAAAAATTAATGATGCCAAAAGTTAACTCTTTCCACATACCAAAATACCAAAAATTCTATATATGCAAACCATGAAATCACTTTGTCCATATATCAGTCATGAGCTCATTAATATTATCAAACATTTCATTATCTCCTTATCCCTTCATTATGCGCATATCATCTACTTTCCAAAAACATTTGAATAACCTTTCATGGTTACCATTACCATTCAACATATACTTTCAAATAATTTAGGTGAAAAAAATAGTGTAATAATCCATAGATTTTTATTTATTCCATAGAACCATTAAATTGCCTAGACAACATAACTCTTGATAAATATACAATCATTTCGCTACATTCGTATACCATTTACTGAGATTCATCATTTTATTCCTCAACACTTCTTTCATCTCATATATCATTTTTAGTATCTTCATCATCATCAAAATAAATACTACTCATACGACCATGCTGATTCTCTTCATAAGATTTTCCCTTAGGGAATTGGTTTGCATAATGCCAATACATTCCACATTTAAAACATTTAACTGTTGTTGATGTCTTAGCAATACCATTATCCTTGTTCATGGTGTTAACTGACCCTTTTCCTTTGAAATTACTGGATTTGTGTCCTTCTTTTCCACACACAAATCATCTTCCAATCCCTTTGAAACATTATCCCGAATACCTCTTACCACATGATTTACATGATAAAAATTGAACTGTCTTTCCTCTCTGATCATCATGAAACTCCATCTTTCTCTTATTAGATGAGTTAGGAAACGTACCAAAGTTGAGATTATTGATCATATTATGATATTGATGATTAGGCATAATAACTATGTTTGTACTTCCAAATCCCATTTAATTTGGTTTCTCATGAATAATATCATTCCATTTTCCACAATATCCTCCATTATCATGAATCTTTCTGTTTCTAACCATTTTCTAAAACACAAAAAGAATAGTCTAAGAGGAAAAAATAATACTAGGAAACCAACATAATAAAGTGGGAGTACCTTCAATATATAACATCTTAGGTATAATTTTAAGATCGTTACTGTAATTCTAGGACTATAACCTATACCTAGACTTAACCTTAGGAACATCCGTAGACATACCATAGAAATATCTCAAGGGATCTCACTAAAGTTCTCACATCCTAGTTTCCAATGGTTTACTAAACCATTCCTCTGATACCAACTGTAGAGACCCAAAGCTTGATGTACATGGACATTACATTAATTTTGCGGAATACATAATACATGACCACAAAAACTCCTAAGGATCATATTAGTTTAGTGTCTTTTGAAACTTGGAGCATAATATTCTAATCAGGGTGAACGATCTTCAACATCTCCCATAAAAATCTTCCCCTTTTGTTTTCTTACCTAAAACCATTCTTTAAATCCAGTGGAAAAGAAAACATATAAAGTGTGAGCTCAAATGCTCAGTAAGGGTAAGAAAGGAGAAAATAAAACAAATCATATACATTTGAACATAAAAAAACATGAACATAATTTTTAAACATCAAAATATTGAGTTGTGAAATAAATCTTGGCAGTATGTAAGGTATAGATCATAAAGGAACATTAATCATGATAAAATATCATGGGAATAAAACATGTAATTGTGGAATCCATTAAGCACATGATATGATTTCAATAGTAGCCAAGGCATTACAGCCAAGGCCATTATAGTGGAAAAAGTCCATTACTGAACCGGGTTTACATTCCATTCCAGCCCTGTATTACTGAACCAGATTTTACATGCCATTCCAGCCATGTCTATCTCATGAGATATAAATCTTTACCCAATGCATTGGAGGGATATATAGGTCCCACCCATCTCATAATAAAATCATTTTTTTGTGTGCCACAAAATAAACATAAATTATTCTTCATAACCCAATGAAGAAAATGGGTTTCATAAATATCATCCCATCATAACATATTTTATATATAATAAATGGATATCATTTCATCATAATATAAATGAAACCATTTTAATCATAGATACATTATACTTGAAACATAAATATATTAAATTTTGTCACCTTAGATGTAAAATAGTTTTGATAAAACACTTGAAATAAATTCTTTAGGAAAATATCCTTTCTTCTTCAAAATCATTTTCTTTTAACAAAATTCCATGAAATTTAAAAAAAAGGATTTTGTTGAACATAATCATGAAATCTTGTAGAGAATGCTTCATGAAAATAAGGCATTATAAAATCGTAAAAAATCCCTTCATGTCGTATAAGTTAAAAAAAATTCTCCTTGTACATTTACCATAAATGTAAAAAAGTACCTAATATGGTAAACAAAAGAAAGATTACTTCCATACCATGTGGTAGAAGTTAAAAAGGGTAAAAATGACTTTAAACATACATGAAAGAATAGTAAACATTTTATGAATTTTTTTTGAGAAAACATGGACATGGATGATAAAAATAACCCCAGTAAATACTTACATATAAGCAATCTTAGATAAAAATGAGATTGCAAAATTATCCCTTACCTTAGGTCCAGTTTCATGCGTACGTGTCTGATACTCCTCTTCTTCAACACACCTCCTTTAAACTTCTGCTTAAGGGACTAGAGTCGGTATTTTGTGAAGACCAGAACCTACAGAATGTTACTAGGGATGTTGAGAAGAGTAATGGGCAGGGGTTGGCCGAGTTTGAAGGCTCAAATTTGTGTGAAGAGAAGAGGGAGGAGGTTCCCTTTTATAAGGGAGGAGAGTGGCACCTTTGGAAACATAAACAAATATTAATTTATAACAAATTCAAACCCCAAATTAAAACCTCCAAAAATGACTTATTTTGAAGTTGATATGAGATAGGGTTGTAATATCATCAACCAATAAAATTTAGACATGTAGGGAATTTATTTTAAACCTTATCAACTTGATTTATCCTTATTTAATCTATTTAGTTTTATTTGTGGTAACAATATTATAAATTTTAAATTGTTATAAATAATTAATTATGTGTTTTTAATTGTCATTAATTGGATAATTTATGAAATTTTAGACCATATAAATTTCAATTTATAATTCTTAAATATTTTTGTGATTTTTAATCAATTATATAATATGTTATTTTTATAAAATATCAACAGTGTCAATTTTGAAACTATTTAATTATTTGAATTTAAATAAAATACACACAGAAGATATATTCGAAACATAATATTTAATAGATTACTAACAAGTCATATTAATCTAAAAAATTCATGGAGCACATTAATTTGTTCATATAATATTTATTTTAATATTTTTAATACCATTTATTTTATATTTCTCTTAATAAAATAATTAATACAACATTTTTGTATAATTATTTAACATACTTATTTGTTGCATAAAAATTAAAAAATAAGATACTATGATGAAGATAAATATTATATCTTTCATAATAATTCTTTTAGTCTAATTTATATTCTAAAACACCCAACTTTTAAAATAATATGTTTATTAAATTATGAAGGCGAAAACTTTGACATCATTTAAAATAAAATAATATAAATGTCATAATCTATTTTATAAGGCTCAAAATGGTCCCCAAGTAGACACTTGGATGATTATGATGTATATACACTCTATTAATATGTTTTGGTCAAGTGTTTGGGTCTTTTATGGGTATTATTATTTTAATAAAAACAATATTATTGATTTTTAACTAAATAAATAATTTTTGCATCATTAATGTATAAGCTATTAGGGTAATTTAATATTTCTTAAAAATTAAAAATAAATTAACATAACAAATAAAAAAAAGAGATTTCAAATGAGTATTTATAATATAATTTTTCTTCTATATAACCTTATTTTAAAAATACTTTAATTATTAAAGTTTGAGTGAGACATATTTCACTTTCATTAAACAAAATAAATTAGGGGTATTAATAACATCCAAGTGGTTTACAATAGATTCAATTTCTACCTAATTATGATTAAGGGGAAAATATAATCATCCAATTATATTAAGAAAAGTGTTAGGTTAATTTTATAATATTATTTTTACCCTTAATTACCCAATTTACCTTTAACAATGGTAAATAAAATTTACTATAGTTACTATTCATAATACCTAAAAATAAAAAGAATCTTATTAACATAATTTGGACCTACTGATTCCAAATATGGAATCCATTTTTCCAAATTCAAAACATAGATGTTTTTCTATTTAATTTAAAATTAATCCCGCTGTTGAGAAAACGAGTTTGAAATGTTAAAACGTTGAAAAAGATTGAAATGTTTTTACTTAGGAATTTTGTGTAAAATTAATGATAATAACTTACATTATATTAAATGGTAAAAATATATTCAATTTATACTTTAAACCCATTCAATATTATAATTTAACCATATAAATTATCTCGATGAAAAAAGTTGTTTTTAATTAATATTTTGCGTATTTTTACTATTAATCAAAATTAGAAACTTATCAAAAAAATATAAAAAATTTATCCAAATTATTGTTTTATAGCCTGATTACAAAGAAGGATTTTATTTTATCAAATTTAACGTATAAACTTGTAAAAATGAAGTTTAAAGTTGGTGCACCATTAAAAGGTGGAAAAATTGCATTTTTTGAAAAAAACATATTTTACCCAAAAACATTATTTTGTTCTCATAACATGTTCTATAAAATGTGTAAGATGAATTATAATGTCATAAAATTAAAAATGTGGTTAATACTATTTATAACGGCTAGTTCATCATAATACAGTGAAACTCGGTATTGTGTACCACGCAAGCTATCGATGAAGGTCTCTCTTACATGTAACACAAGCCAAGTATATTGTTTGCGTATACTACAAGATAATACGGTGTAGCGTATAGTACAAGATAATATTCGTGTAGCGTACAACACAATACATCAAAGGATTTGAAAAGATTATTTCTCATAAAATCTCATGGTGTTACAATCAGTGGGAACGATCTCTAATCCATTCGATGAATTGATCTAATCAATGTTGTCGGCCAAAACATGTTTTTCTTCTAATTCATAGAACCCGACGTTCATATAATGTGATTCACAGGATTCAAATGGGTATTTATTGGAGCGCAACATCCCGTTTTCCAATTATTGTAATATTTGATGCACTAATTGTATGAGGAATAAATTGCAGCGTGTTGATGCAGCAAAGGCCTTCCTAACAAGACATTGAATTTCGTACATTGTCGCACCACCAGTAACTCGAAATCTGATATGAGATCTCTGAGCCATGTTTTAAGCTTGATTCATCCCAACAATTTCTAATCACTTTTCTCAAATCCAGCTGATTTGTAGTGTAGGGTGACTAGTTTTCTTCATCATACCCCAGTCGACAAAGCATCCACAGCGGGAGGAAGTTAACTCCAGAGCCATTGTCGATGAGGATCCTCCAAACATCAATTCCATTTATCTTGTTGGACACATATAAGGGTTTGATGTTCCCTTTCCTGATGGTTTCTTCATCCCCGTATGTGAAGGAGATGATTATATGACATTCTTCTAGACTAGTCTTTGTTCAGTAAACTTTGGATGATATTGATTTAGCCTCAAACTCTTGGTGACTTAGTAAGGATTCGATGAGTGCCTCCCTAAGATCTACGGACAGACTTAATGCATCCATGATTGATAGTTTCGCAGTTACTGAAGCCAACTGCTTTAGAATATCATACTTCTTTTCTAAAGGTCGGAACTTCCTGGCTCAGGGTTTCTCCATCACAAACACATTAGGGGTTTGTGATATGGATGTATATGGTTCGGCCTCTACATCCAGGGTTGGTGGTGCGAAAATCTTTTCTGGGTTTGGATGAACTGGTCCACGTGCATAGCTTGGGCAACTTGATATTTGTTCTTTCCCTGATGGATATTTCAAGATGTCTGGTCTTGGATATTATCCTACAGGGGTGAAAGAGCATTCTGTTTCTTGTTGTGTCTTTTGGAGGGTCCTTAAATTAGTTTCCACGATGTTAATGGTTTGACTTGTGTCATGGTCAGGAATATAACTCATTCCATGATCATTCCATCTAGGAAACCTCCGACCTATACAGTCTCTTCCCCCAGATCTCTAATTGGGTGTAGGGAATTTGGGTTCGTGGCCACAATCATCATCCAAAAAGGGGTCCATAAAGCGAATGACATTAATGGAGCCGAAGATCAGTTCTTGATCTGACACTATTTCTATTTGACTCTCTCATTCTGATGGTGTAGTTTGGTAGGGAAATTCCCATTGAACCATTTGGCAGGGCGGTTCCCATTGTAACAAGACTGTTGGCATGAAGCCATAAAGTTTCAACACTGACTTTGGATTTGGTATCATCTCATCTTCTTACTCTTACTTTCTGGACTTCTGGACTTTAGAGGACTGCAGGTCTGAGGAGGACGGTTGTGATGTATTAAGGTATTTTGGGGTCACAGTTGGTTGATTCAACTTTGCTTGGAGGATTTCATGGACTCATTTGATGGTCTTCTGGGTAGTCCGGTTGTCAAACTTTTTCTCTTTCTTATTGGAAACTATTTATCACTCCCCTTTATCTCTTGAGTTGGTTGTGAAGACACATGCTACTTGTGCTGGTAGAAGGCCCAACTTGACTTGAATGGAATCCACCATATTTTTCCAGAGATCCTTGAAAAAAAATCATTCCTAGATTGTGTGTCCTAGTATCTGGTGATATGTAAAATAATTTGGATAGTTTTTGATACCCACTTCATCGACTCACTTTGCCTCCAGAAACTTGAGAAAATTGAAATTCATGGTGGCTATGAAATTGCTGCAGACTTGGTCATCTTAGAATAAATAAAATTTATTTCTTCATTCTTTGAATTGATATCTTTTACCACCTCATCGCACATCTTTCCAAGGTGGGGGTGGCTGTTGGAATCCAGGGGGTCCCACCCAGTTTGGTGGGTGCCACGCAACTGGAGCTAGTGTTGGGGGTAGCTTAAGCATGATATAAGTCGCTTCAACTTCTCCCATTCTTTTATCAGGGGCTGATGGGGCCACTTGGGACTTAATATTGGTCCTTTTCAAGGAGTTTTCTATCCTTTGGGAAAAAAGAAGATAAGTCTCTAAACCCACTTGTGTACTTCACTGGGATGAGTGACGTTCACAATTCATCCCAAATATATCAATGCACATGGAGAGCATCTCATCATGGGGGAGTGGTCGGTTTAGAAAATATGTCAGGACCTTTCATGATGCAATGAAGTCTGAGACTCTCTCATTCTCTCACTGCTTCTAGTTCATGAGATCACTGACAATCATCTTGGGATGTGTCGAACTGAACTGGAAGAGAAACTATTGCTAAAGGTCCTCCCAGCCTATAATTGAATTGGATGGAAGGCTAGTATACCGTATGAAAGTAGATCCCTACATGGTTCATACAAAGAACCTATGTTTTACAGGTTCTTGCTTCTATAGGGTTTCTATAATGGGGTCACTTTAAGAGGCATGGTGCATCAAATGCTACTCGGGGTCCCCCAAGCCATTGAATACTAGGAATACAAGGTTTCTGATGTTTTGTGGTGGAGAAACATTACTCACCCATTCAGGGTAGGGTTTGCACTCTAGTTTTATTGGAGCGAACCTACCCTCAATGGCTTCTACTCAAGTTGTTAGTTGTTCGATGGTATTTAAGATCCCTTGATGCATATCCTACCGGGCTTTATCATGAGCTGGTGAAATAGGGGCCATGATTGGGTGTGCAGGTGGAACAAGAATTTTGGGTTGATACCTAACTGGGGGTATCATTTGGGGGTTTACGTAGATATATTCTGACTTCTTTCCAAGTGGGGTGAAATCTTGATTTCCTTCTGGGGCTGGGTTGAATGGTCCTCCGATCTTGGATTCATTCACTGGAATGAGTTCTTTTGGCATGTGAACCACTTCTAGGAGAATATGCTGGCGTTTTGTGGGGGGAACACATCGGATGAGATAATTCCCTCGACATATCTCGATACTAATCCACCTGAGTTATTTAATTTCTTCATCATTTTGGTGAAAAATTTCTCAAGGGTGAGGGGAAAACTCTCATGGAGAGGAGGAGGTGGTTCATAGATGACCTTGAATTTATTTTTCTCCTTGTTGGGGTTTCGTGCGGGTGGTAATGTCAGATTGACTGAGAGGGCACCCAGATTTTGGACTGCCCTCTGGTTCCAGGTATACACACAATCAGGCTCAGTTTGGGATGCCTATGGGAGGGAACCATCTTCCTTCACATCCTCTACCCCTGCATCATTTCCTGTGAGATATGTGGGGTTGATGTTTACCAAATTCACTGAGGCATACCACATTCGGGGTGGTGTACCCTGTGCTGAATGGTAGGAAGGCTTGTTTCACCCTTTATTGGACTTTCTCCTTCCATTATGTGGTATTATCTTGATTTCTTGGTGAAATTTTACCCAAAGGGAACCCTGGTATGACCTCATAACATGCCTTTCTCTTGGAGGGTGCGAACTACATCAAGGGGTAGAAGGATTAACACCTCTATCAATCATTCTTCATAGACGATGGATGAAAGATGTCCGGTGTGCAGGGATTTGAGGTAAAAATCCCCCCAGCCCTATGGGCTGGGGTTGTTTCTATTCTCTTGTCGATGCCCTATGACTTGGTTTTGATGGTCTTGTAGGGGCATTTTTATTTAATAATTCTCCAGACCTATAGGTTGGATTTGTTCCCATATCACAGCGGTAGTCACCGCTATTTCCACCCTTTAAATTTCATGTAATCCCGCGTGGGTGTGATATGAGTATAGAATTAGGCCTGCATAGAGTCTATGGTAGTTTGAAGACATGATCACTACTTTCTGGTTGGATTCCCTTAGGCGTTTAGCATACTAGATGTTCCCAGTTTCCTAACTCAGAAGCTTTTCAATGGATTGATCTCTTTGACCCTGATACTTTTGAGACGTACTTCAGTCCTTTTTTTGATTATCTCATATTTACTAAGCAAGGGTTTCACTTGATCATTGCCTCTGGGTGATGAAATTTTGGGATTTCATTTCCAATGGGGACTGTTGGATGGGACGTGGGGTGAAGTGTAGAGCCCCATGTTCTCCCCATCCCCGAATGTGAACTCTATCCAGGGCATTGCCAATGAGGTGATGCAATTTATGCAGTACATAAGGGAAAGATAGTTGAATGGTTTTTATTTTTCCATCTTGATTGTGGATATCTTGCATACAGGATGGCTTCCAGGTCGATTGGATGACGAAGCTCCACTATTGTACTAACATGGTCTACGTACCCTTTGTAGGGTAGTAATTTTTATTTCAGATTTCAAAGAGATGTCCAGATGTTGTGGAGAACTTCATGTGTGCATTCCCCAAATAATTATCCTGGTATGTCAAAGTGAGAAGTGGTCGTAGGCCAATATATCACTTGTATATTATCCCTAACTAGTTGTATTCTCACATGAAACATATCATTTGTTGTTCTTCCGGAGGCTCCTCTACATGATATGACCAACTCTACAACTTCTTATTAATTCAGTTCCAAGAAACCATGCTGGTGGGAGCCTTATTGATTTGTGGATGGCACGGGGGTGGCTCCGAAGATGAGCATGGCCTCAGGCCATCCTCTGGTTTTGAAAGAATATCACTCATCATTGACTGAGTGTTAGATGTTTCTGACTCCTTTCCGAGCACCTCACCATAGGAGGTAGTTCTCACTTTTTTTCTGGAAATGGTAGGATCGTCTTTCTAGTAAGAATTTTTGTTGTAGGGAGGACCTTCATTGTTGGTATTGCAATAGAGAGGGCTAATATTGCAAGTTAATTCCTGACCGCAAGAATTTTCCTTATGGCGTAAACCCTAGGGATGACCTTCTGGGTGGGATGTAGAAAGGGGAGGACCTTATTACTACCTGATGTCACTGAGGGGAGGACCTTCACAGTAACTTTCATTGCGGGGAGGGCCTTCATAATGACTATCATCTTGGCGAGGACTACCATCATGAATTGATACCTGACTATAGGGAGAATATTTATAGTGTACATCATGGGGAGGGCCTTCAAGATATACTACCATGAGGGGGGACTTCTCATTTCTTGATTTTACTGTGGGGAGGACATTCATAGTAAAATTCATTAAGGGGAGGGCCTTCACAATGACAATCATCATGGAGAGGATTACCATCATGACTTGATACCTGGCTACAGGGAGAATTTCTGCAGTGTAAATCCTGGGGAGGGCCTTCAGGATGTACTACAATGAGGGGAGGACCTTCTCATTTCTTGATGTTACTATGGGTAGGACCTTCATCGTAACTGTCATTTCATGGAGGGACTTCGCAATGACTATCATCATAGTGAGGACTACCATCATGACTTGACATTTGACTACTAGGAGAAGCATATCTACAGCGTATACCCTAGGCATGACAATTAGGGAGGACGACATAAAGGGGAGGACCTTATTGAGGTTTTATCTTTTGTTTTAGGGGATAGATACCTCGATGAGCATTCAGATATAGGCTCTCTTGATTGATCATTCTTGACCCAAAAAGTAATCCCCTATGGGTGCTCTGTAGAGGTCCTTCACAGATGCTGGTAGTGACATTGCAGGGAAGAGCTTCTCAACTGATACTACCACTTACATAATTTGGTATTGGTATGAAATATTCTTGATCCTTTGTTGTTATATCTTTGAGTGTGTCAAGAACCCCAGCTTTCAGCAGAGCAGTTTCATGTATGTGCTCTTCATTTTTCAGTTTCCTTTTGTGATTTTCATTTTTGAGTGCTCTCTTGCAAGTAACTGGGGACATCTATTGTTGGTAATGGAATTAATATACGAGTACCTATCTTATTGCATCCCATGATGTTGTCGGGATATGCCAATGGTCAGATTGAGTTTTGGCAGGGATATATGTCTGCCCTGGAGCATCCACCATGTTGGACCAACGTCCCCCAATTGGAACGAGTATTTGTTCCCAATCCAGTGGTATGTATGTCACATGATATTGTCTTCAACCCTCCTGGACTGAAGTAGGGATTCATAATTTCGTTGGAGTGACTAACTTATTTTCCAAGTGAGTCATTCCTTTTAAGGGAAGTAGGTCGTTGGCCCAATTTCACTCCTTTTTAACTAATTCAATGATATCCTATAATGTCTGGAGGATATGGTATGGGATCAATGTCTGATCTTCCATCATTTAAAGGATGTGATGAGATACATATTTGCCTAGAATGGGTATGAATGCCAGTTCTGATATCGGATCAGGAGTTTGTGCCTACTCCGCTCCACTATGAGATGCGAGTATATACAATAAGTTCTCCGGTGTGAGGATATAGGAACGAGTCTATCACTGGTTGTCTTCTCCAGTTTCCACCATATTTGACTAGTGGTCTTCATATTCATGAGTGGGGATTTTCATCTGCACACTTTTCACTATATTTGTCTCACGAGCTTTGTATGCTTCCAAAGGAATTTGAATCTGCTCGTATTTGCTTTCTGCCCAATTCAGATGGTAGGCTTGATATGAATCATCAGGTATTTGTGCCTGCATGTAGCTGGTTTCCACCATACATGGATAGTGCACTTGTTGTGGCTCTGCAAATATCTGCATCTTCTTGTAGTTTTCCGCTTTTTCGGCATGGTGGGACCGACAAGAACTAAAAGGAACGTGTATGTTCTCGTATTGCGCCACACTATTTTTGTGGTGGGCTTGCATGGAGAGGGAAGAGTCGTATGTTTTCCCATTGTATTCCTTCGCATTAGTACAATGAATATTCTTTTTATAAACCAAGGTGATAGAATGTTCTTGGTTATATATTTTCCATTCTTGGTAGGAGGACAGAGGGTCCAAGGTCTCCTGCACATTGGCAAGTTCCCTTGGCATAAGGTCCTCCTCGGTGGGAGGAGTCATGGTCCTCCAGTGTCAGCGACAATGCTCTCTAGTCGGGGATCGTGGATAGGACTATTGTGTAGTTGATATGAAGTCACCAGCAATGACTTCATCCAACTCCCTGAGATAAGGGAGGTACTCAGTTTCACATTCTAGGGATAGGTTCCCAAAGAAGTTTTAGGTGACCACCAGGGCCGCCTTATGGTTGGGTTCCAACAGCCACTGAATAGGCGGCAAGAATACCCTTACAGACTGAAGGTGTTTTCTTGTAGCCTCCAGTGTGGGGAGTGTAAAACTTCTGTGGCAATACCTAATTAGCATGTTGGACACCCAACATTGAAGAAACTGGGTAGGTGAGGGGGTCCGGCTCTTCGTTGGGGCCCTAGTCGCCTGCGGGGTTGCTGATGTGTGGGTCTTCATGGGTCATTGGGGTGTAATTTGAATCTGAGTTCACTCTATGGGAACCTGAAATACATATATATATATATATATAACATATATACTAAAAAATATTGTCAAATTAGAATTCCATTAAACATATGCATATTTGGCGATTCAGTTTGGCCCCCTTCCCCTTTTCCTTCTACTATAGGGTGAAGGGGCCTGAGTGGGGTGAGACCTCCACCTTAGATAAGGATTCATGTTGGGTTCACCATTATTGTTCCAACTCCAAGGTGGAATTTTTTTAAGGTATCAGAGCCAACAAAATGGTCCGATATGTAGTATCATTTTGTATATTATCACTGGTGTAGAACTGCCACTTTGATTAAAGATTCACATCGGGCTCACCATTTTTGTTCCGAATCTGAGGTGGCACATTTTTTTCATACTGGGGCAAGGAAAATGGTCTGATGTGTATTATACTTTTGTATTTTATCATTGGGTTAGAACCACCACATTGGTTAAGGATTCACATCTGGTTCACCATTTTTGTTCCGCCTCCGAGGTGGCGCATTTTTATGCAGTGCAGAAATGGTTTGAAGAGGGTCGTCACCTGTCTCTTTTTCTATAATGGTGGGTTCTCTTCAAATTTACCATTCCTTTTTTTTGACCCATTCAGTGTCATTATCCATTAAAAAATGTTGAATTAACCCTACGGTAACTGTTGGTCCCAGCATGCAATTGCGTGCGGTTCAAGTACTCATGCAATTGGTCCTTCTTAGATATAAATTCCTTGTATGGTCTCCAAAAAGTGTATTCGTGGAGCCAAGAACTCCCAATGGCCCTTGTATCCTTGATTCATGGACCTTATTTCCAAAGGCAGGCTCTCATCGACTGACGATTTGGAAAACGACACTTAAGGACTCCATTGGTCGAGAGGATGGGAGGTCAGGCTCACCACCCCCTTCCGGGGGAGGATTGTTTCTTGTTCCGAGACATTATTATATATTTAAGTCATGTTAATTTTTACATGAATCCTTGATTCCTTCCCAAATAATGTTTCCATATACTACCCTTGGTTTTCAAGATTGTTGTTTGCATGCATATATTTGATTCTACAGAGGTGATGCTTACTTGTGCCATATTATATGGTGCTCTAGAGTTTATCATCATCTAGGGGGGACATAAGGTGACTTGATGTTGGGATCTTTCTAACAAGGATAGATTCCTACATATCCATGGGAGAGGAATCAGAACCCACGTAGTTCGAATTGTGTGGGGATTACGCGTGAGAGCTTCCTATTTGAGGAAACATGATTGGGTGGACCCGTTATAGATGGGCACCCTTTTGAGCTTAATATTTCTGGTAGGAATCCTACATATCCTGTTTTGATCACGAATCCGAGTTCTCATAGTTTAGAATTTGTGGGGATATGCGTGAAAGCTTCCCCTTTGAGAGAAAAAATTTTGGTGGACCCTTTATGGATGGGCACACTTTTGAGATTGGGCCTTCTAGTAGGCATCCTACGTATCCTATTTTGATCAGGAATCAGAGTCCTTGAAAGGTGGATTATCAAAATCAATAAAAAATTAAAGCCTTAATGATGTTGGAGGTATTTCAGAATGAGTGGATGTTGTAATCCTCCCAATCCTCTAAGCCCATGTGAGTCATGCTTGGTGTGAGAAACAAGTTGATGCGAAAGATTCAACAATGCACATGCCTCCTCCTTTGTTGGTGGGGGAGGGAGAGCCCGTGGCGGAAGAGGTCGAGGACACCATGGGTGAGGGAACAGAGTAATAAACCATTAAATGAAAAATGACATTGAAGGTCACATGACCCTACCGCAGAAGAGTGGGGACTTACCTTAGTGGGAGGGCCCAAGAGCACTTTCTGGGAAGAGGAGATGTTTTTTCCTCATTAATTGGGGGAGCGAACATAATCCCTTTGATTTATAACTATCACTCATTGAATGAAAAAACAAGTGATCACCCTTAATCCCTAGAACAGGAAGGTTCACGTCAGTGTCCCAATGTTGGACTCTAGGTTACCATAGGAATGTAGCCTCATAGTCATTCCCAAAACCCACAAAATTGTGGGGGATGTCCTTTATGACTCTTCTTACCATGGGTATGTAGAATCAATGGGGAGCACTGATGCACCCGATGGTCTGATCATATGGGTTTGGTGGCCTTGGAGGAGTCTTTGGCCTAATACCGGAGGACTGGTTAGTGGAGGGATCATGAAGGACTTGACTGTAATGGAGGGTTTATGTTGGAACTAGAAGGGGAAATACCCAAAAAAATCTCATTTCGCATACTGGTTTATCATATGGTATGGGTAAGGCTCTGCATATCATAGCGTTATGGTGGAAGAAGGGCCATCTAAGTACCGATGTGGTACATGGGCATGGGTATCATCCATTTTGTACCAAAGTGGTATTTGGCTCACCGTACCACATTGGGTTATATTTACGTACCAATTTGGTACACGATATCAGGTTCAGTCCACATTGTGGTCCGCTACACAGAGCAACATACTAGAGGAGGGTCTAGGGGATCATTGTTCGTGGAGATTTCTTCTGCGAGAAGTCCTTGGTTCACAGTTCAGTAGTTAGGTTTTTGGTTCTATTATTACTATTCAATTCCACCATTTAATGGTTCACGGCCGGCTGTACCTACGGAGGGAGTGGTTCGCAGTTCGTGCTTCAACAATGAAACAAGACAGAAGCCGGAGTGCAACCTCTACGTCTCCCTCAAGATTTCGCCATCTGTCCTTCAACTGTCCATCTCCCTTTGTTTGTGTATTCCGTACTTCTATTGTGATCCTCTTATATTGCGTCATATAAATCATATCTATTTGGCACACAACACCATTTGCAGAGGCCCATTGAAGCAATATTCTGACCCGTGGAAGACTTTTTCAACCGGGTTTTGTAGAGGATTTGGTTCAAAATAATGGTTTGAAGATCCCTACCCATTCAATTTTTCCACAAATTGATGGGTTCAGGATATGGTATGCAGACAGATTTCACGCGCACAACTCCTTCAGTGACACAGTTCACAGCCGACCTTGTTCGCTGGCCATCCCCCTATGGGCTAGGAGCCCGCAGATCATTCCACATACCCGGTGGTTCGTGCTCTAACTGGTCTGCATACCCTTCTCTTTGATGGTACGCATGCCACTTGAAATGACTTGAAAACTTTAATTCCCTAATGTTTCATCTGAAATTTACTACTCAATTTGAGTCCCTTCACCTTGATAGACTTATTGAAGTGCTTGATTCCTTATGCAAAGTAATTATGAGGGTGTTTTCTCCCCTTAGTGGAATTTTCAGGACCCTACAACCATTAATAAGAAGATATTATTTTTAGTTAATTTATGTATACAAAATTAAGCATCAAAATATTCTACACCGTTCAATTTTTTATGTCACAAACCAAGCTGGGACGTCATCCAACCTGATACCCAACCCAGTCTGTACCATGGCCTAAAGGGTGTTCTTGGTCCCCATAGGCTGGAAACCAGTTCTCGAGTATCAACGAAATACCTTGGAAATGATTTAATATGATAACCAAATTATAAAAAACCAATAATAATGAATACACAAAAAATAAACAATCATAACCAAACGTGGAAAAAAAATCTCAGAATCAAAGTTTACATCTTTAATCAAAAACAATAATGGGTTACATAAAAAAGGTGGCAACCAAACTCTCCCAAAACCTCCATGTAATAAGAGAAGGATAATCCTCAAGCCACCACTGCCACACATGTAACCGGAGACCACTATTATCCTGAACCACCATCTCTAAACATCTTACCTATGATCGTTTCAATCAAAACCATTTCTACTTACACCCAAAGGTGTAAGTAGGGTGTGATCCAAATCCTAGTAGGATTCAACCCAAAAGAAAAGGATTCCATGAAATAACATCAATATACAAATTAATATGCACTATTTATACGAAATACTTTGGAACATTTCGAAGAACCAATTTTAAAATAAAAGCATTTTCAAGGGAACACTTTCAAAGAAAACAATTACTCAAAAAACTAGCTTAAAAATGAAATACTCTCAAGGTCCATCATATGTTAATGGATGGATCCATATCATATAAGAAAAATTTCACAAGAGAGAAAAAAGGGTAAATATATAAGGGTAAACTAGATAAAGTGAGACACTAGAACCTTGTAACTTGGTGAAAGATGGTATAGTAACCAAAATCAGCATCTATATCATTCACGAGCCACTAGTAGGGGAAACCCCAATAGCTTAGTTGTCTCTAATCGTTATACAATTTTCGTTGGTGTTTTAATCATCAATCCATCTAAGTGAATCTAGGATTAGGTACTTTCGTATCACCAGAATACTTGATTTAGTCATTTCACATAGCAATTGGGATTCCATTGTGCTCAAATTAATGTTCTCATGTCACACATATCACAACACTCATATAAAATATATGAAAACCATTTTCAAATACATTTTCCACCACTTGGATAATTCAAAAAACCCCATTTTTTAAATTATCACATGGATGGAATAAAATTATTTTAGACATTTCTAGGAGATAAACCCCCTTTCAAATCCACATAAAAACCAATTTCACTATAAAGTGTATTTTCCAATAACACAAAATACATATGTCAAATTACAAGTTCACAAAAAATAGGTACTCATAACCTAAAAATACATTTATTTTTAATAAATTCACTTTCAAATGTATTTACACTTCAAGGTCCCTTAAAAACTTGTTTCCCAACATTCAAATAACCCATAAACATTTCCATGAAACACCACAATAAAGAACGCACCAAAAAAAGAAATTTTCATTTATAAAATCCATTCCCATCACATAAACATGGAAAAACCTTCTTAAAATCAATTTTCATTAAATAAATAAAACATATATCATGTAAAAATTATTCAAGTAGGCATATCAGAACATCTAAAAATTCTAGAGCATGTAACCACCTACCTCATGCACGGAAATAACTAAAAAGTGGCGCGAGCCCACAACCACACCACCACAAGACCCTAGTAAGTAAATATTGAAAAAAACTTCAATATAAATCCCTAATAATCAATATTCAACATAAAAATGTCACCCTACCTTCTAGAGAGACGTAACCCCTTGAAAGAAGAGAGGAACCCTAGAAAAGAGGGAGAAATCAAGAAAATGGGTACTTGCTTGGAGAATTTAAGGAGAACACACCACAATTTCCCAAAAAATGGAGTTATATTGGAGAAAATAGAGGATGAAATTGCACCTTGGGTGGGTAACCCATGTGTGGGAAGAAATGAGGGTTTAGGTTTCAGAATAACGGAGAGAAAAAACAGAAAATACAATTTTTAATGACCTGGACATGCTGCACGGTTTTTCCACATTGTTTTCCAAAACGTGTGAAAAAATGTACCCCTTAATTACAAAATAGGGCATTCCACATAGTTATACCATTGGGTTTACAAACCATACACCAACCATGAGATAATACTATGTCTAAAAACACTAGTTGGACGCACAATTACTTGTGAATGGGCACAAAATATGACAAACCATGCAACAACTATGAACCAACTTCTATTTACCCAAATTTTCTTATTTATCACAAAAAACTCAAGGTATAATTAAATGGAAAATGATAGACTAGAAATACAAAAAATATATGACTCAAAATTCAATACTTTTACACTTGGAACTAGAGAGAAAAACTAAAATCAAAAAAACAAACCAGATTTAAGAATAAAAATAAAAAACTGAGTCTCACAATTATCCCCACCATCATGCATTCCTCCCCTAGAAATAAATTATAAGGAATGATTCAGAAAAAAAATTATACTCTTTCACAACTCAATTAGATTCCCAATAACATGAAATGAGAAGAAATAAAGAACAACATGAAAAGAAATAGTGATTCAAATGATTTAACATTTGATAAAATATTAAACCCCCTACCATATTACTTCTTCTTTAATAAATCTACAATACCTCTATTTGATTGATCAATAGAAAATAAAATATCACAAAACATAATCCAACCCCCTCGGCCACACAAATTTCTAACATTACCAAATGAAACTCATACCTGTTTTGGAGTAGGAAAATGAACTCAAACCACTCCTCGAGGAGAATAAAAAAATCATAAACCAAATAATTTAAAATTCTTGATTCAAGTAATATTATTGGTAACAATATTGAAAGCCCCATGTTCACTCAGAAAGAAAATTTAAAGATAGAAAATCTAAATGAAACTTGTTAATAATACTTTCAAAATATTTCTTCACCAAAACTGTTGGGAACACTCCCACCCCAATAGTTAATCAAGGAAGGAACTCAAATTTAGATATCCCAAATGTGACTACCTAATGCCTATACAACACCACAAATAGAACCATATTATCATTACAGAGAGGCCTGAATAGACTCCCCACCATGAGAAAATAACTAACACTAACCAACACCATAATAAAACACAATGAGACCCACGGTGTGCCAACCCATCCTTTAGGAACTGATAATCTTAAACCTATATGGGAAACCAAACATGGTATAACCTAGAACTCCCAACATAGACAAAAAAAACCCATCATAAGGGGGGAGGGGGTGAAACCCAATGATGGAAAAGCCACCCATTATAAAATCTACAATAGAATCCAACTCTAGAAGGAAAATTACACAAGGATATCCAAATATGGATCCCTATTCAAAAATCTCAACCACTAGAATTTTAGCGATATTAGACAACACTTCCTCCTCACAACCAAAGAGGTCCATCTAGACCACATGATCCGCAATGAGGGAACAAGGCTTCTATGTTCATTATCACAAAATAGGACTATTCAAAAAAATAGCTACACAAGAAGATAAAATTTTATCCATTCCCTATACTGAAGATAAAATCTAAACCAAGGTACCTCAAACCATTGGGGTTTCTGATTCCACAGGAGATTTACCCATGGGTATTTGGATGGAGCCCTGATGTTTGAAAAATCCCCTTTTTCACAATAAGAAGATGAAAATCCCTAATTGGAACACATTCTTTGGTTTCATGAGGGACCACACAACATTCTAAGAAGACCCAAAAGAACACAACACCCTATGAGACTCACTCTCTACAACACAAAACTTCCACAAAAAATGTCCGTAGATGATTCCCATGAATCACCCTCTTTCACGTCAAATGAGAAACAATAGAAACAATAATCCCACAATACACACCTCTATTTAATATGGAATAATTATGACACCACAAAACACCACCACACACGACCATAAAAACAGAATAAGCATAAAAAAGAAAGGGACTTCAATCTGAACACCAAATAATACACTACTTTTACAAATAGAAAGGTGTGTATATTTATAAGTGGTGGACCTAGATCCATGATTATTCATAGAAACACTCTAATATGATTATTTAAGTGAAATGAGAATCCAAAATCATGGGAGTTCTTTAGACCATTCCTAAATAATGTTTTTTTTGTAATTTGACATTCCACACAAGTGGAGAAACATGATCATATGCCCAAAAGAAACTCATGAAGAATCCACAGACCTTTCAATACTGATTCCAACTCAAAAATCATTAGGATTAACTCTATTTATGTAATTCACTTCATTACTTCCAAGACATACCATCAAATATAATGGTGGAAAAATTCACCTTCAACAACATACAAAATTCATGTAAACTAGAGTATCCCAAAATTTTCCACATACACTTTTCCACCATGAGAGGACCCAACTAACCGAGAAACAGGGGGAGATTCAATTTCCAATAATCAAGAAGAATGTAATTACGTTGATCATCCTATTGGTCTACTAATGGTAAAATAACCATGCACATACATCAAATATCCCTCAAATATTATGGGGCTGGGGGAGACCCTAGCCAATAGGGAAATTGAGAAGATAATAAAACTAACCCATAGATGAAAACTTATTATTAAAAAAGACACCGAACATATAAATAAAACCTACTCAAAGGCATTCTAGACTTTTTTTAAAAAGAGACCACTTACCATTATCTCAAAACCAATTTACTAACTAAAGGGAAAACATGAAACATAATTCGAACAGGGTGAGTTTTCAAACTCAAAACACTTCACATGTAACATCCACAAATCACAAGGAGACATTCCACACAACTGATAGTAATTAATACAATTTACATACCTTTTAAATATACTTTTGAAAATATAAAGGCTTGATGAGTTTCACACCCACCATTAGTATTCCATAGAGCCTCACACAAGAATATTTTCATGCTAAATCGAGAACCCATCAACTCATGTCATTAATTATCCACATTTTTTAGATGTATCATGAATGTGGTCACTCATTTAAATAACATAGGTAAAAAAAATTACACTTTTCCAAAAAAATCATCAATCACTCTAAAATTACAAATTTAGTTCCCATTTCAATAATTTATAAAACTTTTCAAAACTTCACTAACCACCAAAAAAAATCTCAAGCTCTACATATCAATCCCTATAACTTATTTCAAAAAAACATATCCCCTGATACCCATTTAAAACATTTTATTAAACTAAAAAAATCCCATTACATTTAAAATCCTTTGGTAAAAAAATTCCAAACCCTCTTTAAAACAATTTTATACTTTCCAACCAAATTATTTCATTAAACTGTATATATTTTTTTATAAAAATATAACATCACTAATCCATTGTTGTTTTACCCAAATGTTTAATTGATACAAATACATTTATCTAATGTATTTTTTCAATTATAATTATGAGAATCCATTTTCCCCTTTATAAAAATCAAATCATTACCATGTTAATTCCAATTTTCAAAATTATAGAATATGGGATTTAAAAATAACTTTTAGAACCCAAGAAGATGCCAAAAATTTCACAAGAGGAAAGTAGTATCAGTGGGTGATTTGGTCATATGGTTGGAGGCCACACTCTAATAACACCACCATCA
Source organism: Viscum album (assembly GCA_963277665.1). Classification (NCBI taxonomy): domain Eukaryota; kingdom Viridiplantae; phylum Streptophyta; class Magnoliopsida; order Santalales; family Viscaceae; genus Viscum; species Viscum album. The sequence goes on along the minus strand of OY728146.1, from coordinate 1,243,513,076 downwards.
CATAAAGTATTCTAGGACCATATCCCCAGCTTAACATGAATTTCCAGTCCCTAAGCTCACTCATATCACTAGACTGACTCCCATTTCATTTCCCAAATACTAATCAATTCACAATAACCAAAAGAACCAAATATATTTGGACATCCCATTGCAGCTCGAGTCTAGTGATGAGGTTCCCTAGCCAGACACCTTACTCATAACCATAACATCATGTTAGAAAATATTAAATTCTGTCTGACTAGACTCTTCACCAAATAACATTACCCAAAACATGTGTAAACTCCTTTGATACAATTTTTTCAAAAACCATGCTTGTAATTCATCAAACTTCGCACCTAAACCGGTCCATGGCATGGCATGAAGGGTGTTTCTAATCCCCAAGGTCTAGAAAATAGTTCTCAGGTATCAAAAAAATACATTTGGAATGATTTCAACCAATCACTTAAACATAAAAAAACATTAATAATGAATAAAATAAATCTAATAATCCCAACCAAACATGGAATAAAAATTCTTAGATTCAAATTTTACATCTTAAAAAAAATAAAAATTGGCTATGTCCAAAAGGGAACAACCAAACTATCACATAACCTCCTTGTAACATGAGGATAATCTTCCTCAGGCCATCACCACCACATCTGTAAGGGGAGACAACTAGAATACCAAACCACTATCTTCATACATCATTCCTTTTCCAAAGTAAAACATAACCAAGTCTACTTACACCAAAATGTGTAAGTAGGGTGTGATCCAAATCGCAGTAAGATTCTATCCAAAACTAAAGGATTTAATGATGTAACCTCAATATTAAAATTAACATGTACTCTTTATATGAAATCCTTTGAAAAATTTTAAAGAAAACATTTTAAAAGAAATCAAATTTCAAGGGAACACTTTCAAAGAAAAACATTACTGAATTTTTTTTTTACAAAAAATAAAATACACCCATGGTCCACAATATGTTAGCATATAGAACCATATCATATAATCCAAATGTCAAAAAGGAAGAACCATGTGTATATTCCTATGGGTAATCTAGCTTGAGGGAGGCATTAGAACCTTTTACCTTGGTGAAAGGTGGTACAATAACCACAACTGTCAGCTTTTTCTTGCATTAGTCTCTAGGAGGGGAAAACCCAATGTCTTAGTGGTATCCAATCATCATAAATGTTTAGTTAGTATTGTAATCAATAGTCAAGGTAATTAAAACTAGAACTAGACACTTATATATGTCTATCATAACAAAATCTAATCATTCCACCATGAATCATAGGATTCCCTTATGCTCTAATTCATTTTCAAATGTAACAAATATTAACACTCTCGCATACACATTTCAAATTAATTTCCTAAAACATTTTCCACCACTCAAATAATTCATGAGCTCCCTTTTTAAAAAATTATCAAAACAAAGTCACACAATTGATTTATCCACTTCTGTGGGCCAAGCCCCTTTCAAATCCACACTAAAAACACTTTAAAATGTATTTTTCCAATATAACACAATTCATCGGTTAAATTAAATGTTTCAAAAAATGAGTAATCATGCCACAAAAAGCTATTTCCTTTGAATTAATTAACTTTCAAATTAATTCACACCTCATGTGCCCTTATAAACATGTTTGACATCTTTTAAACAATGTATATACATTTCCATGAAACACCACAACAAAGAACATTCAAAATCATATACATTTTCCTTTATAAAATTCTTTCCCATACATAATCATTCTTAAAACTCCTAAAAAAATTTCAAACCACATAAATAAAACGTAGATCATGTAAAAATTAATCAATAAAGCATTTAAAATCATTTAAAAATTATAGATCTTGGAACCACCAACTTCACGATGGGAAAAAACATAAAATGGTGAAAAACTGCAAATGCACCACCACAAGACCCTGGGAAGAAAATATTGATGTAAATAATAAATATTAATCCTTAATAATAAATATTACACCCTAAAAAGATCATTGTTCCCACTGAACAAATGAAATCTCAGTAAATATGATAAGGAACCTAAGAAAAGAGGGAGAAATCATGAAAATAGTTCCTTTAATGGAGAATCAATGGGAAACCACACCAAAATTTCCCAAAAAGTAGAGGTACAATGGATAAAATGGGGGCTGGAGAGGTTCATAGGGAGGAAAAACTGATGTGGGTTAAGAAATGAGGGTTAGTGTTAAAAATTAGGGAGAGATATAAAGGGAAAATATTATTTTTAATGACATGAATAGGACACATGATTTACCAACATGGTTTTCCAAACCATGTGTTAAGCATTATACCCTTAAAATCCAAGAAATATAAACTCCATGGTTATCCCACATGGCTTAAAAACAACCCCCTAACCATATGATAATCCACTATCCAAAAACACCACTTGGTTGCACTGTTACCTGGGAAAGGGCTCATGTTTTGTAAAATCACGCACAAACTGTCCACCACCCGCTATTTACCCAAATTTTCTTATTTCTCACTAAATAGTCAAGGAATGATAAAAATTAAAATGATAGACCAAAAAGAGATAAAATTGATGCCTCAAAATTCAATCCTTTCACATTCATAACTCGAGAGAAAACCCAAATCAATAAATGAACTGAATCTATGAACGAAAATTAAAACCCAACCATTACATTATAGATCACCCACAATAACTACCCCTCTATGGATGGGGTAATTGAGTTGATTTGGGAGGAATAGGGAATCACATGAAAGAAAAGAAAATTAAATAAATTAAAAAAAGAAGAAAATAATCAAGCTAGAATGGTTTCTTTATTCATTACCTCTCATTATTGATTGATCATCTTTAATTCCCACCAAGACCACTATTTAAAGAGATAAAAAGTATTCTTAAGTTATATTTTCTGAATTAAATTTAATTCCATCGTTAATGATAAGTTTTTGGAAGAATAAATTACATGTTTCCATGATCATTTAAAATTAAAATATTTTCCTCAATATTTTGGATATTTTTACATTTTAATTTATGGTTGAAAAATGAAAAAAAATGTTTCCCTCAAGAAATATCCAGGTTATTCTTTGAAGGAAATATTCAGCACTAAAAACATACTATGAAGTTATGTATTATTTTCTATGGATATTATCCAATAATAACATATTAATTATTTCATATTATGTTTTATTATTTTTATAATGTGATATTTATAGAACCTATTTTACTTTGCATGGGTTATTCTATGTGTAAATGATTATAAAATACATTTATTTTCCCTGGAATATATTATTATGAAATATTAATGAAACTTATTTTATTTATAGGGATTATAATATATGATGAATATTTTATGATCTTATGGAACACATATATATAATTTTAATTTTGTGAAGGGTGATCATATAATTAGGTACCCTCTAATTCATTGTGTAATTATGGATGTCTCATGTGATAATAAGGATTTTAATGGGGAGTGAACAAAATTCAGTAAGTTGATTTTTCCACTTAGATAGTCTTGGGAGTAAAGATTGACTCTAAAATTAGGGGTGAACCTAATACAAAATTATTATCTTGGGAGTGAACCTTTTCTATTATGTGGGTAGTAAACTCAATACATTATGATAATATTGGTATTGAGCATAGACTAATAAGAAAATGATTTCCTATTCTTATGTGTGTGCTACAAATATATGTCTTATAACAATGTTATACTATCATTGTTCATTTTTATTTATTCCATTACGATTAATTTCTTCTAAAATAATAATATTCATCATAATAATCAATATTATATTGATTAATATACAATGTAAGATCTTCAAATGTTAAGATTATTCCAAATGCTCATGTTTTATTTAAGTGACCATTGGTATGTCCATTTTTTACACATATTGTGCATCGAATCCCACCATTTCTCATGTTTCTTTTCTCATTATTATTAATAATGTTTTTATGTGTTATTTCTCAATATGGGAACTAATTATGAAGAATAAAGTTGGAGACTCTGTATATTTTTTATGAAATATTGTTCATGTAGCCATGTTTCCAATTGTATTATACCTTAAGGATTTATAGAATTGTATTTATAAATATTAATAAACATTAATATATTAATATGTAATATCTATGTATGAAAAGTCTACATCAATATAAATATGATTTCTAATTATCCATTATTAAAAATTATCTATTAAAATAAAAAATAGTGGTGTTAACTACTCTGTGTAACATGCATGATTCAGTTCAATAGTTTTTGTCCTCACACCTTTTTCATAGGTTAATACTATATATAATAGTAATATTTTAATAAATATAGTATTTACTTATAATATATATGTCTATAGTCAATCATAAAATTTATTAATAAAATATTCAATACAACACTTCAATGAGATTGTAGTTTGAAAGTACACATAGGTGATGTTTTATATTTTCAATAGATAGAAAAATAAAAATGGAAATTATAATCATTTAATATATATAATATATATTTATTAAATATATCCATTTTAACAACCATGTATATATGAAGTGAAAAAAATCTTGTCTCTTTGTTGCGGTGGTAATTCAATATATGCACGAATGATTTCATGAATTTCTAGTGGATGATAGGGTAGGATGGAAAATAATATTTCTATAATATATCACTATTTATTCAAAAAAAATTCATTAGTTAATAAATATAAAACACATTAAATTTATAAAAGATAAAATTTTCTAAACTATTGAGGTTTTTAATTGTACTCCTCTTAAATAAAATGTGTCCCTGTATTTTTTACATTATATTTTAAGGAAAAGGGTTTAAACCATTTGTAGAATCAATTACAAGGAATATAAGATAATTATATATAAGTTTAATGAAAACCCTTTCAATCCACTTAGAAAAAAAATCTTATTAGAATTTATATTAATTTCATATATGTGTCTAGAAAATTTATAATTTTAAAAATATTTCTAAAACAATCTAGGTATAATTAGACTCTAACAATGGAACATGTTTCCCAAAATCTATACAAATAAATAAGGGATATTTTTGACATATAAATTTATATTTTTATATACTAATATCATGATTCTGAGTAATTATTTTAACATCAACATAGTGAATATCATGAAATATACTTACTTGATTTCCCCCCAGTTTCATCATTAGGTTGTGTTTGGATCTATTCCCCTTCTTTACTTATTATCATATAATACATAAAAATGATGAATTTTTCTATCTAGAAGAAGTTATATTATCTTTTAATAGATCATAATATACAAAATTTATTTTTTTTCATTACCTCAATTTGTAGACATTTTTTAAAATAATTTTTTTATCCCAAGATAAGATAATATGAATAAACCTTATTATGGATAGATAATGAATTAATATTCGATAACATAAAAATAACACCCATAAATCATAATAAATCATTCCATAAATAATTAAACATAAAATTATTCTAAAATATTATTTATAACCTTTAAAATAATATAATATAATGTTTCAAAAAGGATATCAATATCTTTAAACTTCTGATACTTCTTAAACTCATCCACCATGAAATTTCATATCACTGCATTATAACCCTAGACCCTTTAATCATTAAACTTCAATTATAAACCATTATCCTAGATTTTATATCTCATTACTTAACTTTACCATCTTATTATTTCAAATTCATAAAATCTTATGATTTATATATAATGGAATATGGATTTGGGAAACCTTTTTTGGTATGATTTTAATAATCTCCTACAAAATATTTCATCCATGGGAATTGATTTGAAGAATTCCCAAATTCATTACTATCGAATCATTGGGGTATATTTTTTCATTTATTTTCACCCATATCTCCATTGAATTATTTTTCATTATGGAATTATCTTACACACATTAATCATTTATCTGTACCTTGTGGATAATTGTTTATATTCATCTTTTTAGATTTTATCATTAAGGGATACTAATTTTATTTCCTCCATTATTTTTATTTATTTATTATCCTTTATAATCCATTTTTCTCTTTAGGTATCCAAAATAATGTGAATAATTATAGTCTTTGATATATATTTAATCCTTGGGAGAACATAGGATGACAAATTGAAATATTTCAATGTCACTTATAGAGAATTCATTTTAGATAAATGGCTATGAACATCTTATATATTTCATCTATGGTGAAATATTAATCATTGGAACTAATGAATTAATCATTGATCATCTTAGTTATATGGATTTATCACCATTTTAGTGGGAATAGTTTGAATAAAATACTATTTTAAAGGTACCTTCTTAAACTCTTCTACTGTAATGGAGTCATTTTCTTCCCCTATTCATGTATTCTTGATAATATCCATTCATTGATAACATATACCTTCCATGTGAACAAAACAACATTTTCATTTTTAGGGCCATATATATTAAAGGTATGAATTTTATTTCATTGATCAATTTTTCATAAATAAGTGGATCAGAGGACACAAGGAAGAAATATTGAAATTTCCAAACATAATACTTAATGGTGAATTGTTCCTTCCTTTGACTATTTGGAAATTATATATGATTCATGTTATCTTCAATATATTTAGATATATGGTTGAGCCTATTAATGTGATTTACCATCCAAGATCCCATCTCATTTGGTTTATCAAGAAGATGTTTGTTTCATTCCATATAACATTCATCATTAAAATTATTTTTACTAGTTCCAATATATGACCAAAATAATAAATCATAATATAATTATTGAGAATAAATCATCAGTGTGAGAAATGAAATAAAAATATCAATAAATTATAAGATATCAAATATTATGAAGCATTCTCATTAACTTATGAAACATTAAGTTCGTTCTATATCACATAGTTCCATCATTTGATTTCAATTGTTTTATCCTCAAATTCGGTATTATAGTTCATCAAAAAGTGGTATCTAACAAAATCATATCCATATTTAGTGTCAAACATTATTTGTAGTCATTCATATTTGTTTTACACTATTTAATGTTTGATTAAATACCCCACCAAACATTTTAGGGTTTATATTGAGGTGAACAAAACATAACTAATATTAATATTTAATTATTCTAGATGAATAACCAATACATATCATAAAAATACACTCATCAGTACCATAATGATTTAGTGTATTCATATAATAGATACAAAATCTCATTATTTTATGAATGTTCTTAAACATATCCACAAATTTATTCTAACCTAGTATAATTCTTAGTCATACCCTACTTAAATACTTTATTCATAACTTTGGGGAATAATCCCATTGATTAGGTTACATCAGATGATCCTTTAGGTAAAATATGTTAGATATTAGTTAATGATAATTTTTAAGCATATCATGACCATAATGGTATGAGAAAATTAGAAAAAACCTTGGAAATCATACCCATTATTTCATATATCATTTTCATGGGATAAATATTCGGTAGATCATAATACACAAATAACAATAAAACAAAGATAATGAGTCATGATATCATATTATAAGAATTATAAAATTTCATATAGAAAGGCATAAAACATGTGTTATAATCATAATAATAGAAATATGTTTTCAATTATAACCCCCAGGACATTAATCAAATGTTAGTCTAGGGATAACCACTCGTGTACCAACATTGGGATTCAAGTAAGTACACGTGTACCCTCTTTTGGGATTGTTTTAACAATTCATCTACCCTTTTAAGACATATCATAAGAACCATCTGTAAACATTAAATAACATTTATTTTTGTCTATGAAATTACTTTCTTTCACATTGGTAATATTTTCACGATTAGAGTATTATAGAATTATTCCATGACTCATAGATAAAACAACCATAAAATACAAGGTGAAATCCTCTGATCAGTATCCATTTTCCCATTATATAAAACTTTTAAGATAAATAATTATTATTTTTTTGGTAAAATCTCCATGAATTTTAAATTTAATAATTCCATTCCATTACCCTTCCTTAAACCCTCTCAAAACATTGTAAAAACATTGTATAAGAACATAATCTCAGTAAGGTATATAAAATAATGGAAACCATTTGTTCATTAAAAACATGAAAACTCATATAGATATTACCTTTACCTTCAAGTTTCATTTAGAATATTAAATAAAAATAATCAAATGAATAAAAAAATATTTTTCTTAAATAAAATCATTAAAATCCATTTCAAGTAATTTAATATCATTTAGGTGACTTATAGAATAATATAGATAAAACTAATTCAAAACCCATTTAATTAGAATAACCATAATTCCCACTTCAAAAATAATCATTAATCAATGGTTGGAGATCAATAATGGATATCCCCATACATATAATCTATATTAGGATCACCCATTAGGTATAATGGGGTGCAACCCTTCGTATAACTAATATTAGACTCACTTATTTTTCACAAGCTATAATAGAGATTAACCCTTATTATAATTCAAATAAACATGAATCATCTCATATAATTCTCAAGTACCATATTATTAGTAAAAATATGTAATCAAAAAAACATTAAGAAACCCCTTATAAAACCCATAAGAAAAACACTTTCGGATAAAAATACCCCTTTCTATTAATAGCCCATTTTCAATACTAAAACCCCATTTTCTCTGAAAAAATTCATTAAAAAAAATAACAAAATAAAATGAATTTTTTTTTTCATCTATTAATATTTGTAATATTATGAAGGAATCTATAAATCAAATGAAATTAATGATTACATGAAAGGTCATTATCACCAAACATAAAAAATTGGCCATTTCAGTTTTAATTTGTCAAAAAATTCCATTTAATTCATGTAAAAATATTCATTGGAAAATATATTAATGAAATTTAAATTTTAAATAAAATGATCTTTTAACCATTTTATTTCCAAATAAATAAATATGTAAAATAATATTAAATTTTTTGACAAGGAAAATGGTTTTTAAATTAAATATTTACAAATTCAAAGTGTCACATAACACTTTGACCATTTTTATCCTAAGCACAATGAATTAATAAAAATTAAAGAAACAGTAAATAAAAATATAGTAGATACAATATTGAGATATATTGTCAAAGGTGACTGTATATAAGCCTTATAAAAGAATAATTTTGTATAACATCACGATATGACTCAATGAAAGGTGATTGAGACGAAATCCAATACCTTGTGTCCAACATGTCATGTTTGTCTTCATATTATTAAATAATAAAAAGATGTTGTAAAGACCTGGAAATTTCAAGGAAAATTTTTTCTTAATTTTCTTTGGAATTTGAAAAGAACGCAGTTTCTGACGGCGCCTGATTCTGAGGCCCGGTGTGCCTGGAATCAATTTCCGAAGTTTGGCTCGGGTACGTTCAGTGAACGAACGAGCGGGTTTTTCTAACTTTTGAACCGGTGCCCAGAATCGAATTCTGATGGCACCGATGGAACCGCAGCGCCGGTAATTGCTTAGGAACTCCTGTTTCGGAGTTGCGTTTACACGAGTGTTGATAATAAAAATTGTGGAAGTTTATTTTATAATTACACTACAATTTTTATTATTTTACTCTAAGTGTTAGTTCTTGAAGGAAGTTGGGTAACCACCCAACCTCCCTTGGGAGGTTATGAGGGTGGTGGGGCCCACACGAACCCCACCCCTTCATATCCTCTAAAACCCCCGTCATCTCCCACTTTAATTTTGTTAACTTATGTTATAACATATGACTTAAATGTAATGAGTTTAATGAGGTGAGTTGTGTGTGATTATTGAATTTCAAACTCTTGAAATTCAAATGTGTTGTTGTGTTAATAAAATAAGAAAGAGTCTTATTTTATTTTTGTTAGAGTTTTGACACCTTGAGAGAATTGGGGAAGCGGTCTTCTTCTTCTTCAACCTCGACGAAGAATGCGAAGAACACCGTTTTTCAATGAAGAACTTCTCCACCGAAGAACGCGGTTCTTCCGTGACGCCGTATCCGCGACGCGACGTTCTTCTTCCGCGTCGTCTCTTCCGCGACGGTTTTCTGTGACGAAATCGCCATCAACGACTTTGAATCCTCGCTTCGCGACATCGACTTTCTTCCGTGACGCCCGACCTCCGCGACGCTCGTCTTCCACGGCTCGTTGACAAACACTGTTCCTGAGCCGAGGTAGGGGATTATTTTATTTACTTATTTCCATTCATGATTCTAGTTTATCGATTATCGTGGATTTTCGACTATATGATATCGATTAACAAGAGGGGGGCCGGACCGCACAAACAATGCCAAACCCCCCTCCTATGTTCATGTATGATTCTTTGCGGATGAAACGGGATGGCATGGTGTCGTCGCACCACGCGGGAATCACACGGCAAGTATTGCGCGGCGCCGTCACGCCGCGCCGTGGAAAGAAGTTAAGAACGCGACGCCGTCGCGCTGCGCCGTGGAAAGAAGTTAAGAATGTCACATCGTCGTGCCGTGCCATGGAAAGAAGTTAAGAACGCGACGCCGTCGCGCCGCACCGTGGAAAGAAGTTAATAATGTGACGCCATCGCGCCGCGCCTTGGAAAGAAGTTATGAACGTGACGCCGTCACGCCGCGTCGAAGGAAATCGAAGGCGCTGCGGCCGGAGCGGGGGCCGCGGCGAAGGGGCACGGTGCCGACGCTCCGCGCCGGACGACAAGGGCCACGGCGGGTTCCGGGGCGCGGTGGAACAAGGTGACCGGCGGCCGAACCGGGCAGCCGGTGACGGAGCTGGAAGGGGACCGGCCACCGTCGGTCCCGTTGAGATGGAGCCGGCCCGGGCAGGTCGGGGCCGGCCGGAAAGGGAAGGGGTCGGGGGAATTAAATTCCCCCGGCCAGTTCAAACGGCCCCCCATAATTTTTTTTGGGGGGGGCGGTTACATAGGGGGGCAGCCCCCCCCCCCCTTTTCCGAACGGCTTGGCCAAAGCCGAGCTAGACAGCGCGCTGGGCGCGCTGTCCCCAGCCGGACCGGCGCCCGGCCGGTCTGCTAGGCCAGACCGGCGCCCGGCCGGTCTGCTAGGCCAGACCGGCGCCCGGCCGGTCTGCTAGGCCAGACCGGCGCCCGGCCGGTCTGCTAGGCCAGACCGGCGCCCGGCCGGTCTGCTAGGCCAGACCGCGCCGGCCCGGGGCCCGGCCGGTCTGCGAGGCCAGACCGCGCCGGGCCGGGCCCGGCCGGGCCATTCCGAGCCGGGCCTACCCTGTCTGGGGTGGGTCGACCCGGTTCGGGCTAATCGGGGGGTCTCGGGTCGGGTCGGTCCGGGCCCGAAACCCCCGTTATCGGACTATTTGGGTTCAAATGCCCATAACTCGGGCTATGGACCTCCAAATGACGCGCCGTCAGCGGCGATGCGATCCTTGGATCGAGACGGTCATTTTGGTATATCGCACTCAAGGTTTCGGAATACTTTGAGTTCGTCCGGGTTGGTTCGTACACGAAACCAACCGGGCCCTCGGAGCGGAAACACTCATATCTTGGTCTACGGACGTCCGATTGACGTGCTGTCGACTTTATTTAATTTATATAAGTGAGACGGATCTTTTGACATACTCTGCCCGAGGTTTGGACGCAGGTGGAGTATGGTCGGGTTGGTTTTTCCATAAAAACCAACTGGGCCCCTGGAACGAAAAAGCAAATAACTCTCAGATCGGGCGTCTGATTGACGCGCCGTCTATTGCGTTGAGTTCCTATTGACGATACAAAACTTTTGAAAACATCAACTTCAGACTATGTGACAGTTGATGTATCAGCCTCTCGGCTCGTGGAGCGGACCCTCCCGAACGAGCTTGCTGTGTGCGGGAACCCTAGTGATGGCTGCGACTTCGACGACAACGACTGTGCAGAGATCCTCAGTGGACTGCGACGATGAAGAGTGCTGGTCTTGTATCCTATGTGGGTCCTAGCAATGCTGGTCTTGTATCCTATGTGGGTCCCAGTTTAGATGATTCAATACTGGTCTTGTATCCTATGTGGGTCCCAGTATAGATGAATCAATGAAGACAGCTGGTCTTGTATCCTATGTGGGTCCCAGCTTAGATGATTCAATACTGGTCTTGTATCCTGTGTGGGTCCCAATATAGATGAATCAATGAAGACAGCTGGTCTTGTATCCTATGTGGGTCCTAGCTGTGCTGGTCTTGTATCCTATGTGAGTCCCATCTTAGATGATTCAATACTGGTCTTGTATCCTATGTGTGTCCCAGTATAGATGAATCAATGAAGACAGCTGGTCTTGTATCCTATGTGGGTCCTAGCTGTGCTGGTCTTATATCCTATGTGGGTCCCATCTTTGATGATTCAGTGCTGGTCTTGTATCCTATGTGGGTCCCAGCATAGATGAAACAATGAAGACGGCTGGTCTTGTATCGTATGTGGGTCCCAGCTTAGATTATTCAGTATCTATGTCTGATCATCTCTTTCACCTTTTCGATGATGTATACCTGTGTGAGCTGAATCCTGTTTGCTTTCCTATGTGGATTGTGTTGTGCTATCCTGTGTGGATTACGTTTTGCTTTCCTGTGTGGAATACGTATACTTTCCTGTGTGTACTGGGTTGTACTTGGGCTCGGAGGTTGGAGCGTATTGGAATTGTTGACTTTGGAATATGTATTGGAATATACCTAAACAGTGTCGGTTGTTACTTCGTGATTTTATCTTTCCTTGTGGTTTATCCTTTGTGGATTTTGGGAGACATTCGGGGGTCTCGGGGTCCCTACTAAGTAGCTTATACTCACCCCTGCACGGGCTATGCCCGCACTTCATTGTGTTGGTTGCAGATGACCGACAACCTTGATCGTGGTTGAGGCTTGCAGAGCAGGACGGTACCTGGAGGAGGACCACTGGGTGGGACGTACTCGGAGCGGACGACGAGATCCGAGGAGCAGTGGAGCTATCTGTTCCCACCCTTCAAGTGGGATGTCCAGTGGACAGCTCGGCATAGCGGCTTTTACCTTTCAGTTGATGTTTTCCCTTTCGAGTTGTACTTTACTTTCAGTTTGGGTTTGTATTCTAGCCCACTTACTTTCCGCACTTGCAGTTGTACTCTGTTTTTACTTAGTGTTTACTTTTTCCGCTTTCTTACTCTGAGGTGCTTGTTTATGTTACAAAGGCAATGCCTTCCCTTTTTACCGGTATTTACGCCTTGGTGCTAGTCGCCAGCCCCTGGCCTATGGAAGGCGAGTTTGGGGTAGTCATGGCACGGTCCCTGAGGATGGGTTGTGACAAATTGGTATCGAAGGAGTTCGGTTCTACCGCAGACTCTGATCTTTCTTCTATGTAAAGAAATAGTGTTTAGCGTATTGGGTGTGTTTATCAGTCCAGGAATCCATTGTTGGTGTGGCGGCCGACGTATTCGTACACCAGGACCCCGAATTCTGATTTCCGACTTAATGCACGAAAACATTGATTGCGTGTGTGTTTCAAGTTTTCTTTGTGATTACTTGTGTCATCTCACCAGGTATACTGTTTGACCATGGCGCACCTGTTTCCTTTTCAGGATGGCCCCATGACGGCAGTCAGCTAGGGTTCCTAGAGTAGAGCGTGATGACAGCCCATCGAGCGATGAGGCCTCGGTGCAAGGCTCCTTGTCAGCAGAGGCATCGGCGGTACCTTTACCCGCCGAGCCACCGATGCTACCAGCCCCAGCCACTGACGATGCACGTCGTCTTCATGCGCTGAACGAGTTCCAGCACCAGCGACCACCCAGGTTCCTTGGGGAGACGGACCCCCAGGCAGCTGAGGACTGGCTGGAGGCAGTCGTACGAGTTTTCAGGCTAATGAGGACACCAGCAGACCTCATGGTGATCCTCGCAGCAAGTCTACTGCACGCAGCAGCGGGCCGATGGTGGAGCTTGATGCTCCAGGTGCATGACGAGACATCTCTTCTCTGGATGGACTTTGAGAGCATCTTCCACTCTGAGTTCGTCCCAGCCACCCTCCGTGTGGTGCGCATTCAGGAGCTTCTTCAGCTGCGGCATGGCAGCTTGCCAGTGGCCGAGTACTCGGCGAGATTTATAGATCTCTCGCGCTACTCCACAGATATGGTACGGGACCCATTCTTCCGGGCTCAGACCTTCGAGCAGGGACTGAGGCATGAGATCAGGGCTTCGATTATCTCCCTCAATATTCCGACGTAGGAAGAGGTGTTGGAGATATCCCTTCTAGTGGAGGGTTTTCTCGCCGAGCAGGCTCCAGTGACAGGGCCCTCCGCAGGACGGTCGGTAGTAGGGTCTTCTGCAGTTGGCAGTAGACATGTGATGCAGAGGTCCAAATGGGCCATACCATCAGATGGGCAGTCACTAGATGAAGATTCGGTTGTGCGGGGCAGATGAAGGAGAGCCAGCTACACGAGGGGCAGGCATTGCTACGCATGCGGTGGGCAAGGTCACATGGCTCGAGACTACCCGACTCGTTTTACGGATGAGCAGCAGGTGTTAGAGGGACTTCCCAGACAGAGGTTCGGCCACGGTAGTCCGCAGGGTGCAGGCGGACGAGGTAGAGGAGCTGGCCGAGTAGCAGATGGTGGGCGACACTTCGAGGTGTTGCCACCACCACCACCAGGAGGTCCACCTCGAACGCAGGGAGTTGGTGGACATGCGAGAGCTCAGCTTCAGCCAGTTGAGGCCTTCGATCATGGAGCTCTGGGAGCAAATGGACAGGAGCGGAACTAGTGGATACGTCTTTTGTACTTCTAGTTCCTTGTTTCTATTGTGTAGCGTCTTTTTATTATGAGCTGAAATAATAAAATATGCATACCTTTGTGATGTTTTCATTCCTGTCCTCTTTTGTGTTGTTACTAAGAGGTTCCAGTTTAGACTGTTGACATGACCCTCACTTGTGAGACATATACTGGAGGAGACCCAGTTACCACACACTGAAGCCGATAGTGTGACTCAACCCTTGGAGGCGAGAGTAACGGTTGGATCTCTTGGAAGTAGCGTCGAGGCCTTAGGACGTCATCCTTGGTATGGATTAGTATCATCCATGGCAGATTGACTGTATTAGGTGAAGAACGTGGTTCATCCAAGGGATGAGACAAGATTTCTCTTATCGGCGAAGGAGAAATCATAGTAGATCTTGTGGGACCAGAGGTGGTCCAGGACATGATAGAGAAGGTCCAAGTCATCCAGGAGCGGATGAGGACAGGTCAGAGCCGGCAGAAGTCATAGGCTGACAGGAGGCGGAGGCCACTAGAGTTCGAGGATGGCGACCACGTCTTCATGCGGATCTCACCACGACATGGATTATGGAGTTTTGGCCGAGGTGGAAAGTTGTCTCCATGCTTCATCGGACCCTTACAGGTCCTCAATAGGATTGGAGAGGTGGCTTACCGCCTAGATCTACCGCCTTTGTATCATTAGTTTGTGTTAAAGCTTTATGGGGACGTAAAGCCCTGTTGTGGGAGTAATGTAAAGACCTGGAAATTTCCATGAAAATTTTGTCTTAATTTTCTTTGGAAATTTACAAGAACGCAGTTTCTGACGGCACCTGATTCCGAGGCCCGGTGTGCCCGGAATCAATTTCCGAAGTTTGGCTCGGGTACGTTCAGTGAACGAACGAGTGGGTTTTTCTAACTTTTGAACCAGTGCCCGGAATTGAATTCCGAGGGAACCGATGGAACTGCTGCGCCGGTAATTTCTTAGGAACTCCTGTTCCGGAGTTTCATTTACATGAGTGTTGATAATAAAAATTGTGGAAGTTTATTTTATAATTACACTACAGTTTTTATTATTTTACTCTAAGTGTTAGTTCTTGATGGAAGTTGCGTAACCACCCAACCTCCCTTGGGAGGTTATGAGGTTGGTGGGGCCCACACAAACCCCACCCCTTCATATCCTCTAAAACCCCCCTCAACTCCCACTTTAATTTTGTTAACTTAAGTAATAACCTATGACTTAAATGTAATGAGTTTAATGAGGTGAGTTGTGTGTGGTTATTGAATTTCAAACTCTTGAAATTCAAATGTGTTGTTGTGTTAATAAAATAAGAAAGAGTCTTATTTTATTTTTGTTAGAGTTTTGTCACCTTGAGAGAATTGGGGAAGCGGTCTTCTTCTTCTTCAACCTCGACGAAGAACACAAAGAACACCGTTCTTCAACGAAGAACTTCTCTGCCGAAGAGCACGGTTCTCCCGCGACGCCGTATCCGCGATGCAAAGTTCTTATTCTGCGTCGTCTCTTCCACGACGGTTTTCCGCGACGAAATCACCGTCAACGACTTCAAATCCTCGTTTCGCGACGTCGACGTTCTTCCGCGACGCCCGACCTCCACGAAGCTCGTCTTCCGCGGCTCGTTGACAGTCACCGTTCCTGAACCGAGGTAGGGGATTATTTTATTTACTTATTTCCGTTCATGATTCTAGTTTATCGATTATCGTGGATTTTCGACAAGATGATATCGATTAACAAGAGGGGGTCAGACCGCACAAACACGGCCGAACCCCCCTCCAATATTCATGTTTGATTCTTTGTGGATGGAATGGGATGGCGTGTGGTTGTCGCACCACGCGGGAATCACACGGCAAGTATTGTGCGGCGCCGTCGCGCCGCGCCGTGGAAATAAGTTAAGAACGCGACGTCGTCGCGCCGCACCGTGGAAAGAATTTAAGAACGCGACGTCGTCACACCGCGCCTTGGAAAGAAATTCAGAACGCGACGCCGTCGTGCCGCGCCATGGAAAGAAGTTAAGAACGCGACTCCGTCGCGCCACGCCCTGGAAAGAAGTTAAGAACGCGACACCATTGCGCCGCGTCGAAGGAAATTGATGGCACCGCGGCCGGAGCGGGGCCGCGGAGAAGGGTCGCGGTTCCGTCCCACCGCGCCGGACGACAAGGGCCGTGGCCGGTTCCGAGTCGTGGCGGAGCAAGGTGACCGGCGGCCGAACCGGGCCGCCGGCGATGGAGCTGGAAGGGGACCGGCCACCGCTGGTCCCGTTGAGATGGAGCCGGCCGTCCATGTCGGGCCGGCCGGAAAGGGAAGGGGCTGGGGGAATTAAATTCCCCCGGCCGTTTCAAACGGCCCCCCATAATTTGGGGGGGGGGGGTTACACATGGGGGCAGGCGCCCCACCACCCCCCCCCCCTTTGCCGAACGGCGAGCCAGACAGCGCGCTGGGCGCGCTGTCCCCAGCCGGACCGGCGCCCGGCCGGTCTGCCAGGCCAGACCACACCGGGTCGGGCCGCGACCAGTGAGGCCGAGCCGGGTCGACCCAGTCCGGGGCGGGTCGACCCGGTTCGGGCCAACCGGGGGGTCTCGGGTCTGGTCGGCCCGGGCCCGAAACCCCCGTTATCGGACTGTTTGGGTTCAAATGCGCATAACTCGGGCTATGGACCTCCAAACAATGCGCCGTCAGCGGCGATGCGATCCTTGGATCGAGACGGTCGTTTCGGTATATCGCACTCAAGGTTTTAGACTACTTTGAGTTCGGTCTGGTTGGTTCGTACACGAAACCAACCGGGCCCTCGGAGCGGAAACACTCATATCTTGAGCTACAGACATCCGAATGACGTGCCGTCGACTTTATTGAAATCCTCTAAGTGAGACGGATCTTTTGACATACTCCGCCCGAGGTTTGGACGCAGGTGGAGTACAGTCGGGTTGGTTTTGCCTTAAAAACCAACTGGGCCCCTGGAATGAAAAGACCAATAACTCTCAGACCGGGCGTCCGATTGACGCGCCGTCTGTTGCGTTGAGTTCTTGTTGACGATATGGAACTTTTGGATACATCAACTTCAGACTATGTGACAGTTGATGTATCAGCCTCTCGGCTTGTGGAGCGGACCCTCCCAAACGAGCTTGCTGTGTGCGGGAACCATAGTGCTGGCTGCGACTTCGACGGTGACGACTGTGCAGAGATCCTCAATGGACTGCGACGATGAAGAGTGCTGGTCTTGTATCCTATGTGGGTCCTAGCTGTGTTGGTCTTGTATCCTATGTGGGTCCCAGCTAAGAAGATTCAATACTGGTCTTGTATCCTATGTGGGTCCCAGTATAGATGAATCAATGAAGACAGCTGGTCTTGTATCCTATGTGGGTCATAGCTGTGCTGGTCTTGTATCCTATGTGGGTCCCAGCTTAGATGATTCAATACTGGTCTTGTATCCTATGTGGGTCCCAGTATAGATGAATCAATGAAGACAGCTGGTCTTGTATCCTATATGGGTCGTAGTTGTGCTGGTCTTGTATCCTATGTGGGTCCCAGCTTAGATGATTCAATACTGGTCTTGTATCCTATGTGGGTCCCAGTATAGATGAATCAATGAAGACAGCTGGTCTTGTATCCTATGTGGGTCCTAGCTGTGCTGGTCTTGTATCCTATGTGGGTCCCAGCTTTGATGATATAGTGCTGGTCTTGTATCCTATGTGGGTCCCAGCATAGATGAAACAATGAAGACGACTGGTCTTGTATACTATGTGGGTCCCAGCTTAGATGATTCAGTATCTATGTCTGATCATATCTTTCACCTTTTCGAGGATGTATACCTGTGTGAGCTTAATCCTGTTTGCTTTCCTGTGTGGATTGTGTTGTGTTATCCTGTGTGGATTACGTTTTGCTTTCATGTGTGGAATATGTGTACTTTCCTGTGTGGACTGAGTTGTACTTGGGCTCGGAGGTTGGAGCGTATTGGAATTGTTGACTTAGGTATATGTATTGGAATATACCTAAACAGTGTCGGTTGTCACTTCGTGATTGTATCTTTCCTTGTGGTTTATCCTTTGTGGATTTTGGGAGACCTTCGGGGGTCTCGGGGTCCCTACTGAGTAGCTTATACTCACCCCTGCACGGGCTATGCCCGCACTTCGTTGTGTTGGTTGCAGACGACGGACAGCGTTGATCGTGGTTGAGGCTTGCAGAGCAGGACGGTACCTGGAGGAGGACCACTGGACGGGACGTACTCGGAGCGGACGGCGGGACCCGAGGAGCAGTGGGGCTATCTATTCCCACCCATCAAGTGGGATTTCCAGTGGGGAGCTCGGCGTAGCGGCTTTTACCTTTCAGTTGTTGTTTTCCCTTTCGAGTTGTACTTTACTTTCAGTTTGGGTTTGTATTCTGGCCCACTTACTTTCTGCACTTGCAGTTGTACTCTGTTTTTACTTAGTGTTTACTTCTTCCACTTGTTTACTCTGAGGTGCTTGTTTACTTTACAAAGGCAATGCCTTCCCTTTTTACCAGGATTTACGCCTTGGTTCTAGTCGCCAGCCCCTGGCCAACAGAAGGCGGGCATGGGATAGTCACGACACGGGCCCCGAGGACGGGTCGTGACAGATGTTAATTATTTAATTTCTTTATAACCATTTTATGTTTATAATTACCTTTATTTTACTTCTTACATTGTTTTAAATAACTAATCAAACAATTAATATTACATCAGGTGTTTTGATAATATCTATTTTATATGTCAAAAATGACCTTGGTAGGTCAAATATGATCGAATGGTTCATTATATAAAAATATAAAGAATAATAATGATGACATAATTATCTTATTTATACATAAATTACAATTTTAAAACTAATCGTGATTGATGGTTATGAAATATGATCAAATGTTACAATCATATAGACCAGAGGTCGTACATAAGCATGAGTAAATTTCCCATTTCTCAAAGATCATTTTGGAAAAAATGTAATTAAAAATTATCATTGTGGAATTATAATTATATATTAAATAAAATTTTATTTAACCATATATACTTATATATATAATTATTTTCATGTAATAGTAATCACATCGCATCGAGGATGCGATAGTCAACAACTCCACGAACGACGTTATCACTCTTTCAGTGTATGAATGGGTAATAAAGAAAATGATATTATATAGTTCCATAAATGTAAATAGGTCTTGAATGTAGTATATATGTTATATATTTCACATATGTTTAATGAAAAAATATTTAATTTAATCTATTTAATCTGTGAACGTATTACGTCTCTTTGAGGAGGTAGTAGTCCACATGTCAACAAATGATGTTATAATATTTATCAAAAATGGAAGGAATGAAGGTTTGTATAAAATAAAAAAATACAGAATTATAAATAAAACATTAATACCATATATATCATATAAAAATATTGTTTCCATCATAATTCCCAGACATTATAGGTTTTAAAGGAAAAAATGGACGACATCGTTTCATGAGGCAGTAGTTCGGCATTCATGAATGGTAATTTCATTACCTATTTGATAGAAGTGTGTGTAGGTGGTGGTAGAACCCTTAACATCTCAACATATAAGTATAATTAGTATAATTATGTTTTTATATAATCATGTAATTATAATAAATTAATGGAATACAAGGAAATGAAATATAAAAGAATATTGATGAATGTTACCTCTTTTCAGGTAACTCCTTTTGGTTTTCACCGAAGGGATTCATTTGTTATCTTTATTCCCAAAGTGAGGACTATAGGGTTAAGTTAGGTATGTTAGTAGATTATTTGGTCATGTTTTGGAATATGTATAGGGATTTATTGGTGTGAATATGTGGGGAGGGTGAATGACTTTTTATAGTAGAGGGGGGAATACATTTTCATAAATATAAAATGGGAAACACAATTAAGAGTTCTCATTTACATAATGATACTCCAATAATTATTCCAATTCAATAAAAGAGGTTATAAGGTCTAATAATTTTAAAAAAATTTGTTTTGGAAAATTTTATTGGTTATTTAGACTCTTAGGATTAATATTTAACCATTGTGTAACCACATTTTTATGTTAATTACTGTAATTATTTATAATTACTTTCACTAATATTGTTGGTAAAAAAATATTTATACCATATTATAAAATATAAATCACGATGATTATAAATTTTAAATTCATTTTTTTAAATTATTATAATATAAATTTTGTTGAATAATTTATAATTAATCCCATATTTGGGATGAAAAAGTGTTTTTTAAAGTAAAAATGTTCAAAAGATTGCAAAGTTTCTCTATCTAATTTTATTTGTAAATTGTTTCCAATGAAAAAAATGGTTTAAATGCTTTAAAATTAATCTAAACATACCTTAAAACCAATTAAAATCATTATTTAAATACATAATCAAATTTTATAAAATTGATGTTTTGAACATAAATTCAATATTATTTATTATTCATCAAAATATGAATGTTCTAAGAAAAAAAAAGATTCAACAAAAGTAAATTTTGATATTTAGATTTCAAAATAGAAGTTTTTTTTTAATTTAAAAATTATAAAAGTGTAAAAAAAATTATAAATATATACTTATATTAAAAATATAAAAAACTACGAAATTAAATAATAATATTAATAATATATTATTGGTTGATATAACTTTATTTTGTATGCCACACAAGATTTTGAAGAAACTCATGTTACATGTCATATATTATATTGATAATAGAATCCATTTTAATTTAAAAATTAATACATAATTAATAAATATTAAGAAATATGAAAATAAAATATTTAATCATCACCTGGGATGTTACATCCTTCATATTAAATTGGTATTTATTTTCATTTATAATTAATAGATAACTAATGAATTCATAATATAAACATGTATAAACTATAATTTCATTTATCTTTCATAACCTCAATTCCAAAATCTAGGTAATGAATATCATAATAATATTAATAATATATTATTATCTGGTAAGACCCGATTTTGTATGTTATATAAGTCATCAATGGAAGTCGATGTTGTTTACCAAAAAAAGATAAACATGTTAATGTGTGTGAGGAAATATTATCTGAATATATAGTGTAAAAAAATCCACTAAATAATATAAATTAATATGAATGAATATATTTTATAAAATATTAGAATGTTACATCCTAACCCCCTTAAAATAAATCTATTCCTCACAATTATTCTACGTTATAAAAAGTTTAATAATTAAATGTACCTTTCATGGAAATCCACATCCTAAAAATGAATAATATAAAATCCTTTAAAAAGGTACATTTAAAATAGTAATAGTTTCCCAAAGTAACTCATAACTATGTTTTTTATATAGGATAACATGTATTAATAATGATGATTGGACATGGAAGAAAAATGTAAATAATTATAGAGAGTGACAAAGATTAATGATCACCGACAAGTGAATGATCGATTAAAAGTTAAGGGACTCAAAAAAATAAATATATGATGATTTATAGGACTCTAATTTCAATATAAATGAAGTTATTATGATAAATATTTTTAAATATCCTTTTCCTAGAATTGTTTTATTCTTTTACTTTCTATAAACATAAGATAATATACTTACTTAATGATTATAGATTCATCGTTTTATCAATTTCCACCACAAACTCGTATCTTGATCAAAAATATTATTATCCTAGATGAATTTTCATACATGAATCACTTGAATCAACTTACAGTGGATCACATGATACTATTATGGTTAAAAAATATTCCTTATAACTTTAGATATTAATTAAAACAAACAATTTTATCACATAATAAGATAATTGATACATTCATGTGATGAGATAATGAATTAATATATAATGATAAATTATAACTAAAAAAGTTAAAACTAAATAATTAAAAAGTTATTTAACCCTAATGGTCATGGATACCATTAAACTGGTATCTGTATAGGTAGGTGTATTCTTCCTCAAATAACATTTGAACATATATATCAGACATCTATAAACACTCAATAAATGTATCCCATGGTATTAGAATTGTTGGAAACATTAAAATAGGGTTTCCTAAGTCATTGGGATTATGAAAAACCATATAAAAATACCAAGATCTTTGGGGCTGGAACCACATCACTAAATAACACAATGTTAACTATAGAAGTAGAAAATGATTTCTACATTGCATTTTTAATCCAATCATGATGATGTCCACCTTGAGTAATCTTTCTCTGGAACATATTATCATAATGTACCAACAAATTTCAGCTAATGAATTTTAATGTTGACTCAATATCTGTTACCTCATTGTTGGATTGTTTATGTCTTTTTCCCTTATATCCACAAACCATGTAACCAAACATTCCACACTAGTAACACCTTCTAGATCTTGACTTATGTTACGCAAAATTTATTTTACCACACCTGGAAAAAGTTTTTGCCTTACCTTAAGAATTTTTAGTTGGTTTTTTCCATTTATATCCACACTAACAATTTCTTACTCTTTTCATCTCATGGAAAGTATGTGTTGGAAAACTCCATTTCAACTTTCTCAGCACAACAAACCAATTTTGATAAATTTTAAATTCTAGAGAGTCCAATTTTTTTATAGAATTCGTTCCAATCCATAGTGAAATATAATAATTTTACAAAAAATGTCTTGAATAAATATTATAACATACTTGGACAATATTGTAAATTTTTCTTCATATACAACCACATAATCTCTATCCTTTCCCCTCAACTCTAGGAATTGTTCTTTATCCTAAGATGAAAAACATTAGAAAAATTCATTTCCATGAAAGGAACCTTTAATGTTTCCAATTCCTTGGAATAAATTTAATATTTATATCTTTTATTCTAAACCTAATACCACCATTAGTCAGAATCACCTTCAAAATTAAAAATGGGTAGAGTTTCCTTTTATCATTCTGAACATCCTAAGACTTCAATATCCTCTCTAGGGAATTGATCCATCCTTCTTCTACCACTGTTTAAGATTATCCATTTAATGATGGTGAATGTAGACTCATGAAGATCACCACTATCATCTTTTTCATTCATGTTAGTTTGGGTTCATCTTTAGGATAGATACCACCACCATTTATAGCTCGTTTCAACTAATCGATCACTAAAAAACGGATCATTTCCAAATAAAATCATCTCAAGATGCTTATTTAGAAGGATTTTTTCCTTTTATTCTTTCCCAATAAACATTTATTGTTTACTCTAAATAAAATCACCCTAAACAATTATACTTTAGTCATATCAACATTGAAATATGAAAATTATTTATCATTTCAACCTAACCATAAAGTTAAATATTCTAAGGGAATTATATTAAAATAATCATAATATATAATTTTTTCAAAACCATTCCTTTTATAAAAAATATAAGGAAAATTACTTAAAAAATACATAATCCAATGTTTTATTCGTGATATTACTTTCCATCATATTTTGGATCTTTTCAGGTTTAGAGTTTTTTAGATTTAGTCCATAACATGTACATAAAAAATAATAAAATACAATATGGACACTTCTAATCAGTATTCATTTTTTCTATAATATAAAACGGTTAAGATAAATAATGAATTCCTTTCATATAAAATCTCTGAAACTTCGATCATTACTTCTTCCTTTCCCCTACCCATCCGTAAAACCTGTGATTTTTTTTTAAACATTGGATGATCTAAAAAGGTGGGTAAGAGATATAAAATAAAGGAAATTGTTAGTTCAATAAAAACATGAAAATTCATATATAATTTAACTTTATCTCCATTGTTCATTGGTAATATTAAATAAAAAATTTCACATGAATAGAAAACAAACACATTTCACAAATAAAATCATTATAATCCATAATATGAAATTAAAAATCTTTTAGGTGACTTAGAGAATCATATACATAAAACCCTTTCAAAACCTTTTTAATTTAATTACCATAAAGTCAAATTCCAACATTATCGTTACCCAATATATTTTATATCACTAATTGGGATTCAAATTCATATAAGAGATATTAGGCCCACATTTTTTCTATAATAGTGATCAACCCTTTATATAAGCTATATCAGGCTCACTCATTTCTTAGGAGTTGTAATAGAGTGCAACCATTCATATAATATGTTTTGAGATCACCCATGAGTTATATGAGACTCAGCCATTCATATAAGTTATATAAGGAAAACCCATTTCATATAATTTTCATGTAACATATATAGAGTAAAAATCATTATATAACCCTTTAAAAACATGTTTTAAACCCGTATGAGAAACAATTTTTGATAAAAATTCCATTTTCTTTTAAGAACCGATTTTTATACCAAAACACCCCTTTCATTAAAAAAATATTTATATGAAAAAAATAACAAAATAAAATGAACTAGGGTTTTTTAATTATGAAAAAATTTAATATTTCAATTAAATATAAAATCAAAATTAAATTCATGATGATATGAAAGGTCATTATCAATGTAATTTAAAAATAGGACTTTTCATTTGTCTATTGTCAAAAAATACCTTTAAAGACCTATAAATACATTTATTTTGAAATCATTGATTGAATTTAAAAATAGAAATAAAATTTCCTTAAAAAACCTTTTATAACATTCATAATAAATACATAAAATAAAATGAAGAATATTGACATAGAAAAAATAGTATGAAGTTAAATATTTAGACATTCAAACTGTTCCATACTACTTTGATCATTTAAATCATAATACCGATGAAATAATGACATTATAAAAAACATTAAATAACAGGATAATAAATAAAATATAGATATATTATTTCAAAGGGGGCTTATAAACACCATATAAAATAATGAATGTGTATAACATCAAGATATTCCTCAATGAAAATATATTTAGATGAAATCCCTTACCTTCAATTTGACTTGTCACATGTAACTTTATCTCCCTGAATAATAAACATATGTTAATTATTTAATTGAATCATAACCTTTTTCATGTTTATAATTACCTTTATTTCACTTATTACACTATTTTAAACAAGTAATTAAATAACTATTTTTAATTAAAGTGTTTTGACCATATTCAGTTCATTTATTAAAAACAACTTCGGTAGGTAAAGTATGGTCAAATGAGTAATTATTTAAAAAAATCCAAAATAATAATCGTGATATAATTATCATATTTACACATAAATTAAAATTTTAAAACCCTAAATTAAATATGTTAATGAAAAATGATCCAATGTTACAATCATGGAGACTGTAGTTCATACGTTTTAATGCGTAGCATTCCCATTTTTCGTTGATCATTATAAAAAGATGTTAAATAACATATATCTTTCTAGAATGATCATTATATCATAAATAACATGTTATTTAATCATATTTACTAACATATATATATATATATATTATGATTTAAATAGAATCATATCACATCAAGGATGTGATATCATACACACCCACAAACGATGTTAACACTTTTTCAGTGTGTGAAAGGGTAATAAAGAAAATGAAAAATTATATTTATTGAAATATAATTATTTCATGACTATAATATATATTTTATTTATATCACATATGTTAAACTAAACCAAACATTAATAAAACCAATGTAATTTATGAAAGTATCACGTCACTTAGAGGAGGCGGTAGTCCACACGTCCACAAATGATGTTATCGTATTTACACAAATTGGAAGTAATATAAGTATGTGTTACATAAAAATTACCGAGGAACGAAGAAAACATAAATATTATATATATATCATATAAAATATTGTTTCAGCCATATTTTCTAACCATGATATGAGGTAATGAAAAAATAGAAGACATCATTTCATGATGCGGTAGTCCACCATACCAGAACAATAATTTCATTACTAATTTGATGGAAGTGTTTATATTTGTACATAGAACCACTAAAATAACAACTTATAATTATGTTTTGGAAACTTACATTATTATATAATCATGTAATAATATCAAATTTATGGTGGAGAAATAAATAAAACATTACAGATAATTGATGAATGTTACCTCTTTTTTGTGTAACTCTTTTTGGTTTCCACCAATGGGATTCATTTGATGGATGTCTTCCCAAAGTGATTAATCTAAGGTGAAGCTAGGTATGTTGATATATTATTTGGGAGGGGTTTGGATGATATAAATTACTTGATAGGTGGGAAGAAATGGGGAGGGTGAATGCATATTTTTAGTGGAGGGGGAGTGGCATTCTCAAAAATATCAAAAGTTAAATAATATTATGAGGCGAAAATTACATAATTTTACTCAAGTATTGATCAAAATTAGATAAAATAGGATATATGGTCGAATAATGTATAAAAATGTGTTGTTGACATGTTTTTATGTTTATTAGACTCTTAAGATTAAAGTTTAACAACAGTGAAACCAAATTTCTACCTCAATCATTGTAATTAATTTTAATGAGTTTCCCTAAAATTTTTGGTAAAAAATTAAATTAACCACATTAGACGTTGTAAATTATGATTATTATAAATATTTAATCCATTTTTCCAAATTATAATCATAAAAGTTGAATAATTTAATTTAAAATTAAACTCGTCGACTAAATGGGGAAGAGGGGTTTAAAAGATAATTTTTTAAAAGCATTGTTATGTTTTTACATATATATTAAAAGTTAAATTGTTTCCAATGACATAATATGGAATAAATTATTTAAAATTGATCTAATTAATCTTAAAACAAATTAAAATCTTTATTTAACTATATATCTTAATTGGATTAAAATTTAGTTTTGAGCAAAAAATTATTATTATTCTGTATTCATCAAAATATGAATGTTCTCAAAAAAGAATACCAAAATGTCACTCAAAGAAAATTTTATATTTTCAATTAAAAATATATGATTTTTGTTTCATATAAAAATTATAAATGGGTAAAAATATTGTTTTATGGAATGTTTTCTATTAAAAGGCGAGCAACTCCCATATTACATTATAATATAAATAGTATATTATTATTGAGTATAGCATAGTCTGGCATGAAATGATATATTTTGAAGAAAATTTTGTTTCATTTCATATATTCTATTGAATATATAATTAATTTTAATCAATAAATTACTATCTAATTTGTAAATTTTAGTCAATACGGAAAATACATATTCTATCATTACATGGGTTGTTACATCCTGTATATTCATATGGTATTTATTTCTATTTAAAATTAATTTTTAACCAATGAAATCATCTTACTAAAATGTGTAAACTATAATTTAATAATTTATTTATTCTCTTTAACTCTATATATTCCAATGGCTAGGTGATAAATGTAATAATAATATAAATTATATATTGTATTCTAGTAAGTCTTGGGATTATGTGTATCATAATTCATCAAAATAAGTGGGTGTTGTGTAGAACATAAGAAAAATTAGGTATTTAAGTTGATGGAAGATAATATATTTATGATGTGTAAAATAATACATTAATGAATTTAAATTAGTTTTAGTCAATATATTTCATAAACTCTCAAGAAATATCACGTATAACATTAATAATTACTTAATTAATTAGAAGGGACCATTATAACTATCCATTACATAATCATATTCCATCATATGTATGACATACCATAATGAAATCATTTATCATTTCTTATTCTCAAATAATATCAAAAATAAAATGGGTTTCATCAATATTTCATTATCATGATCCTAAACTATATAGATAATGGAAAAAATATATCATTGGATTATATCCCTATAAGAACATAATTAATTTCAATATTTGTTTCCATATATTAAAATAACATTAAAATATAATTATACAATTTATTGGGGAAAATTCCATTTATTTTTTAAATAACTTATCAAAAATTTAAAAAATAAAACTATATTAGTAAAGAAATTCATAAAAAGTTATCATGGTAACCTCTAATGTATGATTCAAGAAAATTCATACAAATTATAGTTTGAAAAATATATCACATATTAGACATTAAAACAATTATTTCATTCACCAATTTGGTAAATATTACCTCCTTCATAAAATAAAAAGAATATTTCTTTTAAAAAAAATTATATAAAGTAAAACATGAGTACAAATTAATTAAATAAAACAATTTATAAGGATAAAAACATTCTTGAGAACATATTATAGACAATATGGACTATGAAGAAAATATTACTATTGAAATAGAAAAATTAAGTTAGCTTTCCACAAAACATTCTTTCAAACAATTAAGTACTTAGAGTGAGAAAAATGAATTGAAATCAAGTAATTTAATTAAATTATAAGAGGATATTAATTTACATATAAATTTATATATATTTAACATATAATTTCATAATTATATTTTTAATCATAAACAATCTCTATAAAAAGTTTTATTGAAACATCGAACCATTACCTATGGATCGATATGCTTCTTGTGTTCTTTCAAAATCCATTATAATAAATTAAAATTAATTATAATATTATAACAGAAAATTATTCATGAATATAATACTATTCATGATTAACTTATAACATATTATCTCTAATTCATTAGAAATATTTCCTTATCATTACCATTTTTTGTCTGAACTACTTCATATATAAGGTATATATCTATTTGGTTGTTATAATAATTGTAACATGATCATGGTTTCAAAATATAAATAATTTTTATAATTATATAAATATAATATTTACTAATTATATAGATAATTATAGCCATCCATATATAGTAGAGATATAAAAATGTAATACACCGTTCAGGGAGACGGTAGTTTGTATATTCACATGAACACTATTTTCATTTTGTAACTAAATGAATGAAATAATGAATTAAAAACATTTTATCATTAAAAAATAATAATTACATCATAAATACCTCTTTTATTTTTTATATTTGTCATTATATATGTCTATATAAGAATTTTATAGAAAATGAATCATATCTCTATGTGGAGGCACTAGACTAATCATACACACAGGTGATAATTTCTAATTATATTTGATGAAAATGAGGTAGAAAATGGTCTTCTAGTAGAAATAATCTCATATAAGTAAATTAATGACAATATATTCACTATTATTAGAATAATAGAACATTATTATATGAATTTAAAGGTGAAATGAACTATGAATGATTCAATAAAGATGATCACATCTTCGCTGAGAGACCTCCTATGTCTTACCCCTAAATCCTTCATTGGATGGTATTGGGAGAATAAAATATGATTAGGAAGAAATTTAAAGAATAGAATAAGGTTTTTTAAGTCTTTTATGAGTTAGAGGTAATAAATTTTGTGAATAATGGATGAGAATATGTTCCCTATATATTTTAGGGTAATGAAAAAATATGGGATTTTTTAAAGGTATTAACAAATATATTCTACGTTTCTTGTTCATGTGGAATTTCGTTTCCAAGATATATTAAATTGGATATTGATATATTTAAATACATTAAAAATATATGTTTTATAAAACTTTATGTGTCATTTTATCGTTATCAATTCGTTTTTCCCCCTTCATTATCCAATTTTAACATTGACCATGTTAACAAATTTTAACTACATTGACTTTATATTATGTCCAAAACTGAATGTGAACTCATTACCAATGTGACAACCAAAATCATTACTTTTGGTATGATATTTTATCTTCCTTTATGTTCTTTATTTTTTTTATTTTCAGTTCAATTATTGTTTTATATTCTATTTTATGTACTTTATTATTCTAGGGTACGGTTTCAATGTTTTTAGAGTCCAAGAGGTATCTGAGTGTTTGAAATTTTCATGGCTATAGGCCTCTAGCTGAGTAAAAAATAGGAAGTTGGAAATAAATTCATTGAGACTAATATTTATTCAATGTCATTAATGATGTAGTGAATTCTAATATAAATATCACTAGAAACACGGTGGAGTCCCACTATCCCACATGACAAATTTGTTGTTCTATAAGAATCCAACCAACTACGTGATGGAATCCTACCAGCATTCCTATGGTGTTCAAAGTGGATCATAAATTCTTTATGAAACCACCATATATATAGTTGAAACTAGAGGAAAGATGTTGTTGTCGATCTGGATGATAATTTCCTAGTTAGTATCCCAATTTATTCCTAAAATACTCATTTTTATTCTAAACACATCTCATTTGACCTCTATTCATCCCCTATAACCTTATGGTATTAAATGAGGAGATTTTATCCATTAAAAAATTTATTAAAATTAAATAAAATTATTGATTTGGGAATTTATTCTTTTTCAATATTTTTAACCTTGAATATGATTTAGATTTCCACATTCTTGAGTATCTCATTATTTATAGTTGTGGATCCTTATTTTTTTGATGGTTAAATATATTAAATTGTAAATTTTTTATATGATCATATCATGGTCGGTTATATACTTCATTATATCTGATTATGGATCCATTTTTAGGTGAATGATGATACCCTATGTTGATGTAGGATGTAACATCTTGATTTTTTAAAAAGAAACACGATATTCGATAGCATAAATGATACACCACATCGAGCTTAAAAGAACAACTAAATATTATTATTTAATATGGTAGTTATCACCTATTCTATATAATGAATTGAATTAATAGAGTTAAATGAATTATAAAAATATGGTTTACAAATATTTATATACTGATTCATTGGTTACATAATTAACTTGAAATTAATTTAAAAACAAATTGAATATAAAGGATGCATTTTTATGAAAAACTAGTTAAATATGAATAATTATGTTTGTAAAATAATAAAATAACTATTTTTGGATTATATTTTTTGAATACTAATTCAATATAACGTTTAAAATTAATTTTATGTGTTTTCTGGACATTATATAGGATCAAATACAATTTTATGGATAAAATGAGCATTTTTCTAAAAATATAGTTTTACCTGCTTTTAATGGAAATCCGATTTTAAATATTGTTTTCCACACTATTATAAGTTATATTTTAAAAAATAAACTTCTTCCTTGAAGGTGGGGCACAAAATTTTAGTTTGGATAAATTTTTGGTATTTTTTGATAAAATTGATTTCTAATGAATATTGAAAAATACTACATTTTAATTTAAAACTGCTTTTAAATCTAAGTTATTTATATAGATAGATTGTAATTTTAATTTGTTTTAATGTATATTTAAATTATTTTTTTATAATTTAATCAATTATTGGTCATTCTATGTAATTTGTCATTTAAATTGGATATAAACACAAGTTAATATTTTGAGGGGTTTTTACTTTTTAAAAACTTGTTTCCCCAATCCATCAATTGAATTAACAATAAATTAATAATAGTCACATTTGTGAATATAATTTTCAAAAATGGACATACATGGTTGTAATAATTATGAAAAAATTTATCTAGGATAAAAATAATTTTTTTGTGAATAGTAACTATAGAATTTTATTTACCACAGTTAAAGGTAAATCGGGTAATTAAAGATAACATTTAAATTATAATAATATAAAAATACACTATCACTTTTTCTTAATATTATTTTATGAGCTATGGCCATCCAAGAAAATATTTGGGTCGAAATGGTGGCCTTTTGAATAGACTTGGGTGTGATTATGACATTGATAACATTTAATTTAAAGTAAAGGGAAAAAATAACATAATCATGTATCTTCTTCTTATAACAATTTTAATATGGGGTTATATAAGTGATATATATTTGAATATAAATAGTCTTTATAAAGATAATATGATTACCTAAATAATGTAAATTTATTTAAAAATATTAGAAAATAAATAATTAAATTCAATTATGAAATAATGACGATGCAATAATAGTTTTATTAATTAAAGAATCAAATAAATGATATTATAAATATTAAAATAAATATTATTTGACATAATATATGCCATAAAATAATTTTATCGGTTAATATTACATGTTATAATTATATTTAATGGTTTTTTAGAAGTTATCTTTCTAATTAATTTTTTTTAAATTCAATGAAATGAATAGCCTAAAAAATGACACAATTGATATTTTATAAAATAATATTTCATTAAATTATTTAAAAACCCTAAATATATTTTAAAATTAAAATGTGGATATAATAAGGTCTAAAAGTTAATAAAGTGTCAAATTATAGAGAATTTACCCGATATATGTTAAATTAATAGCCTCTTAATATTTAAAATTTTATTACAATAATTAAAATTAAAATAGAATAATTATGGGTAAACAGAAAAGATAAGGTAACAAATAAAATAAATAAAAGTATAAAAATTATTTTATGAGAATATTTATAACATTACTCATATTATATTTTACTTAACTCACGTTGGAGTCATTTGAATTAAAAAATTATTTATATTAATTTAATATTTTAAGAGTTTCCAAGGGCGCCCTCCCCTCTCTTATAAAAAGGTAAACAATCTTATCTAATACTCACAATTCAAGAACCATTTGGTTCAAACAATATCTACCAGAAACCCTAACTATAATACCTACCCACATTTTTTAGGCCTTAGTTTAGGCAGAAAAACATTATTAGAGGTGTTAATGTGTTCTTCAAAGTTGATCAACCGACGAAGAGGTATCGTTTTTTATGTGTTTCTGTTTTATTTCTTCTTCCAATTCATTTAAATATTATTATTATATGATTAACTAATAACTAAACTATTATAAATATACTTATTTATTATTATTTTAATAACATCACCTAAATACATATCTAATTTCTTGAAATTGTAAACGAACATTTCATTTGTGTGTGTGATGTACTACCACCTCGTGAACTGATATAGTTCCTTTTTCATTAACATCTATGAATAATGGTTATAATTATTGAATACATGTTTATATATGATATTCATGAAATATCTATCATTTTAAAATAATAATATTTCAATTATTTTTTACCTTCCATGAACATAAAAATGATAACATCGTTTGTGCGTACCAGCGAACTATTACCACCACGAAGCGATGTGAGTAATTTTTATTCACAAAATAACTTTTTTATATATATATAAGTATATTTTAATAATTATTATTATGTTAATAATATTATGATAATTCTTTAAAGATAAAATTATAATTATCTTATTTCCACAATGATAAATAAAAATGAAAAGTTTGCTAATGTGTACGTACAGTCTACCATCTCCATGAATATAACGTTTTTCATTTTTTATTCCAAAAATAAATAGTTTGATTTTAAAAAATAATTGACGTGTAAAAGTGAATATTATGTCATTAATATTATTATTATATAGATTATATACTTTTAAACACATGGAAAAGTTACATCATAATAAGTTCATTTTTGACTCAAGTATCGAATATCGACAAAATGTCTAATATGAAATTAAATAATTATGTAATTTTTATAACATAGATATAAGTGATAGAAAAAGAATAATAAACATTAAAAGGTTATTAATCAAGTATAATTCAACCAAAGTTTATTATTTATAAATATAATGATTGTACATGACGAGTCGGACTCAAGTTAAGGGATTACGTCTCAATCACCTTTAATTGAGGCATTTCTTGTTAATACGCACCTTTATTATTTTATAAAGTGTATATACATACACTATGAAATTTAATATCCATATTTGGTCTATAATAATTTTATTTATTTATTTGTTATATGTATTATTTCATGGTGATTAAGATTTAAATGTTCAAAGTGGTATGGAACACCTTCAAAATTTATATATTTTATTATCGAATTGTTTTCTTCATGATATTACATTACATATTTATTTATATGGATATGAAAGGATTATAAATGAAATTTTATGTCTATTTTTAATTGTATTCAACTTTTTAAAGAGTAATGTTTTTATATGATGTATTTTACTTTCTTTACAAGTGAAAAGAATGTTTTGATTTTATCATATGTTGCAACAATGACGTTTCCACCACCATGACTATTATTTAATATTTGTCTTCCTATATGATCCATAATGTTTTTAAAATAAAAATAAATACCATATTCTCTTTTCATGTGTTTTGGTTATGAATATTTCTTTGAAAAGGTATTGATTATGCCAATATCTTAAAATGATATCTTGTGATTGCAATGTGGAAATGCTCTTTTTCTTTTATGCTTGTTTTATTTATTAAAATTATGTTATGGTTCTTGGACATTGTTTACGTATATAGGTTGTTTCATGATAAAACAAGGGGTTATGAGCCCATTATAGCTCTCCAATGCATTAGGTAACGATAGATATTAAAACAATAATGTTTCTACTAATAGATTTAATGAATATACTGTGATGGCTATTCCAAAGATAACCATAATGTTTACTCCCTATATATATGTGAAAGATACAATGTAATAATGATATGGATTCCATAAGTTACCTTTATATATTATTATTTCTATTACGTTTTACAAGAATCTTATGATTTCATGAGTTATTTTAATGTTTTTATGTTATATGGGTAAAAATTATGATTTTAGGAAATGTTTTCATGATTTTAAGATATTCATGGACTAATGGTTTAATTCAATATTTTATATTCCTCACTAAGAGTTTTTTCCTCATCCCATGTTTTTGAAATATTTTTCATTGGATTTAAGGGATAATAGATTCAGGTATGAGATCATTGAAATTTAATAATGATTAAACATGGAAATAAACCATGTTTCATTTTAAAAGTTTCTGTTTTACAGAATAAATGGATACTGTTTGAAGTGTCCACTATTTATTTTTTTGGTATTTTTATATATGAGTAATGGCCTAATTCTATATTGATATGAACATGAAAAGATCATCAATGTGAAATAATTTCAAAATTTTGACTAAACCTAAGATCATGTAATGTTTAAGTATGGGTACATATAGTTGATATCAAATGATAGTTTAGATGACTTTGGGGATTAGGATGTTTTCTAAACAGTTAAGGATATCATAATGAGTTTGTAATTTTATATTTTATTATAATCTTAATGCCTTATAAATCTATTTGAGGCATTATTTTCCATAATTTTAAGGCGATTAATTGTTTTTTATAGATATTAATTTTTGAGGTAATAATGGGTTATTATATTTTGGTGGGTAAAATAAAAGGAAAAAGATTAACCTAGAGGTTAAAATATGTTATGGTTATTTTGGACGATTTTATCTCATTTTATAAATGTTAGAAGAATTATCTAGTTTTATGAAAATGACATCCCACATGAAGGGTGATAACCTGTCATGTCAGACAAGGCTACATGAATCGAACCCACAACCAAATTACAACAAAGATTTATCACCTACCACTAGACTACATGAAGTCCCTAGTTAGTATAAATTTATCTTTTTAGTTAAATGAGTTTATGAAATAAGAATTAGTTTATTTTTAGAAATTATGTTTTATCAAATGAATATCCTTGGTATTAGAAAATTATTTTCAAATTAATTGATAAATGTTATTTTGGAAGACGTTCACTAATTTTGGAACATTATATAATTAAGGTAAATTGAATACTATGAGATTTTAATTTAGGAGTAGTGGTTGAATTATATTTGAAAGAATATATTATTTAATTTTGGACTTATTTGGAATTAGGTTATTCATGGAAATGATTAACCTATCTTAGAGAATATGTGATTAGGTTAATTACTTTTTTGTATGAGACATTAATAGTAATTTAGGTTATTTGGATACAAATGTTAAAATTTATCATGGAAGACCATGTAATCAAATCCTTTGGGATAATGTGTTTCAATCATATTTTATATTATTTTTAGGAGTTATAAGGATAATTATTTGTTTAATGGTCTATTTGGAAATTTGTGTATTACTATTGAATTTTGGAGATTAAAAGTAATCATTATTTTTATAATAGAATATTCTTATTAGTTTTGATTTATGTTTCATGAATGTACAAATGTATAGTTAAGCTTTTTTAGATTATGTGATTCTATAGAAGTTGATTCATCTTGAATACTCATCGTTTGAAGAAAAAGACGAGTTTTGCTGAAAATTGATTAAATGGATGAAACTATAATTTTCAGGTAAGTATGTTTTCTTATGTTCTTTTTCATGAAAGTAAAGTAATTCCTAAACTTTATTAAAAGGTTCTTAAAATAAATTTTTTTTCTATTTTCTTTTAATACTTTGAAGTAAAATACCCTTTATCCCATCATAAATTTATAGCTCTGTGGTTGTTAATTTTTTTCTTGATAATGTTTTTTATCACTCTCCATCAGAACATGATGGTTATTTTTTCTTTCATATCCATGTTTTAATACATGGAATCCTACTATGTGTTATATTAGGTGACCTTAATATTGTCCATTCCATATATTAAAGTAGATGTTTTATTAATCATTTTTCCAATGTGGGAAGGCAATAAAGGTATTTTGAAGATTCATACCTTAGTTATTGATCCCAAATTAAAATTGAGATGACACGATTTCTAAAAGGGGGAGAATGTAACATCTTGTGTTTTAAAAAGAAAATACAACGTTCGACAGCGTACATGATACACCACATCGATCATAAATGAACAACTAAATATTATTATTTAATATGGTAGTTATCACCTAGTTGTTAGAATGGAAGGAATGAATAGGGTTGACTGAATTATGAAAACATTACAATTTTACCGATAAAATGATTGTTTTTCAAAAAATACAGTTTTATTAGCTTCTAATGGAAAATACATATTAAAAATAGTGTTGAAACTATTATTTGTTGTATTTTAAAAAAATAAAATTCTTCCTTAGAATTGGGGAATAAAATTTTACTTGGGATATATTTTTTGTATTTTTATGATAATATTCATTTTTTATGAATATTAAAAAATACTGCATTTTAATTTAAAACTGCCTTTTCATCTAAGTTATTTAAATAATCATATTTTCATAGTAATATGTTTTAATTTATATTTATATTATTATTTTATCATTTAATAAAATTTAAATAAGTGGAATTAATTTCACTTTATAAATTGGATATAAACACATGTTATTCTTTGGAGGGTTTTAACTTTTTAAAAACCTATCTCTTCAATACATCAATGAGATTAACATTAAATTAATTTTAGTCACTTGTTTTTCATTTAATTTACAAAAATAGACATAAATAGTTGTAATCAGTATAAAAATTTTGATATAATACAATCAAAATAACATTTGGTGAATATTCATTGTAGTATTTTATTTACCACACTTAGAGGTAAATTGTGTAATTAAATGTAATAATAATATTATAATAATATAAAAAACCATATCACTTGTCATAATCTTATTGGATGATTTTTAGCTAACCAAGACAATCCTTAGGTATAAATGGTGGCCTTTTGATGTAACTTTGGTGTGATTATGACATTTATAACATTTAATTTAAAGCAAAGGCAAAAATGTCATAATCATGTAACATAATACTAAATCAATTTTAATATGGTGTTATATAAGTGATATATTAATCTTTAAATAGTATTTAGAAACATAAAAATATTAATGACATTATGGTATTTTTTATAAATTTTTTTCGAAAAAAATAATTCGACTTAATTATGACACAATGATGATGCAACAATAGATTTATTAATCAAAGAATCAAATAAATGATATAATAAATATTAAGTTTAATATTTTTTGACATAATTTATGCCATAAAATTTTTTTTTTCTTGTAAGGTGTTATAAGTCTATTAATTTTTTTTCAAATTTATCTTTCTATTTGGAGTTTATTTGAATTCAATGAAATGAATAGTATAGAAATTTACAAAATTGATATTTTATAAAAATAATACTTAATTAAAATATTTAAAAATCCACAAATATTTTTAAATTTAAAATGGATATAATAAGTTTAAAAATAAAATAAAGTGTCAAATTATGTTGAATTTACCCAATATATGAAAAAAATATATAGCCTCTTAATATTTAAAATGTTGTTTCTATAATTAAAACTAAAAGGAAATAATTAAGGGTAAACATAAATGAGAATGTATAATATAAAATAAATAAATATCTAAAAATTATTTTATGAGTGGATTTAAAACTAACAACATCTTATCTATGATATAATTGAAGTTGCATTAAAAAGTTAATTTATATTAATTTAATAGTTTTATGAGTTTCCAAGGGTGGCCCTCCCCTCTCCTATAAAAACCCCACTCTTATCTAATACTCACGCTTCAAAAACCAATTGATTCAGACAATATATACCCAAAACCCTACCTATTGTCCCTCCCAACATTCTTGAGGCCTTAGTTTAGGCATAACATCCTTTTTATAGGTGTTAAAGTGTTCTTTAATGGTGATCAACCGAGGATGAGGTATCATATTTTATGTGTTTCTATTTTATTTCTTTATCCAATTTCATCTAAAATGAAATAATAACTCCATTATACAAACAATACATAGATGTTATTATGTTAGTATCATCACCTAAATCTTTCCCCAATTTCATCAAATGGGAAATCAACATTTCATTTGTGTGTACGAAGGACAACCAGCTCGCGATCCGATATAGTTCTTTTTTCATAACCATCTATCAAGAATAGCAATAATGATGTAATAAATGTTTATATATGATATTAATTAAATATTTATCATTTTAAAAGAATAATATTTCCATTATTTTCTTACCTTCCATGCACATAAAAATGACAATGTTGTCTGTGCGTACATGTGAACTATCACCCACACAAAGTGATGTGAATCATTTTTATTCACCACATCACTTGTATAATATAAATATTTTTATTTGAATGATTATTATTATTTTAAATATAAAATGATAATTTGGGAAATATTAAATAATAATTACCTTATTTCCATAATGATAAATGAGAAATGGAAACATTAGTCATGTGTACACATGACCTACTGTCTTTAAGAATATGAAGGTGTTCATTTTTCATAACCTAAAAAATGGATTGATTTAAGATTATAATTTATGTATAAAATTTATTATTTTTTCATGAATATAATTATTCTGAAGATGATGTAATTTTGAATACATGGACAATTTTGATCATAACAAGTTCATTTTATAATCAAGTACTGAATATAAACAAAATGTATGATATGAACATAAATAATTATGTAATTCTTATAACATGGTAATGAGTGATATAAATGGAATAATAAATATTAAAAAAATTTCAAGCAAGTATAAATTATCTAATGATTATTCTTCAGGAATAAAATGATTTTATGTGATGAGTTGGACTCAAGGTAAGGGATTTCATCTCAATCTCCTTTCATCGAGGCATTTCTTCTTAATATGAACCTTTATTCTTTTATAAAGTGTATATACAGCCCCTATGACATTTTATATCCATATTTTATATATAATATTGATATTTTTTGTTTTGGTATATGTATTAATTTATGTAGATTAATATTTTAATGTATGAAGTGGTATACGTCACCTTGAACGTTTAAAGATTTTATTATCAAATTTTTTTATTCGTGATATTAATTTACATATTTTTTTATATTGATATAAAAGGATTATACATGAATTTTTATGTCTATTTTTTATTTCATTAATTGTTTTCAAATGTATTATTTTTATATGAATCAATTTACTTTCTTTATAAATAAATAATGTATGTTTTGTTTTTAACGTACACGGCGAAAATGACATTTCTACCGCCCTAACCATCATTTTATATTTGGATTCCTATAAAATCCAAAATGTTTTTTAAAGTAAAGTACTACCATATTCCATTTTCATGTATTTTGGTATTAGTTTTTTTTAGGAGGTACTGATTATGTCAATATCTTGAAATTATATCTTGTGATTTCAATTTCGAAATGTTATTTGTCCTTTATGCTTGTTTTATGTGTTATGATTATGTTATGGTTATTGGACATAATTTATTTATATGGGTTGTTCCATTATAAACTAATATTAGGTGAACCTGTCATATCACTCCAATGCATTGGGTAATGACACATAGTGAAATGATAAGGTTTCTCCTAACAGATAGGGAATATACAGTGATGGGTATTCCAAATGTAACCATTATGGTTACTCCCAACATGGCTGTGAAAGCAACAATGTATGTATGATATGGATTCCACAAGTTACCTTTATGTTTTTTTATTTGTAAGATGTTTTAAAGGAATCTTATGAATTCATGAGGTATGCTAAATATTTTATGTCATATGGGGGAAAAGTATTATATTTTAAAAGAAAATTCATGATTTTAAAATATTAATGGCTAATGGGTTCATTATTTATTCTATATCCCTTACTGATATTTTTTCTCATCCCATGTTTTTGATATATTTTTCATATGATTTAATGTATAATAGAGTCATGTATTTAATTAGTGAAAAGTTATTATGATTAAATATGAAAAGAAACCACATTTCATTTTGAAATATTTTATTTTATAGAATAAATAAATACTGTTGGAAGTGTCCACTTTATATTTTTATGGTTTCCTTATGTATGATTTATGTCCTAATTATCTCGAGCATTGAACTTGAAAAGAACATCAGTTTAAAATAAATTCAAATTATTTACTTAACTCAAGATCATGTAATGTTTAAGGATGGGGCCTTATAAAGGAGGTTTCATAATTTTTTTATTATCAATTGAATTCATTGTTTTTTATTTGAGTTGAAATTTATTTTAAAATAATTTCCAAATAAGGAATTTATATTCATGGTAAACAATAGTATATGTATTGTTTTTTGTTGAATCCTCATTGGAAATGGATTCTTAAATAAACTGTTGATTCCCATAAAATGAATTTTAATTTAAGGGAATTATACCGAGAATGAATTTGGCGATGATTCAAGAGATATAAATGTATTAAAATGTTATAAAATGTGAAAAAATGATTAATTTGGAAAGAAGTTTGATGTTATAAAACAATTTTGATGTTGGTTTTTGAAATTAAATGGCATATTGGAAACATGATTTGGGTCTTCTTAAATAATTATTAGTGAAACTAATTTTAGATTATTGACTTTCCCCTTGAATGATTTTATTGATGCACATGAGATACTTGGTAGTTAAATGGGTAGTCTAGGACAATAGTTATAGTTATGTATTAGATCTAAAAATTATTATTAATGATGAAAAAACTATACATTGGAAAGAGAAAAGGTTCATTTATTCTAGTTGTGTGTTATTACCCCTTGGCTTGAGATCTGGTATAGTGTTCATATCAAGAGTCGGATTTCATTAAGAGTTTGAGGATCCTTAAGCCTTGATCTATCTAATCTAAGTGATTATTCACATGGTTCATGGATCAAAAATTATGTATAAAATATATAATTTATAAAAGGCTTATTCATTAATTTTTTGATTGAGATGATCAATCATGCCTTTTTAGAGGAAATTAGTTTTCATTCCTCTTTTATAGTTTCCACTAAAATGTTTTTAATTTCATATTATTGTATAAATTGATAGAAATAGTATCATACAAAGATTTATTTATAATTTATCACATATTTTTATTTTATATGGGATACTTAGGTTATCTCTTA
The DNA here is from genome assembly GCA_963277665.1 of Viscum album. NCBI lineage: Eukaryota > Viridiplantae > Streptophyta > Magnoliopsida > Santalales > Viscaceae > Viscum > Viscum album. The sequence goes on along the minus strand of OY728146.1, from coordinate 1,243,471,132 downwards.
TTGGGATTCTACTAGGATATTTTTTATAAAAATCAATATATTCAATTGTTCATATTTATTCAATTTTTTTGTAGGTCTAGGAAAAGGGATAGAGCAATTTGGGGTACTGGGTATCCTTAATAATGTCACCTTGGGAGTTGGAAGTGATAGGAGGAGTATATAATCCACTGATTAATAGGATATTTTTATGGTAAACTCGTAGTTGGGTTATGTTATTTCATGGATTAATATTCTGTCTTAGGTTATGTATATCCTTATTTTGTGGAATAATACTATTTGAATAAAAATTTCAATATTGAATATTTATGAATTTTTATCCACTAGATTTGAATTCATTGGTTATTCTTGTAGAAAAATATTTTTCATTGATTTTCCTAGATTATTTTTCATTATTATCATCCTATAGGGATCGAGAAATCCCTTAATGTTGTTTTAGGCTTTTCTCAGGATGTGGGTTTTAAGGTCTTCCATTTTTTCCTATAAAATGTTTATCAAAGGGAGTTTTTGTGTCTTCATGAATGCCTATGTATAGTTTAATATGGCCAGGTAGACATGAGATATGGTTTTCAGGACTTGATAGGTAAGTTGTGAGTAATTAAATAGCCTAATATCTTTGTTACAATCCTTAAGTTACCATGGGTGGTTGGAAAAAGTGTCCTTTGGGAATCTATTAATCTTATACTACACTTTCACAAGACTATCATCTATGATTTCTATTCCCAATTAGATATATAAATAATAGAGTTGATGTTCCAATATCTCTTTACTATTGTTTTATTTTATCATGTTAATTTTGTGTAGTACCATGAATCTAAGAATCCATTTGATCACGCATAATGAGGATATAATGAAAACCATAAAAATTGTACCCTTTGATTTTCCAAAACCTCATAATTGTAGAATATCACACTGTATAACCTATTATACAAGGATCCACACCTTCCCATGTTTAGGATAAATAGGTTAAACCTCAAAGGCATGATAGTTGAGTTAAATACATATAGTTTTTTTGTCAAAACAAAATAGCCTTTAATGGAAAAAATGATCCTCAATAGGTTAAGGATTTGTTAGGAAATATTGAATGACTCATTTGGTTATTAGCAGTCCCAACATTTATTATATTGAATTATTTCATCATCATGAATGAGGGACCTTAAAAGATATAGTGGGATTCTATAATTCATAATGAGGGGAATACGGGATTATAGTGTATAGTCATCAAGACCATTTTTATAGGAAATTTTAAATCATATTTAATGGTGTTGGAAAATTTCTTTTCTTTTTCTAAACTTTTATCATGGTGATTGGAAAATGACGTAGTACTCCAACAGTTATACTGAAGTTACTCAGTATTCTCTTATTGTGGTATTAAATGAGAAACTGATGGCTTGAAGGATTCAAATGGATATTCAATGAGGGATAAATTCTTAGTTCATTATGAAGACACATCCATCACATTCTAATGTTTTTTTATAAAAATATGATGGAATATATTGACATTGAGAGTATGTCTAGGCTATTATGTGTTCCTCCTATCTCTAGTGGTAGTTCTACTGGTTCATTTAAAGGTAAGAATATCTAGAGTGATTTTTATATAGTAAATAGTGGTGGATATTTTTAAAATCCTATTATTACACCATCATTTGCATTTAATGTCTTTCCATGTTTTAAGTGTTTCTAGATTATCACATATGAAGTTATTTTTTCCAAATCATCCAAAGAGCTACATCCTGTGTGACAGTGTTGTAAATATTAGTGATGTAACAAAATTACATATTAATATATTATTCCATAAATAAAATTTAATTTCTTTGATAGCCTATGTTATAATAAACACTGAGTTTAAATGAAAATGGTATACTATTAAAATATTTTAATTTAATAATATAGTTAATGAAGAATGGTCCAATTTTTGGGTATGAATAGAAAAAAAATATTTAATGAGTATGGTTTACATATGTATAAAAAAATTTAATAATCCATCAATTGATGAGAAATAATAATTAAAATCATTTGAAGGTAAAAATGATGTTTTTTTTTGAAAAATAGTTTATATTCACACAATTTATTTTTATCATAATAAATATAAGTTATCTTGGTTTTGGAGAAATAATTTAATGAAATTAATATATTATATATTAAATAAAAAAAATTAATTCATCTAATATTTTTTATATGCATGGTATAACAATAAATAATGTTTTTTTCAAAAAATTTGTATTTTTTTTAAAAAAAAAGTATTTGCATCTCATTTTGTGAATATATTTTATAATTAGTATATAAAAATTATAGATATAAAATTCTGGAAATTGGAATACATATTTGGAATAAGTATTTAAATATTTGGTAAATTGTATTATTTTAGTTGTAGTCATTATATATAGTATCCAAGTAAAAATTTGTCACCTCAATAAAGGGTTAATCGGTTATCCTAGATTACTATTACGTATTAAGTTTACCATTTTCTTCTTAATTATTATTATTTAAATTTAATTCAACCTTTAGAAACATATAATAGAATTTTAATTTTTTTAATTGATGCATTCCCATGAAAATGAATGATAAAAAATTTAATGTAACAGAAAATTAAAAAGTTACTCTCATACATTTAATATCTGTTATCTGTTCACATTGGGTCAAAATAATTTTTTTGAAAAACTATATATGGTTATATTGATCATAGGAAAATTATTTCTATGAGGGTAATTTCTTTATTATTTTTATTGATTATATAATCAACTTAAATTCTTATAGAACATCTATAAAATATTTCTACAATTAATGGATAAATAAAATAAATGATTTAAAAAATTTAAACTTAATATTATTTAAATTAGTTATATTTCTCAATTAATTTCAGTGGTTAAGAAAAAATATCAGTGATGTTTTCATGGATTAGATTCTAATTAAATCTTTTTAATGATGTTTTTGAATCCCATATATATTAATTGTGTAATAGGAAATTAATGATACATTATGAAAATAAATTTATATTATATTATTTCATAACATAAAATTTGTTTAATGTAGTCAAGAATAATAATATATGGTATTAAATATCATCCCTTGTGAATTAATGGGGAAATTTTTAACTTATAAGAAATATTATAACCCATTAAGAGTGAAAAAGGTGTTACATCGGTTAAGGATAAAATAGGTTAACTCTATGGTTAATACGAAATATACTTCCTAAAATACAACATAAATAAAAAAATATATATTTTATGATGTTATTTATACCATATAGTAAAATAGAATAAAATATATGGCCATTTTTTAAGAATTTTATTGGGAATGAATTCATTATATTTTAAAATTGTATGAAAATCCAGGTGTATCCTTTCCCTCCATCAAAAAATGACACTCCTTCACTATCTTCTTTAAACTATTTTTAGAAACCTATATCTATTAATCCATACACATTTCTCTTCCCAACATCACTCTTCACATTATAGTAGTTATATTATTAAAAAAATGCCCAACCCTAGAGTCCTTCAGATGATATCCAAAGGATTTATTTTCAGGAAGAGGTAATCTTCTTAACCTATAACACTCATTTTTTACTTCATTTAAAATTTATAAATATATTTTATTTATCATATAATAATAAATTAAATATCTCTTATATAATAAATTTTTATTAGGATTATGAAACAATAATTACCAACCCTTGTTACCATCTAATGTGAAATGGAAACACATCCCATGCATTCATGTGGACAACCACCTCCACAAAGTGATGTGATTATTTTTTTCATTGTTATCATAGATTTATGGTAGTAAGGATATATTTGTTAAATATATATGATATATTATTTATTATGAAATGCTGAATTATTATTTTTCTTTCTTTTAGTCCATCTGTTAAAAAATGAAAACATCATTTTGATATATGTAAGGCCTAGAATTTCCATGAATAGTGTAACTAATTTTTATATATATAAATTTTATATATTAGAATAAATACATATATAATGAATATATACTATATTTATATAATTACTAAAAACATTACCTTATTGAAATATTATCATATTTCAAGAACAGAAACTACTGAGTCAAAACATTCATGAAAAAATAACTAATTATCACCAAGAACTATGATTTTAACAAATAATTGTCATTTTATGAGTGATAAAATACTATAAGTAAATAATATTTTTATGATATAAATTAGAATGGTTACTAAAATATATATAGTAAATCGATATTTATTATATCTAATGTTTGAACAAATACAACGAATGTGAGTCCATATGTATGGATTTATTTTATAATCTCATCATTTTTTGATACTGTTTATCTTTAAGTATCCATTAATGGAATTATTTGGACTTTATATCATAAAACCAATATATTTTCTTTTTCAATGGTTATTTCATGAAATTAAATTTTTTTCCTTTCATTTTTTTTCTCACTAAGTTCATAAGATACCAAAATAAATTTTTTAAAGAAAATCAGCCTTGTGTTTCTACACAGTTGGGAATCATTCACTTCCATGTCAAAATTTTCTTTAAATAAATGTGATTGACCATGTTCTCATTTCATTAGGAAGTTGAGTTTCCTTTAAGTGTGACTTTTATTCCTAAAATAAATAAATTTATAATGCTTCACTTTCAAGAAAAGTGGTTATTTCATTTACATAGTATTTATCTACTTTTCTAGATTCGGTTAAGGAAGATGTTTATAGAACCTATAAAATAAAAAATCATGAAGATAGTGGTGCCTCATTTGTAGCGGTACCCTTGAAAAGAGATTTAATCTGGGGATATTTTTTCTTCTTGTACACCTAATTTTTTCTAGGTGAGACAAACCTTGGTCTAATTCTAATCTTAAAAATAGAATTTCTCTCTCTTGGGGAAGTCATGCATAGAAAATAACCCTAATTGAAAAGGGTTGTTTTCAAAATGTTTTCCAGAGTGGTGAATACTTTCATACAGCTCAGAATACTTTCAATCTACAACTTAAGCCTGGTATCTTTATAATTTTAGAATGGTATTATAATTTCAATGTAATGTCCCTAACCCAAGATCCTCTAAACTGGTTCCCCAAGATGGGTCTCCACATGACCTCAAGCATGCCTCCCCAAACACCAGAGGTTACCTACCAGTAGTGAGGGTCTAATATGTCTCGTGGGGATATTATACCCTCTTTACCATAGTAATCTACAATAGAACACAATTTAAATAGAGAAAAGAATAAGAAAAAATTAATAACATGCATAAATAACCATCTCCCAAACTAGGTACCACCATATACAATAGTAAATATTTCATGCCTTGCTACAGTGCCATGTGAACAAAACCCCAAATGAAATACAAACAGTAGAATACCTAAAATAGTTTTGAATCCTTGTATGGATCTACACCCATACTTTTCCCATTTCCAACACAACTCCCTATCATAGGGCCTATTGCCTTGTCCTAACCTGCAAGCTTGAAACCTACTAGGGTACCCAACGAAGGCACAAGCAGAGTGTGAGTATAACTCATTAGGCCACCCCTAACGGTTTCTACAAAATTTTCAATAAAATTGGATAGTGAAGAAAACTAATAAATAATGTATAGAAAGCTAAATAGTTCAACAATCCATTCAATATTATGTTCCTTTAAATTATACTACCATTGAATCCATGTTCACAACTTAGGCATCTCATGGGTTAATCTTCCTTTTTAACGTGTTCAATGGATTAGGCATGTTGAATATTCTCAAGCATATGGGTATAAAACGTGAGTCCTATCTGACTAGGAATCACATTATAATAATTTCATAATCCTCACCTTGAAGCCTCAGTCTAGGATTAATGAAACCGTTAGGGTAATAGAACTTCATCCCCTTCTTTAACATCTGCATTTAGGGGTGGATTTAGAATCTCTGTTCAACTCAACCTCTGGGCGTAAAACCTCAAGTCTATACCCCACTCTACCAAGCCATGTGAACATTCTTACTTATCATTCACCACAATTAACCACATCAAAAAAAATAATATCCAATATCATTTGAAACATCACAATAATATAAATAAATTAGACGTTAACATTATGCCTCAATCCATTAACACATTCATCATTTATATCACTTAATCCTTTAGCCCCATTTCCCATTTCCTATTCCTATCTCACTAAGCGTATTAAAGTGTAAACATAATTCCTTATCATATTACCATTAATCCAATTTAACCAATTTAAATTTCAACCAAACAATCCCTTATCCTTTAAACACATTAGAAAAAACTAGAAAAAATCCATTATAAATCATTACATAAACCAATTAACCTACTCGCTATGTCTCTACATCATTTAGAGTCAATTTCTCACCATATACTCTCGTTATCCCATTAAAAATGGTTATTTCACCACATGTGTGGCACTAAAAATAGTCACAACATCCTCCATGAATCACACTGGGATCATGAAGCTCCATTTGGTTATTTAGGAACTCAATATACTGCATTTATTCAATGACAACAAGAACACATCAATATGAGAACAAGAATAAAACCCTAAATAAACAAATCTAAATATGAACTATGGGATATAACTTGTAGACCACAAACATTGAATTCATTAGTGAAGATAGTCATAATTAAGGCCCTAGATCCTGATTCAACCATCCATTGAAAAGAAATAAGAGATGCAAACCCTAAACCAAAAAGAGAAGGAAGAGTGGCATAATACTAACATGAATCATTTATCCACAACCAACGACACTAAAAATGGACCTAATATTAAGGAGATTGATCCATGGAAGATCTTGAAGATTTTGGGGCATCACTTGGGTTCAAGGGAGAAGGAAGGAGGAAACTCTCCAATGGATCTTAAAATATCATAACGGAATTTTTGTAATTTTATCAAGGTTATTGGGCCACAGGGTTTACCCACATAGTTTTCCAAACCATGCACAAACTCTGTAAATGATACTCTATGACAACTTCCCTCCTTGCACAATTACATGGTATTTCTGTAGGGTTTTCACAAACTCTGTACAAACTGTGCAAAGTGCCCAGAAGCCCCTATTTTCTTTCCCTTTCATGTCCTGACCACCAGAACACCCCTGAGTCTTTGTATGAACATGAGAAAACATGTATTTAAACAAAATAAGGAACTTAAACTGAAACATAACCCAAAAAATACATTAAGGTAGATCCAAGATCTTACGACCCCCCCCCCCCACCTTATGCCGACTTGTCATCAAGACGCTCTTCCTGAGCATCATTGAGTCGCCAAAGAAAAGAGATCGGGCCACTATGCCTAGATATCCGATTATGTCTCCCAAGATTCCTCATGAATTTTTTCATGATTCCATATAATATGAACCAAAGGAATAGTGTTTCCCCGAAATACCTTCTCACCATGGTCTACAATACGAACCAGATGTTCTTAAATGGATGCATGAACCTCAAGCCCGACATCATTAGCATTGATCACATGAGATGGATCAGGGTGATAGTATCAGAGTTGAAAAAACATAGAAAACATCATGCATACTATTATACCATCGTGGAAGTGATAATGAGTATGCCACAGGTCTGATCCTCTCTATAATCTCAAATGGCCCCATATACCTAGGCTCCAACATTCTCTATTTTTAGATACTATGGTGACCCAAACATAGTGACCCCTGAATAAACACACTATCACCCACCAAAAACTATATATGTTTATGATTCTGATCGGTATATGAATTATATCTACATTGATACATTCTCATATGCTTTTTAATCAATTGAACTTTTTCTAACATCTCCAATATGAGACTCGAGCCTAATAGCTCGGACTCCCCAGCCTCTAACCAACACTGCGGAGACCTACACGGTCTTCCATAGAGTTCCTCCAAGTGAGTCATCATTATTGTAGATTGAAAAATATTGTTGTAAGAATACTGAATGAGAAACAAGGGCTTTTCCCAAGAACCACTGAATTCCAGAACATAAGCTCTTAATATGTCTTCTAATACATGAATTGTTAACTCTAACTGTCTGTCAGTCTATGGGTTGTAAGACGTACTCAAAAAATCATAGGTACCAAGTGCCTTATGTAGTTCCTCATAGAAGAGAAAGGTGAAAAAATGGACAATAATCAGAAAATATGATCCCTATAACACCATTCAACCATACTATTTCGCTAACATACAATTCTCCCAACATGTCGACTGTATAGGTTTCCAGGATTAGCAAGAAATGAGGCACTTTGGTCTGACAATTTACCACCACCAAAATTAAATCATTATTAGTAGGAATCCTTGGAAGACCCACTAATATGCACATAATTATTTAATTACACTTCCACTCTAGAATAAGCAATGACTACAACAACACACCTAGACATTGATGTTCATCCTTTACCTATTGACAGGTTATGCATCGTGCCATAAAACTCACAATTTCTTTCTTCTTTCCCAAACACCAAATATGACTACGAAGATCATGGTGCATAATAGTAAACCCAAGATACACTACCCACATTAATACTTGAATATCTCAAATCAACTCCTATCATACACCTACTATCACCACAACATGTCCATGAACATAAAAAACTCCATCTATACCAAAATCCCAACTAGTAGGTGACTCCCCACCTTTATATATTTACTCCATAGCCAAACACTCTAGATTCACCAAATGAATCTATTTAAATCTGTTCAAAAATATGTATTAAACTATTATATATGCATGGGCCGTCTTCTCAAGCCCATCATATACCCCCAAATGCATCTCAGTAAACATGGCCATAATCTTCCACTCTGAACTAGATTCTTGAACCTCCAGATTTTGAGTCTTCTTGCTCAGGGCATCAGCCACAATATTCCCATTACCTAGTGTATAGACCAACTCAGAATCAATAGATTTTAGGTACTCAAACCACCTTCACTGTCGAATATTCAAATCCCATCGAGATAATAAGTACTTGATACTTTTAGGGTTAGTAAACACCATGAAGGGTTCTCCCAACAAGTAATGCCTCCAACACTTCAAGGCTTGGACCAAATTAGCTAGCTCAAGATCATGATTAGGGTAATTTCTTCCATGACGCCTCAATTATCTTGATCCATAAGCTACAACCCATTCATCCCAAATCATCAATTCCCCATTTCCAACAGTAGACACACCACAGAATAAGGTGTACTTATTACATGGCTTGGGTAAGATAAAAATTGGTGTGGTAGTAAATAGATTATTCATATAATGAAAATTATTCTCAAAATACCCTAACCAATAAAATTTAACCCCCTTCTTAGTAAAACTTAATAGTGGAGATTCTAAAAGAGAGAAATATCTAATACAACATCCTTGGATCCACTGAAACACCTGAATAAAAAATGATGTGTCCTATAAATTGCCCAACATCAATTCAAGGTTTTCATTTTGATAGTTTGACATTAAGACTATTCCTTCATAGTGTATTCAAGATAATGTCAAGTTGTTTGGATTGATTTTCATGAGTTTTAAAGTACACCAAGGTGTCATCAATGAAGACAACTACAAACTGATCTAGCTATTAGTGGAGTATCTAGTTCATTAAGGCCATGAATAAATATGGTGCATTGGCCAATCCAGATTGAATCACTAAAACTTCATACAACTCATACCTATTTTGAAAAGATGTACAGGGTATGTCAAAAGGTATCACCATCAGCTCAAGGTATACTGATCTTAAATTAATCTTTGAAAACACTGAGGCACCTTTCAACTTGCCAAACAAGCCATCAATTCAAGGAATGGGGTATCGATTCTTAACCTCCATCTAGTTTAGTTTCTTATAACTAACACATAGCCTCAGTGATCTGTCAGCCTTCATAGTAAACATCACAGGAGATCTCCAAGGTGATGTATGAGGATGTATGAACACCTTTCATGATGACTCCTTGAGATGCAATTTTTATTTCTTGAGGCTCTTCCAGTGCCATTCGGTATGGAAGAATGGAAACTGGCTCCATGCCTGACAACAATTCCATCTTAAACTCAACATCTCTCTCGGGTGGTAACCCCTAGAAGTCCTCATGAAACACATCCTGAAATTGGTGCACAACAAGAGTTAAGACTATATGCACTTTATCCTCATCATCCAACATAAGGAATGTAACTTCGGCTGTGAGTTATCCGAACTGAGGTCACAATGGCACTGTATGGCCACTCGAGTACCCTACTCACCAAAAAAGACATAAGTGCTTCCATTGAGAGATGTTAAGGTTACCTGACATCAGTAATAGTCGATATGGGCATGATATAACACCAACAGATCCATTCCTCAATATAGTATCAAAACCTAACATCTCTAGGACAAATAGATCCCATATAAAACATATCCACCAACCTCTAGATTGAAACCCTTGCACTACCTGATGTCCTCAACTCATACCCCTAACGGAGTATCAAGTGAAATTACTCCACATTCACTATCCATGGTTAAGACTAACACAACTATTAGATGAGAAGAAATAAAAGAATGTGTTGTGCCTATATAAAATAAGAAACTAGACAGAATAGAAGCAATAATAATATTACTTTGAATTGTAGACAGTCTTACCTCTCTACCTTCAGGTGTTGTCTGAACTACATAGAGATGACCTGCCCCTTTACCCTAGGCTCCTGCCTAAATACCCTACACTGCACTACCCTGTGAATAAGAATAATCTTACCCCTATGTTCCACATCCACCACCCCTACCATTACAACCCATTGAGATCCAACTACATTCCTGATATGGTGTTACTAACCCGCTACCTACACTCAGCATCTACCTCTAACCTATACCATTATCTGACTATTGCAGGATCCTGCAGAATATCTTCTTATGGTCGAGCCTACCGCATCCTCGGCAATCGATCAGTGAGTGTGTAAACTAGTAATTCTAGTGCCACAACCTTCCACAATGATAAAAGAGGACATGGTCACCTCCCTAAGAAGGTAGCCCCATCTTATGACTTCTCTATGTTCTTCCACCCTACTAAAATATTTCAAAATTGTTGTACCTACTCTCAGAAGCCTCACCACTTTCCCTCCCAGCTAACACCACAAGTTCACTACCTGAAGCACCTTTTAGGTCCCCCCCTCGAGATGAGGGTTTAGTCCACCACATTCGTAAACCTTTTCAGATGAAATATATTCACCTGAGACCTGATCTTGTGTCTCATCCCATACTAGAAACTTTTCTCTATGACTACCACATCTCTTGTCAATGTCAGAATGAAGCTTCTCAAATTTTTGAAGATACTATCATGGTCCATTACTGACATTTTCACCTAGGTCAAACTTATAAAATCCACATCCTTCTCCATCCCCATGGTTTTGGGGTAAATTTTTTCAAGAAACTTATCTTAAAAATCTTTCCACATCATTCCTTCAGCATGATCCATTAGAACCATGATGTCCCACCAACGCTTTGATTGAACTATAAGAATATAATCAACCAACATGAATCACTTATTAATAGAATTCTATATATTGAAATGAATAGATTGGATTGAACCTATCCAAAACTCCACTTCCTCTGGCCCACCCTTTCTGGTAGAGGTCAGAGGGTGTTGCTGCAAAAACTCCCTGGTCATCTCAAACATACTCAATGCAGCCCGCCCTGGGTCTCATTCCATCATTTTCATAAAATGATAAATGTCCCCATGGAACTATTATTCCCTATATTCCTGGCTCACCATGTTCTCTTACTCCACTATTGGAGGCGCATTCTCAATAATTTCATCCTATCACCTAACCAACACACATCCTCTAGGTGAAATTTATATATAGTGCCAAACATTATCTTAGAACACAACCATAATGAATTTATGAAAAGGGAAAAGATACAAGGAGGATCATCCTTTACCATAACAAAATAATTTTGCAAAATCTACCCAAATGAGCCCAATCACACCAAGAACACTACTCTTGGCCATCTCTCCTAATCCCATGTCTAACACGGTTATATAATTCACACAGTTATGAGCCTTTTGTTTTACACCAATTTAAAAAAAATTTAAAACCAAAATTAATCTTACAACAAGTTAATCTACTTTTACTTTTCTATTAAGCAATATTTTCTAACTACTACTTAACATTTTCACTTCCCTTTTTTACCCATTAATACAATCTCATTAGGCACAACTTCCTTACTTTTTAGAAAAACAAATTCATCCTAACCTTTATATCCTGCACACCCATCCCGTGTGTCTACATACCAAGATGCATGTCACTTGTCTACATAGTTTCCTAGAATGAATTATTAATTCATAACATAGTACCCATATGTAAATGATATAAATATCAAAAAACCTTCAAATTACACAATAAGTGCATCAACCAATGGTGAAAAAATCATCAAATATAACAAACACAACAAGAACAACAATCCCCTCCCAGGGTGACTTGGGTTTTCCCTCATACATGGGTTAGATACTCCAAAGTATGACCTTATTACCAAGTACTGACACTTTAATAACATCTTGTATACTATCCCCAAATAGTAATCAAGAAAAATGAACTCATCTATTAGAACTTTGTAATGTCCCCAACCTAGGAGCTACAAAACTGGTACCCCGAGATGGGTCGCCACATGACCCCAAGCACCCCTCACCGGATGACAGAGGTTTCTAACTAGAAGCGAGGTTTTAAAAGGTCACATGGAAAGACTATACCCTCTTTACTAGAGTAAGACACTATAGAAAACAATTTAAATAAAAAAAATAAGAAACAATTAGTAACATCAATAAATAACCAACTCCAAAACTATGTAGAACCATATACAATAGAAAGTATGTCATTACATACTAAAGTTCCCAGTGAATAGACCCCCCACCCACCCAAAAAGACAAATAGTATAATATCCAAAATGACATGGACTCTAAGTCTAGAACCTCACCCATACATGTCCCATGTCCAACTCAACTCCCTAGAATAAGGTTATTTCCCTTTTCTTAACCTAAAATCATGAAACCTGGTCGAATACCTGACGACAGCCTTAGAAGGATGTGAGTATAAGTCAGTAGGTCACCACCAAAAGTTTCTACAAATTATCCAGTAAAAGTAGATAGTTCCTGAAAGTGATAAATAATGGAATGTAAAGGTAAAAATTTTAATAGGCCACTCTAGACTATGTTCCATTAAATTATACTACAATTGAATCCAGGTTCACTACTTGGGAATCCCATGGTTTAATCTTTCTTTTTCACGTTTTCAATGGATTAGGCATGTTAAATATTATCAATAATATGGGAATAAAAATAAATTCCTATCTTAATAGGCATCACATTATAATATACTCACAATCCTCATCACGAAGCCTTGGTCCGAGTAGAATGAAACCATTAGGGGAATATAACTTTGTCCCTTCTCCAAACCATGCATTTAGGGGTAGAGCTAGAACCTTAGTCCAACTTGACCCATGGTCATAGAACCTCATGTTTATACCCCACTCTAACATGCCATGTGTACATGATAACTTGTCATTCACCACAATAAACCACATCACAACAATGAAAAATCAATAACATTTTCATCATCACAAAAATATAAATAAATGGGAAGTTAACATTTTGTATCAATCCTTTAACAGATTCGTCATTTATATCTCTTAACCCTTAATCCCCATTTCCCATTTCCCATTCCCATATCACTAAGCAAATTCAAGTGTAAACATAATTCTTTATCATATTCCCATTAATGAAATTTAACCTATTTAAATTTCAACCAATAAATCCCTTATCCTTTAACCACATTTGAAACAACTTGACATTATGCATTAAAACAGATTAAATAAACCTATTAACCTACTCGCTATGTCTCTATATCATTTTGAGTCAATTTCGCACCATATAACCCTGTTAGCCCATTCGAAAGGGTTGAAACACCCCATGGGTTCCCCTAAAAATAGTAATGACATCCTCCATGCATACGAAAAGGATAATGAGTTTTCATTTGGTTATTTAGGCACTCAATATACCACATTTTTTCAACAGCACCAAGAGCACATCAATATGATAATAAGCAAAAAACCCTACATGCCCAAATATAAATGTGAACTACGAGATATAACTTGTATATAACCTACCATGAATGTTTTATAGAACCCAATATTAATCGAGCAAGTAGATACTAGTTCAAACAACCTTTGAAGCCTCAACCTAGATCTCATCAGAAAAGAGAGTTTTAGAGAATTGGATAGAAAGAAGGAAGACATGCAAACCCTAAACCAAAAATAGAAGGAAATGTGGGACTATCCTTGCCTGAATCTTCAATCCACAACCAACGACACTCCAAATGGCCCTAATATGAGGAATATTGATCCATAGATGCTATGGATGCTTTTGAGGTGTCACTGGGGTTCAAAGAAGGAGGAAAATCCCACGTCAAACATAAAATCCTATATTGGAATTTTTTTAATTTTCTCAATGTTACTAGGCCCCATGATTTACCTACACAATTTTCCGAACCATTCTAAAACAGTGCAGATACTACTGTCCTAAAATATCCCCCTCACATAGTTACCGGGGATGTTTACATGGTTTTAACTAACTGAATGAAAACCATATAACACACATAGAACCCCCATTTTCTTTTTCTTTCATACCCCGAACCCCTAGAACACCCCCAGGGATTTATATATACTTTGGAAAAAAAACATATTTAACTAAAATAGGGAACATAAACTGAAAAATTAAAAAAATACCTTATGAGAGATCCAGGATCTTACATTCAATTGAATTACATAGAAACAATCCAATTATCATGTTTGGATTATATTACAAGGTCTGAGTTGGGTTTATTGACATTATAAAATCATTAATTATTGTTATTCCTACCTCAATACTCGGATCAAGATGGATAATTGAACAATTGATGGAGTGCTTGGTTTTTTTATTAGAATAATTATGAATGTAAAATTGGACTCTTGGTGTCCTGATTCCACTATCAGGTTTTCCAATGAAAAAAAAATGATGTCCAGATTGAGTATGAAAATTTCCCTCACTTATGTGATTTATTTTGTTTTTGGTTCATTCAAAAGAAACATTCAGAGTGGTTTAAAGGAAGGTCAAATAGGCTCTTAGGCTAATGGATTGAAAATAATTGAATAAAAATCATAAGTGAAAAGGGGTGGTTATTGAAAAAGGTAATACATCTAAGGATGTGATAGGTAATCACCAGTTCATACCTCACCTTACAAATACTATTTTGAATAATTATTGTGTTTCCATTACAGGGGATGAGGGATCTCATCCTTGTGTTCCTTATTCACCTATTAAGTCAATTCCCAAGTTTTCTTCTAGATGTCTTGGTCTGGATGATCATGATATGAATGTGGAAATATTTTGAGACATCAATTATTTTTTATAGGTTATGGTTGGATCTGGATGAGTAGGCTTTAGCCACTAACATTGTACATGAAATCAATGATTTGGTTGTTCTTATATAGTGGGAGATGGTACTCACTGGCCTAAATGAGAGCTATGACTTGGTGGTTCACATGGGATGTAGTACTATAAATCCATTATTGTTACAAGATTAGGTTCTTTAAGGCGATCCCTATAATAAAACTCATTCTTCTCTGGCTTAGAATCATTTTGGGCTTGATGTTAAGAATATTTGAATATATTGGTATAGTATTACTTTTGGAAACCAACTGGAACAACATGCTTATGATTTAGTTTTGTCTTTTAAAAGGATAATTGTATTCTCTCTTTATCAAATCATGATTATACTTGGAATAATCCTCTTAACATGGTGGATTACATTGCTTCAAAATATTTTGTACCTACTATTTTTTTCACAGTAGTGATCTGAATATAAAATTTAAAGAAAATTCTACCAAAAATGTGACTCGTTATAAAATGATTGATAATAGATTAACATTTAATCAGGGCCTTGAAAATGAAAGTATTTATCCTATAATTATTCCCATTCTAATTATAACAGGGACGATGTTTCTGCAGACTCTCATGGGACTAATGGCATGAAGGCATATCATCACGATATTTAAAATAAGATGATTCAAGATTCTAACATTTATTGTGTACTTAAACCCTCTGTGACTTCCAAAAAGAAGACATTAAGTCCTCTAAAGGAGTGTAAAAATTATATAGGGGTGGAAGTAGGGGTCCCCCAATCTAATATCTAAATGAGAATGATTTTTTTCAATATCTATGGACTAGCCAATGATGCCACTACCAGGTCTCCAAGGCTTCACATCGATAAACATAAACAATATTTCATTGGGTCAGATAAACCCAAGAGGATATATTCTTCTAGTGTTTCTAGTTGGGAATGTATGGGTTTTCACCTGCTAGGCACCAATTACAGCATGGTAGTGGTTAAAAATTTATGGGTTAAGTCCCATTCTTCTTTAACTGATATTTCTCTAGTTGGTTCATGTAGTAAACATGTTACTTGTTCCATTACTATTTTAGGAATCAATCAATTATATTCCTTAATATATTCTCATGGTATATATCAAGATTATATAAGTCCTTGGTTGGATATTAATTCCCTATGGAATATCAATCTTGGCCCATGGTTTATTCTTGGGGACTTCAATACTATTTTGAATCTTGATGAAAAAATGGGTGTAGTTGCTAGTCCCATATATTATAAGGAATTCATAACATATATTGAACATAATTATTTTATTGAGATCAATTTTTTAGGTTCCATATATACCTGGTATAGAATACATCTTAGTGGTATGGTGTTAAACAATCTTGATGGGGATTTTGTTAATGATTCTTATTTGACTACATGGGTGTCTATATGATCATTGATATTATGAAGGATCAATTTTCATCATAATATAATCATGGTTGATCTTGTTTGAAAACTCCTGAAATATGCCTTTCCCTTTTGGTTTAATAAAGCCTATCCGACTCATCTGTAATGTGGGAATCTAGTAAAGTATTTTTGGAGCTCGATTGATTTCAAGAATAATAAATTTTTATGAATCTACAAATTAAAGCTGCTCAAAGGTAATCTTAATATGTAGAGAAAATTAAGATCTAGCCACCTTGAAAATAAATATCAACCATTGAGGTCACCCTTTATCATGTTTAGGGGAATCACACCTACAGTACCTTTTTTGATGGAATTGAGAGAGAAAATGAGTTTTCTCTTACAATAATCTCTTTAATTTGAAAGAGTCCAAGACAAAAGATACTTTTAAAGATAATTGGATTAATATTTAGGGTAGGAATACCATTTTTTTAATTAACTTCAATGATTTATAAAGTTTTATTAACCTCTTTTATTACTCAAAAAATGGGAACCATGTCATGGAAAATAGAAAAAACCTCTCAGAGCACATTGTTTTTTACATCCAGTAATGTTTTAGGGGATCCTCCACTATTTTTCACCCATGGATAGTATTTTTCAAGGATAGTTAATTAATAGTAAAATTAAAGACTAACTTATATTCACTTGGATCTAGAGATCATGGGAGTAATCTTTAGTCTCATTTTCAATAGTTCTCTTAGCCAGAATGGATTTAGTCTAATTTTCTTTCATAATTATCAATAGATCATTCAATGTGATGTTTTTAGAATTATTCATTCATTAATTAAAGGTGTTTCTCTCCCTTAGGGATTGCATGTTCAATTGTTTCCCTAATAATGAATGTGGATAATTAAAATGAGATTCATTTTTTTAAGATTTTTTCTTTGGTCAACACCATTTATATGATCATTAGTATGATCATTGCCAACATACATTCTCCCATATCATGTAGAATTGTCTCTTCCAATCAATTTGTTTTTATTAAAGAGATTTCTATTTAGGATTTCTTTATCACAGCCTTATATTGTATCAGTATTCTTAAAATCACTATAATATGTGGGAATATTTCTCTAAACCATGATATTAAAAAGGATTTTGATATGATGGATTGGTATTTTATTTATAAGATCCATGATTTGATTGTTTTTTATGGATATTTTAGTTATTTGTATAAGAATATTTTGAAATCTCATAAAAAATATATTCTTGTCAATGGATCCCCTGAGGGTTACTTTTCTTGTTATATAGGGGTTAGGCAAGGTGACCCCCACTCTACTATTAGCTTATCTATTGATTAAGATTATCTTTGTAGGATTTTATCCAGCATGCCTAGTAATGGGAAGTTCAAGACCATATGTTCCTGTATTGGAATTTTTATCCTACTCATATACTTTATTCTGATAACATTATTCTCTTCACTCAAAGGGACAAGAGAAACATAAAAAACATCATGAATTCTCTCTTACATTATAAAGAGGTGTTAGGTCACCAGATTAGTTGGAAGAAGCCTTTTGTTTATTTTTCAAGGAAAATTTTTACTACCAAAAAAATTTGATATTATCAGTGATATAGGTATTGGAGATAGAATTTTCACTTATATCTACATTGGTGTTCATATGTTTTCAAGATGATAAAAATCATGTCACTTTTCTACAATTATATGTTGAATTTTAAGGAAGTTATCCTATTGGAAAGAAAAAGGTAATTCTATGGACGATCGTGTTTTTATGGTTAAATATATTATTATTTCTATGTTTTTCTATTATTTTACTGTTTATGAATGGCATGTTCCACTAATAAATTTAATTTATGTGTCTATCAAGAACATCATTTGGAGTGATAGTATCTTGGAGAGGATACTAGATACTGTTCCATAGAGTACCTATTGCATGCCTTATGATGAGGGGGATCTGGGAATCAATAACCTCACAGTTTTAAATATATCCTTTCAAGATGATTTTTTTATGAAATATTTTCAATATAAATTCATAAGAACTGGAATTCAAACATGCTAGGTTCCTAGAAAAGATAAATTATGGGAATTTATATCTCTTTGACTCCTCAGTTTGTGTGACGACTAGGACCCGAGTGCCACTAAATGGGTACCCCAGCACAGTGGGTCCCAAGGACTCAAGTGCATCTTCTCGAATTCCAGAGGCTACCAAATAGTAGAAAGATCCCTGGGTGTGTCTATGGGATGACTACACCCTCATTAAAAGAGTGTAGCATAGTGTAAGGAATGTAAAGTAATCTTAAACAATGGAAGTAATATAAATAAATTTTGGAAGAAAACTGATGCAATAGAGAAATGAGTATGACAATAACTGTATCAACTAAAACAGTGATGATGTAATGTCATGTCACTAGAAAACGAGAAATTGTGCAGACAAGAAAATAGTCATAACATGTTCTAAAAGGAAAAAGGAAACAAAGACTACTCCAAGCATCCTAGTCTTCTGCTATCAAGATCCATCCTATAAACACACAATCAAGTATTAGAAGCTACATGATTACCTTTTTCAATTATTTCAACCTTGTAATCTACACTATATACCAAACAACGCCTGGATAGGGTGTAAGATAAATCTCAGTGGGCCACCACTAATGGTTTTTATAACATCCTGCCTATGTAATGGAATATAGCAGTGTTTTGGAATGTATATATAATGTAAAGAAAGAAATACAATATAACTAAAGAAAAATGTACATGCTTCATCCCACAGATGGTGTCTGAACATGTAACCAGTTCATTAATTAATAAATCACCATTTAATGTTAATAGGTCAGGTGAGGCATATCTAACACTAACATCAACTCATGATAGTATAAGTACTGAATGTCCTCAGATGTAACAAGGCAACCTGACAATAATATCTAGTGAGGGAGTTCCAGTGTAATAACCAAGGAAATATAGATCTCACAGAATGCTAACTAAGTAGTATCTGATTCCAACTAAGGGGTAACAGTGTAATCCATGGAGCGTAATCCAAGGAATTCCATATTAATGTGCCTACCGATTCAAAGGTTATTGACCATGGTAAAATGGTGCTATGAAAATACAGGGCCCTATGGGCTTTCACCATGGCACCTACTAGTCAATGCATGATCCAAGGAGTGTATCCAAGGTATCCTTTAATAATGAAAGGGACCCAATGGTAGTATAATGGTCATCCAAGTAAGAGACAAGAACTAGAGTCTATGTGGGTATCAACCTAAGAAAACCATATCTGTAATCGGAATGGGGTTACTGAGACCCAAGGTATTCGCCTCTCGGAATCCAAGGAGATATCGAGTTAGTCCATTCCTATTTGATATTGTAATCATGTAATAATATATTTGGTCTATGTCTTGCCTTAAATTAGTGTGCATAGGTCTACTAGAGTTGAAAAAATTTATTTATTGGTTCAAGACTTGCCTTCCATTAGTATGGATCAGCCAAGTAGCATTGCAACTATTTAATCAATTATTAATTATCCATTATTGTGTATTCAAATAAACAAGATCACTCTGATACCTTACATTATCATTGGAAGGGGTGTTATGAATATGTAACCTTTATTCAATCTCATTTATTAAGTCCAAGTTATCAACTTAGTATTATTTGAATTTGACATTTCACATTTAATAATTATTTTAAGAACATACCTTAGGTGGATAAAGTGGTGAGCATACATGGTACAAGCCATTATGAAATTCCCTGTAATAAAAAGCCATGTATGTTATGAAGACTAGCCTTTTGAATGGTCAAGAAAAGGAACACTCAAGCGGTGGATCAAACGTGCCAAAACACTAAAAACCCAATTATTGTATAAACTTTGACATGAGGTGGATTGAGTTGTTGGTGTATCCACTAACAACTAATAAAATTTTTTTAAATATCATAACCATAAGATTCTAACAATTATAATAAAATCATGTTAATTTTAGAAATGGTTTCCAACAAAACCAGTGGGCCCCACACAAACATTCTAGAATCAACGAACATTAGGGATAAGTTATAGACCAACCCTCTCAGGGTTGTATGGCTCTCCACCTCTGGTATCATCCCTTTAATTTCCTTAGATCAGAGTAGATCTAAGAAAAGGTAAAAACGATAACCTGGCGATATCTAGGTCGAGAGAAATAGAGAAGAAGAATAGTTGCTGGGGACTTGAGTACTGACTGTTTCTCATCCAACGTGATGAACATAAGCTTGATCAGATTTCGGAAGAAGGAGATATCTTGATCCCTAGCTTATATCTTTAAAAAATCCCAAATAGTGATAGAAATAGGTCAATACTACATAAACTCTGATTAGAAATGAAGGGGTTCTCTTAATAGATCATTAAGGGCGTGTTGGACATTTTACATAGGTTTTTAACCTACACACGGTTTGCCCACACAGTTTTTTCAAACCATGTGAGATGGTTTTGCCTGAAAATTCTTCCTCCACACGTTTTGATCAAATCGTGTTCCATCCATGCATGGTTAACTTTGAAATGGCGAATTCGCACAATTTGGATGCAAGGAAGTGGGCCAACCATGTAAGGTACCACTATTTGAAAAAAAAACACCATCCACACGGTTTACTCTAAACTGTGTGTATGGTCTATTTCTTCAAAAAGGATAGGTTTCGGGATCTAAAAAAACCCCTCAAACCCTCATAACCATTACTAACTCATTATGAATCCATATTAGGTCCAATGTAAAGATGTAGAAAAAAACATAAGGGATCCATACCTGAGTGAAAAATTGGGTTCTTACAATCTTCCCCCTAAAAATAACCCGCACCCCATGTTCCCCTTCCTAGGGTAAAGAAACAATGTCTAAGAACAACTCTGGACACTAGGTACATACATCAGCTTCCCTCTCCCATGTCTCATCCTACACTCGACTGTGTTTCCATATCACTCATACGAGAGGGATAGACTTTCCTTGAAGAGCTTTCGTGCATCGGTCAACAATGTAGACTGGATACTCCTCAAAGGTTGCATAGGCAACCAACTCAACTTCCTTAAAATCAATGGTATGAGATTGGTCTGAATGATATTGGAAAAGGTATCAGACATGAAATATGTCATGCATGGAATGGTAACTAGGAGTTAATATAAACCGATAGGCTAACGACCCAAATCTCTCTAGAATTTGAAATGGACCGACATAATGAAGTGATAACTTCCCATGCTTCCTTAACCATATATTCCCTATCTTGGGAGATACCTGAAGAAAATCACAATCCCCAACCTCGAACTCAAGAGGTTTTCGATGATGATCAACATAAGTTTCTTGTCTAGACTGAGTATTTGTCATACGCTTCCTGATCAACTAGACCTATTCTAAAGTCTCCTTAACAAGATGAGGACCTATTAGGGTAGCCTAACCTACCTCTAGACAGCACAATGGTGAACAACACGGCCTATCACATAAGGCCTCCAAAGGATCCATCTGAATCGTTACTTGAAAATTTTTATTATAAGCAAACTTGAATAGAGGCATATGCCTCTACCAAGAACCGGTGAAATCAGGGACACATGTTTGGATCATATCATCTAGAACTTGTATTTTCCGTTCCGATTGTCCATTGGTATGAGGGTGAAAGGATGTCCTTAGAATAACCTGAATCTTCATAGCTTTCTATAAACCATTCCAGAACCATGAAGTGAAATGGGAATCTCTATCTAAAATGATAGTACATGGAATCCCCTGTAGTCGTATGATCTCACGGACATACAATCTTCCCATTTCATCAACGAATAAAGTCTATAGAATAGGAATAAATTGGGATGGTTTATTTAGTTAGTTAATGACTACCCAAGTAGCATCACTACCCCTCAGAGACCAACATAAGTTGACTATGAAATCCATTGTAACATCTTCCCATTTCTATTCTTGGACTGGAAGTGGCTGTAACAAGAATGCAAGTCTCCAGTGCTTTTCTTTCACGTTTTGATAGGTAGAACACGTAGTGATGAAGCCTGAAATCTAATGTTTCAACCCAGGCCACCAATACTAGCATCACATATCTTGATAAATCTTCGAGATGCCTGGATGAACTTCCCACTGAGAAGAAAGTTACTCTTTCATCAACTCATCTCACATAACTGTAGGAACCCAGATACGTTCATGTAAATGCATAACATTATCTCTATCCATACACCCATACAAAGGTGGGTTATCTTCTGATATACTCTAATGAAGATCCAAACCGTTAGGATTTAAAAACTACCTACTCTTCACCTTTTTAAGAGGGATGAGATAACTATTAAGGCAAAGAGGTAAGACGGCTCGTGATTGCCATGAAACTCTAGATGAAGTTTAGAAAAGAAGGCTATTAACTTTTATTCATCACTTTCTTTCTACATGGCCAGTGTTTGAGTTTTCCTACTCAGTGCATCAATGACCAGATTTCCCTTCCTAGGCATATAGGCAATCTCAAAATCAAAGGAATGAAGATATTCAACCCATCATTGTTGTATGAGGATCAAGTTATGATAATAAAAGATAAATTTTAGGATATTGTGATATGTATACACCACAAAGTTCTCACCAAAGAGATAATTTCTCCTGAAACATATGCCATAGACAACTGCTGCTAGCTCGAGGTCAGGCATCAGGTAATTTCTATTGTGAGGCCACAACTACCTAGATCTGTAGACAAAAACTTTGTCTTACTGCATCAACACTACTCCAAAGAAAATTCTTGATGCATCAAAAAACATGATATAACCTTCACAAGGTTTTGGATGAATCAGAATAGGTGTCGATACATACCTCCTTTTCCTCTCCTGAAAGGACTTATCACATGCTTCTAACCATTTGAACTTCATAGCCTTCTTTGTAAGACCAGTAAGAGGTGAAACAAGATGAGAACAATATTATTTCAAATGCTTGTAATATCCAAAGATCCCTAAGAAACTCTTTATATCAAACAGGTTCTTAGGATGATCTCAGGAGACTACAACACTATCCTTTTTATGGTCAACAAATACTCTTGATTTTGAAAAAATATGGCACAAGATGTGGACCTTGTTGATCCATAAGTTTCCTTTAGAAAGCTTTCGATAAAGCTGATGTTCACTCAGTGTACTCAAAATGATCTCAAGATGTTTGTCATGGTCATTACGAGTGTGTGAATACACCAAGATGTCTTCCACAAAGACCATGAAAAAAGAGTCAAAATAGAGATAGAAAACCCTATTCATCATATCCATGAAAATGGAACGCACATTCGTAAGACTAAACTGCCTAACCAGATACACATATAGACCATACATATTATGGAAAGCTCTACATGGTATGTCTGATGGTCTGACACCCACTTGATGACAACCTGATCTCCGGTCGATATTAGAGAAAACCTTTGTTCCTCAGAGCTGATCAAATAGATCATCTATTCAAGGAAGTGGATACCAGTTCTTGACCGCAAGCTAATTCAACATTATGTAATCCATGAAAAAACTAAGTGTTCCATCCACCTTCTTAGTGAAATGAATGGGTGAACCCCAAGAGGGTGTACTGGGCCATATAAATCATTTGGCCTCTATCTCCTCTATCTACCGCTTGAGCTCCTAAAGCTCAATAGGTGACATCCTGTAAGGAGGAACGGACCCATGAGCTACTCCTAGACAATGCTCTATTGTAAACTGTACATCTCTTTTAGGAGGTAATCTAGAAAGGTAATCATGAATGACATCCATGAAATGACCAACTATTGGAGGGAAATTAGTTTGGATAAAACCCTAATCCTCCATGAAAATATTTTCAATTTGGGCAGTCACTCCACCTAACCCACGATGCTTTAGTCCAGCTCTCCCAGCCTAGACATCCCACTCACCTTTGAAAGGAAAACTACTAAATTCTGGTGATATAAAAGAAAATCGGTAGAGATATTAGTCTCAAAGGCATGATAGTGAACTAACCAATTCGTCCCGAGAATGAAATCGATTCCAATCATTTCAAGAACAAAGAGATTCCACAAGAAAGGGTAACTTCCTACCTTAATGGGGTAGTCCCGACACTGGTGTGTGCCCTCCATCCATATTCCCAATGGTGTATCGAGGGTCATTAAACAATAGTAAAACTATATCTCTAGTCTGAGACTTTCCACGATTCGTAAAAAATGATAGAGTTTGAAGCATCTATATCAAACAAAGAAGAGATAATGTTAGCAGAATAAATTTTTCATATTATTCTGCTAACATTAATATTTTGATGAATAGTAAAACACGCTATATTTTAGTTAAAAACAACTTTTTTCATCACAAAAATTTATATGGTTAAATTATAATATTTAATGGTTTTAAAGTATAAATAGAATTTATTTTTTCCATTTAATATAATGTATTTCATTAGCATTAATTTTACATTTAATTCATAGGTAAAAACTTTTCAATCTTTGGCAATGTTTTAACTTTTAAAACCTGTTTTCTTAACAACGGGATTAATTTTAAATTAATTACTGCAACTTATGTGTTTTGAATTTTGAAAAATGTATTCCATATTTCGAATCAGTGGGTCCAAATTTTTTTAATAGGTTAATTTGTTTTTTTGATATTATGAATAGTAACTACGGTAATATTTATTTACTATGGTTAAAGTTAAATAGGGTAATTCAAGGTTAAAAGAATATTATAATAATTCAAAATTACCTTGAAACATGTCCTAACTTTATTGGATGATTATTGTCCGACCATGGGAATCCTTGGGTCGATTTTGGGACCCCATTGAGCCACATGGTAGTGATAATGACAATTTGGATTAATTAATTTAATGTAAAGACAAAATTGACATTAAGAAAAATCATTTAGTAATTAATTTTTATAAGGGGATATATAATTTATATTTTAGACTATAAATATTCATTGGAAAGATAAAAAGATTTCCTACATGATGATATTTTTCTTTATAATTTTTAGACTCCAAATAAATTAAACTATTCATGACACTATAATGATGATGTATTTACCTCATTAATAAATGATTTAAATAAATAAGATTATAATGATTAAAATATTTTCTAAAACATGTCCAATTATGATTTAATGATTTTATTTCGACCATGAGTCATCTTATCTTCATCTTTAATTATTTTTGGTCCTTTTGAAACTGAATATAAGTTTATAATAAAATAATATTTCTACACTTTCCAAAGGTGTCATTCTCCTCCCTTATAAAAGGGCAACTCCTCCCTCTCCTCCTCACACCACTTTGAGACTTCAATATCAGCCAAACCCTGCAAATTTATCTTCTTTACTTCCCTAGAAACATCCTAGAGGTCTTGGTATACTTCAAAGACCAATCTTAGTGCCCTAAGAGGAGGTTTCAAAGAGGCGTATCGAAGAAGAGGTAATATCTGTTACCAATTATTTCAAATTTATTTCTTCTTATACTTCTTCTTATTTAGTTGTTTCATTATGAAATAATAACATCAGTATCACTCATATACTGATATGTTATTATATATATGAAACAACCTTATTTCACCTTTTATCCATCCTACGGAAAATGAAATCACTGCGTGTGCGTACGTACAGAATACCGTCTCCACGCCGTGGTGTAATCTGTTTTCCACCACCACCTTACTTGGATGGGTATAATGGTGTAAATAATAACAATATATGATTATTTTAAAGTGATATTGATTCTTAAATAGTATACATACACTTCAATAATATTCCACGATCATGGGAACAATATCATCGTACGTGCGTACGTACGGCCTACCGTCTCCACGATGTGATGCGACTCGTTCTACATGATCTTCATTACATAATGATTATATAAATGAATTTAATGAATAAATGTGATATATATTACACTAATACCATTCTGGAAATGAGGTATCTATAACCTAAAAAGAAGAATAAGAATTTATTCGACGAAACACACATAAGAACATAAAGCAATAAACACCTGAATAACAAGTAGCAATGAAATATTACTAATAAGAAGATATCAATATGGATATATATGACATCATAAAAATGAGTATGATTCAAGAATAAGTCAATTACATTATCTAAATTATTATACAGGATGTTCGGACACGTACAAAGCATATCAGACCTAAGGTAAGGGAAAATCTCAGAATCTCATTTTTATCCGAGATTGTTTATACTTTGGTATTTACTAGGGTGTATTTTATCATCCACATCTATGTTTACTCAATATGTAATATTATTTCAATCCTCCTACAATTGTTTAAATCCAATTTTTCTCATTGGTGAGTTTTTTGTAAAATAAATGAAAGGAATCTTTTTTCATTTTTCGTACGAGGTAATTTTTGAATTTTCCGGCCAAAGTACGAGAAGAATGATTTTTTAACATATATGGAATGAATGGGTTTTTAGAACATTATTTCCAAGAATCTTCATTTAAAAGTTTTCATGTTTTTTAATCAACTTTATTTAGATTAAAATTGTATGACATGTTAAGAAAAGAAAAATGATTTTGAAATAGAAAGGATATTTTCCTCAAGAATGGAGTTCAAGTGTTTTATCAAAATTATTTTCCATCTAAGATAAAATAGGGTTCTATTTCAATACCTATTTTTACATTTATTTGATTGTATTATGATGGAATTAATTTTATGATGTCCTTTTATCTTATATGGATTATGTTATGATGGCATGATGTTTAAGAATCCTATTTTTATTACATGGGTTATGCTATGATTGATGATTTTGTGGAACACATAAGAATGGTTTCATTATGAGATGGGTGGGACCTATATCTCCCTCCAATGCATTGGGTAAAGATTTATATCTCATGAGATATACATGGCTGGAATGACAAGTTAAACCATATCAGTGATAATGGACTGGAATGAAAAGTGAACTCGGTTCAGTAATGGACTTTGTCCTCTATGATAGTCTTGGAAATGAGCCTTGACTAATATGAAATGATTTTCTATGATTATGTGTGTATTACACAAAGTTTCATGTTTTAAGTTATGATTAATTTGGATTACTTTTCATTACTATGATTTATCCCATGACATGATATTATGACCTCTTTTGCAGTTTATGATTTTCAAAATGTTATGTTCTTATGAATATGACATGACTGATATTTCTTTTGTTTACCCTTACTGAGCATTTGAGCTGACCCTTTTTTATGTTTTCTTTTCCCCGAGTCAGGAAGAAGGATATTACTTAGGATATGCCAAAAAGGGACTCTAGATATGATGAAATAAACGGGAGACAATGTAGTTGAATTTATGAACCAGTTGTTTATGTTTCCCAGTTTCTAAAGACACTATACCTATATGGTCCTTTCATGGTTTTGTTAAATGTTGTAATAAGTATGATTCAAGTCTGAAGTAATAACAATGTATGTAAAGTATG
This sequence comes from Viscum album, assembly GCA_963277665.1. Taxonomy (NCBI): domain Eukaryota; kingdom Viridiplantae; phylum Streptophyta; class Magnoliopsida; order Santalales; family Viscaceae; genus Viscum; species Viscum album. The sequence goes on along the minus strand of OY728146.1, from coordinate 1,243,443,058 downwards.
GGTCTTTATAGTAAAGGTCCTACAAAATCATTGAAGATTACCCATATAGATACAAGATCAGCACTCCATATGGTCTTTATCACACTGGGGCTTCTTATGCCCTTGTTTTCCACACCTATGACACCCTATAGAGCTATCAAACAAGATACTCTGGCTACCACTGCCCTGAAAAAAAGCCTAAAGGGAATGCTTCCTACCACTAGAAGAAATACTGGCCTGACACGGCACAAATCCTTTAAACCAGGTACCTGCATCGTCGGACAAGTTATACTCAGTGAAAATGGAATGATCAAATATTGGAGAAAAGGCTGGAAGGGGAAAGACATTAACCTAATTTCAGACGGCATACTGGATCCCATCCTCAAAACATCTAGCACAAGAGAGCACATCACCAGCTAAAAGAGATACAAAGAACTGTAAATTAGTGAAACAACTGAATATTCAAAAACAGACATAGAACCCTATTTGAGAAGCATGAAATCTATTGATATGTCAGCTCTTAGTTCCTGAGGGAAGGATTGATCATATAAGGTGGTTTGGAAGCTATCCCATTACATTCCCCAATGACGTCCGACCTGGGAAACAACATCCCCCCAATGCTTGTCGAATCCTAAAGCTTGTATGTAGAAATATTGAATCTCTTCTATGAATGTGTTTCTAGATCCTGAAAGATAGAAATCATGGACTCTATCCAAGACTCAGTAGCATGAGAACCTCCAACCCCTAAAAAGTAAGAGGATTCTACTGCTAGAACTTGCAGGTCAGATCAACCATTGTAGTTGAAACCCATGGAGCACCAATCATGGACTACATCATATGTATGAAACTATCACAAACTTTTACATCAGTGCCCAGATTAGGTACACCAATCGGTGCCTCTAGTGGAACTCTTGTAAGTAACATCAGCATCTCAGGGACCACTATGTCTAGAGCATGGTTGTTGCCACTCTCCTGGCGAATGACTCGAGGACGTCTTGGTGTAATTGGTATATAAATTCAAAGCACACACCTTATAAAAATCATAGAATCATAGATATAGCATCACTAATGGACGATGAACATATGAAAACTCACTACCCAAGACTTGCTACCCTAACTACCTTCTTAGATGACTAGGTATTGATAAGTTCTCAAGTATAAATTTCAGGTTTATTTGTAATTAATTTCTAGGTTCACTCATTTACCTTTCATAAACATGATCAAGAGGGATAAGAATGTGCGACCAATTTATTTTAGATTTCAAGATTCACTTCATAATGGATAGTTATTTCTGATGAATCAGTTCCCATACACCTATCACCAGAAACAATACCCAATTATTTATAGTATATTGGCTTTACTTGGTAAATTAATCATCCCAACACATGAGGGCCCATACACCTTGTGAATTAAGACAGGAAATCACTTAATCAAAGCCAATGTAATACAAGTAAAAACAACTATCACATCATCACTCAAAAATTAAATGCATATCAAGAAATAAAAAGTATTTAAATGAACCTATATGGAATGGAAATATGCATGACATGTGAATTCTAGGTTCCCATAATGATGCATGTTACAATGCTCCATTCTCTCATATAATTGGGATAAAGATGAAATAAATTCTCAATAGAATAATAGTCGAAAACAACAAAAAAAATGCATCACCCAATGGTGAAATAATATCAACTGTAATAGGAAAATAGAAGAAAAATTTCATTTTGGGTAACTTGGATTTTACGTCAAACATGGGTTTGTGATGCCTAAGAACGAATTATTACCAAGTAACAAGAGTTCTAATTCTCCAATATATTGTATCCAAATAGTAAAGAAAGAAATGAAACCACCTTTGATACCACATTGTGATGAACCAAACCCGGATGCCACTTAACAGATGCCCTGAGCCCGGTGGGTCACATGGACTCAAGAACATCTTCTCGAATGCTAGAGGTTTTCGACTATCAGTGAGGGCCTAGGGTGTGTCATTGGGAAGACTATGCCCTCATTAGAAGAGTGTAGTACAATAGCATGAACATAATGTAATAAAAAACAATAGAATCAATATAAATAAATAGTGGAAGAAAACTGAACCAATAGATAAACAATAAAAACAATAATTGTATCAATATGAACAATAATGATGTACTGTCATGTCACTAGAAAACCGGAAAGCATGGACCCAAGAAAATCATCAAAACATGTTCCACAATGTAAAATGAAAAATTTATACTCCAAGTTGCTCAAGATACTATTCATTCATCTTCTATCAAGCTCTATCCTATCAGCACACAATCAAGTATTGGATGTTTCATGCTTCCCTTTTTCAATACCAACAACCACATAATCTTCTCCAGGTACCAAATGGTGCCCGGAGAGGGTGTGAGATAAATATTAGTGGGCCACCACCAATAGTTTCTATAACATTCAGCCTATGTAATGGAATATAGCAGCATGAATTCATGCATATATAACATAAATAAGTCAGTACAATAAAACTAAATAACCAAGTACCTACATTATCCTTAGACTAGTGTTTGAACATGTAACCAGTTCATTAATTAAGCAATTACCATTTAAGATTAATAGGTTATGTGAGGCATAACCAGAACTGACATCACCTCATGATAGTATAATTAGTGAAGGCCCCAAGATGTAACAAGGAAACCATACAATGATATTTCTTGAGGGAGTTATTGGGTAATAACCTAGGTGACATAGATCTCATGGAATGCTAACTTATTAGTATCTGAGTCTAGCCAAGGAATAAGAGTGTTATCCAAGGATCATAATCCAAGGAATTCCACAATAAGGCACTTGCCGAGTCCAAGGTGATCGACCAACATAAAATGCGGCTAAGAAAAGATCAGGCCCAATGTGATTTCACCACAACACTTACTAGTCATTGTTGGATCCAAGGAGTGTATCCAAGGTATCCTGTAATAATCAAAGGGACCCAACAGTAGTATACTGGGTGTCCGAGGAATAGAAAAGAACCGAATTGTAGGTGGGTATCAACCTCATCAAACCGTATCTTCAATCATTAGGGGGTTAGCGAGACCCAAGGTATCCTCCTCTCAGAATACAAGGTGAGCCCGAGTCAGTCCACTCCTTTTTTATATTGTAATCACGTAATAATTTATTTGGTTCAATTCTTGACTTCCATTAGTTTGTATATATTAAGTAGAGTTGGAACCATTTATTTATTGGTCCATGCCTTGTCTTCCATTACTGTGGATTGTCCAGGTTTCATTGCAACCATTTAATCAATTCTTAATTTACCATTAAGGTATTTTCAATTATAGAGGTTCACTCTTCTACCTTCCATTAACATGGGAAGGGGTTATAAGGACATGTAACCATTATTCAATCTCATTTATTAAGTCTAAATTATATACTTAATATTCATTCAATTTTACCTTTCACATTTCTTAATTATTTGAAGCACTTACCTTAGGCGGGTCATGTGGTGACAATACATGGTACGTGCCATTATGAAATTTCAAAAAATAACAAGCCATTTATGTTAAGAAGACTCACTTTTATCAAGGTCAAGAAAAGGCACACCTGAGTGGTGGCTTAAACATGCCGAAACACTAAAAACCCAATTATGGTATAACCTGTGACATGAGACAGATTGAGTTTTATGTGTAACCACTAAAAACTAATCACATATTTGGAAAGAGAACAAACTTACAATTATAACAAGCATAATCAAGGAATGTTAATTTAAAAAATGTTTTCCAATGAAACAGGTGTGCCCCGCATGAAAATTCCAAAATCAACGAACATTAGGTTTAAGTTATAGACCACCAACCTTAGGTTTGTACGACCCTACTCCTCTAGTATTGACCCTTGATTTGCCTCAGATCTGTGTAGATCTAAGAAAAGGTGAAAAATGCTCACATGGAGATATCTTGGTTGAGAGAAAAAGAGAAGAATAATGGGTAAAGGGGACTCGAGTACTTACCATTTCACATCCAATGTGATAAACGGAAGCGTGATCAGATGTATGATGAAGGAGATCTCTTGATTCTTAGCTTAGATCTTTAAATATTCAAAAACTAGAGAGTGAAATAGGTCAATCCCACATAAAATTGTATTAGGGAGGAATGTTTTAGATTATTAGATCATGAAGGTAATTTTGGACATTTTACACAGTTTTTTATCATATACACGGTTTTCCAGCATAGTTTTTTCAAACATTGTGGAAACCATGGGAGATGGTTCTTCCCGAAAAGTCATCCTCTGCATGGTTTGATCAAAATGTGCACCATTCATGAACAGTTACCAAAAAAAGGTGGTGTTCACACGATTTGGATGCATGTCCATGTTACAACTGTTCTAGGTGACACTGTCAAAAAAAACACCATCCTCAAGGTTTTCCAAACCATGTGAAAACACGGCACGATTTACTCAAAACCGTGAACAAGGTCTGTTTCCTCAAAAAGGATGGGTTCCGAGCCCCGAACAAGCCCTAGGCACCCTCAGAACATTTAATAACTCATTTGGAATCTATATTTGGTCCAAATTAAATATGTAGATAAAATATTATTGGATCCATACCAGAGTGAAAAACTGGGTTCTTACAGTTTGGCCTACATTCAAGTCCACTTTTTCCTTAATTTTTTTTCAATCAAGATTGTCAGTTTCCAAAGATTATTCTCTTAACATCACTACAACTGATTTGTATGTGTTTCCTTTAATTAATTATTACTATCATGATTATTCAAGTATAGAATTATATATTTCAATCAATGATCTAATTAATGATATAGATTCTATTATAGTGATTATCAAAGAGGCTTTCTGAGATTATTTATTTTCTTCAATTGGATATTTCTAAAATTGGTCACCCATCTGGATTTTGGGATAGTTTTCATTAATAATCATGGTTATGTATTAGGTTTTATTCATGGTTATTATGATATCTATTATTCTATTTATCCTAATATTCTTGGAGTTATCATGTTTAATAAGCAAGCCAAGATGAGGGGTTATAACAATCTCTAGTGTGAATGTGATTCCGCAATTATGGTGCATGCTATCAGAACATGATATGATCATGCCATTTGGAGTTTCAATAATTGGTGGATCATTTTTTTGAAGTTCCACTGATCCATTGATTATGTCATCACTCATGTTTATATGGTGGATAATGCCTCAGATAATGATCTTTCCAACAAAGGCTTGGATATCAAAAATATTATAAGGTCTAAGTATATTCCATTGAATTTGATTTCCCTTATTCAAAGGGATGCCAATTAAGTACCTAATTTTTTCCACACTTTTATATAATGATTACTTAATTAACAATGGGGTCTTGCTATACAGGTAAGGTCCTCATATTTCACTCAACACCTTTTAAAAAAATGTAAAATGGTGTTTTTTAACTTATAAAGAATGGAAAACATTTACACCTTCAAGACCACCCATTTTAGATTATCTTTTTTTTAAAAGAAACACAAGGATATTTTTTAAGAAAATATTTTACAAAATATTTCTATTTTTTATTTAAAATAGATAATTTCAAAGTGATAAGGGGTATTTTACTACAAACATTTCCAATGATATTTTCAAAGTAAATTAATCTATATCAACATTACATGGTGAATATCATGATTTAGTGTGGATATACTCTAATGATAGAGTAAAAAATATTTCTTTAGATGGTGTATGATTATTTTCACTATGTAATGTATTGATATTATGTATGATAGTTCATCCAATTAATAAAATTATTTAGATTTAAGGTATGTTGATTAAGTCATGTTCTTTATTCATATGATAAATGCATTGGAAATATTATGTGGTGGGAGGGGCATGAAATTACATAAAACATCAATGCATCAGTGGGTATTATGAGAAAAACTAGATTTATTATTTTTCTGTGGCCTCACATAGAAATGTAGTTATCTTGGTACATGACCTAAATTTTTAGATGTCTGGGTACATGGACTCAATGGTAAGTTACATATGTATGAAATTATCCATTATATAATTATATTATTTCTTATTGATATCTAGGTGTTTATTTTATTAGTTATGATATCCATGGATATGTTTCTAGCTCATGTGATTACTTAAATGGAATTTTTTTTTATCATTTAAACCTATCATATAATTAATACCTTATTAAGTTATCATGTATAAAAACCCTAAATAATCATCGAATATTACACCTTTTATATTTTTTAATTCCCCATGATATTATGAAGAGTATTACATTTGACATCTAGGAATATCCTAAAGGTAATAATTGTTTTCTCAAATAAAATAGTTTGTTATAATGTCTTACGATCTATTGTGAGATTAAATAATGTATTTATTTTCCAAGACTACATAACTATTATTTGTTTTGGTATGTCCTATCATGTATCTAACTATAATCTAATAAACAGATCATTGAATCTAGGATACTAGGGTCTTAGTGTTTATAGATTGTATAAGACCACATTTTGTAAAAATCATGGATACAATATTTAAAGAATCCTAGATTAGAGAATATGACCAGATGACTTACATTGAGGATGATTATATTCATAGGATAACATCATATGTTTTTTAATGTTAGAGATTATGTGGTTTTCAAAGTAATAATTCTTTTTTCTAGATACTACAAGTGGGGTTGTATTTGCAAAAGATGTATATATGGTTAATTACTATGAAAATAGATAGTCAGGTATATCTCGACCATCATTCTAGGGAACAATGAGTTTTCCCTTATTATTCACCTATTTTTACAATCCTAAGGAATATTATTTAGTTAATTGAAGTTTTCATTATTCATTATTATGAAGGAGTTTAAAATACTTCATGATTTGAGAATATTTACATTGAAACCGATTTTATGATTGTGAGATTAGTTATTCAGAAAGTTTCAATCTATTATAAGTGTTTCACTTGTTTAAAAATATTACATTATGTTTCAAAATTTTATATCTAAACTATTGTGAAATATTCTTCAGTAATGGATCCTAGTGGAAGGAAGGAGAACTTTATATTTTCATATAATTAATGTAGGTATTACCTCTAAGGTAAATATAATGAATCAGGAGATGGATATAAACATATTATAACTATATTGGGGGAGATGACTCTAGTTATGGATAATATCATTTCTTAAATGGAACAGACTAACGATCCATAAAGTGGTGTAACAATGTTTGTCAACTTCATGCATCAACAATATCCATCATTCAATTTGACAGTATATATATTTATATCTTTTCAATGAGTAAGATGCATAAAAAATAAATTTGACTCATTGGGATGTAACGAAATGGGGGAGGATATCCTGGCAGTTTATCTTTAATTTGAGGATACAGGTGAATAGTGGACATTGAAAAAAACCTATAGTTGATGATTAAATATAATTTTTTAAAATAATGGATTTTAACGAAATTTTATCTTCAAAATATTTTCATCATGAAAAAATATAGGATATGGAGAAACAATTCCTGGGACTATGTAAAAAGGGTGGGGAAATAGTTCTATGTATTAATATAACTTTACATGTTTATCAATTCATTTTAAGGATACATAAATAATATAAAGAGTCTAATTATCCATTTATTTAATTGCATAAGGTAAATCTTTCGAGCAACACTACTCTGTAAACCATTTTATTCAAATGAGGATATAGTATCATGTCCTATCAATATAGAAAAATAATTCTATATGTCTTATAACATCGATGGAATATAAGAGAATAAGATATATGCATAGATAAAAAATTAATGGGGAAGAATATAAAGTGTAATTTTACAATATGTGATATCTATAAAAGGAAACACCATGGTACAAGATTAAAAGGTTGAGATGTTGGTTCATTTTTGGGTGAAAAAATACATTATTCTCATTAATGAAAGGGTAGTGGAGAATCCATAAAATTACATTTTTAAAATTATTAGGAGTTGGGGAAATACCCTAATCAATTCCCCAATATCAATGGATGTTAACATGAAAGAATCCCCTGGTGGAAGGGAGATGTTATGAAATTACTACAATTGATGTAGATGCTCCTCAAGATGGGATAAAATGTATACATATCATAAACTATAGGATTTCAAATGTTTTATTTGTTTTTTATTCTACCAAATATTTTATAACTAAATATTTTATTAAATTATATAACATCACCACCTCTACGATTAGATAATGTATTGATGGGGAAAACACCTAATGATAGGATGAATTCATAATAATTCTATTAATCTTATCAAATAGAATTTTGGGGTAAGTATCATCCTATGAATTATATAATTCTTCCTATTATTAAATTTTATGTAATCTTGCATTTATATTCTCCCATAGTGTAGATCCCATATCAATTGTTGAAGAATATATGTTACATTTGATATTCAAAATCAACTATCAATCATATATTTATGTGATATTGAACATAAACACCAAATAGAAATTACTTTGATCATATGGGATTTATTACATATTATTGAGGAATATTTATCTCAAATGTTTTGGGACAAAATCAACATAGAAAATTTGCCTATTATTTTAGAACATGCGAACCTATTTCTTGAATAAATTCCTTGTCTTCTCCTAAATCATTCTATTTAGATTTTAGTATGTTCCACGACTACTGTAATACTTATTTCAATGTCACTAAATTGAATGAACTAAATTGAGTTTCAATAATTTGTGTGAAAAATCTAGGAGAGTATAGATAAGGTATACATTTCGAATATTAATTCCCCATGGGGTTAGCTAATTTCTTTTATTAAGAATAAAGATGAATTAATGTATCATTTTATTGATTATTAGTAACTTAGCAGGGTAAATATTAATAAAATATATCCCCTAAAATGTATCAATTATATTCTCAATCCATTATGTTTAGCTTTATACTTTTACATGATTTATTTTTTATCTATATATCATTAGATAAGATCAAGACGTAAGACATACCCAAAAAAACCATATATATATGGTATGATCATTTTGAAATTATAATAATTCTATTTGGACTTGTCAATGACCATCATATCTTTATGTGTTTTTTAATAGTGTCATTTTAAATCTTTGTATTCATTTTTGGATGCCTTAAGAGATGATATTATTATATATTAATTAAGAAATTAAAAGAAATATTATCATTTAAGAACTATACTAAAGTGTCTGATGAAGTATAAGTTGTAACGACCCAAAGTTTAATTAATGGAAAATCCCTCTTGATCTAATTAAATTTCTCTTTATGTAAAATGTTTAGATAAAATGTCAAATTATTTGGTTTTATGTTATGAATTTTTATCGTTGCTAATATAGACTTTGAACAGTGCTCACAAGATTAGTATAAATATAGGGATTTAACAAATTCAATTTACTCAGACAAAAGAAGTGATGGCCTCGTCTAGTAGAATTGCTCCATACATAGCCCATTTTTTGGAGCTCGGAAAAGAGGTAGCATCCTTGGGCTTCGCTCATGACCAAGCCCAAGCTGAGCTTCATCATGTCAAGCTCGAACGGGACTGCCTACGGGAAAAGTGGAAGTTGATAGAGATTACCACTCGAGCAATGTTATCTGAGGCACCCCAAGAGTCTATCACCATCGCACACCTTACCCTTAAGTCTTATTCGGCTGTTTTAAGGGGTTATGTAACAAATCGCTAGTACTATGCTCTTGTATATTATTTTTGTATATAATAATGAATATACCTCCTTGTCTTTTTTGCTACATTGTAAACAGTTTTAAAGTAAAAATAGTGTTTTAGTTATTATTTAATTAAGAATTATATTTTTTATAAATTAAGGGATTTTTTGAATTAAATAATATTTTAATAAAATATTATTATTATTGTTAAATTATTTTTTATTATAAATAAATTATCTTATAATTTTATGAATGCAATTATAATTTTTATTAAGGTTTGAAATACATTTCTGTCAAAACCCTTGAATTTTGGATAAATGTCAGTTTTTATTTTAAAAGTGAAAATTCACATATTTAGAAAATTATTTAGATAAAATAAATTTTATATCTGGAATCAGGATGTCGAAATTATCCAACGGTGAATTTTTCATAATTTTCTAAGACAATCAAATTTTTGGGTAAAAATTAAATACCGTTTAAATATATAATGTGTTTTATGACATCATAATGACCCAATAGTGATGTAATAAAATACTATATGATTTATTTTCAGACAATATATGTTTTACCATTAAAATAATGCAATTTTGGGTTTGTTTGACTAACTTTTCAAAGCATTAATGGACCCCTCAAAACTTATTAAACACCTTGTCTTTTTAAATTAATTTCCATAGGAGTGTGACTCACCTCCACATAAGAAACCCTATTATTTTAAGAATTTCTGACTTTTTCCTTATAAAATATTTTTTTCCTCCTCCCTTTTCCAAAAAACATGCGCAAAAACCATGGGATGGTTTGTGGTTTGGATTAATTTAATATAAGGGGTCCCAAACCTAAATACTAAAGAATTCCTTCACCTTTCCTATATAAACACACCCAAGCTCCCACTTCCTCCTCACTCAATGACTTTGGAGTTTGTCCAAACTCTGCCCTACTCTCTCTATAATCATCCCAAGGTTCCCCAATCTCCCAAGAAGCCTTTCACAAGCCTCTCTATAGCCTTTGGAAGCACACTTCCAAGTAAGGGTTTCTTTCTTCCTTTCTCATTTTCGTCCAATTTTCTTTAAGATGTTTTGCCCTTTTAATTTCAATTATGAATATTGCGGTATGGTTTCAAACCTCCCTCATACAGTCATCTTTATGTTTGAATGATGGGATACCCCTTTCTCTCTCATTAAATGCCTCCCATGTACACCCGTTACTATGCCGAAATTCCAAAAGAAACTTCTCTCTCCTCATTTACATTCAAGCAATACTTTTGTATCATGAATCTGAATTCCATTAAAATTGTTGGGAAATGTATCTATATGACCCCATTAATTTCCATTTCATGTAGATATGGTTAGAAACTTCTTTCTCTCTCATCAACTATTTTTATGAATTCTTATGCCACATCATTACACTGCCGAAATCACACTGATTTTCTAAACCAATTCCATTGTGTAGTGAATACCATGCCCATTTCTCCATCAAGGGTATTCACCTTTATGCACATTTACTTTTTGATTATAATGATTCATGTATGAATTCCATATTCCTTTATCGTGGAATAAATGATTATGTTTAATGAATCCATGTTTTATGATCCATGTGGCACACTTATGCATGAAATGAAATTTTTAAGAAGGGTGCGCCCTTATAGCGCTCCAATGCATTGGGTAAAGTATTGTATCTTGATACGTCATGTGAAATTAGTGTTGACTCATTCTAATTCAAGTGAAACGATGGTTTACTCATGCTTTATGTGCAATGAGGATTTACTCATGCTCCATGTGCAATGAGCCTTGGCTCATGCTAATTCCATGTTAAGTGTTGTTGTCACATTTCCATGTTAGGATTATCATGCTTTATCATGCCTTTATGTTCATGTTTCTCTTGTTCTCTATTGATATAGCTAATGTCTAACATTTATTGTACTCCTCATGTTATTCCATGGGTATTCCCTTACTGGGCTTTATTTCTCACCCTTTTCTTATGCATGTCCTCAGGTTATCCCATGAAATGCTAAGTATGAGGGAATGTAGTGGTCATGTAAATGAAGTTTTCAATAAAGATGTTGTATTTCTTGTTTTAAGTTTTTATTTATTGATACTAATCCCCAAAGACACTAAACCTCTTGATCTTAATTGTTGTATCAAGTGAAGTTTAATGTAATAAAGCATGCTTAAGTTGTAATAAAAAGCAGGGTTGTTATAGTTGGTATCAGAGGATAGGTTTAGTTATTTTTGGGATTAGGATTAGAAAACCCTAGTAAATCCTTAGAGACAAGTCTAAGTATAATAAAAACATCCCAAAGTTTCGGTAAGTACTGAGTTAGTGGTTTATCAAACAAATACATCCCTGTCTGGATACGGGCAGGTAGAGGCGGCTCTGGCACAAATGTATCCTAGGGGTAAAACCCGAAAACACCGCTTTCAGCTAGACTCGAATGGGAACTGGTGAACGACCACGGGCCTTGCTGAACTCTTGGTTTCAACCCTCCTGGGGGATATGTTTTGATAAATTCACAAGCTTAGTATGAACCCTTATTAAGGGAATTAAAAAAATGCCCCTAAGAATATATGTTAGAAAGTAGATCATAAAAATCCTAGATTGAAGCCTATAGACTTATGAGTTAAGGAAATAAAAGTGTATTTATAAGTCATCAACTTTTGTATTTGGATTACCTTTTATGTATTACCCCCTAACTTTACTTTTATTCCAGCCAATGGCTGGTAATAAGAGGACTCGGGCTAACAACCGATGTGAAGATCAGTTTGATGACTGTACTAATGAAATGCCCATTCCAATGGGAGTGGGAATCGTGAACTTTTTCATGAATCTCTCTAAGATAACTCAAGATTTGAATAGAAACTCGGGTCAAGAGGAACATCCAAACCCCCCTAAAAAAGAATAAGTTTCTATAGAGAGCTTCATGAGACAAAGGCCTCCTACTTTTACAGGATCATCCGATCCCACGATCGCTGAACAATGGATCAACTCCATTGAAAATATCTTCCCCATCCTTCAATGTTCTGAAAAAGAGAAGGTTCTCCTGGCGGCTTACCTTATAGAGGGTGAAGCTGATCAATGTTGACATTGATCAAAAATATGAATCCTGAGGAGGAGATCGAGGAGTTCAAATGGAAGGATTTCCGGAAGATGTTTTTCGATAAATATTTTCCGTTCACCCTCCGTCTTAAGATGGAAAGGGACTTCCTTTCCCTCAAGCAAAAAGAAGAAGAATCTGTTGGAGCGTATGAGGAAAACTTCAAAAGGATTTCACGATACGCTTCCGACTTTGTCGGTACCCCCGAATGCAAAGTTGAATGCTTCTTTGGTGGGCTGAAGCCTATCCTACGAAAATCATTAGCGATCCGTGACTTCGACAGCTATGAGTAAATTGTCCAATGTTCCCTCAAGGTCAAGATGGAGATAGGGGAATCACAAGGGTATCATGGGCACAAGAAGCGTAAGGTGGAATTCAATGATGGCAGTCCGATGGATAAATCCACCGTTGCTAAGAAGATCCAGCACCCCACTTGCCAAAAGTGTGGGAAAAAGAACCCTGGAAATTGCCTCAAGGGGATGAGGAAATGATTTAAGTGTGGAAGAGAAGGGCACATAGTTGTTAACTGTAGGCAAGAAAGACCAGCGGCAACGATAGAGGAGAGGAACGCTCCGTTCAAACCTCAATGCATTGTTCAATGCTACAAATGAAAAGAACCATGGCATTTTGAAAATCAGTTCCCTAATCCAAGGGTTGTCAGAGGAAACCAACAACCTCCAACGCAGTAAGGAAGAGATTTTTCTATCACTTCTACCAAAGTAAACTCGGACAATAAAGTGGTGAAAAGTATGCTAGTTATTCATTCAAGAATAGCGAACATAATTTTTGATTCAGGTTCTACGCATCCTTTTATATCTTGAATGTTTAGTAGAACAATCCAAGCACCACCACAAATCATGGATGTAAAGATGTCAGTGAGTACAAAAAATAGGCCAATCATTGCATCCCATGAATATTAGTCCTCCCCTATTATAATATATGGATTGAATTTTCCGGAGAACCTCGTCATACTCCCTGTAGTGGAATTTGATGCAATTCTTGGCATGGATTGGCTTTCCTTATATAGAGCCAACATAAATTGTCAAGAGAGGGAAATCACACTCTATATGGAGAATCGACCCCCGATTCTTTACAAGTGTAAGGAGGAAGATGAATCTCCTTTAGATCCATCATCTGAAGAATGGATATTAATACCCAATGAGCATGCGTATCTAGTTCAGATGATTGATTCCAAGGAAGAAACCATCCTTGAAGAAATGCCTATTGTGAGGGAATTCGCTGAAGTGTTTACCGAGGAACTCCCCTGTCTTCCTCCTAGAAGAGATGTTGAATTATCAATTGAACTTATACCTGGGACACTACCAATATCCAAAACTCTATATAGAATAGTTTTTGTTGAGATTTAAGAGTTGAAGAAACAACTATAGGATAATCTGGATAAAAGTTTTATACGCCCAAGTGCTTCACCATGGGGTGCACCAGTCCTCTTCATCAATAATAAGGATGGGTCAATGCGCCTTTGCATAAATTATCGTGAGCTCAACAAAATTCTGATAAAGAACAAGTATCCTCTGCCACGAATAGATGACTTGTTTGATCAGCTGCATGGAGCACAATACTTCTCCAAGGTAGATTTGCGGTTGGGATATTATCAAGTAAGGGTGAAGAAAGAAGACGTCCCCAAGACTACTTTTCGTACAAGATATGGGCACTCTGAATTCATAGTAATGCCTTTTGGACTCACTAATGCTCCAGCAATCTTCATGGACTTGATGAATAGAGTCATTAGGGATTACCTTGACAAATTTGTGGTAGTATATATAGATTATATTCTAATATACTCCAAAAACAAGGAGGATCATGAGGAGCATTTAAGAACCGTACTAGAGACTTTGTGCAAGGAGAAGCTCTACGCAAAGTACAGCAAGTGTGTGTTCTAGTTGAAGGACGTCTCATTCTTAGGCCATATCATCAGAAGCAATGGGATATCTGTGGATCCCTCCAAAATATATGAAATTGAGGGATGGTCGAGGGCAACATCAATAACGGATATCCATAGCTTCTTGGGGTTAGCTAGATATTATCGACGATTTGTGAGAAATTTCTCATGATTTTCCAACAATCTTACCAAGATAACTCTAAAGGGAATAAATTTTACTTGGAGTGATGAATGCGAAGAAAGCTGTAAGGAGTTGAAAAGGAGGCTTATCACTACACACGTGCTCACTTTACCCACAAGTGGGGAACTTTTTTGGGTATTTAGTGATGCTTCGAAGAAGGGATTAGGCTGTGTGCTGATGTAGAATGATAAAGTGATATCCTATGCCTCAAGGTAGTTGAAAATCCATGAGCGAAACTATCCAACACATGATCTGGAGTTAGCGGTGATGATCTTTGCCTTCAAAATCTAGCGGCATTATCTCTATGGGGAGAAATGTGAGATATATACTGACCACAAGAGTCTTTAATATATATTCACATAGAAAGAGCTTAATATGCACCAGAGAAGATGGATAGAGCTCATCAAGGATTATGACTGTTCAAAACATTACCACTCTGGGAAAGAAAACAAGGTGGTAGATGCCCTAAGTAGAAAGGATCTAGTGATTCTATCAATGATGGGAATTGAGATGGATCCAATCTTTTTAGACTTGATAAAGATGGACAAGGGAATCATAAACAAGGGGACATCATCAATCCTTTCACAAATGATTGCTCAACCGTATCTTTTGGAAAGTTTAAAGGATGATCAAAAGGATGATGTGGGAATTCAAGAAAAATTGCAAGCTATCGAAAAAGGTAAATCCTCAGAGTTTAATGTTAATGAAGATGGAATTGTGCGATTTGAGAAAAGACTACGTGTTCCATCATGTTCGGAGCTGAAGAAGGAACTTTTGGATGATGCACATAGTTCAAATTTCTCTATTCACCTAGGGAGTACAAAGATGTATCGAGATATCTGAGAAAACTTTTGGTGGGATAATATGAATAAGGAGATCACTGAATATACATCAAAGTGCCTAGTGTGTCAGCAAGTGAAGGTAGAGAGGTAGAAGTATAAGGGGATGATGCAACTATTTCCCATACCAGAATAGAAATGGTAGAACATCACCATTGAATTTGTCACCAGACTTCCCAGTAAATCTAAAAGAAAAAATTCAATCTGGGTTTTTTTGGATCGTCTTACAAATACTGCACACTTCATTGCTATACAGAAGGATTTCTCATTGGATCAACTAGCACAGATATATATCAGGGATGTGGTAAGGCTGCATAGAGTACCACTATCTATTGTGTCTGACTGAGATCCAAGATTCACCTCTATGTTTTGGAAGAGTCTTCAACATGCTCTGAATACTGAACTGAACTTCATTACGTCCTATCATCCTCAAACCGATGGCCAATCTGAGTAGAATATCCAAACACTTGAGGACATGTTGAGAGCGTGCTCAATGGACTTTAGAGGAGGATGGGATCAACATCTTAATCTGGTTGAGTTCTCTTATAACAATAGTTTCCACTCGAGTATCAAAATGGCACCATATGAAGCCCTGTATGGGAAAAGGTGTAGAACACTGGAATGTTGGGATGAGGTCGGTGAACGTAAGATGCTTGGACCAGAAATGGTCGATGAAATGGTGGAGAAGGTGAAAACCATTCAGCGGCATATCAAGGAATCCTAGAGTCGAAAGAAGAGTTATGCAGATAATTGTCGATGAGACCTTGAGTTTAAAGTTGGAGACATGGTTTTTCTACGCATGTCTTCATGGAATAAGGTCATGAGGTTTGGATAGAAAGGGAAGTTAAGTCCAAGTTACATTGGTCCCTTCGAGATTCTTGATCGTGTCGGGGATGCGGCCTATCGACTAGCACATACACCTACCATGGCCAAAGTACATGATTTCTTTCATGTATCCCTCTTAAGTAAATACATACCGGACTCTTCACATGTACTCTCTTCTGAGGTGGTACATTTGGAGGATGATCTTTCTTATGAGGAGCAACCAGTGAAGATCTTAGATCATAAAGAAAAAGTTCTACGAAATAAGACAATTCCCGTAGTCAAGGTGTTGTGGAAAAACCACAAGTTTGAAGAAGCGACTTGGGAATAAGAGGAAATGATGAAGCTGAGTTACCCACATTTGTTTTAGTGTGGGAAAATGAAGATTTTGAGGGAGAAATTTTTTAAGGGGGGAATATTGTAATGACCCAAAGTTTCATTAATGATAAATCCATCTTCATCTAATTAAATGTCTCTTTATGTAAAATGTTTATATAAAATGTAAACTTCTTTGGTTTTATGTTATGAATTTCGAACATTGCTAATATAGCCATTGAACAGGGATCACATGATTAGTATAAATATAGGGCTTTAATAAATCCAATTTACTCAGACAAAAGAAGCGATGGCCTCGTCCAGTAGAATTGCTCCATACGAAGCCCATTTTCTAGAGCTCAGAAAAGAGGTAGCATCCTCGGTCTTCGCTCTTGAATAAGTCCAAGATGAGCTTCATCATGTCAAGCTCGAACAAGACCGTCTACAGGAAAAGTGGAAGTTGATAGAAATTACAACTTGAGCAATGTTATCTAAGCCACCCCAAGAGTCTTTCACCATCGCACACCTTACCCTTAGGTCTTATGCGGCTGTTTTAAGGGGTTATGTAACAAATCGCTAGTACTATGTTCATGTATATTATTTTTGTATATAGTAATGAATATACCTCCTTGTCTTTTTTGATACATTGTAAATAGTTTTAAAGTACAAATAGTATTTTTAGTTATTATTTAATTAAGAATTATATTTTTTTTAAATTAAAAGATTTTTTGAATTAAATAATATTTTAATAAAATATTATAATTATTATTAAATTAATTTTTATTAAATATAAATGATCTTATAATTTTATGAATGCAATTATAATTTTTATTATGGTTTGAAATCCATTTCTGTCAAAACCCATGAATTTTCGATAAATGTCGGTTTTTATTTTAAAAGTGAAAAGTAACATATCTATAAAATTATTTAGATAAAATAAATGTTATTTCTAGAATCAGGAGGTCAAAATTATCCAATGGTGAATTTTTCATAATTTTCTGAGACAGTCAAATTTTTGGGTAAAAATTAAATACCGTTTAAATATATAATGTGTTTTATGACATCATAATGACACAATAGTGATGTAAGAAAATACTATAAGCTTTATGTTTGGACAATATATGTTTTACCATTAAAATAATGTAAATTTGGGTTTTTTTGACTTACTTTTAAAATCATTAATGGACCCCTCAAAACTTATTAAACACCTTGTCTTTTTAAATTAATTTCCATGGGACTGTGACTCACCTCAAGATAAGCAACACTATTATTTTAAGAAGTTATGACTTTGGCCTTATAAAATATTTTTTTCATCTTCCCTTTTCCAAAAACCATGTGAAAAAATCATGGGATAGTTTGTGGTTTGGATTAATTTAATATAAGGGGTCCCAAACCTAAATAATAAAGAATTTATTCACCTTTCCTATATAAACCCACCCAAGCTCCCACTTACTCCTCACTAAAAGCCTTACGAGTTCATCCAACCTCTGCCCTACTCTCTCTAGAATCCTCCCAATGTGTGCCAAGCTCCCAAGAAACCTCTCACAAGCCTCTCTCTAGCCTTTGGAAGCACACTTCCAAGTAAGGTGTTTTTTTCTTCCTTTCTCATTTTTGTCCAATTTTCTTTAAGTTGTTTTTCCCTTTTAATTTCAATTATGAATGTTATAGTATGGTTCCTCACCTCCCTCATAATTCCATATTTATGTTTTAATTATGTGAGACCCTTTTCTCTCTCATTAAATGCCTCCCATGTACAGCCGTTACTATGCCGAAATTCTGAAAGGAACTTCTCTCTCCTCATTTACATTCAAGCAATACTTTTGTATCATGAATCTAAATTCCATTAAAATTGTGGGGACATGTATCTATACGACCTAATTACTGTCCATTTAATGTAGATATGTTGAGACACCCCTTTCTCTCATATCAACCATTTTTATGAATTCTTATGCCACGCCGTTACGCTGCTGAAATCGCACCGATTTTCTAAGCCAATCCCATTGTGTAGTGAATACCATGCCCATTTCTCCATCAAGGGTATTAACCTTTATGCACATTTACTTATTGAATTCCACATTCCTTTATCATGGAATAAATGATTATGTTTAATGAATCCATGTTTTATGATCCATGTGGCACACTTATGCATGAAATGAAATGTCTAAGAAGGGTGCACCCTTATAGTGCTCCAATGCATTGGGTAAAGTATAGTATCATGATACGTCATGTGCAATGAGTATTGACTCATGATAATTCATGTGCAAAGAGGTTTTACTCGTGCTTTATGTGTAATGAAGATTTACTCATGCTCCATGTGCAATGAGCCTTGGCTAATGCTAATTCCATGTTAAGTGTTGTTTCCACATTTCCATGTTATGGTTATCAAGATTTATCATGCCTTTATGTTCATTCTTCTCTTGTGATATATTGATATGCCTAATGTCTAACATGTATTGTACACCTCATGTTATTCCATGTGTATTCCCTTACTAGTCTTTATAGCTCGCCTTTTCTTATGCATGTCCTCAGGTTATCCCATGCAATGCTAAGTACGAGGGAATGTAGTGGTCATGTAAAGGAAGTTTTCAATAAATATGTTGTATTTAATGTTTTATGTTTTTATATAATGATCTTAATCCCTAAAGACACTAAGCCTCTTGATATTATTTGTTGTATCAAATGAAGTTTTATGTAATAAATCATGTTTAAGTTGTAATAAAAAGCAGGGTTTTCATAGATGTTAACTGAAAAATTTACCAATTGTGAATTTTGGATTCAGTATAATACATTATTTGTTCAAATAATATCATGTGGGGGTATATTAATGGATGTTTCAATGTTAGAATTTATTTAGAAATGGTACATACTGACCATGGTAAAACAAATATCTATAGTTTTCTTGGGTTTAATGGATAATATTGATGCTTGGTGATATATTTATTAGGTATATTTAACCTTCTATAAAATTTAACATGGAATGAGGATAATGTAACACCCTAATATTTTAAAATAAAAACATTATGTCTGATATCATATTAAACACACAACATCATGTTTAAATACGCCACAAAAATATATTACATATATAACATAAGCCTTAAATCTGAGTTTATGAAAAGGAATAAGTATGACATATATATATATATATCATACTAATTATAAATTTATTGATAAATTCATAGAAAAAAATCACTCAATTTATAATAATTAAATTTTATTCATCAAAAATTCATTTTCTTCAAAAATGACTTTATGGAATTTTCTCATAAAATATAATAATAAATTTATATAAATTTTAAAAAAATTAATATATAAAATGAAAATAATTTGTTAAATAATCATATAATTATTAACTTATTGTATATTTTTTATATGTTTTTGGAAAATAATGATTTTTCATGGAATAGTGAATTTTAATAATTATTTTAAAACTATAATTTCTTTTCAATAAATTACCTAATTCAAAAGAAAAAATTATTAATTGAATTTTAAATTAATTATTATAATTATAATTTAGTTATATTTAGTCTAATTTAATGTGTTTTAATCCTATATATATGGTATTTTATTATATGGTTATTTTTGGGATTAATTTTTTTTTTCTAACAATGATTTTATTTTGCATATTTTTTCCTATTTTAATTATTTAAAATAACCTATAATAAAGAATGTTTTAAAATAAATTTAAAGATAACATGTCTATAAATTTTAATTTATATTCATATAACTAATAATACATGTTATAAAGTTAGTATATGATGATATTATCCTTGAAAAATACCTTTCATAAAAACAAATTTTTCGATAGGTTTTTTCTGTTCATCATTAAATTATATTTTTAATAATACTGGGATTAAATTTTTTAAAATGGATTCCATATTTTTAATTTCAATACTTTATTTTATATAATAAGTTCAAATTATTTTTTTATTACAAATATTGAGAACAATATAGATATTTTACCACAGTTAAGGTTAAAACATGTTTATAAGGAGAGAGACTTCTTGATGATCATTCTTGCGGAAACCCTAAGCTTCCTTTGCTTCAATGGCGATTCGAGGATTCCTGATCTCCTTACCTAATTTTATCAATGGATTCATTCAACACGGAATGGGAAATGGCCTTCAAGGGCTATCGTCAAGCACCGAAGAAAATTTTTAAACCTTCGGGTCTCCAGGATTCATTGATTCTTTGAAAGAATATTTTATCCTTCACGGAGGTGCTTTCTGGTTCTTCAAATCCTACAAAGGAGGATTCCTCTAAATCTGAAAATATCACCAGGTTAGAGAATGGTGGATTCTCAGTTGTTTCAGATCCGGATGCACTGTAGTAGCGGCTGGACCTTTGTACATTTTCATTACTAGGTCGTGTTATTTACTCAAAGTGTGACAAACCTTGGTCCTTTGCTGATCTTAAAAATTGAATATCTCACTGCTGGAATTTACGAGATTGGAAATTCATTTCAATTGTAAAAGGGTATTTTCACATTATTTTCAACTCCTCTGCTTCCTTCAATTCGGTTTGGAACCTAGGAAATCTTCAACTCAAGCCTGGTTTACTATGGTTATCAGATTGGGATGTTAATTTTAACCCTTTCAATCTCAATCAATCTAATGGACAAATTTGGGTATGTTTGCATGGTTTAAATTGGGTATATTGGCATCCTAGAATCCTCAATGACATTGCTTCATGTATTGGCACCCCTTTGAGGCTAGATCAACGTACCTTGGATGGTGAAAGTGGTTATTTTTCCCGAATTCTTGTGGACATTAATTTGGAAATCAAAAGTCATGCTTCTATCATGTTTACTGCTAATGGTTTTAAATCTGATATTTTATTGGAATATGAGAATGTTCCCTAATTTTTTGATGTTTGTAAGATTGTGGGGAATAATGTATCAAAATTTTAGGATGATCCAGAGGATTGCCAAGTTTGAACCTAATGTTTCTGAATGGACTGATATTAACATAAATAAAAAGAGCAAGGCTGTTTTTATTGAGAAAAAGGGAATTCTAAAATCAGTTGACCCTCCTGTTAAAACTCAGGTTCATTATTCCAGTGCAAATGCTTCAACTTCAATGAATTCTGCTTCCTCCTCATCACAAAGAGTTTCATGGGCTGATATGGTTGAGGAGGATGAACAGAATTTACAATCTGTTCCTAAGGTGGTTCATCCAGTTATTGAATGGGTTTCAAAGGAGGACCTTAATATATTCTATGAAATTTTCAATTCTGTTTGCAACATAGTGCATGATTTACATACTAAGGAAGCTAAATTCCAGTTTTCTCTGGATTTTCATAATGAAATCCATGTTTTTATATTACCTTTAAAGGTTGATACTGAAGAGGGAATAAATGATGCAAACCTGGACACTTTCCCAGAGGATGAAGCTGGGCAAAATTGTGGTCCTGCTTCAGCTATAGAATTGGACAGCATCACTGCTCAGGAGAACTTGCAGCTTCTTACACCTATTTCTACTGCTATGTAAAATGCTGTCATGGGGAGCTAGTCTACTACTTCTGCTATGATAAATTATGATCATTCTATTTTTTCTTCTTCTACTGTTAACAGTACTGTTGACACATTGAATGTATCTACTTCATCTGAAAATAATGCTCAAAATGATGCTTCTCAATGTATTTCTGCACACATTTCTGTTCCATATGTTTCTTCTAACAATGCATGCAGTATGATGAATCCTCCTTGCACTCAAATGAACTATAATTTAGCATTGTATGATCTGAATATCTCTACACATGTCCCTTATTCTTCTGTAATGCATGCACCTCATTCTGGTCCCCATAGATGCTCACAAGTAATTTCAAAGGACAGTGGGATACCTAAAGCTGTAAACATTGATGACCTTCTTCAAGGCTCCATAGGTCCTCAAATCTCGAAAAGGAAAGTAGTTAGACCCCCTAATGCGGGAAAAATCACAGATACTACTTTAAAGGTAAAGAGTTCAAAACATATCCCCATAATAACTAAAGCATATCTTGTAGAGCTGGAAGAATCTGGTGAATAAATAACCATGAGATTTCTCATGGCTGGGTCATGACACTTAATGGAAATAGCTTGGACAACAAAGGATTCGAAGCTACCGAGTTCACATGGAGCTGAACCTGACTGTGAATGGGCTGGACAACATGGATTTGGGTGATTTACATTGCTGGTTAGATCCATCCTAGGTGGTGTTGTTACCTCTTTATGAGGTTAGTTGTAAAGAGTCTCTGCACTTGCATATCTTGTAACCTTCTTTTTAATAAAATTACCTCATCCATTTGGTCGAGGGACCATTCTAAAAAATGTTTATAAGGAGATAAACTAAATATGTAAGGGTTACAATTATCTATAAACTTATCTAAACTATATTGTATGGACATATTTATTCCTTATATCATAAAATTCTCAATAATTGTCCATTTTTACCATCTTTTAACATGTAGAATGGGGTTATAACTTTTTAATGTCACAAATTCCATGTATGTCATATCCTTCACTTATAAAAGGTCGTCGTCTATCTTATCCTTCACTTATAAAAGGTTGTCGTCTATCTTATCCTCTTCACACAAAAAAATAATTAAAGTTTTTAAAATACCTTAAAAATAACTTCCTCAATTACCTTAACACATATTATACTACTTGGATATATTTTAAATACCTCATAGGAATAATTTTGGTGCAAACATAGATACGTCATCCAAAGAAGAGATGTTCTTAACCAATTATTTTTATTAATTTCATCATCCACCTACAAAAAATATTTTTCAAACATGTTGACATAATAATAATATTATATCTAATATACTATTATATTATTGTGTTAATTTAATAACCAACATCCATTTCTTATTCCTTTACACGGGAAACTAAACCATCATTCTTGTGTACAGAGGACTTCCACCTCCCAAAGAAATGTAATTCATTTTCCATCACTTCCTTTCATGTATGATTATAATGATGTAATTAGTGATTATATATTATATTAATGACATATTTATCATTCATTAAATATAAGTTATCATTTATTTTTTACCTTCCAATTCACTAAAAAATGATAACATCATAGGTTTATACATGTAGACTACTACCTCCATGAAGCTATGTGTTACCTTTTTCATGACAACATCACATTTAGGATATAAATTAGCATAGACAAATAAATAATATGTCATTTATTATATAATTATCGTTCTATAAATAATTAATAACACATACCTTATATCCAAAATTATTATTGAAAAATGAAAATGTTACGATTGTGTATGCATGACCTATTGTCTTTATGATCATAACATACTTCATTTTACATAGCCATAATTAATGATCAGTTTTTTAAAAATAATTTTTTTATAAAAATGGTTAATATTTCATTATTAATATTTTGGAGATGATGTAATAATTACCACATTTAAAATATTCAACCTACCTAATTCAATTTTGACATATATTTCAAATATCATTAAAACATCCAAAGTAAAATTAAATTAATAACTAATTGTGTATAGAATGAACTAATAAAAAATAAAATGTGTAATCTAAATTAAAAAGATTATATAAGTAAATAATTATCATATTTTTATTATTCATGATGAAAAATGAACTATGATATGCTTTGGACTCAATGTGTGGGTCACTATAACTTATTACCATATTTTAATTTTTTTAATGATATATTTTTAAATCATTCTCTTCAATGTGAATGGTCATATAAATGTTTTATAATAATTATTATTTATTCTTAAATGGATAGTAAAATTATTTTTTTTATCATAATTCACTTTCTTTTAAAAAAAATTAAAATAGAATCTTTTTAATTTTTTATATAGGGCACTTTATTTAAGAAATCAACTTTTTACTGTTTCATTTTTAACTATTTTCCTCCTTGTACACATGTTTAAAAAATTTATGACTATAATTATATGGAAATGATATTTTAATAAAGTTAATTTTATATCTATTTATACTTCCTTCAAATTTTTTTCTTCCAAATTAATCTTTTTATGAAATGTTTTGACCTTCTTTTCAAAAGACAAATAGAACGATTTATTTTAGTGAATATAGAGAAATTTGATTTCCCAACCATCATATCTATTATATAATTTTTTTTATTTTATAATAATTTCGGTTTTATTAATATAATAATCATATTTCACTTTTTATAAGTATTTTGGTATTAAATTTATTCTTAAAAATAAAATATTATTTTAATATCCAGAAGTGTTTTTCATATGGTTTTAAAATAGTTTTTTGGGGTTTCATGTAATTTTTTATTTATGATATGATACATGATCATTATTAATAATCAAGGATGAGCCTGATATAGATTATATAATGGATTATCATATATAGAACTAGGTAATTCTGATATATTTTATTTGAAGCATTCACCCAGATTTTTCTTGGTTAGACCGATATGGATTATATGATGAGTTTAACCATATAGGGCTCTAATTATTTTTCTAATTTTTTTTGTCTTAATAGAAAATAATGAAGAAGTTAATAGAGGTTTTTTCCTATGGATTTGACTTAGATCATGTTATTTGATTCATAGTTTTGAAAAGGGGTATGAATGTGATTCCAAATATTTCCATAAAATGGATTTATTTTCATTCTATGGGTTTCAAAGATTTACTTTGATAAAAAAGTGTATATTTTTCATGTGGAAGGGATTTATTTTTTATCTTCAATAGACATGGAAATAAATCTATAAATTATATGTATTATTTTTTCATAGGACTAACATATTTCTTCTATTATATCCATTACTGATATTTTTGAGCATATCCAAAAAAAATGTTTTTCATATTGTTTATTTATGGTAAAGGGAAAGGACAATGTCATGTTAAATTTTTTGAATATTTTTCATGAATATAAATCATGTCTTATTTTAAAGAATTTAATTTTTATGAAAAATACACACTAATAGAAATTTAAAATATATAATTTATAGTTTTGTTTTGTATGATTTTGACCTACTTCTTTAATAACCGAAATTGGAAAATATCCTCAAATGTAAGATAATTAATTCTTAACATTGGACTAAAAATTATGCTAAATTTATTTCCTCGTTCATATTGTTGGTATGATAGGAATGTTTCATGAAAATCTGGATATTAGGATGTAATTTGATCTTAAGTAAAAAAACTTTATAACCAAAAATAATACTATTCTTGGGAGAATCACAATAATTTTGCATAAATAGAATGATTTTAATTAAGATTTCATGGTTAAGGATATATTAGTATTTATCCTTCACATAAGATGGTTAATTAAGGTTAATTTAATAAACTCGCCTGACCTTTTTTTAGTAAATGGATAGATCCATTAGGGACAAAATAAAAAAATTAAGTGAAGTAAAATGTTGTGGTATCTTGAATGATTAACTATATGGAATAATAGATATAGTAGAAACTCTTATGGAAATTCATAACTAGTTATCATGAAATATTATTTAAAACTTGAACATGTGTGAATTCCTTAGCACATAAAATATGAGATAAATTAATCATTATGGGTTATCAAGTGATAATTAAAATGTGAAAAATATTTAATGACCAATGTGTAAATAATGAGGGAAGAAGAACACATGAATATATCCTAATAATATGGGAAGATTTTTTTATTTGGGAAAATAGGGAATAATTAAATAATATCTCTATGAAAGAAGAAGTATTTAGTTATTTCTATAATGGGAAAGAAATTTTTTCCCATGATATCAATTAAATGTGTTAAATTTTGGGAGTATAAGAGTTATGAAAATTGATATCCCTGAGGTAAATCTAAAGAACAAGATCAAAAAATCTATGAAGATAAATTTATAGAAATTATACTAACCAATATAGTTAAATATTTGGAAACTGAAAATAACATATGAGAGGTATGGGTTATATATTAGATTATATTGTGAATTTCATGAATCATAGGGAATGATTCATATTTTTGTTTATAAGAATAAATTATTAAGGGATAATATGGAAAATAATTGTAAATGGATTTCAAAGAATGTTTAGTGATTAAGGTGTTTACATACATGCATTCAAGTGATATGATATAGTGGTACATTTTAGGATGATCATAGAAATTAATAAATTAATTATCTTTTGTTTTTTTGGGTGGGATTATTTATGGAAACATTTATTGAGTTTTGATGGATATTTATGGTATATGTAACCATATGTTTAAAATTTAAAAATATTGTTTAATAGAGAATGGTAATTTCTTTTTTTTTTGAAATTATATTATAGTTATTTATAACCTTTAGTGTTTATATGATCTCTAATTGTTAAAAATATTTTATAGGATTTTAATTTTATGTATGAGAATGTTTTAATAATTGTATAAATATGGTATTACAAAATGGAAAATCCTTAGGTTGGGGGAAAAACCTTCATATATATCTAGGCCAATAGAAATGACTATACAACTGGAGTCTAAAAAATGGGGCAACTCCAAAAGCTGGATTATGTGATGTCCTGGCTAGTATGACATGATTTTATCACTTAAATGCTTAGAAGTATAATAGTTATGGTGATTTCATAGAACATTTTTATCATATGGATGACCATGATATTGGAAATTCATTTGGTTATTAGGTGATTTATTTTATTTAGAATCAAGTTCATGATTTATTGAACCTTTTATGATTATGGTAGACAAAACACTAAGTGATTTTAAATGAGGAATAAATATTGATTTATCATTTATACACATAAATGATTTTATAAAGGATTTCAGGTGATAAGATTTATTTATGGGTAGGATTAATATAACATGAATATTATATTAGTAGAGAACATTAATTTTGTTCAATGAGATATTAAAATAAATTAGTGTTATTTTCTGATAACGGTTAAATTGTTCTTGAAAGGATATGTTTTTATTTATTTTTTATTTTTGGGTTACAATATTATTTTGGAATATTTTGAGAAATTTTAATTATAGTTTCCTATTGAATGATCTAATATAAAAAATGGGTCTTATTGTTGATTCCTTAGAGATTAAAGTTTTATATCATCATATGAGGATTTATTAATTTTAGAAATTATCTGACATTATACTATGATTTTTTTTTTATTAATGTAAAAAGGCCAAAGGAATAGCTTTTCAACCTTTTGTTTAATTATGTTATCTATTAAAAGTATATTTTAGTTCTTCATAGTTAATAAACTATAATTAAATTCTTATTGTTTGGAATGAAAAATTATATTATGTTGTAAATTAATTAAAATATAAGGTTTAACCACTAAATTGAGTATATTATCCTTATTTTGTTATTACAGATTGTAATAAATTCTTCAAATATAGGGAAAAGATATTATAATTTATAATTTTGTCATATTTCCTACAGTTCTTATGAAATAGTGGCCTTTTTGATGCTGCTTTGGATTATGGTTTTATAGTTGTTAACTTTCTCATGATCTTTTAGTTTCTTATTATCAATGTTCTATATGACTTTATATCTTGATCTAGTAATTAATCTATTATCCAATAATATATTTTCACATCCTAATAATTTTTTCCCACTTATAAACCTTGTTATGTGTTATTTTAGGTGACCTTCATTTTCCCTTTTCCTCTCATACAATGAGGATGTTTCATTAATAGTTTTTATGATGCAGGGTTTCAAGAAAGGTATTTTAAATTGTAAAAAAATTATTATAGATATAAAAATTAAATTAAAAAGATGAAACTTATTAAAGGTTAGAGAATGTGACGCCGTAAGATTCTAACATTTGAACATTGTGTTCAATACCATATTTGGCCCGCAACACTAAGTTAAAACAACCCTCAAATATATGACCATTATAAAATAACAATTAATTAGAATATATAAATTTGATTAAATATTTATTATATATATATATATTTCCCAATCAATAAAAAGGTATTGATATTTTTTTTAAATAATATCACAATTTTGTGTAGACATTTTATTCATCAAAATTCATTTTACCTGAAAATATTTTTTATTTATTTTTGTGAGATAATATTTTAATTAATTTTATGAAAATATATAAAATTTGTTTGATTAAACAAAAAATTAATTTTTAAATAATCATATTGAATTGAAATTAATTTAAAATTTGGGTATTTTTCAGAAAATATTGATTTTTTAGTGAATAGTGAAAATACTATTTTTTGTAAAACTACAATTTGTTTCAAAAAAAATTAAATAAATAAATGATACCATTAATATTAAAATTTTATTTTATGTAAAATACTTATTATTATTTATATTTAGTACAATTATATAAGTTTTAGATATCTTTATAGTAGATTTTTCTGTAAGTGTACTTTTTTTGTTAAAACACATTTTTATGAATGTTATTTTAATGTGATCGGTTTATAAAAATTTTAATTAATTAAAATAATCCAAAATGAGAAATTATATTAAATAATTTTTTATATTAATTATCAATAAATTTTTTTTTATATTCATATAATGAATCATACTAGTTATATATTTAACATAAAATCATTGTATTCTTGTAAATTACATTTCATTAAAACTATTTTCGATGGGTTTTTCGAGTTCATATTTAAAATAAATTACTCCTCTTATATGAATTGAATTTTGTAAAATTTAGTAAATATTTATTATATGAACAATATATATTATAATATAATTATATCATAATTTTTGGTTATAATGAATATTTAAAATAGGAAAAAATATTTTACCAAGGTGTTTTTCAAAACAGTTTTACCGGGGGTTAAATTATAAATAAAAAGAGTTAAAAATAGCTAAATACTTGTTAAAATTATATTTTATTTCTATATCGTTTTTACCTTAACTTATATAATCCTTGAAAATGGTCCATTTTGGAGCCTTGGGGCATCAGTAAAATATTGGCATAACTTTTTCTTTTCAAAAATTCCAAATATGTCCTCCCACCAACTTATAAAAGGCTACCCCTTATCACATCCTATTCACACCCTTAAATACTTTTATATAATCAAATAACAATCCAAATTATTTCTTAACATACCTCATAACCTATTAAAATCTATCGATTTTTTATAAAATCAACATGGGATGGATTCAAGTGAAAATATAAAGTGGTCAAATGGAGAATATGTATAATTCTTAACCAAGAATTTCATTTTATATATTATTCCAAAAAAAATTTTGTTTTATATAACTATATTGATAAGAAAAACTAAATATATCGCATATTATGAGATTTTATTTTGTTAATGTAATAGACTGAGTCCATATCTTCTTCCATGAAATTTGGAAATAGAGCCATTAATCAAGGGTACATCATACAAGAGTCTCACAAATTGATATAATTATTAATCTATCAATGCATCTATAAATATGGGTGTTATGATGAAATTAATGTTTATATGTGATATTAATTCACTATTTATCATTATTAAAAAGCAATATATCATTTCACTTTTTATATTTCCATTCATTAAAAAATGATAACATGATTCTTTCATATATGTGGACTAAAGACTAAACAATATAATGTAAATATTTTTTCATAACCACATCACAAGGATGATATATAAGATATTATTTATAGAAAAATTAGTAATTTTTATATCAATTTAATTATTAAAATTATAATATAATACTTAACTTATTTTCATAATGATCTTAAGAAACTAAAAATGTTATTCATGCGTATAAACAACATACTATTTCCATGATTGTAAGAAACTTAATTTTTAATAACCATCATTCATGACTTGTTTTAAAATAATATTTTATGTATAAAAATAGTAATTATGTTATGATTATTGTTTTTTAGATTTTATAATAATAACTTATTTGACTATTTCTAACCTCTAAAAGGCATTTTTGACATATATGTTGAATATCGCCAATACATTTAAAGTATACATAAATGAATTACTACATGCAAAAAAATGGTAAAAGATAAAATAAATGGACTAATAAACGTGGAAAAATTATTAAATAAGTATATAATTAACACAATTTTATTATTTATGAAGATAAATGATGTGTGAGAGGATTTGGACTCACGGTAAGGGACACATAAACATAAAACCTAATATAAATTATATATATATTTATTATCTAAATATTTCTCTTATATGACAATGTTATTATAAATATTTCATGAAATATATTTTTAACTACTTAATGGATTAAATAGGTTATTTTTTCCATATTTTAGTTGTTATTTTTTAAATTAGTTTTTTAATGTTTTACACTTGAGACATTCATTTGAAAATAAAATTTTAATATTACCCTTTTAGAACTTTTAATCCATGTAACTATTTTTATAATTATTTTATAAACGTAATTATAAGGAAATTAATGTTTTATAAATGGAATATTATCTTCCTTTGGACTAAATTTTAATGGTTATTAAAAAGAAATATGTTTAAGGAATGTTTTGAATTTCATTACTAAAGACAAAAAGGAATGTTCTATTTCAACATATATGAGGAAAATGAATTTTACAACTTCTATAACCATAACGTTAATTTTTGATTCCTTTATAATATTTCCTATTTTATTAAAATAAGAAAAAGTATTTTCATTTTTCTGTTTATTTTCATTTTGAAAATGGTAATTTAAAATAAATGTGTATTTTTAATATTGAAAATGGTTTTTTCATATGGTTTTAAATGATTTTTTAAATCATTCAATAAAAAAATTTATTCATTACATGGTAATTTATAATTATTTTGGATCATTAGTAAGGTCAATATATCATATTTTATGATTATTTTTAGATAGAACTGGGTGATATTGATATAGCTAATATGATGGGTGAGATGATATATTGTCGGGTGAGCCTAATATGGCTTATATTACTGGCACACCAATATAATGATCCAATTAAATGTTAAATGTACATTATTTTTATATCAATAGGGAAGTAACTAGAGATTTTTTCCAAGGGATTTAATTGGGAAACATCTATTCTGAGATATAGTTAAACTAAGTTATGAATGGGATGCAATAAGTCAACAAAAAAGGGTTTAATTAGAAATCGATGGGTTTTAAATGTTTTATGTTGGATTTTTTTGTGTTTTTTCAATTGAAATGGATTTATTTAACTCACTCAAATAACCTAGAGATAAAGGTAACCATTTCATAGGATTTCATGTTTTTCACAGGACTAATATATTTATTCTTTTTTGACCCTCACTTATCATTTTATGATCATCCCAAATTTTAAATATGTATTCTAAAAGGATTAATGATATGTTATGGAATGGATTATGTTCTTTTGAATGATATAAAAATTTATCATCAAAATAAAACACGTCTTTTTAAAAATGATTTACATTACTTGTGTAAAGACCCGAACTTTTACCAATGGAATTATTTCCCTTTTTATAGTTATATTATTTTATAAAAAACATACATATAATTTATGTCCCAAAATAACATCATTCATATAAATGATGAAAGAAATAATTTATATTTAAAGAAATTAATAAAATAATCTTAATTGAATAATAACTTGACCCTTGGATTGATAACATGATCATTGGGAATAGTAATCTGGAAAATAGAATAGTAACCTTACCAATGGAAGTATATAAATAAAATTAATCTATATTTTAAATAAAAATATGTCATAATTATATGATAGTATAAGTTAATAAATTTTTTAAATATGATAAATTAAGTGTTGGTATTTTTATAAAACATAAATGTTTATCAATAATTTTATAAATAATATAATGATTTAAAATAAAATTTATTTTAATAAAATATATTCATAAATTAATATTTTGTTTTCTTATGATTATAAGATAATTTTATGAGTCCTTTTATAATTTTTTAGTGTCATTAAATAGTTAATAATTTTAAAATCAATATTTTTCAAATAAATGGTGATTTTAATTAATGAATAATAATATTATATTTAAAAATATATATTTTTAAAAATTGATGCCCTTTTTGAGTTATACACGTCAAAAAAATGGTTAGGGTGATCTATTGGGATTTTTCTAAATTAGATAGAATTTTAGTAAATATTGAAACTTTATAATTTACAATGTTAGCGAAATATATGAACATTTGAGTCCTTTTTGATGTATCGATGATAAAAAAACCATAATATCAAACCTCCCTTTATTATTTAATTTATTTAGAAATAAGGTTCAAAATATTTAAAGTCACGATCCAAAATAATAAAATAAACAAACCTCCTCCCCTAAAATGAAAACCCTCACAACCTCTTATCCTCACACCTTCTAAGCTCTGAAGCTTGTAAAAATTCTTCTCAATCATCTTCTTCAAATCTAGGAACCATTTTTTAAATAAAAAAACACCATACAAATTTACCAAATGAGGTTCTGAATAAGAATAATTCAAGAGGTAAAGTCATCTTCATTTTCATGTAATTTATTTTTAATTCCTTTTCTTTTATGGTTCTCTCCTAACCTACCCTCATCAAGTGGAATGATAAATAAATAATCTTATATATACTATAGTTTCATTATGTTAATGGAATAACCATCATCAAACCTCTTCTCCACTCTATTTTGTTCTAAAAATGAAAATGGCATTCATGAGTTGTTGAGTTATCACCTTCATAGATGACACGTTTCTATTTTCCTTTACCACCTTCATGGTTGGATATAAAAATATTACAATGGTTGAAAAATATTGTAAAATATATGTTATAATTTTTTTCTTTTGTAACTAATATATATATATATAATTAAATAATAAAATCAAACGAGTTATTTATGATCAAAAACAACAAAAATTAATCTAAACAGTTATCATTGACATTTATATAACGAATCATCCTCATATCTAGAAAACAATAACATGTAAGACCAATTAAATTCATTATGTTCATTAATAACTTGTAATTTCAATTTTGGATAATTATCCCCATTTTAAATGGCCTTCCCTACAACTATACAAGCAGACCGATCATAGAAAAAAACCCTCTAGGAATGAAAAAATTGTACTCAATAACTTAACATAATGGTCATTAAATAACGTAAAAAATTATAATAAATTAAATAAATTTTTAATAGGTTACATATTTATTAATTAATTAATATAATTTCATTATCCATGTTATTAATAAGACTTAATCATTGTTACATAAGGTACAAGAGTTTTCAAATCCATTTTCCTTTCTTTGGGTTATCCCTCTTTAATACAAAATTTCAATGTGGATGTTATTTTAATATTCATAAAATATAAAATATATTTTCTTAAATTTTATTTTCTTGGATATATGTATTTACAATCTTATTTTGTGTCTATTAAATGTGTTTTTTTTAAATAAACATTGTGTTTAAAAAATCATGTCTTTTACTTCCCTTGAGATTGATTCTTATTTAGTCATGATTGATGATTCTTATAGGAGGTATTTTATTCCCTTTTTATTATGGGAACCTAAAATATTATTCATGAAATTATTCTTTTTTAAATTCTCATGAAACCCATTTTCTTTTTCATGGGTCACTTTATGGAAAATATTGTTATACTTTCTATTTGGTATGCATTATTATGTAAATGTTTTGATTTGAAGAGTGCACAAAGAATTATATATCACTCTGATTAATTTGGTAATATGATCTATCTCATGAGATAATGTGAAATATTCATGAACATGATGTTATATTTTTTCACAATGATAAGGAATTTATGATTATGAATATATGTTATGTGTGAACATAATGCAGGATTTGTTCACAAATTTGTGTGGTATTTGACAAATGGACATGATGTTTCATTTTTAGGAAATACCTTATTTCATGCCTTTACCTAATTCTTACTCTTATGATATTTATTATGAT
Source organism: Viscum album (assembly GCA_963277665.1). Taxonomy (NCBI): domain Eukaryota; kingdom Viridiplantae; phylum Streptophyta; class Magnoliopsida; order Santalales; family Viscaceae; genus Viscum; species Viscum album. The sequence continues at coordinate 1,243,408,557 of OY728146.1, read as the reverse complement.
CTCATGCTTATGTAATGATGATTAAGATTATGCTAACCCATGCTATATTGATTCATGTTCTTATTTATCCTCCTACATGGCTTTAATCTCACCCCTTTATTCAATGTATATCCCCATGTGACTACTTTTTCTAAGGAGTAAATGAGGTCCACTAAGAATCTAGATAAAAAATAATTAAATAATGTTTATGTTTTAAATTCAGGATCCTAATTTTCCAAGGTCACTAAACCATTGGATCCGGGGTTTTTAACACTATTATATTTTTTATCATTAAAATGATGTAATAGTAATGTTAGAAAAAGTAGTGTCTTTATTGTTGATATTATAGCATGGTATACTTAATTTTAGAATTAAAATTAGATAAAATTCATAAAAACCATTTGTATGAAACTAAATATATGTAAGCAACTAATAAGTTTCATTTTAGAAAAATAATAAACCAATGGATCCCACAATTTATGTAATTAGAGTTAATTTCAAAAAGGAATAATTTATTTATTCACGAATTCATTACATATATTTTTTAAAACATTTTATTTATTTTAGAAAATGGTTGGAGTTATGAGAAACTAGGCTAAAACCCATGCAAGGGAAAATATAGCAATTTCTTGAATGATATCCCCAATGACTTAAGAGGTGGTGTTAAAAATATCATATTGTTGCTTACATAGCTGTTTCAAACTATGAAAAATAAACTGAATAATGTGGAATATATTCCTTCCCCAAATATGTTGAAACTTTATATTGAGTCTCTTATGTGACGATGACCACCAAAGTTTAGTTGATCTCTTAATCCACTTATCGAGGAATAGTGGGTTAAATCTATGGAGATGATATTTTATGTTCCTTTATGCTCTGATATAGAGACGTTTCCACACTTTTTTTACCATTCAGATGGAATGGCCGACCAATGGTGGGTGTTTATTAACATCACCCAAATGAATGATGAACTGAATAGATGGAGTGGGGTGGATTAATGAAAATATTCATTAATAATTATTTCCTTTAAACTCCTTGGACAAATATAGAGAGAGAATTCATACAATTAAAGAAAAAAAATATCATGAATATATCATGGATGATGAAGAAAATTTCACAATGATTTCAATGTATGCCTCATGTTTTTTTATAAACAACGATTGAAAAATAGATAGATTCTTTAATTATTTAAAACCATGCCTTCAAAAATATATTTCAATTTGAGACATTGAGAGTTATGAATATGTTGATTGATGTGATCTAAATGTGGATATCGATCTTGTAGAATTCTCCCCTAGATATAGAGATAAGAAAATAATAATGGAGATTCAATTTGGTGGATCTAATGAAAAAGGTGGAAGGAAAACGCAACAACTAACATGTCAAAAATATGGAAAGTGGCATCATGGGAATTTCCTAAAAGGGATGGGGAAATTCATCAAGTGTGGGGGAGAAGACCACCAAGCTCATTAATATTAATGAGACATGACGAGGAAGTAAAATGTGTTGGAAGAATTAAGAGCACCAACAATGGTTCAATGCTTCAACTATAGGGAGAAATGGAATTATGCAAGTTAGTGCACTAAACACATATTTCACAATGGTAATCAGCATCAGCAAGCACAAAATACAACAAATAAATGGAATTCTTATACCATAACTGCTAATGAGGTGGAGATTGAAAATTATGTGTTGATAGGAATGCTATTTATTCATTCATGAATAGATAAAATACTATTTGATCTTGGTTTTATGCATTTATTTATATTTGGATATTTTATTAGAACAATTATAACACCTCCTCAAAAATATGGAAGTTGAGTTATCTATGAGAACAAAAAATGGGGTAGTTCTGACATCCAGATTATATAAATCAAACCCAATTAATTTATGTTTACTAAACCTCCCACAACATCTTATCTTACATTATTTTGTGAAGTATGATTCTATTTTGGACAAGTATTTTCTATCTTTGATCAATTCCATCACCAACTATCTAAAAATGGATATCAGTCTTCAAAACTCATGGAATCCTCCTATTTTATAAAAGTGTAAGGAGTGTAATGAGTATACATAAAAATAATCATATAAATTGTGGATATTATTACCTTCTAAGAAGAAATATCTAGCTCAAATGATTGAGACAAAGAAGAAAACCATGATCGATGACATTCCCATTGAATGGGATTATACTGATGTGTTCCCTGAAAAATTTCATAGTCTTCCTCTGGACCGAGATGTAGATTTATCAATTGAACATATTTATACATATATACCTATATCAAATACACCATATATAATGGCCACTACTAAGTTATAGGAACTAAATATGTAGTTATAAGAGAATTTGATGAAGGCCTTTATACTCGTGAGTGCTTCACAAGGGGGTGGGATTTTCCTCTTAATCAATATAAAGGATGGATCAATTCACCTTTTCATTGATTATCACAATCTCAAAGAAATCATGAAAAAGAACAAGTCTCCCATTTTACATGTAGATGACTTTTTCAGTCATCTATATGGGGCCAAGTATTTCTCTAAGGTTTTTTGTTGTTTAGTATATGACCAATTAAAGGTGAGGAAGGATGATATTCTCAAAGAGAAATTTTTAATGAGGTGTGGAAATTATGAGATCATAGTTATTCCCCTCAAACTAATTAATTATCCATCAATATTCATGATGTTAATTAATATATTGTTTAGAGATTACCTCAAAAAAATTGTGATATCCTTTTTTTATGATATTTTGATATTATCCAAGTGAACTGAGGAACATGAGGAGTATTTGAATACTATGAAATAGAATTTTTGAAGGGAGATAATTTATCAAAAGTATAGTAAATGTATGTTTTGGATAGAAGGATAATTATTCTTGGGGAATGTCATCACCAGTTATAGAATATTTTTGGATCCTTCAATGATAATGAAAATTGAAGAGTGTTCCAAAGAAATATCTATAATGAAGATCTATAGTTTCCCAGGTCTACCTGGGTATTATCAGAGATTTTTGAAGAAAGTATCATGATTTTCAAACCCACAAACCAAGGTGACTCAGAAGGGATAAAAGTGTTTCGAGACATGTGAATGTGAAGACAAATTCAAAGAGTTAAAATATAGGCTTATCACAGCACTAGTACTCACACTTTCGATAAGTGAGGAACACTTCGTGGTATATAGATACTCATCAAAGAATTTATCAGGTTGTGTAATGATACAAAAATGATAAAGTTATAGCATACACATCAAGGTATTTGACAACTAATGAGAAAAAAAATTTCACAAATGCTATGGAGTTGGTAGTTGTGATATTGATATTAAAAATATGATGTCATTGTCTCTTATGGTGAGATGTGTGAAATATATTCTAATAATTAAATCCAAAATATATTTTAAAAAATAATGATCTATATATTCTCTATCGAAGATTTTTAGTCCTCATCAAGGATTATAACTGCTCAATCCACTACCATCCTTGAAAAAAGAATATTATAGATGATTCTCTAAGTATAAAAGATCCTCCAACATTATCAATGATCAGAATTGAGGAGGATCCAATTTTATTATTTTTGAAATGGATTAACATGGGAATCATTAAGGATGGAACATAATCAGTCTTCTCTAAAATGATTTCTCAACCATACCTTGTCGATAAAATAAAATATACTCAATGAAATTATATTGAAATTCAATATAAGATTGAATCCATGAGAATGCAGATTTCCTCAAGGAAAAAAATTGATGAGGAAGGAGTTGCAAGATTTGGGTCATCAATTTGTGTACCATCCAATAAAGAAATAATGAAATAGATGTTGAGTGAAGTACATATATCAACCTACTATATTCACCACAGATAACAAATATGCATCAAGATCTCCTAGGGAACTATTGGTGAGACAATACAAAGAAGGAGATCATTGAATATACATCAATATGCCTAGTATGTCTACAAGTGAATACTGAAGGGAAAACTTATAAGGGGATCATTCAACCATTAACTATACCAAAATGGATGTGGTAAAACATCACCATGGACTTTTCTACCTTACATCCGAAGACATCCAAATAAAATAATAATATATGGGTTGTTGTGGGTGGTCTCAAAAATACAACTCACTTAATAACAATTCGAGAGGACTTCACATTAGATGAAATTTCATGTATATACATCAGTGAAGTTGTAATACGACATAGAATACCATTTTTTTATAAAATCAGATTGATATCCAAGATTAAAATCAATGTTCTTGAGAAGTAACCAATATTCACTAAACACTGATATGAACATTTTTATGTCTTATAATCCTCAAATTGATGTTCAATAATATTGGACTATTCAGACACTAGATGACATATTGAGAGCATGTTATATGGGCTTTAAGGGAGGATGGGACCAACATCTTCCTATGTATGAGTTCTCTTATAGAAATAGTTTCACTTGATCATACAAATGGTTCAATATTAATCTATTTATGAGAAACTATGCAGAACACCACATGTTGGGATGAAGTGGGTGAACGTAAGATGCTAGGAGCTAAAATAGTCAATGAAATGGTGGAGAAGTGGAGAACCATTCAATAATACATCAAGCCAGCCCTAATTTGAAGGAATATCTATATAGATAATCATTTATGAGATCTATAGTTTGAGATCAGATACATGGTATTCCTTGGTATATCTTCATTGAAGAGGATCATAATATTTGGGATGATTGGAAAGAAGAGTCCTAGGTACATATCCCCCTTCAAGATTATTGATCGTGTTGATTATATATCCTACCTACTATAACTGACACCTACAATGTATCAAGTACATCATGTTTTCCATGTATCCCTCTTGAATAATTATATATAGGATCCCTCAAATTTACTGAATCCAGAGGTGGTACAGTTGGAAAATGATATCAATTATGAGGAATAGCTAGTGATGATATTGTACTTTAGAAATAAATTTATACATAGAATGAATACTCAAGTAGTCTAAGTACTATATGGGAACCATAATTTTTAAGTGGAAATATGGGAACATTTTGAATCATTGTGGGATAAATACAATCATCTGTTTATGTAAAACATAAATTTGAGGGATAAATTTCAAAAGTGGAGGAAAATTTAATGACCCAAACTGCTATCAATGGAAAAATTTTAATTTTTATAATTATTATATAGTATAAAAAAATACATATAATAGAGATTCCAAGAAAACATCATACTCATAAATGTTAAATGAAATAAGTGATAATTTAAGAAATTAAGGAACCTACCCTGATGGAATTGTAAATTGAAACATGGAATAGTAACATCACTATTAGGTATATTAATCCACCTAATAGATTAGTAATATCACCCATGAAAGTATATATTACATTTATCAATCTTATAAATGAAAATACAAAATAATTATATGATAATATAAGTAAATAAATTTTTTAAATTTGATAAATTAGGTGTCAGTATTTTTATAAAACATAAATGTTTATTTATAATTTTTCAATAAATATAATGATTTAAAAGAACAATTATTTTCATAAAATAGATTCATAAATTAATTTTTTTATGATTAGAAGACAATTTTATGATAATATAACTAATTTTTTAGAGTGCCTTAAATCAGCTATAATTTTAAAATACATATTTTTATAAAAAATGATGATTATAATTAAATGTTAAATTTTTATTATTTAGAAATCTATTTTCATAAATTTTTGTACATTTTTGAATTATACATGTCAAAAAATGGCTATAGTTATATTTTATTATTTTTTTATAATAATAGAAATTTAGGTGAATAGTGAAATATGATCATTTTAAATATTAGATAAATACAAGATTTTTTTATTCAAAATTGAGTTATATCGGATTTAAGAACCCTAATATCTTACTGTAATACCTTATTTAATATATATAGTAATAATGTTCAATCTACTAATATTCTATATCTAAAATTATAATACAATGAATAAAATTATCAAACCCCCTCCTCCCCTATAAAAAGATTCCCTAGCCATGTTTTCTCCTTACACCTTCAAGGATTTGAAACTTGTCCAAATTCTACCCAATCCACTTCACAAGCCTCTTACCGACCTTCAGGATCCTTTGTTCTTAATAGAATACAAAACCAATTTCACTATATATGTTCTCTAGTTGAAGAGATCAAGAGGAAAAATTTTATTTCTGTTTTATTTATTTTCTTTTCAATTCCATTATTTTTCTTATTATCTCCTCAAATCTCTAATTATATGTTGAATGATAACTATATTATATTATATATACTATAATTTTTTATACTAATTTAATAATAAATCATCAAACATATTCTCCTTCTCTTTTATTCTAAAAATAAAAACATCATCCATGATGTGTTAATTTATCACCTTGGAGGATGACAAGTTTTCATTATGATTTAATACATTCATGGTCGATAATAAAATGATAATAATGTTTCTTTAAAAATTTTATGTTTTGTGATTTTTAGTTTTTGTAAATAACATATATACATAATATTATATAAAAAACAAGTTCATTGTGATTGAAAACCAAAAAAATTAATCTAAATGATTATTATTAACATTTAATCTAATGAATCATCCTCATTTCAGAAAATAATAAAATATAAGACCAGTTAGGATTATTTATGTTCATTAACAAAAAATAATTTAAATTCTATAAAACTAACACCAATTTATATGATCATTCACAGATGTATATAAGGGAATCGATCATGGAATCCTAGAAATGAACAATCTCAGAACAACATAATTGAACACTATAACTCATCATAACATCCAAAAAATGACTTCTTAATATTATAGTAAATCAAATACATGTATAATAGAAGATATGTTTATTAAATAATAATTATAATATGATTATCCATGATACTAATGTCATGAAAGTATTCATACATATAGTAATGGTATTATAAAATTCAATTTCATTTCTTTAGTTTATTCCTATTTCATTCCAAATTTAGTGTGGTTGTTCATTTAATATTAATAAAATAAAATTTCATTGTAATTATATTTTAAATTCAGGTATATACATGTTTCCAATCTAATTTTTTGAAAATTTCAAATATTTTTATAAAATAACTCTTCTTTATAAAAAAAACATATCTTTTACTTCTCATAATATTTTTCCTTCGTCATTTATGATTTTTGAATATTATACCATTAATACAGTTACCTTTTTTTGGGAAACCTATAGGTTTATTCATGAATGAATGATTTATGAAATTCTCATGTACCGAATTTCCCTTCCATGGGTTATTTTATTTCAAGTATTTTTATACATTATTTTTGTATTAAAAGATTATATAAACATTATGATCTAAAATGTGTTCCTTGAATTATATAACTCTCTAATTAATTGGGTAATGTTATATATCTCATGAGATAATGTGAAATAATAATGAACATGATGTTATAGTTTTTGCAATGATGATGATTTTGTGATTTTTTTTTCATATGTTATTCTTGAAAATGATGCTAGATTTGTTAACAACTATGTGTGGTATTTAACCACTAAGGAATGAGGTTTCATTTTGATGCATTTCCCAATTTCATGTATTTACATAATTATTTTCTCATGATTAAGATAATGGTCCCAGGATTATGTTTTTATGATTATTATTATGCTCTCCCATGTTATATTGATCAATGTTCTTATATATCCACTCACTGGGCTTTTATCTCACCCCTTTCTTTGATTTATATTCTCATATTACTAGATATACAAAGGTGTACACTAGGGTCACTAAGAATCTTGAGAAGAACAAGTTAAATGATGTTTTTTTAATGGTTTGGTCCTAATTTTTCTAAGAAACTAAACCATCATATCATGGTTTTTTAAAAATATTATATTTTTTATCATTAAAATGGTGTAATTTTAATGTAAGAAAGAGTGGTATCACTATAATCGAAGAAATAGATACTAATCAGAAGTTTTCAATTTTTAATATATGGTTTTTTTATATGTGAGTATGACCGATTAATATAGAAATATAAACCAAAAAATATCCTCAAATGTAAGATTATAATTTTGTGACAATAAAATAAATATTATGTAATGTTTGAGGTTATGTTCCTACACATAAGTTCTTGTAGACCAAAGAATATGCAGAGAGATTAAAAAAATGACTAGTAAGTTGTTTATCACGCTTATGCTTACACTAACCTATAGTAGGGAATGGATAATGATGTGTATATACACATTGAAGAATGGATTATGATGGATTCCCATGTATAATGAAATGGGGATAGAATAGGTCTCTCAAGAATTTAAAATTCAAGAGAAAAATATATGACTCGTTATTTGGATTAATCTATGGAAATTTTTCATTAAATATATAGAGGATTTATCTTTATTGGGAAAATGGGTTATATATACTGATTATAAAATTTTGACAAACATATTAACTGAAAAAAGATATGAATATGTTCTATAAAATATTTTTGGAGGTGATTATATAATATCACTACTCATTACATTACCAACCTGAGAAGCCAAACAAGGAGGGTGATTTTGAGTGTCAAAAGGATCATTCTAGATTATCTATGATAAGGATAAGAGAAGATCCTATATTTCATGATTTTCAAATTATTTATCTAGAAATATAAGTTGATGTAGAGAAATATTATATATCTAAAATTATTTTATATCCATTTATATAGGTAAAGATTAAATAGGTGTAGAAGTGATATATAAGACCCTGAGATTTTGTGTTTTTAGAATTATTTAAGAACGTTGATATTTTTTCAATTCATGCAATACTAAATATATCATTTGATATATTATATCAAAATGTTTGGATCTAAAAATATGAAGTTAATTTTGTTCTACATGCAACACAAGTTTTATAATTATCTACAAGGAACACTGAGGTTAGCATACATTTCATGCAAAACTGACTTTCCTCGATGGCTTGCGTAACATGTCTGACTGAGTGTTACCAAACAATAATATATTACTAAAAATATTATTATTTAATATAATAATGTATAAACTAGTCATTGAATTATATTTTAAGAGTATTATTAGAAAATAATAAAAAATGTGGTTTTCAGAAAATATACAATAAATTAATTGGTTAAAAATTATTTAGAAATGAATATAAGAACTGATTGAATATCAACGGGTTACTTTTTATAGAAAACTATTATTATGCTCATAAATTCGTTTTGTTCAAAATAAATTTAATTTATAAAAATTATTATGTAATTTTAATGTAATATATATGTTTTAAATAACCTTGTATATATTATTTATGTAAACCCAATAGGCTTTATAAGCATAAGATAAGAATAAAATTAACTTGGCACATAAAACCAAATATTTTTATTAAGTCCATTTTACCACCTATTAATGGAGAATCAATTTTAAATATTAATTTTTTTCAATTTTATAAATATTATATATAAAAATAAACTTTATAATTTAAATATAATAATAAAAAAATTAGGTGAATTTTTTGAATTCTTCTCTGAAGTTTATTTTTTAATTAATAGTCAAAAATATTGAATTTTAATTCATAAATACTTTAAATAAAATTTATTTATATAGTCCAATTATATTTTATGTTAGTTTTAAAGTTTAATTAGATTATATTTTTAAAAATTAATCCAAATTAGAATCAATTACATATTTAAATTAACTATAAAAATATAGTAATCTTTGTAATGTTTTTTCTTTAAAAACTCGCAAAGTCGTATCATCTGTGATATTAAATTTAAATTAATTCCTGCCACTTCTATGATTGTAAATTTTCAAAATGCATCCCATATTTTGAATCATTATAATTTAAAATGTGTAATAATATCAAATTATTTTTTTATCAAAATTATTAGTGAATGTAATTTAAATTAATTTCAACGATTAAGATTAAAATATGTTTAACAACAGACTCAACCCTAAATTTCTGTTCTTATATGACCTATAAACTTGTTCAAAGTCTATTGTATGGCTATATTTAGACCCTATCCTACATTTTATATACTTTTTAGCATTATTGGGCCCAATTTCAATAATAAAACATGGGTTGGGTTTCCCTTATCCAAAATATTACAAAAGTACCACTCCTCCTCCTCTACAAAGGGCCTCCACTCCCACTATTCCTTACACATATCAAGTCACTTTGGATTGATTTTTTGGTTCCATAATTGATCCTTAAAATACCTCCCTGACTCCTTGAATACTCACATAGTTATGAAATCTATCCATGGAATTCCTTTGGTTTAAGCTAAAAGGAGTTACCCAAAGAAGAGGCAACACCCTTACTCAAGCTCCTTTCTTTATTTTACTTTATCCACTCCATAAAATGTCCTTATTTCATGATTATATAAAAAATATTACAATAAATATAATTATGTGGTGTTATATTAAGCCATATACCTACAATTACAAACACCACTATCTAATGCGTAACGAATCTATCGTTCGTGTATGGAAAACTACCACCTCGTAAAACGATGATTTTTCATTTTTCATTTCCCACATTTCATGGATGGTAATTATGATGGAAACTAAATTTATATGTGATATATATAATATATTTATTATTATTTAATCCTTTTATAAAAAAATCCAATATTCTTTCCATTATGTATAAACAGGATGATATGTCTTGTGGAAGTGTTGACTTCCACCCCCACAAAGTGATGTGATTCATTCACACAAAAAGATTAATGAATAAATGAAGGTTTTAGTTAAAAATATGTGACATAAAAAAATATTATATTCATTAAATAATTACCATTAGGAAATATAATATATACCGTTTTATTTATTACACTTCCACACACTTAAAAAGTAATAACGTCGTTCGTGGAGGTGTGGAATGCCACCTCCTCAGCATGACCTGATTCCTTTTAAACCACAAGAATAATATATATAAGTACATATCATTAAATAATATTTTATTTATTATATAATTATAATTATTGGATGATTAATGTTATTTACATTCATTCCATAATGATCATTTAGAAATGGGAACGTTACTCATGCGTACGTACGACCTACCATCCCTATGATTTTAACGTTGATTAATTTTTCACAACCATAATTATTTATTGGTATTCATAGTATAATTAATGTATACATATTATAATTATTTATTTATTAGTATTATCTTTTATTTATATAATGGCCCCTTCAACCATAGTCAACAAACCAAAATCATTTTTAACACAAGAACCGAATTTGGTCAAAACAACATACATAAACTTTATTGTTTAATTCGTTGTATAATACATTGTAATAAGTGATTTAAAAGTAACAATAAAAATTAAAAGGGTTTTAATTATATAATTAATTAAAAAAAATTTGTTCTTTATGAATATAAATACACCCAAGACAAGTCAGACTCAATGTAATGGAATTTCATCTCAGTCATTATTTTGGTGAGATACATTCCATATTCACCACACAATTATTTTGTGTTCTATATATAAATTATATGAATTTATTATAGTAATATTATACTTAGATATATGGGTATTTATGAATCTATTTTATGTACTTTTTTTCATAGGGTTTAATTTTAAAAAGTTACAACATCGATAAATTAATTTTGTCTTAATTTTCCTTCTTTGTGACACATGTCATGTTATACACTAATATTTTTATATGAGGTGTGTAAACTAACTTTGGAATGTTATATCAATAATATAATTCCTTTCATGATATTTCATGATCAATTTAATTTCATTTTTATACATGGTGTGTGTGATTCAAAATTACTATATTGTGATACTTTATTGAAACAATCTCACATTTTATCAAGATTTTTTATGATGTTTTTATTGATGAAATAAAATGAACCATATTTCAACAAAACTCAATAATTTTTCTCTCATTGGGTTATCCTTAATTTATTCATGTATTAGTTTCAATTTTCCAGTATTTGGTACTTAAGATAATTATGAATTTTTTTAAGAAAATATGACCACATCTCTCTCTTTGGTAGGAAATTTATGGTCTTTCAAAATCATTATTTCCAGATATATAATCCAAGAATATTATCAAAATATCATATAATCCTTAAATAAAATTTTTACCTATTTTTGTCTTTTAAAATTTCTTTCAAAGGAATATTCATTTCAATTTCTGAACAATTCTTTTTTCTACCATTTTACTTGGAAAAATGAATATTATATTTACCTCATAAAACACATATTGATTTACCTGTCATCATTTCATTGTTTATTCCTTTTAATTTTTAAATGAATAATTTTTTTGATACTATTTTTAAAATATATTTTCATATAAATGGTCTTCAAATCATTTTACATCTTTATTTTTATGTTTTCAAAGTATGTTTCAAGGAAAAATAGGCATCCAAATGTTTTCAATCTCATCTACAAGTTCTAAAAGGGAAAAGGGTTTCAAAATGTTTTTAACGCTTACTTTATATGTTTTAAAAAAAATTCCTGAATTTTTTTTCAAAAGGTTATTGTTTTAAGAATAATTACTCAAAGGATAAATGATAATTTACTTGAGAAATGTTTTGGAAAGATATTTCAAAACTATTTCCCACATAAGGTGATATTTATTGGTGTTACTCATGCCTTTAAGGGAAATGATTCAATGTTTCTATTCATATTATTTCTCCAAATGGTTTCAATTTTATTTCATGATATTTAAAAAATACCATTATATTTCATGTGTCATATGATTATGAAACCCACTTCTTTTTATTGGTTATGATTTGATGAAATAATTATAAAATCTCTCTATTTTACATAGTTTATGATATGATTACATTTTTATGAAACCCATTTCATTTCATGGATTAGAATATAATTGTTTATTATGATGTGGAACATGTGCATTTGATTTATTTATGATATGGGTGAGATCTATATCTCCCTAAAATGCATTGGGTAAAGATTTATATCTCATGAGATAGACTAAGATGGTCTTGTGAGTGAATATTGACTACAGACATTGTCATGGGATTGATCCATGTCTACCAAAGATGGTATGAGGTGTGAAATCATGATACTAGGTTGTCCATTGGAGTGAACCATGTCTACCAAGATAGTTTTGGGAGTAAACCCATACAACCAATGTGGTCTTGGCATTGATTCCTTGGCTACTATAAAAATCATATTATATGCTTATGTGTTTTACAAAAATAATTATTTCAGTTATATTATATGCATTCAAAGATTATGTTATTTATTTCCTTATGATTCTATTTTATGATTTTTGATATGCAGGGTATGATCTTCAAATATTTTGATCACATTATAATACACCTATGCTCATGCACAAGTTTACACGTCTCCCTTGTTTACCCTTAACAAGCATTAGAGATCACTACTTTTTTATGTTCAATTATCTAGGTTATTAATATATTAATTAATTAGGATTTTTATAATAAGGTCTCTAGTCAAGAATAACCTAGTGGTAGATAATTTTTCTCACTTATGTACCATTGTTCATGTTTCTATTTTTCCAAGGGTACTATACTAATACGGGCTTTGGGTGTCTATATTTGTAATATTTGAATTATTCTGAAATAGTGATGTAATTTTTATATACATAAATTCTGGTACATTATAGTTGGTATTATGTTGATTGTTTAGTTAAACATTGGAAACTACAATGAGAAAACCTTATTAAGATCTCTAAGGATATTCCTAAGGATAAGTCTACAGATAATGAAATGTATAGGAAAATGTCCTGGAATTTTGGTAAAGGATATAGTGACTGGTTTTCTAGAAGTATATATATGTATGTATACTATAAGTGGATGAGTACTTGGAAAATACATACCTAGGGGTAATAAATTAGACATGATTTCATGGGCCTGACTTAGGAAAATCTGGTACACGACAATGGGCCTTGTTACACACCAAGTTTGACACTCATGGGGGATATGATATGGAAATTTGAAAACTCTTCATGGGCCATTAAGAAGTATTTGAATTTATTGTGACTATGAATAGACCTATATAAACCTATTTTTTCAACTATTAAAAGGTTTTTGTCATGATTTATAAATCTTATAAGTAATGTTTCATGATTATGTGGTTTTCTTCTATGATATGGGTTTCTCACCCCATTTTTTCATGTTTTAGTCAATGGAGATAACTAGGTGGAACATGGTTATAAATGAATGTTTTTAATGTGGAAAGTATTGGAATTATGAAAATAAAAATCCCCATTGGAAATATCATGATGAGAATCTGGAAGGTGGTATGAGTGCTGGATATACTTATAATGATAAAGAGATCACAAAAAACATGTGGAAGTTATGTTATGTTCTTACCTAATTGATTACATTAATAATAATAATTAATATTAGATCAAGGTTGGGGAACCATAACAAATGATTAATATTCTATATTCTATAAAATACATATTAAGGAATATGTTTATGAATATTGAGTAATGGTAAATGAATAAAGCTGGATGAATGAAGTACTAATGTTTTGGAATTCAAAGATTATGTTATATTAATCATGAAATATATAAGTATTTTTAGTATAAGTTTTAATTAAGGATTGAAAAGGATATTTATAATTGTGGCGAAGACTTAGAAAATAGGTATTTTTATTAAGGTAAGGTAATCCTTAATGTGATCATGATTTTGAGAAAATTATGTTTTTCTTGGATAAAGAGATGATTGATTTTGATAAAGTAAATTGGATAACATTGATTACCCTCAGTCTGATCATTAATTTGTTGAAAAATTGGTCTATTTATTCATGTTTGAAGCTTAAAACTTCTTGGATTTAAGTAATATATCATGTAACCATTGGAATAAGGAAGAATTCCTATTTTCCAAAATTATTTATGGTAATTCAGGTTATTACGATGTTTCAAGAGAATATATGATTAGGTTATTCACATGTTTTGAATTTGAAAACAAAGAGATACATTGTAATATATGGGGGTGAATGTTATCCATATTTTGTGAATATATTTCCAAATTTTTTGATTTTAAACTTTTGGAAGAGTTAAAGGTTAACCAGTTGTGGAAATTTAAAGTTAAACTTCTGATGAATTATTTATATAGTGAGTTTTATTGAAAACCATAGTTAAAACACTATCTAGTGATTAAACTTATTTTAATTATCTCTATAATATTTGTTTTGAATATTATATTAATGTAGTTTTATAAAATTAAAGTCTATATATCATGTGAAAACCCACCAAGTTCAGCAAATCCCTAGGTCCAGAACCCATGACTAAAGGACGATAAGGGTTTCACTCCCGCCACTTGCCAACACCATGTCTTGGTTAATGTGTTATTTTTTAGTTAATGTTTGATGAATAAATATATTATTTGTGATTGATGACCTCAATTACTCTTTAGTGTTTATAATTTTCATCCAAGTATATATTTTGACTTCCCATATATGTTTTCCTATCTAGAAACCTAGTTATAAGCTACTTTGGGTAATTGTGATGTTTCAAACATTATTTTTATCTAAAGGAATTTTAACTATTCATTTTTACAATGTGGGTTTCTATTAATAAAAATTTAAAATAATAAATGATGGATAGATCATAAAAATTTAGAAGGAGAAATTCATTTTAATGGTGGTATAATGTTACCCCCAAGATTTTTTAATTTTTGTCCAATTTATTTAATCTCTTTGATATTTTTTCATTTCTCACAACACTAAATATACCATTTTTTATATTATAGAACTGTGTTTGGCTAGAAAAATACCATGTTAATAATTCACTAAAAAAACATAAATTTTATAATTATCTATATGAAACCCCGATGTTAGCATACATTTCAAACAAGACTGAATTTCATCTATGGATTCTGTAACACACAACACTGAGTGTTAACGAATAATAAAATATTATTAAAAATATTATTATTTAATACTATATTATATAATGTATCCATTAAATAATATTTTTTTGAATATTATTAACTAAATTATAAAACAATGTTGTTTTTATAAAATATAAAATGAATTAATTGGTTACAAAGTATTTGGAAATGAATATAAGAACCAATTTAATATAAAGGGTGTATTTTTTAGAAAACTATTCTTATGCTCACAAAGTTGTTTTAAACCTAATAAATTTTATTAATTAAAATTATTATGTAATTTTAATGTAATATATTTGTTTTATATATCCATGTATATATTTTTATATTCATACAATATACTTTATAATCTTAAGATAATAATAATACCAATTTAGCATATACAACTGAATATTTTTACGAAAATTTTACCACCTTTTAATAGAGAACCTAATTTAAATAAAAATTTTGAACTTTTATAAGTCTTATATGTAGTATTAAACATAATATTTGAATGAGAATAAAAAAATTAGGTGTGGGTGAATTTCAGGTATTTTTCTATGAAGTTTTATTGTTAAATAAATAGTTAAAAATACTGAATTTTAAATCAAAACTTTTTTTCATCTAATTTATTTATATAGTAAGATTATATTTTATGGTGATTCTAAAATTTATTTATATTAAATTTTTATCAATAAATACAATTTATTTCATTGGAATAATTATTTTTTCCAAAGTTACTATAAAACATATCAAACTTTGGAATGTTTGTACCTTAAAACCCTAAATAATCGTCCCATATGTGGGATTAAATTTAAATTAATTTCAACTAATTTTCTGATTTTAATTTTTTAAAATAGATTCCATATTTATAATATTAATAATTTATAATTTATAATAAGAAGAACATAGTTTTTTACCAAAAATATTATGGAAGATAATTAATATTAATTACAACGATTAAGATTAAATTAAGTTTGAAAATGGACTAAACCATAAACTTAAGTCATAATATGACCTATAAACATTTAAAAAAGCTATTTTATAGCCATATTTTAACCATATACTGCAATTTATATAATTTTGACCCTTATTGGATCCACTATCAATAAATTAATGTGGGTGGGGTTTCCCTCTTCCAAAATATTAAAAAGTGCCACTCTTCCTCTAATATAAAAGGCCTCCTCACCTCCCACTTCCTCACACATATCAAGCTAATTTATATTGGCCAAAATATTCCCAAATATCTCCCTAAAATCCCTATCTTCATCCTTGATGCCTTCATTTGGTAATAAATTTATCCAAGGAATCCCTTTTGTGCAAACCAAAACGAGTTACCCAAAGAGGAGGTAACATCTTTCATTAAGCTCATTTATTTTATTTTCTTTATCCACCCACTAAAATATATTTCTTTTATGACTATATAAAAAACCATTATTGTAAATATATTGATATGTTTTTTAATTAGTTTTTAAACCTAAAAATACACACACCTCCATCTAATAGATAATTAACTTACCATTCATGTACGGAAAACTACCACCTCACGAAATGATGATTGTTTGTTTTTCCATTACCACCTTTAATGGTTGGGAATTATGATATAAAATAAATTTATATATGATATATATAACATATATAATGTCTCTATGATTATTTAATTATTTTATAACTAATTTTTTATTCTTTCCATTATTTATAAACACCATAACAACTCTAGTGGAAGTGTAGACTACCGCCCCCTCCAAGTGATGTGATTCGTTCACACGATACATAGAATGTATAAAAATGTTTTAACTAAAAATATGTGACCTAAAAGTATATTATATTCATGAAATAATTACATTTCAGGAAATATAATATATTCCATTTTATATATTACCCTTTTATAGACATAAAAAGTAACAACATCGTTCATCGACGTGTGGACTACCACCTCCTCAACATGATGTGATTCATTTTATAGAACATGAATTTGATATATAAGTATTTATGATTAAATAAAATGGTATTTATAATATAATGATCATTATAGAAATCTTAATGATACTTACCTTCTTCCCATAATGATCCTTGAGAAATGGTAATGTTACCAATACAAACGTACAACATACCATCTACATGATTGGGACATTGATTTAATTTTCACAACCATATTTAATGATTAGTTTTTAAAGTATAATTAATTTATAAATATGATAATTATTTCATGATAATTTTTCTGTATATTTGTATATATTGAACCCTTTGACCATAGTCGACCATCCAAAGTTGTTTTTAACACATGAACTGAATTTTCTCAAAACACCAGACCTAAACATAATTGTTTAGATAATTGTATAAAACATAGTAATAAGTTAAGTAAAAATAATAAAAACATGAAAATAGTTTTGTATAAAGTAATTAATTACCAATAGTTTATTATTATGAAATATAAAGATGCGTGAGAGAAGTAAGACTCAAGGTAATTTAATTTCATCTTAGTCATTATTTCAAAAGAGATACATTATTTATTCACCACACACATATTTTATATGGTGTACATGATTCCAATGAATTTATTATATGAATATTATACTTAAATTTACAGGTAATTAAATTACAAATTTATGGTATTTATATCATGGGGATTATGTTCCAAAAGTTACCAAATTGGTAAATTAATTTTGTCTCAATTTTACTTATTAGAGACACCTAACATTTTATACATATATATTTTTATATAAGGTGTATAAAATGGATTTGAAATATTATATGACGAATAAAATTATTTTCATGATATTTTAGGCTCCAAGTAATATTATTTTCTTACATGGGGAGTATGAGTCAAAGTTACCATATAGTATGAGTTTGTTGAAATAATCTCACAATTTATTAGGATTTTTTAGGATCATGTGTTTATTGATGAAATAATATGATCCATATTTCAAGAAAAATGATAAATTTTATTTCCTTTGGTTATTCTTGACTTATTCATGTATTATTACAATTTTTACTATTTTTTTCTTAAGATAATTAAGAATTTTTATAAGAAAATATAACCTTACCTCTCTCTTCGATCAAAAACCTGTGTTCCTTTATAACCATACATTCCAAAAATGGATTAAAATAATATTATACTAATCTCATATAAACATTAAAGTTAATTTTTAACCTTCATTATTTTTACCAAGTTTTTCAAAGGAATCTTCTTGTCTCTTTCAAAAAAAGTCATTTTTTTAACTATTTACCATGCAAAAGGAATATTCTTTTTACCTCGAGCGACATGTATGGATTTACCCATCATAATTTATTTGAAGTTTACATTTCCTACCTAAAATGTTAATTTTTAATAATTTTTTTAAAATATATTTTCAATGAAATTGTTTTCATATAATTTTAAATATTTTTTGATTAGTTTTCAATGTATTTTTAATGGAAAAATAGTCATCAAAAGGTTTTCAATATCCTCTACAAGTTTTCAAAGGAAAAATGATTCTGAAATGTTTTCAATTCTTTATTTATATGTTTTAAGCTTATTTTCAGGATATATATTTTAGAATGGTATTATGTTTCACGAAACATTATTTAATAAAGAAAGGATAATTTCCTCCTAAAATGGTTTCAAAAGATCTATCAAAATTATATACCACCTATGATGACATCTGGTGGTGTTACTCATTCTTTTCATGAGAAAGTATTCAAAATTCCCATTAATTTTATTTCTTTGAATGATTTATATTTTATTTCAAGAGGTTTATGAAATCTATTTCTCTTTCATGGGTTATATTCTTTGGAAGCTCTCTTCATTTCATAGATTATGCTTTGATGAAATGATTATGAAACTTGTCTCTTTTTTAAAGGTTATTATATAATTAAATTTTCAAGAAACCCATTTCATTTCATAGGTTATGATATGATTGTTTATGATCTGGTGTTTCATGTACATATGATTTCATTCTTAGATGGGTAAGACCTACATCTCCCTATAATGCATTGGGTAAAAATTTATATCTTGTAATATAAAATAAGATATTCCTTGATGTGATCCTTGACTACTAAGATTGTCATGGGAGTGAACTAAGTCTACCAAGATGGTATGGAGAGTACAATCATTCTACTTATATAGACATGGGAGTGAATAATGACTATCAGTATGGTATATGGAGTGAACCAGTACTACCAAGATGGTCCTGGCGGTGATGCCTAGGGTACTATGGAAATCATATTATATAATTATGTTTTTTCCACAATTCCAGGTTTTATTCATATGTAATGATTTCATATATTATTTTCTTTACTTACCTATGATTCATGTTACTGATATTTGATATTAAGGGTATGATATTCAAATGTTTGGATCATGTTCTCATACACCTATTCTCATGATTAAGATTATATGCCACGCTTGTATACCCTTACATAGCATCTGAGTTAATACCCATTTATGCATCCTTCCTCATGTTATGAAGATATTTATTATGTATTATGTATCTAAGAAGGGTTCTATTCAAGAAGAACTTATTGGGAGATAATGTATCCTACTTATGTACATGTGTTAATGATTCCATGATTCCAAAGGCACATGAGTAATATGGTGTTTGGGAAAAAAAAATTTTAATGTTTTATGTATTCCACAAAAGTGATTTATTGTCTACGTACATTAATACTATATTGTTATTGGATATGTGGAAATTATAAGAAGTAGATAAATGTTACATAGTTTAAAATTTATTTGGATGGAATGATAATAATTTTGAAAGGTGTATGTGTTCTTTCAAAAATATATTTGAACAGGAGTTTTTAGATGTGACCTATAGTTCATCATTCTCTATTCATCCATGAATAATAAAGCTATGTAGATATCTAAAAGCTTATTTTTTTGTGGAAAAAATTGAAGGGGATATTTTTATTTTGTAACGCAATGCTCAATATATCAACATATTGAGGATATAAGATTGATATATATGAGGATATTGAAACCATTATCTATACTAGAATAGAAATGGGATAAAATACCATAGATTTTGTCATCAAACTCCCAAAAACAAAAAAAGACAATAATTCAAAATGGGTTGTAGTGAATTCTCATTAAAACAAAGAAAACATCATTTCTATCAAAGAAGATTTCCCTCCTGATTAGTTTAAAATAATATAAATTATGTAAGTGGTATGGTTTTATGGATTACCAAATTCAATTGTATCTATTTATGATCTATTTTTTTACCTAGTTGTTCTGGAAAAGTTTTCAGTGAGACATGGAAATATATTGGGTTTCATAAAAACATATCATGCTCATAAATATGGTCAGTTTTTTAGACACAATAAAACTCTAAAATATTTTTTGAGTTCCTTTTCTATGCATTTTAAATGGAGTTAAGATCAACACCTTCCTCTAGGGATGTTTTATTAAAACAATAGCTCTCACTGTATCATTCAGATAGATACATATGATGAACTCTATTGAAATAAGTGTTAAACTTCAACGTACTATGATTAATATAGAGGAAGAAATATATTAGGACTTGTGTTAGGTGTGGTAATTGTATTGAATGTAAAATCCACTCAATATCCCATAAAGGTATACTAAAGTCAATAGAAAAGTAATGTTGACAATAATCAATGTGATTTGGAAATTCGATGTTCATAAGTAGGTGTTTCTAAGAATTTCTCAAATGAAGAAGGTTGTGTGATTTAAAATGAAGATAAATCTAATCCCTATTTATATCAGACCATCTGATATACTTGATTGAGTAAGACCGATGCCTTATCACTTAGCTCTTCCACTAAACATATCATATGTTCATGATTTATTCCATGTATCTCTCTTAATGAAGTATATAAATAATATATCAAATGTAATAACGTAATTTAACAGACCTCTCCAGTCCATCATTCTTCAAAATCCAGTGTTTGAATTATTCTAGAGATAATAGTGACTCATTTTGGGTGTTTTCCAAACATCCAGTTTTTCCAATGGTAGGTCGTTGACGGTGAGTCAGGACCAATGACACACAATAGTGAGTCATGTTAGTGACTTAAAATCGTGACCTTAAATGATGAATCATTTATGGTGAGTCATTGTTTGTGTTTCATAATGGTGAGTCGCGACGATGACTCATCCAACAATGACCCACCGAATAGTAACTCGCCGAACTGTGACTCATTAAATGGCGTCTCACCGAAGAGTGACTTTTCATCGGTAGCTCGTCACTAGTATCTCACACTAGTGAATCATATAGCAGTGATTCATTCACTACTGACTCACCCACCAGTGACTCGTGATGGTGACTCCCCTAATAGTGAGTCATTGTAATAGTTTTTCAAAATTTCCAGCTTTTCCTAGTATTTCCATATTTTCCCCTTTAACGTTTTATATTATTTAAAATGAGTTTAAAACCATTTTTAAGTGTATTTTAATTAATTTTAATGGATGAAAAATATATCTTTAATTTTATAATTTTTGAGAGGCTTTAAGTTAGTCAAAATGCATGGTCAATATCCACTTTTAATGGGTTGTTCAAAACGAATTTATGTCCTTTAAGTCTCAAATATAGTTCTCCAAAGTTGGACACCGTTCCTTGATTATTTATTTATCTTTTTCCTTAATACATGGGAGTCTTATAATGTTTCTTCCCCCTGGAGACGTATTTCTCTATTTCACTATTGGATCACATTTCCCTAGAACCTTGTACGCCCCTTATTTTGAACAATGAGGGGGTGTTGATCATCTGTTTCTTGAGGTAGTGATCCCTCTTTCTCACTTTTATCTGTGAATCATAAAGCGGGGTGTATAAATGTTTCCCATGTAAATTTAAATAAATCTATTTTTAATAACTATTATAAAATCATCTTTAAACAAATGAAAACGGGCTAGGAAATGTGACACATGCTTCTGTTTTTTTATTGATATAGTGAGTTGTAAGGGCTATATGCCTATAGAAAATCAGATTCATTGGTGGTCTTTGTTTGTTCGCTTGGAATGGATTGTGATTACTTGTTATTGATCATGTGTTGAATGGTTGTAAACTTTTAATTTGTTAACCATGTATATTGGGTTAAATAAATGTATTCCCTAGGATAGAACTTGTTCTATGATAACCCCTAAATTTTCAAAGTGGAATTAAAGAATGAGAGTTTTCTAAATCGGAATAAACCTTTCCTTGTTTGGTGTGTTTGTGTGTTTTGTGTGTTTTTTTATTGGGCGATATGTGGTTATGTGGTTTTAGGGTTGAGAGAAAGGATATAAGGTGGGGTGGTGTGGGTGGTGTGATGGAATCTTAGGTTGAGAGATTGACTAATTTTGGAATGAAGGGGTTGTGTTAAACAGAGGGGCTACAAGTTCGGGTTGTGCTATGTTTATGTTACTGGTTATGATGGGGGAGGTGTTGTTTTATAGCAGGGCTCTTGGGTTGGTTGTAATGAGGTGTGTTGTGAGGTTCAACATTAAGATGGTGGTTTTCTTGTTGAGAGGAAGGAATGGGTGAAAAATCATTCAAGAATGATGATGGTAGTGGTTGGTATGGGTGTTAAACAAATTGGAAATATGATATGAGAATATCTTAGGTGGTTATTTTTTCTTAGCATTGTTTATGATTTGTGGCTTATTGTGCGGTGTGGTTGGTAGTTTTTTAGGTAAGGATGGAATGAATAAATAGATAATTAAATAAAGAATGATAATTGGTTAAATGAGTTGTCTGGGGGTATTTTCGAGTTGTGGCTTCTTGTAGATGGATTTAATTTATCAACTTCCAAAGAGACTATTTCTAGTGTTAATAAATGAATTTAGAGGTAGCAGTAGAGATGGAAGTTTCATAGGGTGGTTGATTTTTTGTGTGGAAAAACCATAGATTGGGCTAAGTTTTTGATACTTATATATACATATATATATATATACATGTACTTCCTTGTGATTTCTATACGCACCCCAACCTAGTTGAGAACTCTGTTCCGAACACCCCCATTTTCATGGGGGAGGGTGAATTTTCCTGAAATCCTGGTGGGAGGATAGATGGATGGTTATTGACTATTCCCTAGTCCCTCTTTTAGGCATTGGTGACCATAGATTCTTCATCCAAGTTGTGGTGTGGTGGTGAGGCCTAGGTTTCTATGGGTGATATATGCTTTCCCATGTGTTTACATAATGAGATGTGGTATGGTTATGGACTAGGTGTTTTCACGTGGGATGTGGTGCGGTTGTGGCCCAGGTGTCTGAGGGAGGGATGTGGTGTGGTTGTGGTCCAAGTGTGTGCATGCGTGATCTGGTGAGCTTTATATACCCAAGATGTGGGACTAGCTCTGAGGCCTAGGTGTGTGTCGGTGGGTTGTGATGTGGGGTTTTTGGAAGATTGTGTTAGTGCTTGGATGTTTCTGTTAGGGTATGAGAAGCAGACCAGTGGTAAGTAGTGCGGGGTACCCAAACATTGATGTTCTTATTATATTACTTACTTGACTTGTGTTATTTGGTGAGCATGACTTTGTGATATTTTGATGGATAATATTCCTTGTTAGGTGCTATTGGTTCTTTGTTTTTTTCTCATAGGGTTATTAGTATTCTTCTTCCACTTTGGCAAGGGATACCATGGTTTTCCTATTGATTATACTTGTATGCTTACCCAATGTATATAAACCTTTTTTTAGGTTTCTATTAGGATTACGTGGACCGTTTTGGACTTTACTAGATCGAATGTGGGGACAGTTATTGTGTTGCTGCTTAGCTTTTTTCATTAAGTACATACATTAGAGTTTATTTTATTGGTAGTTTTTATATTTTAAACATGTATGTGGGATGTATTTTGGATTTCTTTTATATATGTCTTGGAGTTTTTTTGTGGTTGATATGTCTAATCTTCCGATATTGGTTTCTATAAAAAGGGTAATTCAAATCATTTCGTGATATTCTATACCCTTGGTGTTGGTCACCACCTCAAGGCCTACTGGAGGAGAGACTCAGGGTTCATTATCTCTCTTATTTCATATCTAAATCATGAGGGGAATCTTTGGAGGTAGGGGTTGTTATAGAATGGTATCAAATATGATGGTTGAGATATAGGATGAATTTTAAAGGTAGGAATAGTGATGATTTCATGTGTTGGTAGGGAAATAGTGTTTGGCGATCTTGGTGTGTGATAGAGGCAAGGTAATACCAGTAAGGAAATAGGATTTTAGGTCCCCCCGTGATTTGGTGCCAGGACATTGAGTCTACCGAACAACCATGTGAGGCTACACCATTTGCAGGGCAGAGAACCTATGAAAGGTAAATGCATCATAATGACTTGTGTACATGTTTGAATTGATTGTTTCAAAAGTTTAAATAAATAATGAGTTAAATTTAATATTATAAAACATCCATAATACTCGATCTTAGGAAGTCCTTGTTTACCTTTTATCTATGTCACCCAGTCGTCATCCATTGGTGAATCAGGCAGTTGAGGCTTAGTAGGTCAATAAAATTTATTGGCGGAGGGTTGATCCAGTAGAGGAGGATGGCAATTGGAAGAATTCACTACGTTATTTCCAGTGGAAGACTCTGGGAAAGTATAAGTGTAACACCCTGATATTTTATGAGAAGTATTTTTTTTATGTATTATGTTAAACGCAAAGGAATCTTTCACTGCACACAACACATGCTTGGCTTGTGTTACACACAATCACGACCTTCCTCGATAGCATGTGTAGTAAGAAATACCGTGTTTCACTAAACAATGATATATTATTATATTATAAACTAGATGTTATGAATAGTATTAACAGAATTTTTAATTTTGTAACATTATAATTCATCTTACGCATTTTCTAGAATGAGGTATGAAAACAAAATTTGTTTTTCGGATAAAAGAAGTATTTTTCAAGAAATGCAGTTTTACCTCCTCTTGATGGCACACCCATTTTAAATCTAGTTTTTGACATTTTTATAAGTTCAATTTGACAAAATAAAATTCTTATTTGGAATCAGGATATAAATATTTACTTTGGATAAATTTTTCATATTATTCTGGTAACTTTCATATTTTGATGAATAGTAAAAACACGCTATATTTTAATTAAAAACAACTTTTTTCATCGCATCAATTTATATGGTTAAATTATAATATTGAATGGTTTTAAAGTATAAATATAATATAATTTTACCATTTAATATAATTTATGTCATTAGAATTAATTTTACATTGAATTCATAGGTAAAAACATTTCAATCTTTGGAAATGTTTTAACTTTTAAAACCCGTTTGCTTAACAATGGGATTAATTTTAAATTAATTACTGCAACTTCTGTGTTTTGAATTTTGAAAAATGGATTCCATATTTGGAATCGATGGGTCCAAATTATTTTAATAGGTTACTTTTTTTTGATATTACGAATAGTAACTATGGTAATTTTTATTTACTCCGGTTAAAGGTAAATAGGGTAATTCAAGGTTAAAATAATATTATAATAATTCAAACTTACCTTGACACTTTTCCTAACCTTATTGGATGAGTAGTAGCCGACCATGGACATCCTTGGGTCGATTTTGGGACCCCATTGAGCCACTTGGTAGTGATAATGATAATTTGGATTAATTAATTTAATGCAAAGACAAAATTGACATTAACAAATATCGTTTAGTAATTAATTTATATAAGGGGTTATATAAATTATATTTTCGACTATAAATATTAATTGAAAAGATAAAATTATTTCCTACATCATAATATTTTTTTCATAATTTTTAGACACCAAATAAATTAAATTATTTATGACACAATAATGATGATGTATTTAGACCATTAATAAATGATTTAAATAAATAAGATTATAATGATTAAAATATTTTCAAAAACATGTCCAATTCTGATTGGATGATTCTATTTCGACCATGATTCATCTTATCTTCATCTGTAATAATTTTTGGACCTTCTGAAACCAAAGATATGTTTATAATAAAATAATATTTCCACACTTTCCAAAGTTTGCCCTCTCCTCCCTTATAAAAGGGCACCTCCTACCACTCCTCCTCACACCACTTTGAGCCTTAAATATCGGCCTAAACCAACCAATTTTTCTTCTCCACTTCCCTAGAAACATCCTAGAGGTCCTGGTATACTTAAAAGACCAATCTTAGTGCCCTAAGAGGAGGTTTCAAAGAGGTGTGTCGAAGAAGAGGTAATATCTGTTACCAATTCATTCAATTTTATTTCTTCTTCTACTTCTTCTTCTTTAGTTGTTTCATTATTGAGTAATAACATCAGTATCACTCATATACATATATTTTATTATAAATATTAAACAACCTTTTTTCACCTTCTATCCATCCTACGGAAAATGAAATCACCACACGTGCGTACGTACAAAATATCGTCTCCATGTCGTGGTGTAATCTATTTTCCACCACCACCTTAATTGGATGTGTATAACGGTGTAAAGAATAACTATATATGATTATTGTAAAGTGATATTTATTCTGAAATAGTATACATACACTTCAATACAATTCCACGATCATGGGAACGATATCATCACTCCTACGTACGTACGGCCTACCGTCTCCATGATGTGATGTGACTCGTTCTACATGATCTTCATTACCTAATGATTATATAAATGAATTGAATGAATAAATATGATATATATTACACTAATACCATTCTGGAAATGAGGTATCTATAACCTAAAAATAATAATACGAATTTATTTGACAAAACACACAAAAGAACATAAAGCAATAAACACCCGAATAACAAGTAGCAATGAAATATTACTAATAAGAAGCTAAGAATATGGAAATATATGATATCTTAACAATGAGTATGATTCTAGAATAAGTCAATGACAGTATTTAAATCATTATACAGGAGGTTTGGACACATACAAAGCATATAGGACCTAAGGTAAGGGAAAATCTCACAATCTCATTTCTATCTGAGATTGTTTATACTTTTGTATTTACTGGGGTGTATTTTATCATCCACATCCATGTTCCCTCAATATTAAATATTATATCTATCCTCATAAAATTGTTTAAATCCAATTTTTCCCTTTGGTGAGTTTTTAGTAAAAGATATGAAAGGAATCTTTTGTCGTTTTTCATACAAGGTACTTTTTGACTTTTCCAGCCAAAGTACGAGAAGAATGTTTTTTTAACTTATATGGCATGAATTGATTTTTAGAAAATTATTTCCAAGAATATTCCTTTACAAGGTTTCAAGTTTATTTTTAATCAACTTATTTTAGATTATAATTTAATGGCATGTTAAGAAAGGAAAAATGTTTTTGAAATAAAAAGGATATTTTCCTCAAGAATGGAGTTCAAGTGTTTTATCAAAATTATTTTCCATCTAAGATAAAATAGGGTTCTATTTATATCCCTATTTTTATATTGATTTGATTGTTTTATGATGGAATTAATTTTATGTTGTCCTTTTATCATATATGGATTATGTTATGATGGCATGATGTTTGAGAATACCATTTTTATTACTTGGGTTATGCTATGATTTATGATTTTGTGGTACACATAAGAATGGTTTCATTATGAGATGGGTGAGACCTATATCTCCCTCCAATGAATTGGGTAATGATTTATATCTCATGAGATAGACATGGCTAGATGACAAGTTAAATTAGTTCAGTGATACATGACTGTAACGAGGAGTGAACTCGGTTCAGTAATGGACTTTGTCCTCTATTATGGTCTTGGCAATGAGACTTGACTAATATGAAATTATTTTCTATGATTATGTGTGTATGCCAAAAAGTTTCATGTTTTATGTTATGATTATTTGGGATTACTTTTCATTACTATGATTTATCCCATGACATGATATTATGACCTCTTTTCCAGGTTAATATTTTTAAAATGTTATGTTCTTATTAATATGATATGACTGATATTTCTTTTTTTACCCTTACTGAGCATTTGAGCTCACCCTTTTTTTTGTTTTCTTTTCACCAGGTCAGGAAGAAGGATATTAAGTAGGATATTCCAAAATTGACTCTAGATATGATGAAATAAATGGGAGACAATGTAGTAGATTTTATGAACCAGTTGTTTATGTTTCCTAGTTTCTAAAGACACTTTAACTATACGGTCCTTCCATGGTTTTGTTATATGTTGTAATAAGTATGCTTCAAATCTGATGTAATAACAATGTATGTAATGTATGGTTTGTTATACTTGGTATCGGAGGAAAGATATAGTCAACCATTGGTAACTAGGATGTGAACGCCTTAGTAAGAACCCTAAGGAAATGTATAAACATATAACACAATATTAGTGTTTTAGAAATGGCCATGAGTAACCTATGATAAGACCTTAAATGTGAAATTTTATTCTTGATTATGTGGTTTTCCTATTATGATTAGTGTTTCTCCCACTATGCTTCTTGGTATTAGTCAATGGATGGAACCCGAAGGAACCATGTTAATGCTGAATGTGATGGGCAATGCAATGATTGTTCCCTTGTGCAACCAAACGTTACGGGAGCTGGAATGAAAAATCTTGTATCCATGCTCACACAACTTTCTCAAGCTATAAACCATGCAGGACTTCCAAACGACCAAAGGAAGTAGAAACATTTTGTTGAATCCTTCATGAGGCAGCTTCCACCTTCATTCAGCGGGTATTCTGATCCATTAGTAGCTGAACAATGGATTAGTACCACTGAAAATATATTTTCAGTTCTACAATGTTCAGAACATGACAAAGTCATCATAGCATTGTATCGTTTGGAAGGTTATGCTGATCAATGGTGGAATCTTATCAAGAATACAAGTCAAAGAGATAAAGTTGATTCCATGGAATGGGATGAGTTCAAGAACTTATTTTTAAATAAGTACTTCCCTTGTATTCTTCGAACAAAGATGAAGGAGGAGTTTCTTGAACTAAAGCAAAAGGATGATGAATCTATTGGTATATATGAAGCATATTTTACAAGGCTTGAATGGTACGCTTCTGGGATTATTATCCAACCTGAGAGTAAAATCAATCGATTCTTTAGTGGCTTAAAACCAATTATTCGAAGGGTGTTAGCCATTAGAGACTTCAATAGCTATGAGGAAATTTTCGATGTTCTCTCAAGGTTGAGATGGAGATTGGAGTAACCCATCAGTCATATGGGTTTGATAAGAAGAGGAAAATGGAATTCAAAGGAAAATCTAAAGACCACACTGAAAAGATGATAAGTTTTCATTTATGCTCAAATTGTGGAAAGAAACATGGAGGGAATTGTTTTAAAGGGACAAGAAAATGTTTTATGTGTGGAAAATAAGGTCATCGGGCAGTTGAATTTCAAAATAATGGGAAGAATATGTCTAATGATGCGAACAAAGAAAGGTATACACAAAATGCACCTCTTACACTTCAATTTTTCAAGTCCAAGGAGATGGGGAATTATTCCAATCAATGCCCAAATACAAGGGTTGTTAATGATGATTGATGTCAAAAAACTCTTAAGGCCAAAGACAATGGAAAGTCACATGCAATAACTATCAGCGATGTGGAGTATGATAACGAAGTGGTGAAAGGTACACTTACCATACAATTTAAAGAAGAAAATGTTTTATTTGATTCTAGATCCAGCCACTCTTTTCTTTCTAAAGAATTTTTTAAGGGTATCATTATATTACCTCAATAATTAGATGTTAAGTTAGTTGTGACAACTCCTAATGGCACAACAGTCTCATCAAAAGTTTATAATTCTTCTCCGATTGAAGTTTGTGGGAAAGTGCTTCCTGTAAATCTTGTGATCCTTCCTATAGTGGAATTTTATGTGATTCTTGGCATGGATTGGCCTTCTTTATACGGAGCTCATATCAATTTCCAATGAAGGGAAATCACATTTAATATTCCAGATCAATATATGATTTTCTATCGATGCAAGGATGAATATAACCTTCTATAGGAAATTTCTTCCATCTTATGGGTCTTGATTCCAATTAATGAAGCTTATTTATCTCAAATGGTTGGAGAGAAACTCACGATTAGGAATACACCCATTATACGGGAGTTTGATGATGTCTTTCTGGAGGATTTTCCAGGTCTTCCACCAAATCGTGAAGTTGAGTTTTCAATAGAACTCATATCGGGTGCTATGCCCATTTCAAAGACACCTTATATAATGGCCCCAATTGAGTTGCAGGAATTGAAGAAGCAACTCCAATAGAATCTTGAAAAAGTATTCATACACCCTAGTGCGTCACCTTGGGGAGCACCTGTTCAATTTGTTAAGAAGAATGATGGACCAAGGAGACTCTGCGTTGATTATAGATGACTTAACAAGATCACTATCAAGAACAAATATCCTCTCCCACACATTGATGACTTATTTGACCAACTACGTGGAGCTCAATACTTTTCCAAGATTGATCTTCATTCAAGGTATCATCAATTAAGGGTCAAAAAAGAGGATATACCAAAGATGACTTTCCGTACAGGGTATGGACACTATGAATTTATAGTGATTCCATTTGGTCTTACTAATACCCCTACTATCTTAATGGATCTAATGAATATAATCTTTAGAGACTATCTTGATCAGTTTGTGGTAGTCTTTATAGACGATATTCTTGTCTATTCAAAGAGAAAGTAAGAACATGAATATCACATGAGAATTGTATTGAATACCCTGAGAAAGGAGAAGCTTTATGCCAAATTTACCAAGTGTGAATTTTGGATTCAAAAAGTTTCATTTTTGGGTCACATATTCTCAAAAGAGGGGATATCTGTGGATCCAGCAAAAATAGAGGTTATCGAAATATGGTCAAGACCAACAACAATAACTGAGATCCGAATTTTTCTTAGTTTGGCTGGATATTATCGACGTTTTGGGAAAGATTTTTCACGATTATCTAATCCACTCACCAGGTTGAGTCGAAAAGAATTTATGTTCGTGTGGACGGAGGAGTGTGAACATAATTTCAAGGAGTTGAAAAGAAGGTTATCCAGTGCACCTGTGCTCACACTACCTTGTAGTGGAAAAAGGTTTGTGATCTTCAGTGATGCATCCAAGAAGGGATTGGGGTGTGTTCTTATGAAAAACGATATGGTGATAGCTTATGCCTCACGATAGTTGAAAATCCATGAGAAAAATTACCCAACTCATGATTTTGAGTTAGCTGTGGTAATCATTGCATTAAAGATTTGGAGTCATTATCTTTATGGTGAAAGGTGTTATATTTATACCGATCATAAAATTTTAAAGTATATTTTAAAACAAAAGGATCTGAATATGCGCTAAAGAAGATGGTTGGAGATGATTAAGGATCACGACTGCTCAATTCATTATCACCCTGGGAAAGAAAACAAGGTGGCAGATGCATTAAGTCGAAAAGACCATGCAAGCTTATCCATGATGAGGATCACAAAAGATCCAATAATTATTGATTTAAAAAGGATGGATCATGGAATTATAATGGAAGGGGAAAATCTTATCTTTCTCAAATGAATGCTAAACCATATATACATGTGAAGATTAAAGAGGCACAAAAAGAAGATGTAGAGTTACAAAAGAAGGGGAGAAATGTTCCTGAATTCAACCTTGATTGGGATGGGATAATAAGGTTCAGGAATCGGGTTTGTGTCCCTCCCATCTCAGAATTAAAGAAGTAGCTACTGGATGAGGCTCATAGTTCATCATTCTCTATTCATCCTGGAAGCACAAAGATGTATAGGGACATGAAAGTGTACTTCTGGTGGGATGTCATGAAAAGAGATGTTGTTGAATATGTCTCTTGATGCTTGGTTTCTCAGCATGTTAAAGTTGAGAGACAGAAGTATAAAGGGATGTTACAACCATTACCCATACCAAAATGGAAATGGGAAAACATCACTATGGACTTTGTCATTGGACTTCCTCAAACATCCAAAAGCAATAATGCTATCTGGGTTATAGTTGATCGTCTTACGAAGTCATCACACTTCATTATTATTAGGGAAGATTTTTCTCTGGATCAGCTTGCTAGGATATATGTAAAGGAAGTGGTAAGATTTCATGGAGTACCCCTTTCCATTATATCTGATCGGGATCCGAGATTTACCTCAAAGTTCTGGCGAAGTCTTCAGCATACTCTAGATACATAGATGAGTTTTAGCCCTTTTTATTATCCTCAAATAGATGGTCAGTCTGAGAGGACAATTCAAACTCTAGAAGACATGTTAAGAGATTTCTCTATGGATTTCAAATTTGGTTGGGATTAACACCTAACTTTGGTGGAATTTTCCAATAATAATAGCTTTCACTCTAGTATTCAGATGGCTCCTTATGAAGCTCTCTATGGAAGGAAATGCAGAACTCCAACTTGCTGGGATGAAGTTGGGGAAAGAAAGCTATTAGGACCTGATCTTGTTGATGAGATGGCAGAAAAAGTCCGATCTATTCAACAACACATAAGAGCAGCTCAGAGTCGACAAAAAAGTTATGCCGACAACTGATGAAAAGACCTAGAGTTTGAAGTGGTTGATAAGGTGTTCTTACGAATATCTCCTTGGAAGAGAGTAATGAGATTTTGGAAGAAGGGAAAGATGAGCCCTAGGTATATCGGTCCTTTCGAAATATTGGATCATGTTGGGAGGGTAGCTTACCGATTGGTGCTTCCACCAAATCTCTCTCAAGTTCACGATGTGTTCTATGTATCTCTCCTGTGAAAGTACATACCTGGTCCTTCACATGTACTTAGCTCAGAAGTTGTACCACTGGAGAAAGATCTTTCTTATGAAGAACAACCAATAGAGATTCTGGATCATAGCAAAAAAATCCTATTGAACAAGACCACTCGCTTGGTGAAAATTTTATGGAGGAACCACCAATTAGGAGAAGCTACAGGGGAGCTTGAGGATATGATGAGGGAGAGTTATCCTCATCTGTTTTTTATGATGTGATGAATTTGAAGGGAGAAATTCATTTTAAGGGGGGTAGAACGTAACACCCTGATATTTTAAGAGAATTATATTTTTTTATGTATTATGTTATACGCAAAGGAATCTTTCACTTCACACAACACTAGTTTGGCTTACGTTACACGCAATCGCGACCTTCCTCAATAGCGTGTGTAGTACGCAATACCGAGTTTCACTAAACAATGATATATTATTATATTATAGACTAGCCGTTATGAATATTATCAACTGAATTTTGAATTTTATAACATTATAATTTATCTTAAACATTTTCTAGAATGAGGTATGAAAACAAAATCAGTTTTTCGAATAGAAGAAGTATTTTTTTTAAATATTGTTTTACCGCCTCTTGATGGCGCACCCATTTTAAATATAGTTTTTGACATGATTATAAGTTCAATTTGACAAAACAAAATTCTTCTTTGGAATCAGGATATAAAAATTTACTTTGGATAAATTTTTCATATTGTTCTGGTAACTTTCATATTTTGCTGAATAGTAAAAACACGCTATATTTTAATTAAAAACAACTTTTTTCATCGCAATAATTTATATGGTTAAATTATAATATTTAATGGTTTTAAAGTATAAATATAATATATTTTTACCATTTAATATAATTTATGTCATTAGCATTAATTTTACATTGAATTCATAGGTAAAAACATATCAATCTTTGGCAATGTTTTAACTTTTAAAACTCAGTTGCTTAACAACGAGATTAATTTTAAATTAATTTCTTCAACTTCTGTGTTTTGAATTTTTAAGAAGGGATTCCATATTTTGAATCCGTGGGTCCAAATTATGTTAATAGGTTACTTTTATTTTTATTGATATTATGAATAGTAACTACGGTATTTTTTATTTACTGCGGTTAAAGGTAAATAAGCTAATTCAAGGGTAAAATAATATTATAATAATTCCAAATTAACATGAAACTTGTCCTAACATTATTGGATGACTAGTGGCTGTCCATGGGAATCCTTGGGTCGATTTGGGGACCCCATTGAGCCACTTGGTAGTGATAATGACAAATTGGTTTAATTAATTTAATGTAAAGACAAAATTGACATTAACAAAAATCTTTTAGTAATTAATTTTTATAAGGGGTTATATAAATTATATTTTAAACTATAAATATTCATTGGAAAGATAAAAATATTTCCTACATGATGATATTTTTTCTAAAGTTTTAGACACCAAATAAATTAAATTATTTATGACACAATAATGATGAAGTATTTGCCTCATTAATAAATGATTTAAATAAATAAGATTATAATGATTACATTATTTTCAAAAACATGCCCAATTCTGATTGAATGATTTTATTTCGACCATGAGTAATCTTATCTTCATATTTAATTATTTTTGGACCTTTTGAAACCCAAGATACGTTTATAATAAAATAATATTTCCACACTTTCCAAAGGTGCCCCTCTCCTCCCTTATAAAAGGGTACCTCCTCCCTCTCCTAATCACACCACTTTGAGCCTTCAAGCTCGGACAAACCCTAAAAATTTCTCTTCTTCAATTCCAAATAAACATCATAGAGGTCCTGGTATACTTCAAAGACCAATCTTAGTGCCCTAATAGGAGGTTTCAAAGAGGCGTGTCGAAGAAGAGTTAATATCCGTTATCAATTCTTTCAAATTTATTTCTTCTTATACTTATTCTTATTTAGTTGTTTCATTATGAAGTAATAACATCTGTATCACTCATATACTAATATGTTATTATAAATATGAGACAACCCTATTTCACCTTCTATCCATCCTATGGAAAATGAAATCACCGCACGTGCGTACGTACGGAATACCGTCTCCACGCCGTGGTGTAATCTGTTTTCCACCACCACCTTACTTGGATGGGTATAATGGTGTAAATAATAACTATACATGATTATTTTAAAGTTAAATTGATTCTAAAATAGTATACATACACTTCAATACAATTCCACGATCATGGGAATGATATCATCACTCCTGCGTACGTACGGCCTACCGTCTCCACGATGTGATGCGACTCGTTCTAC
The DNA here is from genome assembly GCA_963277665.1 of Viscum album. NCBI lineage: Eukaryota > Viridiplantae > Streptophyta > Magnoliopsida > Santalales > Viscaceae > Viscum > Viscum album. Next base: position 1,243,372,912 of record OY728146.1, on the reverse strand, counting down.
AGGATCTTAATTACATAATTATTATATAATTTAATTTAATGAATAAATATGATATATATTACACTAATACCATTCTGTAAATGAGGTATCCATAACATAAAAAGAATAATAATAATTTATTCGACAAAACACACATAAGAACATAAAGCAATAAACACCTGAATAACAAGTAGAAATGAAATATTACTAATAAGAAGCTAAGAATATGGCCATATATGATATCATAAAAATGAGTATTATTCTGGAATAAGTAAATGACATTATGTAAATAATTATAGAGGAGGTTCGGACACGTACAAAGCTTATCGGACCTAAGGTAAGGGAAAATCTCACAATCTCATTTTTATCTGAGATTGTTTATACTTTGGTATTTACTAGGGTGTATTTTATCATCCACATCCATGTTTCCTCAATATGTAATATTATTTATATCCGTTTACAATTTTTTGAAATCCAAGTTTTCCCTTCGGTGAGTTTTTAGTAAAAGATATGAAAGGAATATTTTATCATTTTTCGTAGGAGGTACTTTTTGACTTTTCCGGCCAAAGTATGAGAAGAATGTTTTTTTAACTTATACGGCATGAATGGATTTTTAGAACATTATTTCCAAGAGGATTCCTTTACATGTTTTCAAGGTTATTATTAATCAAATTCTTTTAGATTAAAAGTTTATGACATTTTAAGAAAGGAAAATTGTTTTTGAAATAGAAAGGATATTTTCCCCAAGAATGGAGTTCAAGTGTTTTATCAAAATTATTTTCCATCTAAGATAAAATAGGGTTATGTTACTATCCCTATTTTTACATTGATATGATTATTTTATGATGGAATTAATTTTATAATGTCCTTTTATCTTAAATGTTTTATGTTATGATGGCATGATGTTTAAGAATCCCATTGTTATTACATGGGTTATGCTATGATTTATGATTTTGTGGCACACATAAGAATGGTTTCATTATGAGATGGGTGGGACCTATATCTCCCTCCAATTCATTGGGTAAAGATTTATATCTCATGAGATAGACATGGCTGGAATGGTAAGTTAAACCGGTTCAATGATACAGGACTGGAATGAGGAGTGAACTCAGTTCAGTAATGGACTTTGTCCTCTATGATGGTCTTGGAAATGAGCCTTGACTAATATGAAATAATTTTCTATGATTATGTGTGTGTGCCACAAAGTTTCATGTTTTAATTTATGATTATTTGGGATTACTTTTCATTACTAGGATTTATCCCATGACATGATATTATGACCTCTTTTGCAGGTTAAGATTTTCAAAATGTTATGTTCTTATGAATATTATATGAATGATATTTCTTTTGTTTACCCTTACTGAGCATTTGAGCTCACCCTTTTGTATGTTTTCTTTTCCCCAGGTCAGGTAGAAGGATATTAAGTTATATATTCCAAAAATGGACTCAATATATGATGAAATTAATGGGAGACAATGTAGTTGATTTTATGAACAAGTTGTTTATGTTTCCCAATTTCTAAAGACATTATACCTGTACGGTCCTTTCAGGGTTTTGTTATATGTAGTAATGTGTGATTCAACTCTGAAGTAATAACAATGTATGTAAAGACTACCTGATTACTGTAATAGTTGTTTTAGACTCGGACATTCAATGAAAATCTGTGTAAAGGATTCTGCTAACTCTAAAATCAGGAAAGATGTTTGGGTTGAAAAATAGATGCAAGGTCATAAGGCTATTGCTGATTCTTCTGGCTATAAGAATCTGGAAGAACCTAGTATGAATACTGAATTGAATAATTTACAAGTTGAAGATAATCTAAATTCTGATTATGTTAACTCTGTTCTTGAAGTCACTGCCCACCCTCCTATTTTCATGGGTGAACCGCATTCATTGTGGATAGAAAAGGATAAAGGAAAGCAAATAGTTGTGTCTGAGCCCTCTAAAGATGTTTGCAAGGACGGAGAGGATGTAGATAAAATGGGTTTGAAGTTGCAAGCACCTGAATGCCAGCCTTAAGAATTCGTTCAGAATGGTCTTGATGTCTCCAAACAGCAAGAGAACCATGTTCCTGACAAGATTGTGATTGCACATACAATCACGAAAGGAGTTTCACTTTCTGAAAATCAGTTTATTAGAAAGGGTAAGTAGGTGAATATTGAAATTCCTCAACATGATGTTGATGAATCCTCCCATGTGAATTCTAGTAAGATCCCCATTGTGGGGAAATCTTTTCTTTGGAAGGACCAAAAAGGGGAAAAAACTATCGTGGACCCTGATCGTTTCGTCACTCCAATTCCTAGGAAGAATAGGATGAAAAGGGGGAGTGTTGGCCATGAGAGAACCATCACCACAAGATCATTTGCGGCTAAGAGCTCTATTTTTGAGGTTCCTATTCATACTTTCCCCTCTGAACCTCTACCTGATTACTCCCAATCCTCTGATTGCTCTGACGAAGATGTTCATGAAAGAGGCTGAAAGTTTCTATAAAGATGCATTTTCTGATTTCATGAACTTTGATTGATTAATTCTGGGATATTCTGGGTTCCTGTTTGAATCTTGAAGCTCTCCCTAGCTGTTTGATATGTTTTATTCCAGTTTGATGCATTGATTCTCTTCAGAAGTTTGCATTGCGATTCTGCTTGAACTGTTTCAATTTTTTCTTGCATCTATTCATGACCTGTTAAGACCCCTTTTAAAGGATTTGAATGGTTGCAGCCCTTGGCTATGAGACTCCAGCTACATTTCTCTAATCTTGAAGTTGGATCATCTATATTTCTTGAAGGATGCATCTGTTTTCATTGAAATGTCTTATAATGAAGGATACTGCCTGTCTGGACTGTACTCTGTGATGCTCCTGCAGTAGAGGTCATGGACTCTCGTTGGATCTTATTCGGGCATGTTTGAAGCCTTGATTCTCGCGTATACCTGGATAAAGATGGCATTCTTTTTCTGTTGCTGCAACCTACAATGATGTAGGCCCAGAGTGATTTTTTTGTGAGTTTTTGTTGCTGTTTACCCATGTTGTCAAAGCTATTTTCTGTTGGTCGGGTTCTTGTTTTCAGGTGGTGTAAACACATTACACCTCGTGTACTCGATGTAAACTTACCTTTTTTTAATAAATTTATTTCGGCATGGATTGGGAAACCAATCCATGTCACCTTCTTCAAAAAAAACAAGTTGAAGGATCTCCTTAATATTTATTTGATCTATGACCAGATGTGGAGTCTTGTGATAGACATCTAGTGGAGGTGCTTTGTCATTCTCTAAAGTATGGTATAACTCCCGTTACCTTACAAATGTACTTGGAGGTCTAGAAGAAGGTAGAGGTAGTTGAGTAGATGCACTCACGAGGAGGTATATTGTTGGAGGTGATCCAACATGGTTCTTATAACGAATGGTCTACCATTAGTGGGTCTCAGTTTCCTATGAATTCTAGGTTTTAACCTGTGAGGATTTGACCTCAGCAATTCCCATTTTGGCCTTCATATCCTCGTGCCTTTTCCTTGAACTTAGGATTGAAGTGTCTCACTTGTGGAGCCTAGGGGAATCTACATAGTCAGTTACCTATAGTCAATCAAGCTTAGTATGGTGGGGGTGGGTAGGTTCAACACTTGACTCAGCAGCAGTTGCTTGCCAGACCATTTTAGTAGTAGGAATAGCAGGCTCCTGATACACCGAGGGAAGACGGGGTAGGTGGAGGATGACCTTAGGGTGTTCCTCAGAGACCTCAACCTAGCCTTGGTAGGGGAGGTGGTCATCATCAGACGTATTAAGGATATTGGAATGTTTTGTTGAAAAATATAGAGGTTGTAGTCCCAGCAGGGCTAGAGATCATTCGAGGTATGATCAGTTTGTTCAGTACTCTTTCTTGTGTTTTATTTGATTCAAGAGCTTCAGACTCCTTTGTTGCACTCATTCTAGCCCATGTTCTAGGACTATATTTTGAGAGACTTCACATGCACCTGGTATTATAGCCCGATGTTATACCAATGTTTTTTATGTGTGTTGGGGATGTAGATTGATGATGGGGACACATCAGTATCATGGGGATATCTTCATGCTACTGATGTAGCCATAAAATATCATCCTTGGCATTGAATAGTTGTACTCTGTGCATGTTATTATTGACTACATCCAAAGAAGAGTCAATTTTTCAGATTTAGATGTTCTTCATCTGGCCTTCATCGATGAGCGGAGATTTTAGGTGTGAAGTTGGCATGTGGATCCATTTCATTCCTTTTTGGTCAAGCTATTAGTAGAACCATAAGATTCATATATGGAGGAGGATACTGGAGTTTTTACGGTGTTTTTGGATGTTTTCCCTGTGGAGGTTGTGATTCTACCCACTCAATGTGATGTAATGTTTAGGATAGGCCTACAACCTAGTGCTACTTCGATCTCAATGGATCATTATCATATGGAACCTTTAGAACTTTGGATGTTGAGGATCCAAATAAATGATCTAATGAAAAATGTTTTTTTTCTAACATAGTGTGTCTCTATGGGGTGCTCCAATATTGTTTGTGAGAAATATATATGGTGGAATAAGGTTGTGCATAAACAACCAAATATTGAATCAGGTAATAGTCATGAACGGTTACCATATCCTAAGGATAGATAATTTTTTATACCAGCTCATATGGAAAAGGTGGTTCTCTAAAATTTATCTATGGTCTAGATATCACATGTTGAGGGTGAAAGAGGAAGATATCATGAATATTGATTTCATGTACAAGTATATAAACATAGAGTTTTTGGTCATGTCGTTCGGTGTAATCAATGCACCCGCCATGTTCATGGGACTTATGAACTCCATCTTTTAGGAGTTACTAGACCAGTTCGTCGTTGTATTCATCGATGACATCCTAATCTACTCGAAGTTAGAGGAGAAGAATTCCAAGCATCTTAGGACTATCTTGAAATTCATTTGGTGCCTCTATCACTATGGTAATTAGACCCATCGAAGGTCAAGGATGTTTTTTTCTTTGGAAAAAATCAAGAACATGGAAGAGGTTCATAGATTCCTTGGTAATGTAGGCTATTACCAAATATTCATAGATGATTACTCTTGAGTTGCAGCTCCATTGAATGATATGAATAGAAAAGATAAAGCTTTTCTGTGGAGTGAACAGCACCATGCATCATTCACCTAACTAAAAGGGAATTTGGTTAGTGCCCAAGTCATTTAGTTTCTAGAGTAAGGGATAATGTTTGATGTGTTTTGTGATGCTTATTGTCTGATCTTCAGATATGTAATGATGCAACAGTACGAAGTGATCTCTTATGGGTCTAGCTGGTTACATTCCAATGAACGCTACTATTAAACCCTTGATCTGGAGATAGCAGAAGTCATGTTCACACTAATGTTTTGGTCACATTACCTCATTGGGGAGTGTATTATGGTCTCCACAGATCATAAGATATTGAGGTATATATTTTCTCAGTAAGATCTAATCTTGTGACAGTAGAGTTGGCTGGAGTTTCTCCAAGATTACAATTTCAAGATCTCTTACACAACAGGAAAGGGAAATATCATGGATTAGGATTTGATTATGAAGTTGTAGAATGAGGTATTTTGTGAATTTGTGGATAGTTGGATGGAAATGGAGGATTTGAAAACCTTTCACCTAGATTCAAGAATGGATGGTAGTAAAGGTTGTCTATTTTAGATGACAGTGTAGTCTACTCTGATGCAGCAGGTAGAGGAGTATCATTGGTGAGACTCGGAGGAATAGATGATGCATGATCATGTTGACCATGGTGATGTTATGGAGTGATGGTCAGGGGATGTTAGAAATAGGGTTCTATTCCATGCAAGGCTATTTGTTCCAATTGCGATACACGTGGGAGTTCTTTGTGAGTTTCACATCTCACCCTTAGCGGTACACAAAGGAATTTGTAAGATGTACCATATCATGAGAGAGAAATTTTTGTGGCTTTGGAAGAATTATGCAGTGGCAGATATAGTGGTAATGTTCTTAGAGTTCCTGCGGGTGAAGGCTGAGTAACAAGTTCTCGGTGGTTTGTTGCATCCCCTAGGTTTCCCCGAGTGAAAGTGGGATGGCATCTCAATGGATTTCATCATAGGATTACCCAGGTATCAAGGAGGCTATGATGCAATATGGGTAATAATGGATCAGCTGAAGAAATGGGATCACTTCATAGAAATTTATGTGTTGGGCATATGGGAAGACCTGTTTAGAATTTATGTGGATGAGGTGGTGCGGGTTCATAGAGTTCTGAGATCCATTGTTTTAGATCGGGATACATGTTTTACCTCAAAAGTCTGGAAGGGATTTTTTCTTTCTTTTGGAACTCAGGTATGCCTCATCAATATTTTCCACCATCATAGGGATAGGCAGATAGAGTAGACCATCCAGACATTGGAGGACATGTTGCAAGCATACGTCCTAGACTTTGGTGGAACTTGGTAGTGACACATTCCCTTCGCAGAGTTTTCTTATAATAATAATTGGCACTCTTCCATTGGCATGGCTACCGTTTAAGCATTTTATGGAAGGCCACGTGATTCACATTTGTCCTGAATAGTGTTTTGGGAGATAACTACTGTTGGTCTTGAGGTTGTTCATAGCACGATAGTGAAGGTTCTTCTTGTACGTGAGAGGATGAAAGAATAACAGGATCGAAAGAAGTCATATGATGATCGCTGGAGGAGGACCTTGGAGTTCATGGTTGGGACCACATGTTATTTAAGGATTCCACTCCGTGTGGGAAATGGAGGTTCAGAAAAGGGAGAATGATTTCACCCAGATTCATTGGACCCTTTGAGGTGTAAGGTAAAGTTGGAAGGTTGGCATACCAGTTGGCGCTGCCACCGCGGTTGGGGCAGGTCCACAACATCTTTCATGTCTCTCATCTAATTTAGAATCTTCATGATGAATCTCATGCCACTTACTAGCAAGAGTTGGATATTGGATATGATGCGACATTCATGGAGAATCTATTAGATATATAGGATCGCAGGTAGAAGGTTCTTCATGGATGGATCATTCTATTGGTTCTCATGTTTTGGGGGCATGGTGGCCTAGAGGAGAGTACTTGGGAGTGAGAAGCGAAGATGTGTACTCAGTACCCATAGTTGATTTGAGTTTTTCCTTATTCTATTTTTCTTTGAATGTAATGTTTAAGCCTTGTTTGTTATGAGATTACTTGTTTCCTTATTCCATGATGTGTGATAAATTCCTAACATAGAAAATGGGGAGAATAGATTCTTAAACGAGACACATTAATTTAGATGCGATTAAACCCACACAGGTGAGTCTGTGCTACCAAGAGAGGATATTATCATGACCTAGATGATGAAATTCCCTAATTCATATGTTTGGATAGTATGGATCATGGTTCTTGTGTGGTGTGTCTTGTGGTTAGTTGTGGTAGTAGGTGTTGGATGAGGTGTTCTTGGATGTTGAGGTTTCATAACATCTTTCGAACAATATGTGGTGGGTTATCATTGGTCCTTTGAATGTAAAAATCATAGTGATGTCTCAAGTATAGAAATATCCTTGAGAGGTATATTATGGGGTGGTTTTTTAGACCCCTCTTTCATATGGGTTGGTTTTGAATTCTCAAGTGTGATAATAGTTTTCAAGGTATCTAATATAATGTCCTAGACCTCCCCAGACCATTAATTAGTCAAAATATATTGTTTTAAGTGTTCTAGATATAACGATGACTCATTACAAAAGTTTGAAAAAAATTGCAATTTCCCAACGGTATGTTAGTAACGGTGAGTCAGGACTGGTGACTCATAATGTTGAGTCGCTTCGGTAACATTCAATAGTTACTCTCAATGGTGAATCACTAACGTTGAGTCACTAATCGTGGGACATGATGGTGAGTTACTATTGGATCTCACTGAATGGTGACTCAATAATGGTGGAACATGATGGTGAGTCACAATAGGGTCTCACTGAATGGTGACTCACTGAACGATGAATCACCGAATGGTAGCTCGCCGAACAGTAGCTCACCGAACAGTGACTCGCCAAATGGTGACTCCCCGAGCGGTGACTCACCATCGATATATTTCACACTCCGACTGGAGACACCTATTCATTTTGTTTTATTTTTATTATTTACTCGGTCCTACGTCATTTTAACGAGGTTTAGTTGGGGCCCTGTTTGAAATTTTTCGAAGTTTGATTGTTTTTGGCGGGTCTCGGGCCGGTGCGTGGTCCCCACATCACTAGCGGCGATCGTGTGTTCGGTCTTGGAGACTGCGCGGTTGACCGATAATTATAATTATTCAAAAAAATGATCTAATGGGACAAAGCTTTCTTTTGATTAACATTTAGTTAATATTTGTACTATTTTGTTGTTATTAATATTATTAATATTATTATCTCTTTTTTTACCAACAATAATAATAGTAGTGTTATGGAGAAACATACTTTTTCTTTTCTAATTCTACTATTGATTTTATTGTTATTTAAAATAAAATGGATAAGAAATAATAAAAATCATTATTATTTGTTTTACTAATATTTATTAGTTTTATTACTAATATTAATATTATTATGTTTTATTATTATTATTATTATTATTATTTATTTATTTATTTATTTATTTATTTATTTTACTTTAACCCCAACCCCCCCCCCTTCCATTTATTTTTTCTGCTGCGCCGCCACCCCCCATCTCTATCCCTCTCTTCTCTCCCATGGCCCTGCCTCCTCCTTTGTCCACCCCTCCTCCCGGTGACGTTGGCCTCCACCTCCTGTTGTAGCCTACCACGCGCCCCGTCTCCTCCTTCAGCCTCCCCTCCTCCCGGTTGCACCCGCCTCTACCTCCCGCTACAGCCCGCCTCATGCAGCCACCCTACCCTCCTCTGGTCGCTACCCCGCGCACCCCTTGTTGGCCTTCGGTCGCAACAACACGCACCCCCGCCCCTGCCGGCCTCTGGTCACCACCCCACGCACCCGCCCTACCGACCTCCCCAGCTGCCCGCTGGTGGCCTCCTCCGGTGACCGCCTGCCTGCCGGCCACCTCCTCCGGCGACTTGGCCTCCGGTACCCCAATCCTGCACCCCCGCACGACCTGCTTCCGTTGTTTGGCGCCGTTCTGATGCCCCTGCCCTGTTTCGGTGACCTCCCACCATTTTCTGGCGAGCCCGCCGCCGGCCAGCGGCCTCCGGCCCCCTGCGGCGACCTCCTACCGAGCTTCAGTGAGCCCCGCCTCTGGCTCACAGCCCTCCGGCCTCCGGTCTGACCTTCGGAGACCCACTCCTCTATCACAAACCCCTTGCCGAATCTGTGAAGTCTTCCTCGGGTCTTGATTATGCGTATTCTGACTATTGCTGCCGAAGGCAAGGTGGTTCGGATCTTGTCAGACCGCCTGTCTTTATTCACGGGGTGCGCTTGTTCTTGCTCGCCATCGCCATTGAAGGTGAGATGTCTTTTTATCGTGTGCGCATTTATTTTAGTATCTCAATTGAGTTCATGTTTCCCTGATAATATTTTGTGCTACGTTGGTCCACGGCACATTTGTATTAGTGTTCACCGATAAAGGAGAGTTGGTTGGGGTTGTTTTGGTCTGCTTTCCACTGTTTTGAGGTGTGGTTTTCACTGCTTCTTCATTTTAAATATTTTTGTAAACCAATTTTTTCATGTTTCTGAGTCCCTGTTGATGTCTCTGCGTGGCGTTAGTACTCACTATAGTCTTCAGCTTGCAGGTATTTGTGCGCAAGCGCAAAGCAGGTCACGTCGTCATGTTTGGACTGCAATTTGAGGTAGGTTTTTCCTCTGCACATACCGTTATATTTAGAAATTATTAATTTCTTGTTATTTATTTAATTTTTGGTAAAGTAGAAATAATACTTAATAATTATTTTTAGAATATTTATTTCTGCAAATGAAACTGTTTATTCTTGTGCATTGAACTGAAATTATTTTTCTTGATAAATTGACGCATCATGGTGAAAATAATGTTTGGCCTTAAAAAAATTGATTTATAAATATTCAAGTGTATTTTTGGTTTGGTGAGAAATGTATATTTTTAATGAAAAATGATGTTTTATTAAATAGTGGTTTGATGTGTGAATAAATGTGTTGGTTTCATTTCAAGAAACACTTAGAGGCCCGATTGGCACTTTCAAACTGGTTTTGAAATGATTTTGATGAATGTACCTCGGGATGGGTACAGCTAAAGGCCCGGTTGGCACTTTGTGATAATTATTGTGAAAGGGTGATGTGCGAAATATATTTGTGGCCCGTTTGGCATTTTGAACTGATTTTTGGTAAAACCCTTCTTGGGTTGGGTTCCTTGCCTAGTTCTGATCCATGTTATTGGGAGGGTCCTCGGTATGGAACCTCCCTTTTGAAATATATGTCGATGGAAAGGGACTACCCTTGAAGTGGGCAGGGTGGTGCCGGATTGCGTGATGTGTTTGGATTATATATTTATATGCATGACTTTTGTTTGAATTGTATGGCACACCCTTTTTAGAACTATACATGGGGACCTCGAATAGTGAGTGAATCTTCTGAGAACGATTGCTGCACTAGTTTAGAATATGCACTGGCTAGTAGCCCCATAGCATGGAAATACTGAGTTATTGCTGCTATGTGGATTGGGCCCCACGGTTAGGCCATATAGGGCTATACCAAGCATTAGGGAATTATGACTTCATCGAATTATAGCATGCTTTCAGGATGATTCACAAGTATAGTACATTTTGGATTGTTCACGATCTCCTAGGTTCGACCCATGTTTCCTTCAGTGCTTATTTGTTTGTGGCGATAGTCGAGGTGCCTAGTTCGGTTGATGGCCCTCATGTGTTACTTTTCCATTGCCCTCATTGTGTGCTGTGTGTGGTTTTCCACTTGGATAAAAAAATAAATTTTGGATTTTAAACTGGCTGAGAAAAATGTTTTAAAAATGTAATGCACTTTTCCCTTTTAACATTAAAACATGTTTTTTTTAAATTGATTAAGGGAAATGGACCGTTACTAGTTTTAGAAATGAAAAGTGTACGTGAAACCCATATTTTAGGTAATGTAGTTCAAACCTAAAATTAATAGAATCTTTATTTAATGGTAGTGCATTGGGAATAGTTTTTTCGGGCTAGCCTACTGATTTTTAATACTCACACCTATAGTGTTTTCTTGTTTTTAGTTCTGTTGCAGTTTCCAGCTTCAATTGTTCTCCTTGAGCGACGTTGGTTGTGGTTTTGGAGAGTGACCCATGGGGTCATGTGGAGTTTTGGTCATAGTTAAGTTAGTAGAATTGTTGGTTGTTATTTATTTATTTTCTTTTGTTCTATTTATTTTCCGATGCTTAGTCTATTTTATTTTGGGCCTAATCATTCCCACCTATTTAATTTTGATTCCCGACACTAGTAGCCCGCCTGTGGGTCTCGGGAACGCCCCTCATGCCATGTCGTGGGCTGACTCGGGTGACCAGTTCAGGGTCGACCCGTGTTGGTTCATGACAAAATGGTATCAGAGGGAGGCCCTTGTTATTTGGGGTGTTTGGTAGATGGAGATTAGGACTGTCGGGACACGAGATGTAAGTACGGGAAGAGCATCGTGAACTCTTTCTCGTACTAATTCTCGAGTTGCTAAGGGTATCCCTGGATTTGAGTCTTGTGGTTCTATTTTAGATTGGGGAATGAAAATGGAGGTGAGCCAGTGTCACATCGTGACCTCACATGGAGTAGTGACCCATGTGGAGTCTTAGTGCATGGTTCAAGTTTCTCCTAGTTGTTGCTACTTACCTAGGCGTGGCTTACTACCATGTCGCCAGGTTAAGTGTGACTGCTAGTTCTTCATACCAGTGCTTCGATGTGGATTGTGTTTTGTTTGGCTCTGGTTGGTGTGAGTATGCTTTTGAAAATGAACGTGGATCTTGAAATGAAAGTTTTTTTATCTAAAATGGTTTTAAAATGGGAAAAGAGTTTTTTTAATGGAATGACCTTTTGTTTGAAAGTTAGTGTTTATTTGGAGTTGGTAAAGGGTGGCTTGGTGTGACCCTTGGTATTCTTTATGGAGGATCGCATGTGTGTGGGTATGAACGTAAAGTGCATGGGGGAACATGTTCATTGATGATGTGGATAGAAATGGATGGACACACATGTGATGATTTAGGGGATTCCATGGGTGAGTTTTTGAAATATAAAGGTATTGGAAATTGGTTTTCTTTGACAAATGGATTTTTTTTCCTGTGAAAAGTGGCTTTTGTTTTTGAGGAAAAATGGCCTTGGGATAAAGTAGTTTTGAATTTTTAAATGAGAATAGTGATTTTAGAAAAATATGATTTTGATTGTATTTATATTCGTTTAACATTCGGGCCGGTTGTCTTGGCTTGGGGTGTTTATTTCGATTGTGTTTTGTCTTGATGCCAGGTTTTGGTTTTGTGCCCTATGTGTTGTTCCGAATATTCCGCCCAGAAAATTCTTCGAAATTTGTTAATGAGTCATGCCCAATTCTGGTTCCTATCATGTGTTTCATGTTCATTGAGGTGATTGATGTCCGTTAAAGGCAGTTGTGTGGTTTGTGGAATTAGAGAGTGTCTTCGGGTTGTTGGGAACTCTCAAGGTTGCTCAAGTTCGTGCAGCCTCGGGTTTGTTTGAGGGTCCAGTTTTGGACCAGTGAAGGTTTGATGTCTCATCATGGTTGTATATGGGTTGACGTGGTAGGTGTTGAAGTCCGCATTCATCCAATTGATCATATTCGAGAATGTGAAGGCCTGTGTTGGTCGCTTTAAGGAGTCGACATCTGGAGCGCAAGTGCTTGGCAAATCCAGCACATTTCTTCATTCATAACGGTTCCCCATTTCACGAGTGGGGTGTACGAGAGGAACCTACCTCTGAAGAAATCCCTTTTTTCGGTGTCAAATTTTGGTTTGTCAGACTATTCTCTAATGTGCCATCAGTGTTGTCGGTTCGAGCATCCTAATCCATTTCATCTCATTCCTCGGATGTCCTGCTATTGTGTGACCATTCGGGTCAATGGGAAAGGTTCTGAAATAAGTGTTGTTCTAATAAGGAGTCCTGATCGGGGGATACTCGTGTCTGACTGTGAGGCATAAGATGCTTCTTCCATCATAGCCCCAGCCTCAGGTCTCGTGGTGAAGCTCGCGCACAATCAGGGCATCAGAGGCATGTGAGACCTTTGCTTGGTTCTTTATCTTTAATCTTGGAATAGAGACATTCAGGGATTCCTTGTCCTTGTTTTCCCGCTATTGTAAGTTCATTTTTTGCGGTAATAGGGCGATGAACTTATTCTTTTGTGATCATAGTAGTTGCGTTCTTCTGAGTGTGGCCCCTAGAATTGTTTGTTTTTCTTAAAAAGGGTATTTGACCTTGTTTTGGTTGGTCCTAACTTCATTTGTGATCATTTGTAGGTGTGAGGGTTGGGGGGTTTTATCCTATGCCGAGAGTTCTGGGTTTTAATAGAAGCGTTGTCTCGCTCGTACTAAGGGAGTTGGATGTGATGGGAGTTCTAAACCGGTTTGCAGAATTCTTAGTTACAGTCATGTTGTTATAGGGAGTTAATTGTCTTGGTGCCCCGATATGTCGGGTGGCGTTGTAGTGGTGTTCCGTTTAATTCTTATTGGTCCCTCTCAACTTAGGTGGAGAAGTCGTAGGTTCATGTTGGGGGTTCCCTGGTTCCTAGTTGTGGCCAGGGTGTTGTTTGGCTAATGTAGATATGTTAAGATGGTTTTTGGGACCCAGGTTTGTTGGGTTGCTCTGTAATAGGTTTCTCGTTTAAGTCTTGGTGGAGTTGTTCCGTTAGTGTTGAGAAGGTGGGATGGATTTGGTTTGGGAGTTCCCGTGTTCCCCCCCTGGGGGGGGGGGGTTGTTGGATTTTCAAGGGTTTCGGTATTAGTGAATTCTTGTCGTGGGGAGAACCCTCTCATGTTCTCCCCTCAATTTCAGGCAATGATTTTCCTTGAATTGGTTGGGTGTGATTTTTGTTGGGAATAGTTACTCTGAGGATCTCAATTTCCTTTGGTTTTTTCTGGGAAAAGACTCTAGTTGTGTCAAATTTTGGCTTGGTGACTTTCTGGGGCAGAAAGTGTCTATGGTGGGGAGAATTGTCACACCCCGACTGCAGACACCTATTAATTTTGTTTTATTATTATTATTTACTCGGTCTTACGTCATTTTAACGAGTTTTAGTTGGGCCCTAGTTTGAAATTTTTCAATGTTTGATTGTTTTTGGCGGGTCTCAGGCCGGTGCGCAGTCCCCGCATCACTAGCGGCGATCATGCGTTCGGTCCTGGAGACTGTACGGTTGACCAATTATTATAATTATTCAAAAACCTGATATAATGGGACAAAGCATTATTTTGATTAACACTTAGTTAATATTAGTAAAATTTTGTTATTTTTAATATTATTAATATTATTATCTCTTTTTTTACCAACTATAATAATAGTATCATTATGGAGAAAGAAACTTTTTATTTTCTAATTCTATTGTTGATGTTATTATTATTTAAAATAAAATGGATAAGAAATAATAAAAATCATTATTATTTGTTTTATTAATATTTTATTAGTTTTATTATAAATATTGATATTATTATGTTTTATTATTATTATTACTATTTATTTATTATATTTATTTATTTTACTTTAACCCTAAACCCCCCCCCCTGCGTTTTTTCTGGTCTGATGTGCCGCCACCCCCCATCTCTATCCCTCTCTTCTCTCCCATGCGCCTCTCCTCCTCCTTCGGCCTCCCCTCCTCCCAGCAGCGTTAGCCTCCGCCTCCCGCTGCAGCCGGCCTCATGCCCTGCCACCTCCTTCGGCCTCCCCTCCTCCCGGTCGCGCCAGCCTCCACCTCCCGCTGCAGTCCGCCTCGCGCCGCCACCATGCCGGCCTCCCGTAGCAGCCCCGCACCACCACCCTGCCGGCCTCCGGTCGCTGCCCGGCACACCCCCTGTCGGCCTTCAGTCTCCGCCCCATGCACCCCCCCCCCCCCCCCCGCCCGGCCTCCCGTCACCGCCCCGCGCACCCCCCCCCCCCCCCCCTGCCGCCCTCCCTGCCTGCCCGTTGGTCGCCTCCTCCAGCGACCGCCTACCTGTTGACTGCCTCCTCCGGTGACCCGGTCTCCGGTACCCCCGCTCCCGCACACCCTCATGACCCTCTTCTGCTGTCCAGCACCGTTCTGACGCCCCCTGCCCTGTTCCGGCGACCTCCCACCATTTTCCAGCAAGCCCGCCACCGGCCGCCGGCCTCCGGCCCCCTCCGGCAACTTCCTGCCGAGCTCCGGCAAGCAGCCCTCCAGCCTCTGGTCTGACCTTCGAAGACCCACTGCTTTGGAGCGAACCCATTTCCGAATGTGTGATGTCTTCCTCGGGTATCGATTATGCTTATTCTGACTACTACTGCCGAAGGCGAGGTGGTTCGGATCACGTCAGTCCGCATGTCGTTATTCACGGGGTGCGCTTGGTCTTGCTCGCCATCGCCAATGAAGGTGAGAGGTCTTTTTATCGTGTGCGCATTTATTTTAGTATCTCAATTTCGTTTATGTTTCATTGATAATTTTTTCTACTACGTTGGTCCTCGAAACATTTGTTTTAGTGTTTACCACTAAAGGTGAGTTGGTTGGGGTTATTATGGTCTTATTGCCACTGTGTTGAGGTGAGGTTTACGCTGCTTCTTCATTTTAAATATTTTTTAAACCATTGTTTTCGTGTTTTTGAGTCCCTGGTGATGTCTCTATGCGGCGTTGTTACTCACCGCAGTCTTCGGCTTGCAGGTATTTTTTCTCAAGCGCGAAGCAGGTCACGTCGTCATGTTTGGACTGCAAGTTCAGGTAGGTTTTCCCTCTGTACTTACTGTTAAGTTTAGAAATTATTAATATCTTGTTATTTATTTAAATTATGGTAAAGTAAAAATAATACATAATAATTATATTTAGAATAATTATTTTCTGCAAATGAAACTGTTTATTCCTGCGCATTGAACTGAAATTATTTTTCATGATAAACTGTCACATCAGGGTGAAAATGCCGTTTGGCTTAAAAAAATTACTTTATAAATTTTCAAGTGTATTTTCGGTTTGGTGATAAATGTATCTTTTTGATGAAAAATTATGTTTTATTAAATATTGGTTTGACGTATGAATAAATGTGTTGGTTTCACTTTGAGAAACACTTAGAGGCCGGATCGGCACTTTCAAACTGGTTTTGAAATGATTTTGATTAATGTACCTTGGGATGGGTACATCTAAAGGCCTGGATGGCACTTTGCGATAATCATTGTGAAAGGGTGACGTGTGAAATCTACCCATGGCCCGTTTGGCATTTTGAACTGATTTTTGGGAAAAAACCTTCTTGGTTTAGGTTCCTTGCATTGTTCTGATCCATGTGATTGGGAGGGCCTCGGTATGGGACCCCCTTGTGAAATGTATGTCGATGGCAAGGGACTACCCTTGAAGTGGACGGGGGGTGCCGAATTGCGTGATGTGTTTGGATTATATATTTATATGCATGAATTTTGTTTGAATTTTATGGTACACCATCCTTAGAACTATACATGGGGACCTGGCATAGTGAGTGAATCTTATGAGAACGATTGCTGCACTAGTTTAGAATATGCACTGGCTTGTGGCCCCATAGAAGGGGAATACTGAGTTATTGCTACTATGGGGATTAGGACCCTCGGTTAGGCCATGTAGGGATATACTGGGAATTAGGGCGTTATGACATCATCGAGTTAGAGCATGCTTTCAGGATGAGTCACATGTATAGTACGTTCTGGATTATCCACGATCTCCTAGGTTCGACCCATGTTTCCTTCAGTGCTTATTTTTTCATGGGGATAGTCGAGGTACCTAGTTCGGTTGAGGGCCCTCATGTGTTACTTTTCCATTTCCCTCATTTTGTGCTGTGTGTGGTTTTCCTCTTGGATAAAAAAAATAAATTTTGGATTTTAAATTGGCTGAGAAAAATGTTTTAAAAATGTAACGCACTTTTCCCTTTTAACATTAAAACTTGTTTTTTTAAAAAAATTGAATAAGGGAAATGGACTGTTACTTGTTTTAGAAATGAAAAGTGTATGTGAAACCCATATTTTAGTTAATGTAGTTAAAACCTAATATTAATATATTCCTTATTTAATGGTAGTGCTTTGGGAATAGTTTTATCAGGCTTGACTACTGAGTTTTAATACTCACGCCTATAGTGTTTTCTTGCTTTTAGTTCTGTTGTAGGTTCCAGCTTCAGTTGTTCACCTTGAGCGACATTGGTTGTGGTTTTGGAGAGTGACCCACGGGGTTATGTGTAGTTTTGGTTGTAGTCAGGTTAGTAGCGTTGTTGGTTGTTCTTTATTTATGTACTTTTCTTATATTTATTTTCCACTTCTTAGTCTATTTTATTCTGGGCCAAATCATTCCCACCTATTTAATTTTGATGCACAGAACTAGTTTCCAACCTGTGGGGATCAAGAACGCCCCTCAGGCTATATCGCGGGCTGACTCGAGTGATCGGTTCATGGTCGACCTGGGTTGGTTCATGACAATATCTCTTCATTTCTAGCTCACACTGGTGACTCATCTAGTGGTGAGTCATTTACCAGTGACTCACTCACCTATGACCCATAATGATGACTCACCTAACGGTGATTAATTTCGTAAGTTTGTCAATATTTCCATCTTTTCCTAGTTTTTCGAGATTAAACCCTTTTAAAATTTTAATTGAGATAAAATGAGTATAAAACCATGTTTAAGTGTTTTTTTAATCTCTTTTAAAGTATTTAAAAATATCATTCATTTATTAATGCTTAGGAGGCTTTAAGATAGTCAAAAAATGTGGTCAAAATCTAATTTTAATGGGAAGTTCAAAATTCATCATGTCCCTTAAGTCCTAGATCTACTCCCTAAAAGATTGACACATTTACTTTTTTCTATCTTTATCTTTTCTTCTGATACCTAGGAATCCTAGAACCTCTCTTTGGGAAGGATTAGTATGTATGTGTTTCACCCTTGTATCACATTTCCCTGGATCATTATGCACCCCATGTTTGGAACAACGAGGAGGTGATGAGTGTCTATTTCTTTAGGTTGGGATTCCATAGTCTCTCTTTTATTTCTATATCTTGTGGGGTGGGTGTATGAATTTTTTCCATGTGAAGGATGATAAATCCAAGTTTAATAACGACAATAAAATTCGCTTTAAAAAACAGTATTGGGATATTAAAAGTAATGCAAGATTTTATTATTTTGTTTATTGATATTTTGAGTTCTATGGGTTTTATGGATACCGAAGATCATAGTCATAGGTGGGATCTATTTGTGCACTAGGTATTGCTTGCGATGGATTGTTATTGATCATGTATTGAATATTTTTATACAAGAAATTGTTAAACCCCATATATTAAGTTAAATAAATGGACTTTCCAAGATTGAACTTGTTTTGTGATAACCCATGAATTTTCAAAGTGTAATTGTAATGCCTCGACCCTAGTTACCCAAAGTCGGTGCATTATTTTAATACATTGGCATGATTACAAGAAATCAAGTCCTGAAGAACTGATCAGTTTATATGTCTTGGAAAATATATTACATACATAAATGTTACATTACAATTTATTATATACAACACAACATAAATAATCCTTTATGAATGCCATTATTCCCTTGTCTTAACCCTACATATCAATCAAAATACATTTCTAGGAATCCTAGGAAAAATAAAACATAGAAAGGGGTGAGATCAAATGCTCATTAAGGGAAAGTAATACAACGGAAGATGACATAAATATTAAGCATGGTGAATAATTGAAACCACATGCCTTTACCAATAATAAACATGAATACTTTTTTGGTAGGAATATGAGCTGAGTAAATAATGCCATAATAAAACAAAATCATGGGTATTCTACTAGTCCGATGAATACATGAACCATCAATAATATTTTCATAATGAGGGAATTTATAATGTCGGACATTCTAAAACATTTTTTCAAGGCCTCATCCAAGCCGTATAAAAATGATTAAGGCCTCGCCCAAAACCATATATCAAATTGGGAAAGGGCCTTACCCAATTCCACGTCTAGTTGTCTCATGTGACCTACTGATTCATTGATGAGCTATAGCGGGCTCCACCCGTCACTTACTATGTCCAATACATTCCTCATATAAAAATGTTGAAATATAACATAAACATTCATATTAAAATTAGCATATGAAATGTCAATACGTTAACCATAAACAATGAATGGTATAAAAATAGAACATCCACAGTCAAAAAAATCACAAAACCTTCAATATAGTATGAAAGTTTTGTATCATAATAAATCAACTTCAAATAAACTTAAAATTCCTCAGAGGATGATGACATAGATGAAATAAACCCCTTTTTAGAGAAATATCTCCTTCTATTTTTCAATCATTTAAGATTAAAATAATTATGAAGAAAACATTTATTTTGAAAATATTCTTATAAGATTGTACGGGAATCTTTGATGATGTTATAATGACAGAAAATAGCTACACCCTCCATATAAGTAAAAAACATTCCTACCACAAATTTGTCAAAAAGGTCAAAAAGTACCTTATTTGGAAAACGACGGAAAGATTAATTTCAAAACATATAAGGATATAAATGACTTTAAACCATTTTCCAGTAAATAGTAATAATGTTTTGAAATACATTTTTAAGAAACATATATGTGGATTATAAAGAGGTCGCAATAGATAATTACATATAAATAACCTCTGATAATGAAGAGATTGTGAAATTAACCCTTACCTCATTGTAATCAATCGAGCCGTATAAACAATAGTCAATAAACAAAAAATTAATCAAAGAATATCATGAATATAAAGAGAATCATGATAATATATATCCAATGGCAGTACACAATACACCACATGCAATAAATAAGTGGTGAACAATGGAAATCTTATGAAATTAAAAGTGAGATAATAAACCCCATACCCCATGTCTGACTTGACCCCTTCATTATTTAATATCCTGAATAATAAAATAAAGTTAATTTCTACTTGTTTAAGAACCTTTTTCAAGTTTATTATTCCTTTTATATCACTTATTACCATGTTGTAAACATTATATAACCATTTAAGTTAATAATGTTCGTTTTATTGATATTTGGTACTTGAGTAAAAAATGAACACTTTATAGTTACAAGTTGTTCACATGGTCAAAATTTCATTATAACCAGAATGGTATTCATGATTTAGATATCATATATATCGTATATATCTAGTATATAGATGTATTTATAACAGTATATATCATTTTTGGGTAAGAAATGAAATGCACCGTTCATGGAGACGGTAAGTCGTACGTACGCATGGACGCTACTTCCATTTCTATTTTTTATCTTAATAAATTAAAAAATAACGAGACATAGGTATATTATAATTCCAGTATAAATTCATATATAATATCACTAACTCCATCCTTTATACATCCCACATATGGTATTAATAAGTCATATCACTTTGAGGGGGCGGTAGTCCACACTTCCTCAAATGAAATTATCGCGTTTACCCATAATGGAAACCATTAAGGTATGATATAAATGAAAAATACATAAGAATTAATAAAACATAAACATAATATATATATCATATATAAATACAGTGCCATCATAATTTCCACCGTGAGAGGTGGTAGGAGGTAATTGAATAATCATCGTTTCGTGAGGCGTTAGTTTTCCATCCATAGAAACATTATGTTCTTCACCCATTAGATGGAGGTGTGTGTAAGTGTAGTAATAATACTTCTCATAACAACATCCTAGTATATTGAGGATACTGTTGTTGTTATAAAACAAAGTAATAAAAATTGTTTAGGGGTTGGAGAAGTAAAGTAAATGAAAAGAAGTTAAGAGAAACTATTACCTTTAATTTGGGTAACATCTTTTGGTTTGAACAAAAACGACTTCTTGAAGTGCCTTATGCCTAAGGTAAGGCTTCTAGGAGGAGTAGAGGGATGTAGAGATCTTAATTTTCAAGAGTTTGGACAAGCCTAAAGGATTGAGAGGTGTGAGTAATTGGTTAGAAGTGGACTTCTTTTATAAGGGGGAGGAGGGGCTCTTTAAGAAAGTGTGAAAATATTATTTTATTATATAATGATATTCGGTTTCTAAAGGTCCAAAAATCATTAAGGTCGAAGATAAGATGACTCATGGTCGAAATAAAATCATCCAATAATAATTGTACATGTTTTAGATATTATTTTAATATTTATAATCTAATTTAATTAAATCATTTATTAATGAGGTAAATACTGCATCATTTAATGTGTCATAAATGAGTTAATTTATTCAATGTCTAAAAATTATAAAAAATACCATGATGTATAATATCTTTTTATCTTTCCAATGAATATTTATAGTAAAAATATTACTTATATAACACCATATAAAAATTATTTACTAAAATCTTTTTTGTTTTTGTCAATTTTGTCTTTGGTGACACAACACATCAAGGAAGGCCTCTGAGCAGCGTCTGAGTGAAAACTCAAGGTAGCTAGGGTTCTCTAGTCCTCGGTTGCCTCTTCCCCCTCTGGCCGGGATCGGTTCATGGTGGCTTCTTCATCGGCGCGGCGTGGCATGTTTTGGTGTGGCGTGGAGAGCTAGGGATCTAGAGAGATTCATCGCGCCATTGACTTTTGGTCCCGATGTCGTCAATTTCCAGTAGTTTTCGGCTTCGATGAGGTTTGTCTTGCCTTTGGCTTCTACGTTCGGCATCGGAGACTCTTGTCGGTGCTACGTCGTCTAGATCGGAAAAGGATGGGGCTCAGCCTCTCCGTTTTCTGTCGATCTGGTGTTTCTCACCTCTTCCTTGGCTCATCTGGTACGTCCCGGAATCATCCAACAGGTTCTAGTGTGGCTCGCGTACTTTCTACAGTGCTCATAGTGGAAAGGTCTGGGTTTCAGATGCTCGATGTATCACGCTGGGGTGGCATCAGAGAAGGTGAAGCGACAACAGGACAGTCTCTGTTCTTCCTCGATCTATCTTCTTCAACGGCCTCGTTTTTTGGTGATCAAGGGAGGCTTTGGGAATTTTTGTGGCAACAATAAGTTTCAGCAATTGTGTGTGGTATAATCATGGGAAATTCTGGGTGATGATTTACATTTGGCTATGGTTCGTGACAATTGGTTGAAGAATAATGAGGATTTGTGTTTAAGGGTGAAGGAGGAACAACCGAGTTGTTTGCGGAGCAGGGTGCGGCATCAGGGCGGCCTGATCTTCGTTCCAGTTTCTTCAACGTCCTTTTGTGTATGGATTCTCCTAAGAGTTTCATCTCACATCACTAGTATGTTGGGAGAACTCCATCTAGATTTTGCTGATGGGAGGATTTGGGCTGGTGTTGATGGTTGCACCGGCGGACGTTTGAGGAGGCTGGCTCTGAGGATTGGTCTACTTGTCTGATGTTTGTGTCTTCATTCATGGTTTCTTGGCCTTAATTTGATTTTTGTATGTGGTAAAGTGATTAAATGGTGAAGAGGTGAAGTGGTGGTCTGATGTTGTGGTGTGGAAATGAATTCATGTGTGGTTTCTCACTTTTTCCTCAAAAGTGTTCGTAAAATAAAAAATTTAATTTTCAGTCAATTTTGTCTTTACATTAAATTAATTAATATAAAGTTTCATTATCATTAATAAGTGGATCCATGGGGTCCCAAAATCGACCCAAGGATTCCCACGGTTGGACATTACTCAACCAATAAATTTTGGACATGTGTTAAGGTAATTTTGAATTATTACAATATTCTTTTTACCATAAATTACCCTATTTACCTTTAACCGTGGAAAATAAGTCAGAAGTTACTATTCACCAAAAAGTATTTTCATCTTATTGAACCACATTTTACTTATTTAGTTTAACTGTGTCTCTCATATTTTTGAAATTCAACTCACAGAAGCGGTAAAATTAAGTTTTATGTGAATTTTCAAATTCTCCTAGGATGTGGGTAAAAGACGGTGACAAGTTCAATAAAATTTTATGTATCTAATTTTATTAAAAAATAATTATAATTAATTAAATTGAACATATATAGGTATTGTGTATCTATTTTGACCTAAAATAAATTTAAATAAAATAAATAATTATTTAAATAAAAAGTTGGTTTTAAACAATAACTTAGTGTTTTTCATTATTCATCAAAAATTGAATGTTTTCAGAAAAATTCCAAAATTTCACCCAAAGATAATTTTGATATTCCGAATTCAAAAATGAATTATATTTTACCAAATTAAAAATATAGAAGTTTAGTTTCTTAATTTAAAATTAATTCCCATAGTCAAAATAAATAGCGTGTTTTTAAGCAAAAATATCAATCAAAAGATTATCACTTGTTTATGTCCAATTTCAAAGTGAAATTAATTATAATGACCCAAATTGTATTAAATGATAAAAATATAATCTATTTATATTTCCAAACCATTAAAATTTCTAATTTAACTCTATAATGTATTTTGATTAAAATAGTTATTTCACTTAAAATATAGTATTTTTCACTATTCACCAAAATATTAAAGTTATCAGAAAAACACAAAAAAATTATTGAAACTAAATTCTTATGTCCTGATTGTAAAAAAGAATTTTATTTTATCCAATTGAATATATAAAAGTTTAAAATATTGGATTTAAAAATGGTTCACCATTAAAAGTCGGTAAAATTAATTTTTTTTTGAAAAATACTTCTTTTATATGAAAAAAATGAATATGTTCTTAAATTATGTCTAAGAAACTCATAATATGGATTAAAAAATTATAAGAATTATATAGAGTTCAAAATTCAGTTAATACTATTCACAACCGCTTTTGAACTGCTAGTTTGGTAAGTCTTGGTGCGCTTTAACTCAGTGTTGTGTGTAGTGCAATTTATTGAATTACTTTGAAGAAATAACGTACTATAAAATCATGGGGTGTTACATTCTTCCCTACTTCAATAAATTGCGTCCTCGCAATTTGAAATTTTTCTTCAAAAATAGAAGGTGGAGAATATAAAATACCTTTGTGGGAAAACCCACATCAGAAATTAGGTTAATAAAATTTACTCTTAATAAGAGTAAAAGGGTAATGAAAAAGTCACCACAAAATTATGATCTCAATTAGTAGAACATTGGAGGAAATTAGAGACACATAATTGGAGTAAAAACGTAAATATTTATAGGGAGTGATTGAGTTCAACAATCACACACAATTGTATAATTAAGGGCCTCAAATCCATCAATCTATGATGATTTAAAATATCATCGGTTCAACCAAACATAAGGTATTAAGATAAAACATTTTTAGTTTTAAGATCCCTTACCTAAAGATTAAGAATTAATTTCTTCATAGAATAAGAAAAGAACAAAAATATATACTTAACAAGTAGAGTTCTATCCTTTAACTAATTTTAACCACAAACTCATCTTTCACTCGAAAAGATAATACAACTTAAAAAATATTCTATTTATCCTATTCGTATAGGGTTCCAAAAAAGATGAATTTATAATTCATCTAACTAAGATTTTAAAAAACTACATTATTCAATTCAGGACATAACATGGGCCAGTGGTAGGTGATACACACTTGTCACCCTTCGGTTGCAGGTTCAAGTGTCAAGTCCTTATTGGACGCAACGGGTTACCGCCCGACCTCCAGGTTGTCCTTTTTATGGAAATCCAAAAATAATCTCAAACTAGACTTATCCAAAATACTTCTATCCAAACTCAGAGTCCAAAATTTATGAGGAAGGTAAACACAATGAAGATACTTTTTTCCACTTAATAACATGTGAACACCTTCATCATGTATTATTTTAAAACTTGGTAACACCTTGAATTACCATAAAACCTTATTGATTACATTCATGATCCCTTATACTCTATATAATACTGGATATATTTTTATATCCAAAAATATTGAATATTCCAACAAGGATGAGAAAAAATATTAATTAGTTCCATGGAAGTCAAGAATATCCAATATAATTTATCCTAATCAACCATCTCTTATTCCAAAGTCACTGCCTCATTATCAATACCATATGAAGGATTACTTTTCCTTTAACCATGTATTTTCCAAAAAGTGTAGCTTATGATTATGTAACTTTTTTTAGAACCATATATTCTCAAATACTTAATAAAATAGTACTGCAGTACAATCCTTATATATATCCATAATTCATATAACCAGTATGTTGTTGATTAAACAATCAAATGAAATAATCTTATAATAAGAACATAAGAACACTAGTCATTCTTCTTCACCTAAGTTAGTATCATAACTTGATTATTATCCAATTTCATCATTCAAGGTATATACAGATGACTGGGACACTGATTTTCATAGTGTCCCAATGCCTTATAGATGAAGTATTGTACATTTGAAACTTTTTTCTTACCCTTGAAATTACGTACTCGATGTCCTCTTTCTCCACACTTATAAAAAACTCACATTCCCTTCAAGAATTTACCGAGGTTATTCATTCCATAGTTATCACATATGGTAAATTCTTCTTTATACTCTTCCCTTTATCCATATTTATCTCTTCCATCCTTTTCTTCTCCTTCTTTCCCTCAATGCCGTAGGACTCAGAGAATTATTTACTTATCTTATTAACACATAATACTATTTATTCAAATGTTGAGAATACATGGGAGACTATTTCCCTTCTAAATGTTCGCTTAATATTTTGAAACATATGATACTTCTTACTCTTTGGATCATATGTATTTTTTGGAGTTCACATTCCTTCTACTAGGCACCATTTCTATACAATGGCATACACTAGGTTAGTTTATGAATTGAAATGGATAATTCCAAACTTGTAAAATACATAATGTAAATCAAACAGTTTATGGATAAAATCCTTAATCATAAATATATTTTCTTTGAGGAGGTATATATTCATACATCCTTCATAATGATTTGTAAAGAAAATTAGAATTATCCTAAGAATATCCCCCAAAAGTGTCGTAACCAAGAGTGCAGCAAAGCCCATTGTCATGCGACAGTTCTCGTTTGAGTCTAGCTCAAAGCGGTGTTTTTAGACTTTACCCCAAGGTACATATGTGCTAGAACTGCCTCTACCTGCTCATATCCAGATTGGGATGTATTTCTTAAAAAACCCACAAAATCTATATAGTAGCAAAGTTTTAAGAAGTTCTTCTATAGTAATCCTCAAAGTCTATCTTAGGGTAATGTGATCTAATCAGAGTTTATCTAAATCTAGTTTCCATGGTTATTGCCAAACTTCCTCTAATACCAACTGTAACGCCAAGACCCCAGTTACCCAGATTCGATGCATTATTTTAATACATTGGCATGATTACAATGAATCAATTCCCGAAGGACCGATTGGTTTAGAAATCTCGGAAAATAGATTACTTATATAAATGTTACATTAAACTTTATAACATACAACAGAACCAAAATAATCCTTTATGAAATCCATTATTCCCATAGCAATACCCTACATATCAATCACAATACACTTCTTGGAATCCTGGGAAAAATAAATCATAGAAATGGGTGAGCTCAAACGCTCAGTAAGGGTAAGAAATACAGAGGTAGATAACATAAATATTAGGCATGGTGAATAATTGAAACCACATGCCTTTACCAATAATAAACATGAATACTTTTACGGGAGGAATATGAGATGAGTATATAATACCATAATAAAACATAATCATGGGTATTCTACTAGTCGAATGTCCACATGAACCATCAATATTATTTTCATTATGAGGAAATGTATAATGCCGAACATTCTGAAGCATTTTGTCAAGGCCTCAGCCAAGATGTCTAAAAATGATTAAGGTCTCAGTCAAAACCATATATCAAATTAGAAAAGGGCCTCATCTAATTCCATGTCTAGTTGTCTTATGAGACCTACCGATGTATCGAGGATCTATAGCAGGATCCACCCATAACTTACTAAAACTAATACATTCCTCATTTGAAAAGGTTGAAATATAACATAAACAGTCGTATTAAAACTAGCATACAAAATGTCAATACATTAACCCTAAAACATGAAGGGTATAAAAATAGCACATCCACAGTAAAAAATATTACAAAACCTTCATTACAATATGGACGTTTTCTATCATAATAAATCAATGTCAAATAAACTTATAATCCATCAAAGGATGTTGACATAGATGAAATCAAAACCCTTTTTAGAGAAATCTCTCCTTCTATTTTGAAATCATTTAAGAGTCACATAATTTTAAAGAAAAAAATTATTTTGAAATTTTCTTATAATCTTTTAAGGGAATCCTTGATGATGTTATAATCGTAGAAAATAGTTCCACCTTCCATATAAGCAAAAAAAC
The DNA here is from genome assembly GCA_963277665.1 of Viscum album. Taxonomy (NCBI): domain Eukaryota; kingdom Viridiplantae; phylum Streptophyta; class Magnoliopsida; order Santalales; family Viscaceae; genus Viscum; species Viscum album. The sequence continues at coordinate 1,243,345,652 of OY728146.1, read as the reverse complement.
ATTCTTACGTTACATTTTTCGAAAAGGTCAAAAAGTACCTTGTTTGGAAAATGACGGAAAGATTCCTTTCAAAACATATAATGGTATAAATGAATTTAAAACATTGTCTATTAAATAGTAATAACATTTTGAAATACATTTTTAAGAAACATTGATGTGGATGATAAAGAGGTTCTAGCAGATAATTACGTATAAACAACCTCAGATAATGAAGAGATTGTGAAATTAACCCTTACCTCGTTGTAATCTATCTAGTCATACGAAAAATAGTCAATAAAAACAAAATGAATCAAAGAATATCATGAATATAAATAGAATCATGATAATATATATCAAATGGCAGTACAAAATACACCACATGCAATAAATAAGTGGTGAACAATGGAAATCTCATGGAATTAAAAGTGAGATAAGAAACCCCTTACCTCGTGTCCGACTTAACCTGTTAATTCTTTAATATCCTGAATAATAAACTAAAGTAAATTTCTACTTGCTTTATAACCTTTTTCAAGTTTATTATTCATTTTATATCACTTATTACCATGTTATAAACATTATGTAACCATTTATGTTAATAACGTTCTTTTTGTCAATATTTGGCACTTGAGTCAAAAATGAACACTTTATACTTACAAGTTGTTCACATGGTCAAAATTTCATTATATCCAAAATTCTATTAATAATTTAGATATGATATATATCATATATATCCATTATATAGATGTATTTATAACAGTACATATCATTTTGGGGTAAGAAATTAAATGCACCGTTCATGGAGACGGTAAGTTGTACATACGCATGAACGCTACTTTCATTTCTATTTCTTATCTTAATAGAATTAAAACATAATGATACATAGGTATATTATAATTCCAGTATAATATCATATATAATATCATTACTCCATCCTTTATATGTCCCACATATGGTATTAACGAGTCATATCACTTCGAGGGGGCGGTAGTCCGCACTTCCTAAAATGAAATTACCGTGTTTACCCATAATTGAAACCATTAAGGTATGATATAAATTAAAAATAAAGAATCATGAATAAAACATAAAAATAATATATATATCATATATAAATACAGTGCCATCATAATGGCCACCATGAGAGGCAGAAGGAGGTAATTGAACAATCATCGTTTTGTGAGGCATTAGTTTTCTATCCACATAATCATTATGTTCTTCACCCATTAGATGGAGGTGTGTGTAAGTGTAGTTAGAATACTTGTCATAAAAAAATCCTAGTATATTAAGGATACTGGTGTTGTTATAAAAGAAAGGAATAAAAATATTTTAGGGTTGGAGAAGTAAAATAAAAGAAAATAAGTTAAGAGAAACTATTACCTTTAATTTGGGTAACTTCCTTTGGTTTAAATGAAAAGGAATTCTTGAAGTGCCTTCTGCCTAAGTTAAGGCTTCTAGGAGGAGGAGAGGGATATAGAATCTTAATTTTTCAGAGTTCGGATGAGCCTAAAGGCTTGATATGTGTGACGAATTAGTTATAAGTGGTCTCCTTTTATAAAGGGGAGGAGGGGCTCTTTAAGAAAGTGTAAAAATATTATTTTATTATATAATGATATTTGGTTTCTAAAGGTCCACAAATCATTAGGGTCGAATATAAGATGACTCATGGTCGAAAAACAATCATCCAATAAGAATTAGATATGTTATGGATATTATTTTAATATTTATATTCTAATTTATTTAAATAATTTATTAATGAGTTAAATACTACATCATTAATGTGTCATAAATAATTTAATTTATTCGATGTCTAAAAATTATAAAAAAAGACCATGATGTAGTAAATATTTTTATCATTCCAGTTAATATTTATAGTCAAAAATATTACTTATATAACACCATATAAAAATTAATTACTAAAAGATTTTTGTTTTTGTCAATTTTGTCATTACTTTAAATTAATTAAACTAAAGTGTCATTATCATTCATAAGTGGCTTCATGGGGTCCCAAAATTGACCCAAAGATGCTCATGGTTGTCCATTACTCAACCAATAATGTAAGTACATGTGTTAAGTTAATTTTGAATTATTAAAATATTCTTTTTACCTTGAATTTCCCAATTAACCTTTAACCGCGGTAAATAAAAGTCAAAAGTTACTATTCACAAAAATGTATTTTCATCTTACTGAATCAGATTTTACTTACAGAGGTTAACTGTGTCTCTTGAATTTTTTTAATTCAACTCACAGAAGCGGTAAAATTAAGTTTTATGCGAATTTGTAAATTCCCCTAGGAGGTGGGTAAAAGACGGTGAAAAGTTCAATAAAATTATATATATATAATATTATTAAAAAATGAATCCAATGAATTACATTTAACATATATAGGTATTATGTATCTATTTTGACCTAAGATAAATTTATATAAAATGAATAATTATTTAAATAAAATGTCGGTTTTAAACAATAACTTAGTGTTTTTCACTATTCATCAAAAATTGAATGTTTTTAGAAAAATTCCAAAAATTCACCCTAAGATAATTTTGATATTCCGAATTCAAAAATTAAGTCTATTTTACCAAACTAAAAATATATAAGTCGCATTTATTAATTTAAAATTAATTTTCGTTGTCAAACTAAATAGAGTGTTTTTAAGCAACAATATCTATCAAATTATTGACACTTTTTTTATGTCCAATTTCAAAGTGAAATTAATTATAATGACCATAATTGTATTAAATGATAAAAATATAATATATTTATATTCCCAAAACATTAAAATGTATAATTAATCATTATAAATTATTTTGATTAAAAAAGTTTTTTTCAGTTAAAATATAGTGTTTTTTACTATTCACCCAAATATGAATGTTATCAGAAAAACAAAAATATTTTATTGAAAATAAATTCTTATTTCCCAATTCGAAAGAAGAAATTTATTTTGTCAAATTTAAAATATAAAAGTTTCAAATATAGGATTTAAAAAGGTTTCACCATTAAAAGGCGATAAATGTGCATTTTTTTTTTGAAAAATACTTCTTTTATCTGAAAAAAATGAATTTGTTCTTAAATTATGTCTAAGAAACTCATAATATGGATTCTAAAATTATAAGTATTATATAAAGTTCAAAATTCAGTTAATACTATTCATAACCACTTTTGAACGGCTAGTTTGGTATGTCTTGGTGCGCTTGAACTCGGTGTTGCGTATATTATAAGTTATTGAATTACTTTGAAGAAATTACATACTATAAAATCTGGGGGTGTTACATTCTTCCCTACTTAAATAAATTGCGTCCTCTCAATTTGAAATTGTTCTTCGAAAATAGAAGGTTGAGAATATAAAATACCTTTGTGGGAAAACCCACATCGGAAATTGGGTTAATAAAATTTAGTCTTAATATGAGGAAAAGGGGAATGAAAAAGTCACCACCAAATTATAATCTCGATTAGGAGAACATTGGAGGAAATTAGAGACACATAATAGGAGTAAAAACGTAAATATTTATAGGGAGTGATTGAGGTCAACAATCCCAAACAATTGTATAATTAAGGGCCTCAAATCCATCAATCTATGATGATTTAAAATATCATCGGTTCAACCAAACATAAGGTATTAAGATAAAACATTTTTAGTTTTAAGATCCCTTACCTAAAGATTAAGAATTAATTTCTTCATAGAATAAGAAAAGAACAAAAACATATACTTAACAAGTAGAGTTCTATCCTTTAACTAATTTTAACCACAAACTCATCTTTCACTCTAAAAGATAATAGATCTTAAAAAAATATTATATTTATCCTATTCGTATAGGGTTCCAAAAAAGATGAATTTATAATTCATCTACCAAACCTTTAGAAAAACTATATTATTCAATCTAGGAAATCATGTGGTCTAGTGGTGGGTGATACACCCTTGCACCATTGAGTTGCAGGTTCAAGTCTCACGGCATTGTCGGACGCGACGGGTTGCCGCCCGACCTCCTAGTTGTCCTTTTTATGGCAATCCAAAAATAATCTCAAACGAGGCTTATCCAAAATACTTCTATCCAAACACACAGTTCAAAATTTATAAGGAAGGTAAACACAATGAAGTTCCTTTTTCCCACGTAATAACATGTGAACACCTTCATCGTGTATTATTTTAAAACTTGGTAACACCCTGAGTTACCATAAAACCTTATTGATTAAATTCATGCTCCCTTATCCTTTATATAATAAAAGATATGTTCTTTATATCAAAAAATATTAAATATTCCCACAATGATGAATAAACTATTAATCAGTTCTATGGTTGTCAAGAATATATAATATAATTTATCCTAATCAACCATCTCTTATTCCAAAATCACTACCTCAATATCAGGACCATATTAAGGATTACTTTTCCTACAACCATGTATTTTGCAAAAAGTGTATATCAAGATTATGTCACTTTTTGTAGAACCATATAATCTCAAATCCTCAATAAAATTGTACTGTAGTACAATCCTTATTTATCTCAACAAATCATATAACCAGTATATTGTTGATACAAAACTCAAATGAAATAATCTAATAACAACAACATAAGAAGACTAGTCATTCTTCTTCATCTAAGTTAGTATCATAACTTGATTATTATCCAATTGTATCATTCAAGGTATACACTGATGACTGGGAAACTAATTCGTATAGTGTCCCAATGCCTTATAGATGAATCATTGTACATTTGACACTTTTTTCTTACCCTTGAAATCACATACTCGATGTCCTTTTTCTCCACACTTATAAAAAATCTCATTCCCTTAGAGAATTTACCAAGGTTATTAATTCCACAGTTATCACATATAGGAAAATTATTCTTTTCCCTCTTCCCTTTACTCATCTTTCTCTCTTCCATCCTTTTCTTCTCTTGCTTCCCTTCAATGCCATAGGACATAGAGAATTCTTTACTTATCTTATTAACACATAATACTATTTCTTCATATGTTGAGAATATATGGGAGAATGTTTTTCTTCTAAATGTTGGATTAATATTTTGAAATATATTATCCTTCTTACTCTTTGGATCATACATTTTTCTGGAGTTCACATTACTTCTAATGGGCACCATTTCTATACAATGGAATACACTAGGTCAGTTTATGAATTGAAATGGATAATTCCAAACTTGTAAAATACCTAATGTAAATCGAAAATTTTATGGATATATTCCATGATCATAAAAATATTTTCTTTGAGGAGGTAGATACTCATACATACTTAATAATGATTTGTAAATAAAATGAGAATTATCCTAACCATATCCCCCTGGAGTGTCCTGACCAAGAGTGCAGCAAGGCCCATTGTCGTGCGCCAGTTCCTGTTTGAGTCTAGCTCAAAGTGGTGTTTTTGGGGTTTACCCCTAGGTACATCTGTGCTAGAGCCGCCTCTACCTGCTCGTGTCGAGAGATGGATGTATTTCATGGAAAACTCACAAAATCTATACAGTACCAAAGTTTTAAGAAGTTCTTCTCTACTAATCCTCAAAGTATATCATAGGGTCATGTGCTCTAATCCGAGTTTATCTAAATCTAGTTTCTATGTTTATTGCTAAACTTCTTATGATACCAACTGCAAATCCCCAACCCGAGTTACCCAGAGTCAGTACATTATTTTAATACATTGGCATGATTAAAAGATATCTAGTCTCGAAGCACTGATCAGTTTAGAAGTCTTGGAAAATAGATTACTTATATAAATGTTACATTACACCTTATAACATAAAAAAACATAAATAATCCTTTATGAACGCCATTATTCCCTTAGCTTAACTCTACATATCAATCACAATACACTTCTTTGAATCATGGAAAAAATAAAACATATAAAGGGGTGAGCTCAAATACTCAGTAAGGGTAAGCAATTCAGAGGAAGATGACATAAATATTAAGCATGGTGAATAGTTGAAACCACATGCATTTAACAATAATAAACATGAATACTTTTACTACAGGAATATGAACTGAGTAAATAATGCCATAATAAAACATAATCATGGGTATTCTAATAGTTGAAAGGCCACTTGAACCATCAATATTATTTTCATAATGAGGGAATGTATAATGCTAGACATTCTGATTCATTTTGTCAAGGCTTCGGCCAAGACGTCTAAAAATGATTAAGAACTTGGTCAATACCATATATCAAATTAGAAAAGGGTCTCGTCCAATTCCATGTTTAGTTGTCTCATGAGACCTACCGTTGCATCGGGGATCTATAGCAGGCTCCACCCATCACTTACAAAGTCCAATACATTCCTCATATGAAAAGTTTGAAATATAAAATAAACATTCACATTAAACTAGTATATGAAATGTCAATATGTTAACCATAAACCATGAATTGTATAAAAATTTCACATCAACAGTCAAAAATATCACAAAACCTTAAATACAATATGGAAGTTTTGTATCATAATAAATCAACTTCAAATAAACATAAAATCCATCAAAGGATGTTGACATAGATGAAATCAAAACCCTTTTTAGAGAAATATCTCCTTCTATTTTGAAATAATTTACGAGTCAAATAATTATAAAAAAAAATTATTTTGAAAATATTCTTATAATCATGTAAGGGATGCTTTGATGATGTTATAACATCAAAAAATTGTCGCACCTGCCTTATAAGAAAAAAACATTCTTACGTTAAATTTGTCGAAGAGGTCAAAAAGTACCTTATTTGGAAAATGACAGAGAGATTCCATTCAAAACATATAAGGGTATAAATGACATTAAAAAAATTTCTAGTAAATAGTAATAATGTTTTGAAATAAATTTTTAAGAAACATGGATGTTGATGATAAAGAGGTTCCAGTAGATAATTACGTATAAACAACCTCAGATAATGAAGAGATTGTGAAATTAACCCTTACCTCATTGTAATCAATAGAGTTGTATGAAAAATAGTCAATAAACACCAAATGAATCAATGAATATCATGAATATAAATAGAATCATGATAATATATATCAAATGACAGTACACAATACACCACATGCAATAAATAAGTGGTCAAAAATCGAAATCTCACGGAATTAAAAGTGAGATAAGAAACCCCTTACCTTGTGTCCGACTTGACCCATTAGTTCTTGAATATCCTGAATAATAAACTAAAGTTAATTTATACTTGCTTAATAACCTTTTTCAAGTTTATTATTCCTTTTATATCACTTATTACCATGTTATAAACATTTCGTAACCATTTAAGTTAATAACGTTCATTTTGTCGTTATTTGTCACTTGAGTCAAAAATGAACACTTTATAGTTACAAGTTGTTCACATGTTCAAAAGTTAATTATATCCAGAATGATATTCAGGATTTAGATATCATATATATCATATATATCCAGTATATACATGTATTTATAATAGTACATATCATTTTGGGGTAAGAAATGAAATGCACCGTTCATTGAGACGGTAAGCCGTACGTTCGGATGAACGCTACTTTCATTTATATTTATTAACATAGTAGAAATAAAACATAATTATACATAGATATATTATAATTAAAGTATTATATCATATATAATATCATTAACTCTCTCCTTTATACGTCCCACATTTGGTATTAACTAGTCATATCACTTTGAGGGGGCTGTAGTCCGCACTTCCTCAAATTAAATTATCGCGTTTACCCATAATGGAAAACATTAAGGTATTCTATAAAATAAAAATAAAAGAGAGTTAATAAAACATAAACATAATATATATTATATATAAATATAGTTCCATCATAATGGCCACCATGAGAGGTGGTAGGAGGTATTTGGAAAATCATCGTTTCTTGAGGCATTAGTTTTCCATCCACAGAAACATTATGTTCTTCACCCATTAGATGGAGGTGTGGGTAAGTTTAGTTAGAATACTTCTCATAAAAACATCCTAGTATATTGAGGATACTGTTGTTTCTGTAAAATAAAGTAATAAAAAGAGTTTAGGGGTTGGAGAAGTAAAATAAAAGAAAATAAGTTAAGAGAAACTATTACCTTTAATTTGGGTAACTTCTTTTGGTTTGAATGCAACGGACTTCTTGAAGTTCCTTCTGCCTAAGGTAAGGCTTCTAGGAGTAGGAGAGGGGTGTAGAAGCTTAATTTGGAAGATTTTGGACGATCCTAAAGGGTTGATAGGTGTGAGGAATTGGTTAGAAGTGGTCTCCTTTTATAAGGGGGAGGGCGCTTTTAAGAATGTGTGAAAATATTATTTTATTATATAATGATGTTCGGTTTCTAAATGTGCAAAAGTAATCAGATTCTACGATAATATTAATAATGGTCGAAATAAAATCATCCAATAAGAATTGGAAATGTTTTGGATATTATTTTATTATTTATAATCTAATTTATTTAAATCATTTATTAATGAGGTAAATACTACATCATTATTGTGTCATAAATAATTTAATTTATTCGATGTCTAAAAATTATAAAAAAACTACCATGATGTAGGAAATCTATTTATATTTCCAATTAATATTTATAGTAAAAAATATTACTTATATAACACCATATAAAAATTATCTACAAAAAGATTTTTTTTTGTCAATTTTGTCTTTACTTTAAATTAATTAATCTAAAGTGTCATTATCATTAATAAGTGGCTTCATGGGGTCCCATAATCAACCTAAGGATTCCCATGCTTTGCCATTACTCAACCAATAAAGTTAGGACATGTGTTAAGGTAATTTTTAATTATTACAATATTTTTTTACCTTGAATTACCCTATTAACCTTTAACGGTGGTAAATTAAAGTCAAAATTTACTATTCACCAAAATTTATTTTCATCTTATTGAACCAAATTTTACTTACTGAGGTTAACCATGTCACTCAGATTTTTGAAATTTAACTCACATAAGCCGTAAAATTAATTGTTATGCGAATTTGCAAATTCTCCTAGGAGGGGGGTAAAAGACGGTTAAAAGTTCAATAACATTTTATAGATAAAATATTATTACAAAATGACTCCAATGAATTACATTGAACATATATAGGTATTATTTTTCTATTTTTACCTAAAATAAATTTAAATAAAATAAATAATTATTTAAATAAAAAGTCGGTGTTAAACAATAACTCAATGTTTTTCACTATTCATCAAAAATTAAATGTTTTCAGAAACATTCCAAAAATTCACCCTAAGATAATTTTGATATTAAAAATTCAAAAATTAAGTCTATTTTAAGTATTTAAAAATATAGAAGTTGCATTTATTAATTTAAAATTAATTTCTGTTGTCAAAATAAATAGCGTGTTTTTAAGGAACAATATCTTTCAAAAGATTGACACTTGTTTATGTCTAATTTCAAAGTAAAGTTAATTATAATGACCAAAATTGTATTAAATGATAAAAATATAATCTATTTATATTTCCAAAACATTAAAATGTATAATTTAACTCTTTAAATTATTTTTATTAAAAAAGTTGTTTTTAGTTAAAATAATGTATTTTTTACTATTCACCCAAATATGAAAGTTATCAGAAAAACAACAAAAATTTATTGAAACTAAATTCTTATTTCCTTATTCTAAAGAAGAAGTTTATTTTTTCAAATTGAATATATAACAGTTTCAAATATTGGATTAAAAAAAGGGTTCACCATTTAAAGGCGATAAAAGTGCATTTTTTTTTAAAATACTTCTTTTTTCTGAAAAAAAATGAATTTTTTCTTACATTATGTATAAGAAACTCATAATATGGATTCTAAAGTTATATGTATTATATAAAGTTCAAAATTCAGTTAATACTATTCATAACCACGTTTGAACGGCTAGTTTGGTAAATCATGGTGCGCTTGAACTCGGTGTTGCGTGTAGTGCAAGTTATTGAATTACTTTGAAAAAATAACATAATATTAAATCTTGTGGTGTTATAGTAATTAAATAATGAGTCTTGGTAAATCTAAATACACTCTTTATTGTTTTGTTTGTATGTGTGTTGTGTGTGGTTTTGTTTTGTCTTTATCCTTGTGTGGTTATGTGGTGCTGGGATTGACATAATGACTATAAGGTGGGGTGGTATTGGTTCTGTCATGGAATCTTATGTTGAGAGATTTACTGATTTTTTAATGGATAGGAAGTGTTTGAGAAGCAGGGTTACAGGTTCATGTTGTGTTATGTTTATGTTACTGGGTGTGATGGGTATAGTATTGGTATACAACAGGGATGTTTTGTTGGTTTTGATAAGGTTTGTTTCGGGGTTTGTATATAAGTTGGGGGTTTTCATTTTGAGAGGAAGGACTGGGCAGAATGAATTTGAAAAATGATGATGGCAGTGGTTGGTATGGGTGCTAAAAAGAGTGGAAATATGAAGTGAGGTGCTCTTCTGTGGTTCTTTTTTTATATCATGGTTTATGTTGGGTGGCTTGTTGTGTGGTGTGGTTGATTTTTTCCCAGGTAGGGATGGAATTAATAAATTTTTTCTTTATTAAAGAATGATAATTTGTTAAATTAGTTGGTTGGGGTTATGTTTTAGTTGTTGATTGTTTTGGATGGATTTCATTTATCAACATCTGAAGTGATTGTTTCTAGTGTTAACAAATGCATTTAGAGGTAGTAGAAGATTTGGATTTATCTCAAGGTGGTTGATTGTTTTCTTGTAAAAACCAATGGTTGGGATGAGTATTTGATACTTATATATTTGTATACTTGTACTTTCTTATGATTTCTAAACACAACCCACCATATTTGATCACCATGTGACGAACAACCTAATTTTCATGGGGGTTGGTGAATTTTCCCAACATCCCAGCGGGAGGATTGCTGTCTAGTTATTGTATCTTCCCTGGTACATCATATAGGCATTGGTAGCCCCAGATTCATCGAGCAAGTTGTGGTGTGGTTGTGAGGCCTGGGTGTCTGTGGGAAAGGTATGCTTTCCCAGGTGTTTGTGGGAAGATATGTGGTATAGTTGTGGCCCAGGTGTCTATGGTCGGGATGTGATGTGGTTGTGGCCAAGGTGTCTATGGGTGAGATGTGGTGTGGTTGTGGACCAGGTGTGTGCAGGTAGGATGTGGTGAACTTCATATGCCCAGTTTGCGAGACTAGATCTGAGGACCAGGTGTGGTTGGTTGGGTTGTGACGTGGGGCTTGTAGAATAGTGTGGTAGCATGATTATGTTTTTTGTTAGGGTATGAATAGTTAACTAGTGGGAAGTGGTTTGGGGTACCCAAACATCGATATGCATTTTTTATTACCCTATTTGACTTCCATTATTTGGTGAGCATGCCTTGGTGAGATTAGGATGGCTAGTATTTCTTATTTGGTGTTTTTGGTTCTTTCTTGTTTTCTCACAGGGGAATTATTATGATTCTCCCACTTATGCATGAGAGACCTTGGTTTTTCTACAGTGTATACTTGTATGATCACCCTATGTATATAAAAATGATTTCATATTTTCATGAGGATTATGTGGACCATGTTAAACTTTACTACCTCAAACATGGGGACTATTTTTGTGTCGATACATAGCTTTTTACTTTTAGTACTTACTTTTGAGTTCATTTTATTAGTAGTAGTTATATTTTAAACATGCATGTGGGATAGATTTTTGCATTATTTTATATATGTGTTGGAGTTTTTTCTGGTTGATACATCTTATCTTTCAGTCTTAGTTACTATAAAATGGGGAATGCCTCCAATTTTTTGAGATTTTATACCCTTGGTACTCATCACCGCCCCAGGGCCTAGTAGAGTTGGGACTAGGGGTTAATTATCTCTCTTCTTTCATTTATGGCTCATGAGGGGAATCTTTGGAGGGTGGGGTTCATGAAAAATAAACTAAGAGGTCATAAAACTCGAGAATGTCCATTCATATAATTAATAACATGAATAAATCATGGATTGTACAGATGAAGGGCTATATAGAAACTACAAACTATGCTAAATTTCATTAGAGGAATAATTTTTTTAGAGAAACAGCTTGGGAACCCTCCAATATGTAATTATACATAGATATAGTAATTTTTTTTAATGGATTTATGAAGTTCAAATTATATTAAATGGGGGTAGAATATAAAACCCAAATATTTAATGATATAATTCTCTAAATTAAATCATATTTCTTTGGTATCGGGCGTTAAATGAAATTCCAAATATAAAAACATGGGATCTACTGTTAATATATTATTATTTAATATGAATATTATCCCCTTACTATTATATTGTAATGTTTTTATTTGAAAAACCAAATTATGAAAATTATATTTCTTTAACTTTTAAAAAATTAAATTCATTAGTTATAAAATGATTAGAACTAAAAATGAAAACCATTTGGATTAAAAAGTGATGCATTTTATGAAAAAACTATTTTAATGTAAGAAATGTTTTTCTAAATTAGTAGATTTAATAAACCACTTTTTTATGATTTTTATTATATATATATATATAATGTTTTATCATTAATATAATGTTTTTTCTATCCCTGAGATAAAAAAATCCAGTTATTTGTTTAAAAATTTATTTTTCTAAAATAAAATTTCATCATATTTTGTGTGATTATTTCACAATTAATTTATTTGACATATAAAAAATGAATAATTGAAAATGGATTCAATATTTTTAATCTGAAGTCTAAATTTGGTAAATATGGACCCTTTATTTTTAGGCACTATAAATGTTAATATGCGTGAAATGTATCTCTTCGTGATAGGTAAATCAGGATAACCTTGGTTAAATCTAAGTGTTCATATTATAATATTCATCTTAATTATTTATTGATGAATTCATTTAGAATATTATCACTGCAACCTAATAATATAAATTTTTTAAAAAAAATTCTATGTGAATGAAAAATATAGTATTTATGGTAGAGAGAAATAAAAAATATAACTCTATTATGTTTAAATATGTCTTATGTGTTCAGATAGTGGAAAAAGAATTTTCTTAATGCCTATAAATGGTTATTTTGAGGATAATGAAATTAAATTCATACTGATATTTTATTAATAACTTTTTGTGATAATATGTTTATCATGAATTCTTACACAACATTGACATAATATTTCTTTAATTAATAGGAATATAAGATAAATAATTATAAAAATATGAAAATTAATATATTTTGAGTGATTAATAGTGTTCCATGATGTTTATAGATAAGTTTTATATATTATTGATGTTTTAATGTATTCTATTCTAATTTCATCATTGTATTGATGTTTTTAACGCTTAATTGAAAGAATATTTTCTAAAATGACATTAATTATATTTTACTGAATGTTTATTTTATTAAATTATTAAAAAAATCCTATAAATATTAAATGGGGAAAAGGGGAAAATATATGGTAAAATATATCATCTATTGTTTATTTTTTGGTAGATTTTTACATTATATATAAAATTACGACCCTTTGAGTGTGAAAAGGTTATTACTGAAATTAAGATTAAAATGGGTTTATATTGTGGTTAACCAAAATGAAGAGGATTAAAGTACCTCATAAACCCATAAAGTTTTTATTGGTTGATATTATATCTCCCATATATGAACTTATCTTCAAATCTATATCCATTTGAGATAATTTTCATCAGAATTCCTGGATTATATTAAAATCATTTAGGAAACTCCTTTTGTGTCATTTCTCTATCGTATAATGAGAATCCTATTACCTATATTATTAACACCGAATTTAAATTCCAATATCAATAAATCCTTATAAATTTATCTTCCCAACATTTCTAGTAACATTCAATAGGTTTGGTTCTTCCCTAATTACCAACCCTATTGTCATTAAAATGATGTTGAAAGGTGTTCTTTAAAATATATGGTAATCGCTTTAACCAGTGACTTTTTTTCTTCAAACATTTGTTTTTAAAAATATTATATATATAAATAAATAAAAAATTATTAATTATAAATATACATAAATTTTATTACGGTTAATAAATTGTCTTTAACCATCCTTATTTCATCAAAGGTAAAATGATAATATTTCTTGTGCGTAGGTTTGGACTGCCATCTTCATGAAGTGATATGATTCATTTTTAATTTCTATTTTACATGTATAATAATAATAAAATATCTAGTATATATATGGGATTTATATTATATTATGATTATTTTCAAAATGACAATTTTTATTTGACATTATTAAATTTCATTATTCTAAAATTGAAAAAAACATTCATGTGTACGTACGACCTACCATATCTATGAATGATGTACTTCATTTTTTAACTCTACTTGTTATGTATTACTATAAGTACATATATAATGAATATATATGATATTTATATAATTATTATTATTCTTGAGAATATAGACCCATGATCAAATTATGTGAATTGAGACTATCGTACCAAAACATTGATGGAAAACACCAAAGCACGAATGATGTGCTCATGATCCATGAAATCCTGCTGCTTCTTGCAACTTGAAGGATGTGCTGGTGACCCGCGATTTGGACTCTTCTCGACTCACCTCAGACCTCCCTGCTAGATCTGCTGATGTGGCACCTGAATCATGGTATTCTGCTGACTCCTGGAATCGTTCGGCGAAAGAGATCCCTAATCGATATGAAGACGTGATACACATCTGCCTTCAGCTGAATACAGATCTCTTTGTTAGATCTGATGATTCATTTCACCGACCTGCGGATGGTGTGAATTTAAGTTGTGGTGATGCGCAGATGACGCCCATTCTGAAGGTGAAGTAGAATGATAGGCTGGACTCGACTCTTTCGGGTGGTAATTCCTCTCACTCTTATATTGATTCTTTAAGGAATATTTCTCCAGGACCGAAGTTTAATGGAATTAGTTCTCTGGGTATGTTTAAAGACTCATGTCTTGGTAGGATCCTCCGTAAAGGCACCTCTGCTCACGTTGAAGCTGACCCCGTAGCGCTTGCTAAGAGATTAAAAATTGGAAAAAACACTTTGATTGCACGCATTATTCTACCTAAAGGTCAAAAACCATGGAGGCTTCAAGATTTGAGTAACCGAATCTCAGTTTTATGGGGCATCTCTAATTGGACATGTGTTTCTCTTGGTTGAGGTTTTTTTCATTCCTTGTTTCCTTTGGATGACTTGAAACTTCGTTCTTAGAGTATTGGGACTTTACTATTAAAATTTGGTTGGCTTTAAAAACATGAATGGTCTTTGGACTTTAATGTCTCACGTGAAAGAAATGATTTTTCTCAGGTCTGGGTTCACCTTCATGGTCTGAATTGGGTCTTTTGTCATCCGAAGATTTTTCACGACATTGCCACAACAATTGGGACTCTGATTCGTCTCGACAAGGAGACTGAAGATGTCCGGTTTGGTCACTTTTCTAGGATGTTGGTGGAGGTTGACCTCAGTTCCACATTAGTTGACAAGGTTACTCTTTCTACTCCTTCTGATAACATTCAAATTGATGTTGAATATGAGAAGAAACCTCTCTTATGCAATGAGCGTATGGTTGTTGGATACTCCTTGAAGACATGTCAGAAGCATGTCTCATGTGAGGAGTGTGGAATGAGGGTTCATCCAGCAAAACTCTACCGAAGGAAATCAAAGCCCATTTTTCATGGTGGTGATGCACTCAAGGAACTAGTTTCCACTATCGTAGATGTGAAGACTTCTAGGAAACATGATTCTCATGTGTATGATCTAAAAGGCAACAGTCTGTTGGTTGATGTATCTCTGGAGAAAGCTCATAGTGGCCCCTCTGTCCCTCCAGTTGATGTTTCTGATAAGGTTATTTTAGCTAGTGAACTTCTTACACGTTCTCCAGGGTTTATGATCCCTGATGGATCTCAGGTTGATGTTTCTAATCAGGCTAATGAAGGTCAAGGTGTAGACTGTCATCAAGAAATTCAGAATCTCTTTCAATCTTATGAGTTGTAAAAGAAATGGGGGAATGTTTCTGAGGATGAAATTGAGCATAATACGCCTATTCAGACTTAAAGTAGTGGTGGGAGCACATCTTTCAAGGAGGTGATTTTGAGTGGCAAGGAAAAGATAATTGTTGGTGAGGGTTTCACCTCTGTTCCCTCAAAGCAGAGACCACGTAAAGATTATTCTAATTTTCCTATAAATTTTACTACCAGATCTCCTTTGAAGATACCCAGGAAGGTGGACACAAGTATTCTTAAGATTTTTAATCAGGATAAATCTCAATCTGAGTGGGAGGTTTCTAATGGCTCTGATTATGGAAATGATATTCCATATTAGGATATCTAGGTCTGCTGTTAGGTGGATGAGGACATTACTATTTTTTTGATCCCGCCCACCTCTTATATGTACTTTTTATTTCTTTTTAATAAATGGTCAGAAGCATTGCTTCTGACTTAGACTTTTTGGTATGATTTAATCTCCTATTACTCTCACTTACATAATAAATATACCAAAATAATGTATTTAAGTAAAACTGGCATTGTTTTATTACTTGGTCCGGAATCATTCTCTTCGATGTATTTATTTTCATTAAAATCTATAAAAAATGTTATTAAATATTCTCTAATGGTTTATAAATGATATTTTTACACATTATTTACATTTCCAATGATGTTTCAACTGATTATTCTTGTCTTTTTTCAAGTGAGGTATTGCAGATGTCTGACGAAAAATGTATTTTAACTTATACATCATGAGATAATTTTATCAGATTCATCATAGATAATTTCATTGATTATTCCTTGAAAATCGTAAGATTTTATCTTTAATGATTTTTAATGATTTTATGTAAGTTTTTTATATATATTAAATTATTCTACTTAGAGGGAAATAAAGTCTTTTCAAAAATAATTAATCTAGTGATCATTTGATTGTATTTTAATCTATGTTAATATTCATTGTGGAATATTATGATTTACTGAGAATATAAAATAATTATAAAATAAAATATTTATATATATATATGGATTATCAATAGATTTAAAGGTGAATGCATTGATATTCTATATGATAGGTCTTCTAAAAATATTGTTATTCATTATTATGGAAAGTTTATTAAGTTTTACTTTTTTTCATATAATGAATGCATAAGGTTTGTTTTTGTATGGGTGGGGATTCGTATTACATATCCCCTTGATGAATTGGTAGGGTTCAAGAGACAAAATAGATATTGTATTTGGATGAGGCCTTATCCATTTATTAGATCTCTTAGCATGATACCCTGATGGTATTTATAGATTCCTTTATATAAGGCCTTAATATTAAGGTTCATATGTACGAAATTATGCATTAACTCCTTATGATATTAGTTATTGGTGACCATTTTATTATTTTAATAGTTATGATTTAAATATTAATGTTTCTAGATATTTTTATTACTTCTATGCAATTATTGGACTATAATTTATTCTTAAAATATTATTCAAACTGTATTAGCTTAAACTAAACACATACCCTTAATGATTATCTGAACTCACCAATACCTTATTTTTCATTTCCCTAAGACATTATGAAGTTTATTATGATTGATATGAAGTGATATTTTAATTGTAATAATTGTTTTCTCCCAGAAAATACTCTGTTGTATTTAATGTTTCTATATTTAATGTGGGATTCAAGAATGTAAATGTTTTTCCAAAACTACTAAAAAAATTTATCCTTTAGGATTTCATCAATTGTGTCAAATTCTAGTGTAATAAAATAAAAACTGACTATGTGATATTGGGGTTGGGGACATTGAATGATTTTTGAGGTTCTTGTTTCATGTTATAGAAATCCAATCCATTTTCACATATTATTACATAATTTTTTAACACGTGTGACTAAAAATTAAAACCCAATGATTTTGAGTCTAATTGTATTTGGAATTCTAGGTTCATTATATATATATACAGGAAATGAGAAACATAACTCCTTATTTTATAACCAATAATGAAATCATAAATCTTTTTGAAATCATAAAACTATATAGTAAAACCTTGGGAATTCATAAATTAATGGATAAGATAAAAATTTCAGCATGTTAATAAACATGATAAGGGAAAAAAATGTGAGTCATAGGTAAAACATGATATCATAAAAAATATGGAACATGATTAATATCATGGAATCAGAGAATAAATAACACAGTATCATAATTTCATAAAAAAAAGGAAATGTGAAAAAATATAAAACAAAACATAAACATGAGTCATGACTAACTACCTATAAAACATCACAATGTGGACATAGTAAAATTTTGGATTAGTTTTAATTCCTATTAACATATATGTCTCCATAGAAAAAAACATTACCTAATGAATTGAAGTGAAATGTTAGTGCACCCATCATCACATGTTCATGATTACGTGTTTCACTGAAAGAAAATTAACCATAAGGAAAAAAAATATGAAATAAAAATGGAAATAAAATGGGGTTTATTATCATTACTCATATCATAATAAAATAAAATTACATAATAAAGGAAAATTAGGATTGAACATAATTAATATATTACCCTCATAATAGAAGGGAGAATAATCTAGTTATATATGTGATATAAAGATATAAATAATTCAGGACCATTCCATAACATTAAAGGGAGGGATAGATAAGGTAATTTTGATAAAGAATCGTCACAACCCAAAAAAGGTGGTTTATAGTGATAAGTTACCTTGAGTTTGATTCGTCACATATGATATTCTTCATCCTAAATAATAATATTTTCTTAATTATTTACTTTCTTAAGAAAGTTTTTTGAATTTATTATTATTTTTATTTTATTTATATCATGTAATATTCAGTACATAATCATTTAGTTTCAAGATATATGTTTTAATGATAGTTGATTAATATTTCTGAAATCACCATGGTATGTTAAAAATGTTCAATGTTATATAATCAACTATGTTATAATAATTAAGATGGTAGGTCATACATACACCTGAGTAACATTTCCAATTTTCAAAAATCATAAAGGATTGATGTTAAGTGTTGTTTTTAATTTCTAAAATTATAATTATATCATATATTTCAAATTCTCTCCTTCAATACACTTATATATAACATCCATTTGATGTAGTAATGAAAAGTGAATCACATTGCTTCATGGAGGGGGTAATCCAGACATGCGCACAATCGATGTAACCATCCTTTATTATATTGATAGGTAAAAAACATTATATATTATTTTAAATTAACATAAATATTCAAATATTATTATATATATAAATTATATAAAACACCATAAAAATATTTTAGTTGGGAAGATGTAAAATTAATTTCATCGATTCGTAAGGTAGTAGTCTTTCATACACAAAAATGATTATTTTGTTCCCATTTGATTGAAGATGATATTGTTTTGGGTTTCTATATTAATATAATAAAATATTATTATTTGTGACATATTTATGTTATAATATCAAAATTGATGAATAATATTTTTGTTAGTAATAAAAATGAAACAAAAACACCTGGTTATGAATGATACTTCTTCAGACAGTTTCTTGAAGTTTTCACCAAAATCCATCTAATGATGTTTTTCTAAAAAAATGAATCTATAAGGTTTTAAGGAAATTTATTAGGGGATATTTTTGGTTATTATACAATCCAAATTGATTATGAAGTTTGGATATGATAGGATATGATATTTTCTAGTTATATTTGAGGAGTGTAATTTTTTAAATCTAAAAAAATATTCATTAAAAGGAATTCACTCTCAAGAAATGTTCCTCAAAAATTTATAAATATAGGAGTATGGGGAAGATAAATTTTATACAAAATTCAGTAAATAAAAAATAAACATGATTTAAAAATTTTATTCAACTTACCTCTAAGGATTCTCACTTCTACCATTTTTGTTTTAACCACAGTAACTAGATTTTTTTACCAATGTAATTTATCTATAAATACAAAAAATAAAATGCATATAATTATATAATTTATACAAACTAATTGTATATTTTCAATCGAAATTATCATATTAAAATACCCTACATGTGTAAAATTACTTTTTCCCTGATATCATATAACATAAAAACCACTTTTTACCCATTAACATCTTAATTTATTTTTACTCATTTTACAATTCATTAGGAAAAAAATTAAGATGAAATTTTTACATATTATTTTTTATAACAATTATAGATATGTAATCAATGATAAATGAATAATAGTTTCATAATTTAAATTTAAATTAAAATCATAAAATTTAATGAAATGCATTTTTCTAGGGAAATGCATTTTTCTATAAGGAGATGCTATTATATTAACATTATGACTTAAAAATAATCATTATATGAATATAAATTAATATAAATAGATAGATAATATATAAATTTCATATCAATATTTAATTACTATGTTTTATTATAATTAATTAAAATTTGATAATTATTACCCACTAAAAATACTTAAAAAACAACATATTTAAGATATCACATGATACCAAAATATTGAAAATAGTTGTTTCAAATGAAATTATTTAGATTATTATAAATCATATTTTCTATATTTAATTTATTATCAAATTAAAAATATAATGTAACTTTTAAATTACTTTATTTAATGAAATTAAAAGACTAGATTGAATATAATTTAGTTTTTTCATATTTACTGAAAAATGTATCTTTCCCAAGTCCCAAAACATCGACCTATGTTAATATTTATATTATGAACTCAAATTTGAAGTTGATTTTATCCAATATTTTTTCAAAATGTTCATGAAACTATTTATATTATTCTAGGAAAAATAAATAAAAATATATTTTAAGAAAACATACATATTTTCAACAAATATTATGACTTTTATAAAAATTGAGTGATTGTTTCCTAAGGATTTATCAAAAAAACTTTGAATAAATACATTAAATATATTCAATAATGTAGTCAATCCTATTAGTACTAGATAATTTAATTTCTCTCTTATAATGGTTATATTTGAATAACATCATTTGTTTGGTATTGAGGTTTCATGCCACTTATGCTATGAAACATATATTTCAATTTAAGAACATGTTGTTTAACCATTTTCTCTATTGATTAATTTCACATTTGAAATTACCTATTACATTATAATGTGATGAAAATTTAGGGTCCTTATACTTCATGGATTTATCTTATTCTAATTTTTCCTCTACATATTTAGGGTTCCTCTATATTATCTTGACCTGGTGAATTTTTTTGTTTCATAGAACATTATCTCTACAATCTATAATATTCACCAAACGATAATCATTAGAGTTATCATTTTGTAGTTATACCACCATTTAATTCAGTACATTTATGGATCTGTTATTATATTCTCCAAGAGTGAAGCATGAAATATATCATGAACTTGAGATTGGGTATCTGGGAGTGCTACTCGATAATCCACACCTCCAATGAAATCAAGAATCTCGATGTGAATGATGTACATGTTGATTAATAGTTTACACATATTATCTTTTTTGTGGTGATAATACATACAAAATTTTATCTCAGTATTTAGTTTTAATGGGAGTCTTTTTCATAACTAAGAATTAAATCTTAGTTCTTGGTCATAGTTAATTGATATCGGTGTTCATTGATGCCAAGAAACCAATATTTTGTATATACTTGAATATTGATAGAGTAATAAGTCCAATAAAAGTTTAATAGTGTGAGAGATATGTTTTAGATGATCTACCACTATGCATATGGAATTATTTACTCTTTATGACTCAGAAGTAAACTGTGAAATTCTATTGTGATGTTATCCAATTTCCATATAGATATGGGTAATAGTTGAATCATCCCCTTAAAATCATTCTTTTTCCTAACAAACATGTTGATGAATATTTCACAATCTCCTGCTTCATATTGTCCCACCGATAGATCTCTTATATATATCAAAACATTTTTTTTATCCTTGAGTATATAGAGAAAATAGAGATATATTAATCATTCAAAATCACTTTATTTATCTCAATATTTTATGGGATGGATGGTTTTGACCTAAATATTATATATCCTTTATAATTAATTGTAAACTCTAATTATTTATTTTCTCATAATTCTTTCTACTTCTTTTAAATTTCCACATAATCATTTTGATCTTACATTAACTTATCATGAAGGGGTGGTTGAGTAATCCATTATTAAAGGAATGAGAAAGTTACTTCCATAATGATTTACATGTGCATCCATTACATGTATATGAATGATGGCCCCTTCTCAGTTCTCATTTGTGAAACGATTATAATATCCTTTATAATTCTAGAAAATAATACATTGTTTTCTTTTCTATGATGGTAATAGATTCATCATTAATATTCCACGATCATCTAAAACAATATTCTCATTTGTATGAAAACCTTCTTCCATGATAATATATATTTTATTTTTTTATGATATATATATGAATATCCATTCTCCCTATAGAATTATTATGACCATATTTTCAATGAAAAATCACTACATCCCACTCCATATATTGTGTTGGATAATTATGTTCATAAAAATTCATCTTCCATAAGGCACATAAAGTTATACTATCTTTATTTTTTAGTTCATTCCCTAATGAATTATTTAAAAAACATCTATATTCCACAAAAAGTTCTCAATATGAGGGTAGTTTGAGGACTAATTTGGTGATAAGACTCATTTTCAACTCCCTAATTCTATCTTATAAGTTTCTCAAAATTCATCAGTAATATATATATATATATATAGACACACACTAGTTAAACTACAAATCACTATAAAAGATGTTTGTTTATGACACTACTCAATTTCCTATTCCATATAAATGTCCATATATATCCCTTTTAAGGTGATAATGTTACCCAAGAATGTTACTTCCTTCATCAAAAATTGAACTTTATAATACATTAAATATATCTTTTATTTTCATGTTGTCTTTTTCACAATGTTCATATGCTTCTCATGATCATCCTTGATTTTAGAGTATACCATAATTTCATATGTAATTACTACCATTTTTTTAGGGTAATATCTAAAAACACTATTAATTATGTCCATAAAGATTATTATAGAATTAGTGACTTATATAGGAATCACTATGAACTTATAATGTCTATAAATTTTTCAAAATTTTTCTTGGTGAATATATTTCTTTAGAACATTTAATTATTGATATCATGTCTAATGGTCCAACATAGAAAAATATTGTTCCTTACTTATTTGAAAACAAATTTATTTACCCATGGAAGGGGATTATTTTTCAGTAATTTTATTTTGTTGAGTTCAAACTAATAAATTCATACTTGGATTGACCAATCCTTCACCAATATGTAGAGGATTGGGACATCCCACGGTAAACCACAAAAAAACAATTTTCAAGATTCTCCTTTTAATTATTTTATATATTTTTAAATAAATAGTGGAAAATATATAAGGATTATTCTAAATGGGTGGATATCTGATATATGTTTCATGGATAATTCACCCAGTCTTTCATTAGGATGACTAGACAACTCTTCTGAGAGTACATCTGTAAAATAATTCAAAATGAGAATGACATTGGGAATTCTTCTCTCCATCATATCAATAATTTAAGCTAGATATTATTTCACAAGAGGTAATAAAATATAATCTTGAACAAAATATTACAGGAAAGATTCACCCCCTTCACACACTTTTACAAAATAAGAAGATGACATAAGACATGAAGCATGATCTCCGCCTCTCCAAAATTGATGTCGTCATCATATATAGACAACCATTACATTCCCAGAATATCATAAAACCCCACTAAATGAAGTAAGATGATATATTTTAGATGATTCAGACCCCAATCATTGACAGAGGTATAGTTATATAAATGGTATGCCACAATTTTTCGTGTTTTTATTCATATAGATAAATCAACAACCATGTTTTCTTGTGATTTTTTAATAGTTACACTCCAATATGAATGATATTAATGATGGTATAGAACAAGAATCAAATAGTATATTTATAATTCTTTAATGAGGAATTGTAATACCTATAACTACATAAATGTTGGGATCCACTTCTACAGCAGTGATAACATATTCCCTTCCTTAATCTATTGTGATTTGATGTTTATTTCATTTATTCTCTCTGAAAACCCTTGTATTACGGATTTGGGTTGAATAATTCTCATGTTCCATAAAGTTGATACACTTCACGGAAGGGTTATTTTTTAAAATAAATATTCTTTTATTCTTTAAGATTAATGGGTGTCGTAATTTACCTTTGGAAATGAATATCTTGATAGCCCTCTTTCCAATATTTAAATCATCATTTGGTTCCCTTGAGATAGTTTCCATGGTGCTTCTTCCCACACATTTAGAATGTGGTATGTTGGGTTTTCTTTGATTCACGAGATCCATCTATTTATAGTACCAAAGGAAACCCTATTTTAAAATTTTTATCTTTATTCCCATGATAAAACTATGATTCACTAATCTGCATCTCACCATAGAGGAAAAAATATATACTCCCTTCATATATACCGGAGTTCGGAATCAAAAATTATTTTCATAGTCTATGATTTAACCCATCAAATAAAAGTTAAAACTTAATTTTAATTGTGATGAAAAATCTATAGGAATACCCTGAAAGACTTGAAATGTTTTCCTCAACCACCTCCAAAGACTCATCTTGTTTTTTAAATCAGTATAAAGAAATACCTCCCCATTTATAGATAGAGTGTTTAAGTAAAATATTTAATAAAAAATAACTTCATGAAGTCTTCCCATTTCATGGAATAAATTGCAACTCTATAAATTGTGTTTTTGAACAATGTTTACCAATTATCATATTCTAACTCAATAAAGTAAATACCCAACACAAATTTATCATTGTCTATGTATTGGAGGATAGATAATATAATCTAAATGAGTAATTCCATTTTCCCCAATTAGTGGATCAAAATATCTACTAAAAATAGGAATCCATTATCCCATAAGATAATAAACTACACTTATCTCTCTCTAGGATGAGGAGGGTTTTCAACATTATTTATGTTTCTATTTATAACCTAGGATAGATGACATTTTAAATCCTTTATTTTCAAAAATAATAGTAATATAAGGGTATAAATATCATTATAGAAATCACCACATTTCCTATCACATAGGTTGTTGGAATAAGTGCCCTTATTTTCCATCATTAACTAAAAATAACAATATGAATATAATAATAAATTAATATAAAAATGAGTAAACCTATAAATTAAAAGGACTTAAGTATATACAATATGTATATCTTAACTTATGAGTGTCTTTGTTTTTAATTTATGTTACCCATGGTAATGTTTCCAATTTATTTTTCTAAATGAACAATTTTCTTAATTCATTCATAGTGGTTCATAATTATTTTTTATATTTCTAAAATACTTCCCATAGGAGTGTTAAACATGGTTTGCAGTAAGGCCTCATTGTTATGTTGTAGGTGAACATCAAGTCAAATCCCAATCTACCCTTTTCGGAGTTGTTAATCCTAGGTCTAATAAAGTAAGATCCTTATTCACTAATACTATATAGATAGGGATATAATTTATTGTAAACCACTCTCTATATCCTTCACCAAAATTAAATGATATATTTGTATACATTGGAGAAACATTTTTTTGGAATTTTATAAAAGACACTTTAGGTAAGTGGGAGATCACACAGTTCTAAATCATCACAATAACCACATTGCACATTCAAAATGAAACTGAAAAATTCCAAACCCCGCCATAAACGCCTCGAGCCGTGAGCCTTTAATCATACATCAGCCTCGAAGGATGGTACCCTACCGCCTAGATCCTTGAACCATTGTCACACTGACCATCAATATCAAACCATATCACCGGTGAAAATCACTGGTGACCGTCGAACCACCAGCCATAAATGCTGCAGTTTCAAAACACCATCACCGATGTCAAAAAATGATGCACTATCAACCATCCTGCATCTCCACCGAAACACCTTCGACGGGATCCCATCAGAATCCATCATCTCAAAACAAAATAAGAACGCCAGCGAGAACTCGTCGTCACCTCCACCAAATCAAGGAACCGCAAAAATCATCACCCGCTCCACAAAGAGTCACAATACAACAATTCAACGCAACTAGTGTGCATCACGAACCAAATCAACCAGAAAACAAGAAAATTACATTGATTCACAAACATCGCAGAAACACAATGAACGCAACCAACCAAAATCCAAAGCTGCCACCCCAACCACTGGAGAAGACCTCATTAGACCCTCAAAGCACTCAACCACCGTGGGCTAGGAAGCGACCTACAAACCCTGAGAAACTCACCATAGGACAAGCGAGTTGCTGATAACCAAACCTGGAGTGCTCCGTAGAGTATGCTGATGAACCGGTCTTACACCCGCAGATCTGGATCGACAACCATAGAAGACCATAGTGCAAATCCACAGCATGAGAGGGATCCGTAAAACCAACACAGAGAGCAAAGAGGGATCGGAAGAAAATCTACCACGAGAGGGGGGAGGCGGTGGGGGAATCCCTTGTGAAACCTCCCAACAAGCACCCAACCAAATAAATTAGAGAGGAAACCTTCAAACCCTTAAGAACATTCAAATAAAAAATGGAAGTAAAGACCTCCCCTCCCCGGAGCAGAACAGCTCCGTCGTCCGTCTTCAAAGGAACACCGATGCGTTGAGGCCTGCTGCGCAGTGCCAATGCCCAGCTGCCGAGGCGATCCAGAAGAGGAGGACTTAGGAGGTGTCCGGAGAGGGAAGGAACTTGAGAACGAGGAAAAAACCCAAGTCGCCTCGGGAGGGGGAGGAGACGCTGCGTGGAGGCCCCTCTTTGTATACATTGACTTATCAGTATGGTTATCTATAATGTGTTCTAATAATAATCCCCCGAAATAACTATCCATTTATCTGATATCAAAAAATAGTGACCCATTCCCTTTTTACATATTATTATATATTTTTTAATGTAAAAAATATATAATTATAACCCAATGATTTTGGGGCCTAGTGTTTATAGAATACCGAGTTCATAATATTTATTAAGGAAACAAGAATAATAAATCATTATCTTATTTACTATAATGAGTTCCAAAATCAATTTGAACTCCTAAAACTGAATTGGACAACATTATGAGTATATAAAATAAAAGGGTGGCATAAAAATCTTAGTAATTGAATAAATTTGTTAATGAAACATAACTTATGAGTCAATAGTATAACATTATATCATAAAAGAAAATGCTTCTGGGTAATGACATGGATGAATAACCTAAATATCATGGTATCATAAGTTCTTAGAAATATAGGAAATTTGGAAAAAATATATTATAATATATAAATATGAGTTAAGGATAATTTCCTAGATAATATCACTTGGTGGGAATAGTCCCATAATGGATAATTATTAAAAATTAATTCCATAAATAAAGTATCATGACAAAAAATCTATACCTAATGCATTTGAGTTCTTTATGGGGTTCACCCATCTTAACATGTTCATGATTATTTGCACTAAAAAATTCGATAAATCCTATTAAATAAACATAATAATTAACTATAGAAATTTTTTTTCATATTCCTAACTAATATCATAATCAAAGTAAATTTCATAAAGATTATGTTTTTTGAGTGAAGATAAGGCATGCATTATCCCCATCAAAGGAACAGATAATATTCATGGAATCTATATTGTAGACATATATACAAATGTTAAAAGCATTTCATAATATTTAATTGATTGATATTTAGAGTAAGAGATAGAATGGTTATAACCTAGAAAAATCGTGGTATAGATAGAACACTTATGCTGAGTATTATTCATCACATATGTATTTTATCATTATAAATAAAAATCTTATGATAATTATTTACATTAATAACAACCTTTTCATTATTTTTTTTACTTAAAATCAAGTTATATTCAATTACATAATTATTTAGGATCATGTAATACATGTTGAAAATATTCTGTTCTTAGGTCCAAGATCACTTTGGTATGTTGAAACATTTCAAAAAATATTATTTAATTATATAAAGAATTTTCAAAATTAAATAATTATAATATTTTAAAATCAATTTTACTTTTAAAACCAACCATGAAAATTTATTTTTATATAATAGCTACATTACAATCTTAGAGACGGTAGGTCATACGTACACATGAGTAATATTTATATTTTAAAAATATCTTGATGGAATGATGGTAAGTTTTAATTATTAAAAATGATAATTATGTTTTATGTATCATAATATATTTTTAAAAATAATTTTATATTCCATCCATTTGATGTGGTATTTAAAATATAATCACATTCCTTTATGGGGGTGGTAATCCACATGTGGGCGTGGATGAAATTATCAACTATTCATAAATGTAAAGATAAGAAAGTATATGATATATTAATTTTATATAATAATAAATATTTCAGGATTTTCTTACTGATACATTATCCCGGTCACTATTTTCATCCCTGAGATGTGATAATTGAAAACAAATAGTATCGATCCATGCTTTGAAAGTCCTCCAATGAATATATAATATGGTTTTGTTTCACATTATATGAAAGATGAGATAAATTTAGGTTATAATGTTGAAATAATAACATCAAAATATATTTAATGTATTTTGGTCATTATATCATAATGGTTGAATAATATTTTTTGTAGGATGAAGAAAAAAAACAAAAATACACGATTAAGAATGATACCTCTTCCTTAGAATTTTATTCTTCTGTTTTCACTAAATTCAATCATTAGAGGGATTTATAATTATTAAAATGATTACAGGATTTAGGAATGGAATTAAGGAATAGATTTGATAATTTATTTTCTAAAAAATGGATTTTATGGGTGGAGATCAAAGGATTGAAGGTTCCCTTTTATAAGTGAAAATGAGTAGATGTTTTTGTAAATACCTAAAATTATATATTAATGGCAAGTAACTATCAATAACAGTGCCACATAAACTGATAAATAGAAGATTTTATGTAATATATGTTTTATCCAAACCAAAATAACATTAAAATAATTGTTTTTAACATTTTATTCTATTTACCACTAATGTTACTCATTTTTACAATTCTAGTGCTCACTAAGGTAACTAGTGTTTTACATATGTATGTTTTATTTTAAGACAAGAAATAAAATAATTATTATTATAATTTTTTCTCTCAGTGAATAAAAATATGAAATTTTATTTATCAAATTAAATTCATATCATTTAAAAATAATTAATTCTAATATAGGCACATGTAACATGAAAATCATGTCATAACCTCAACTGAAATAATTAATTTTTAATGATTTAACTATTCAATACAAGAAAAAATATAGTTGAACATTCTCCTAAATTTATATTCAGGAAATAAAAAAAAATAAATATAATTCATCAAATTCAATTCAATAAATTCATATAATTTAATATAAAATTGAACCTACAAACCCCACCGGAAAGTGATTTTCAAGAAAATGCATTTTCAAATAATATGTGATCTTATATTTACTTCATGATAAGAAATATTTGTATTATGAGTTTAATTTAATATTAATAGACGTATAATATATATATAGTAGTAAAATATTACCTTTATTGGGGTTATTTTAATGAACTAAAATAGATAAACTTTATGCGCTTAAAAATGGTTTACATGAAATAATTTTTTACAATAAATTAAACATATACCAAAATTAGGAAAAATTGATGATTAAAATGAACTTAACTAGATTATTAAACATTAAATGGTTCGTATGTAAATTTAATACAATATATAAAATATTATGTCACTTTTAATTTAATTTATTTTATTTAAATAAATTACATTATTTGAAAAATTGATAATTTTCGCTATTCACTGAAAATTCTATTATTTTAGAAAAATCAGAAAATTATACCCAAAGTAAATTTTAATATGATGATTTAAAAAATGAAGTAAATTTTATGAAATAAATCATACAAATTTTACATAAGTTAATTATATTATTTTCTAAAAAATCATTAATACCAATTTTTAAGAAAATGTATTAGATAATTGAAAAAATGGTCTTTTTTAAAGAATTGGGTGATTTTTTTCTAAGAATCTACCAATATGCTTATATTGAGTAATAAATTATTAAATATTCAATTAATCAAATAATTCTAATAATAACATCTAGATTATAAATATCATTTCTAAATAAGCATGGTTCATATGGGATTAGTGTTACTTGCCACATTTTTGGTTGAACATAGTTTTATTTTTAAGGACATTGGGTGTTTCACATGTGGTCTTGAACCCTATTATTTTAGTTTATACTAAAAAAGATAATTATAAATTTTCATGGGTGGAACTATGGATTTTTTTTATGATTAAGAGTTTATGAGCTGTAATAGGGTTTTAACACCAATTTTTGAAATATTTCATATGGTGACCATGTGGTTGCTTATGGTTCTCATAAAAATTATCAACTTGATAAAAATAACATTAAAAATGATTTAAAAGTCATTTTTACGATTCAATCCATTAATTGTAGGTTGAAATTCTTTTTAAGGTAAAGATTTAACATTTTCCTGGATCACATGATATTTAGATATATCTTTTTATTGAAATAATTGAATATATAATTGAGGTGATGAGATTTTTACCCGAAATAATTAAAATTTGAAATTTTCTTCAATCCATGGAAGAAAAGAATTATTAATGAATATTTTCATATAAGGTTATCATTCAAATATGTAAATTCATCATTAGAATATTGGGATCTCATGACACTCATTGCTATAAATTATTTTGGAGTTTTAGAGGATGAGATCGGGTTTATAATGATATTTTTTCAATTGATATCATATCTTCTTACAATGATATATAATGAGTAGAAAAATAATTATGAGTTATAAGGTATCATGAATTAATTATATAGCTAGGAGTCCAATAATTAATACTATCCATATTTAGAGAGAATTTCATTCTCAAGGAACCATTATATCTTTTTAAAACATATGAAAAATCTATAATATGAGATTATAAACATTTAAAGTAGTTGGTTCACAGATAATGGACTAATATTTATTATGGTATGAGGAAATAATTTTTTTGGATATATATGAAATGATCAATCACTAATATTTTATTATTATTATATCTATCGATAAATGAAGACTGGGAATCAGAATCCTTCTTGCCTACTTCAACCCCTCCTTAATCCAATATGAGAATCAGATGAAATATCAATGGATTTCATTTTTATGTTTCCATATATGCCTCAAGGAAATGAATTTTATTAGAGTGTATATTGACCAATTTACTGAATGGGCTTACAGTATTCATATTTGTAATACCATTAATGTTTAGGATTTAGGTAATTTGTATGTATTGGATTTTTTAGGTTGGATAGAGTTAAGTCAACCATTGTCTCTAATAAGTATTAATAGTTCACAACTATGTTTTGGAGAGCTGTTCAAGATTTTATGTGATACCATGTCAATTTTAACATAATTTACCATCCTCAGATAGATGGTCATAAATAACAGGCTATAAATATTCTCAAAAACATTCTTCAAGCTTGCATCTTTATCAGTGTAGGAGAATGGGATTTCCATTTATAGTTGGTTGATTTTTCCTAAAATAATATATACCAATAAATAATAGCAATGGAAAACATTGAAGGATTATATAAGTGATAAAATAAATACCCACTATATTGGTTGTTTAATTGTAAAGATTCCTTGGTTGGACCTAGATTGGTCTAGAAACAATTGGTGAATATCTTGATGAATTGTATGAGGTTGTAAATAGCATAAATCCTGTATAAATCTTATAAAAATCAAAATAAATGTTCTTTAGATTTATTTTTCTTGAGTCAAAGTATTCATGAGATTTTCTCCTCACCTGCTTCATAGATGGATTAGTAAACAAGACAATTTTTCATCGATCTATATAGGACCTTATGAAACTATTGGGTATATTAGAAATGTGTCCTCCTTGACAGAAATATTTTCTTGGATCCATAACATGTTTCATGATTCATGAAGTAACATATATTTTTTGGGAATATCTAATTTTTTGAATTGGTAAACCCATGATGTGGAACCAGATGTGACTGTGACTGAATAGAATGTTTGGATTATTGATTCTCACGAGAAGGTGATATAGACAACATCTACTCCATTGGTTTTGGAACTATGAAGTCATGGTTCGGATCCTCATGATATATTAGAAGATGAAACCATTCTAAGGGATTAGTGGCCTATTCTCTTTGTGGACTTGTATTCTTGATGTGTATTTCTAGTGGTAGTGATTAATATTTTGGGGAGAATTATGACGTCCCGAAATTTTACTTCTTGTGTGATCTTTGGTTTTCCTTTATCTTATAGTTTTTAATATATATTCTTGGATTTTATAGATTGTTTCAAACAATTGAGGGATTTGGGGTGTTTTTTTAATCTACTTCATGCGATACATATGTGTATGGATAATTGGTTTTCATTTTAACCTAGGAAAATAGCTAATGAAAATGATTGGAAATCCACAGGATCACTGGTAAAACCCACAAGCCAGTTGTATCATGTCGGAAGAATGGAATTACTATCTAAATTATAATAAGTTCCTAATGGAATTTCTATATATATTGGAATCCCACCATCTATCTGGTGGAATACCACTATCCTATTGTCATTTTTTTTAGATAGAATTATTTTTTCTTGGAACCATAATAATTCTAATCGTATCCATCAGCTAGAATGTGGAAAATACTTAGGAAATAAATTCTTTAAAATTATCACATTTTTTATTAATTTAACTAATTAATTCTAATCACTAAGCACTCAAAATCTATATAATTGTTATAAACTTGGAGGATCTCATAAGGCAATTTATTCTATTCCAAACATAAATATTCAAGGATTTAAGTATTGAATGTATTTCAGAATGTGGACCCAAGAACTGATTATGAATTACATTATCCACATTTCACCCCTTCCTTGGGGGATGTGGATCCTGTTTCTTTAAATATATAAAAATCATGGTTTTTAAATTGTGTTTCTAGGATCCCACCTTGGATAGTTATATCCCATTGTAACTTATATTGCATATCCCTTTATGGGTGATTCTCATTACAATAAAAATAGGTAGGATTATCCATACTATATTCCATACAATATGAAACTATTGTTGATTGTTTTATTTTTTGTAAAATAATTGATTTCTAAAGCATGAGTTGAGAATCAAGATAAATGTTTTCAAATGTAATGGCATGTTTGAATCCTCTTTATAAATGGATTTTTAAATAATGTTTTGACTAATATAGAATTATTTGAAATTGAAATTAATGATGTAAATAAAAATTTTGATGAATATTCTTGTGAAATGAACACTTGAAATGAAATTTGGAATTTTAATGAAATGTGTTTCTCTATAAAGATTGAGTTTTTATGAAATGTGATGTTTTTTATTGAAATGAAATTCCATATTGAATACATGATTTGGTGGTTCATGAATGGTGATTCATGAATCTAAAATAAGATGAATGATTTTCCAATTTATTTACTTTTTTTAAGAGCATCTGACACATTATAATTAGCTGTGTATTCTACAATGAGAATACAAGGCATGTATTATCTCTACCTAGTATTTTAATGATTATGACAATGCCCATTAATCTCTGATGAAGGAAAGGGGTTATTCATTTTGTGGCACGCATATTCCCTCTAGGCTTAAGAATGTGGTATGTGTGCACATCAATAGTTTTGTTTCATTGAGAGTGTGAGGGTATTTGATCCTTGATATAACTTACCTCATGTCATATAACCATAGTTCTAGGATAAAAAAATATTGATACATACTGATATTTAAAAAACGCCTTATTCATTCAAATTTTGATATAGATGCTTAATCATGTATATTTGATGGAAATTTACATTCATTTATATTTTATACCTTCCATTGTCATGATTTGAAATCAATTCTTTGTTATAAATTGTGAAAAATATTACCATACAATGATTTATATAAAATTAAGTATAATTGTTCTATTTGATATGGGATTATTTTGAAATCATTTGTTGGGATCCTAATGGGTTAGTGTGGTTGATGCTATATATATTACATTACCTGTATGTATACTTTCTTATTCCTATTTAAAAAAAGAAAATATCTTATTATAGGTGTAGGGTGTTTATGATACAATGACCATTTGAGTTATTGGTTACATGCAGATTATATGATTCACATCTTCTGAGGTGATTTTCTGGTTTTGTCACTCTTTTATTATGGGATGTCTTAGATTTTTGTTCTATCTAGGGTTATGAACATACATACTTTTTGTCACTTCTCTCTTATATTCTATATAGTAAGTCTTACTATTTATAGATTGTTATCTACTATATGATACTGCAAACCTACAATCTTGGATCATGTTCTATATATACTTATATTATGCACCCATACTGATAACAGCTTTAAAATATTGGATATAAACATTCTTAATCTAAAAATATAAAATTGATTATTTCATCTCTAATATTTTTACTATATTTTTATGTTTTTATACTTATGTAACAAGAAAAAAATAAACTAAAAATCAAGGGCTTCATATTAATCACACATTATTCATTATTTAACAAAAACCCTAATATATAAATTTTATTCATAAAATTATAAAAATTATTTGATATGTGTTATTATCCTAAATATATCATGCGTAAAAATTTTCTTCATATCATGGGTAAATGGAGACCTAATATGAGGTTAGCACAAATACTGAGTAAGGGAATATACACAACTATAAAACCGATGGAATAAACTAGTATATATATTATATATATAAAATGGTTCTATGATCTAAATTAAATTGAAAACATAATATATCAATGAATATAAGTGAAAAAAATGATATCAATAATACTAATCTCGTAACGGTGGATGTAATAGTTTTAGAAATCGATGGCATTATGATAAGGCCTTTTTCAAAGAAATAATGTTTTTTTATGGGGAGATTTATACACAAAAACCAAACCCATTTTGTATTATAAGAAATTTCAATGCATTGATAGGATATATAATTATAGGACAACAAATGAAATGATTAAACCCAATGATTTCACTATAACAATCAAGAATAATTTTTATACCATTTCCCTAAGGAACGAAATTCAGAATATAACATGGATATATATATATAATCAAATATACAAAATGTTAATACATAATAAACCTATTTTAGAAGACAATAATCATGAATAATATCAATACATATACCCATTAATATAAATGGGATAACATGGTAATATTACATCCATATAAATATGGATAATTGTCACAGAATAAAGATTCATTTTTCTAATAGTCATCCGTTTTGTAATAAAAACATAAAAATGTCTATACATTTACCAATGTCTATAGAATAAAATTATTTCTATGGGAACATCATCAAGTCTAAAATATGTAAAAAATAAAATTTTCATTCTGAATAGAAACATTATTACACTACTAATTCAACACAATAATAAGATGATCATTGGCCACCCAGATAAATAAAGTGTATGGATTATGATTATCATAACCCAAATACAGTAATCCAAGTACAAAATGATGTTGATATAGTTGAAAAATACCCTATCATGACCCCCTCATGCCAATGATACAACAATGAGGATATAGGGATAATAAACCATGATTCATTCCTCCAATAGGCCTCAGGTTAAATGATTTCACTGATGGTATAAAAATATCCTGAAATGGGAGGAATTTCCCTCTGTGATAACATAATATCATGAGAAAAACAATCATCCACAAGCAAATCCATAATCTAATATAAAAAGAAACCCTAACCATCCCAAAATGTAATTATAAATTATACATCTATAGATAAAAGTATCCAATAGTAAATACCTAATTTCAATGCTAATGTAGTAACATAACAACTATCCAAAACATTTACAAGCTAGTACTGTCCAACATGATCCATGTCATCCTCTTAAAAACCTGAAAATTAGTTTATATAGGTAGGTTGTGAACAGAATTATAATTATTAAGGAGAATAATGTATCTCATGCATGTATGAATGAATCATAATAATGTCCTCATTAAAAACCAATAGAACCAACCCCACCTAAATAGGTGAACTATTCATCCAAACCTCACCATGTCATGATCACCCAGTAAAGCAGGCCAAGTATAATAGTATAATAAAATTTATATTAATAATTGGTACTGAACACCACTTCTCCGCTACTTTTATACACTCATACCTCAATTTAATTACTCATATAGGTCCCATATATTTTCAATAACATATACCACTACCATATAGCATGACCACATCACATCATTCTTATAGACAAATAGGACACCACCCCACAACATGATCAAATCCCATCTCACCCAAAAACAACTGGGCCATTAAATCATGACCATTATCATAACTAGTGTAGTATGGTATCATTATCATGAATTACATAAATCTCACACCCTCCTCCTACCATGAATTACCTCTACTATAATCAACCCCACAACATAGTTACATCATTTCCCGATCAAAGACACATGAGTCACCGCCCAACTGAATGGTCATATAACATCTCGCCTGAAGGCACAAGGGACATAACCTAGTAGACTAATAGGATTCATTAAATAATATATTTTCATTAATACTTACATGGAATAGATATTGGGAAATATTAGGTATCCATCCAACCATCATCATCACATGTATATTGAAAAAACACCCCTTGTGTGTGAATTTTTCAGTCGATGCATAGTGCTAAACACGGTTGAGGTGAATATAAAAATAAAAAAGGAATATTCTAGTATGTATATATAATCAAAACAATATAATGACCTAAGGTTTCATGTAAAAACACTAATTAACTCACAACACTACCACCTCTAAATTCATAACATCATAGAAGCGATAATTCAAATTTCATATTTCCATCCAATCCCATTATCTAGATTATTTGTTTCATTATATACCAACAAAAACATTTTTCTACATAGTCTATAATTTAAGTTTTTTCATTATTCATTTCAATCCCATTATATAAACAAATCCTGAAAATTTTAATCATTATTAACCAATTATTCCATCGCTACCTTGGAATCTAGCATAAGGAAACCAAAAATCTCAAGAAGACAATAATTATCATCAAACAATCACCTCTCCACACTAAAATAATTAAAAAAATAAAAACCTCACCACCAAAATTAATTTACAATAAACTACCACCTTACATCCCCAAAATCAAATCCAAATAACCCTCAACTTGCCTCCCCAAAAGTATGAACAAACAACCATCACCTCACCGCCACAAATGCAAGGATGAACTAACCATCGTCACCCCAGACTGAATCATAACCACACATCACCACACCAAAAACACAACCATATATCACAACGCATTAAAACGCATTTAAAATATTTTAAAAATGTGATTTTATTACATTTAATATTATTTTAGAAGTGTAATCACAGAATCCATTTGTCAACGGGAAACCATTTCATTAACCAAATATATGTAGTCATCCAATTTCCATTTTGGGGGTGGTATCGAAACAAAAGGAAACAAGGTTTTCATATCACAACAACAAAAATTAAAGAATAGTCTCCCAACATCCATGAATTTTATTATTAAATTAATCATATACAGACACAACACCACAATAATACAAAGATGTAATGTAATGAAAATCATCCCCATTCACCGTCATTTTCATTTAAAAATTTAATTTTTCTTGAATATGCTAGCTCAAACCATCCCCCATATAAATAAATATTAAACCCAAACAAAAAATTATAATAGATTTATTTTTTACCAAGAAATTATTTGTTAGATCACTGTT
This sequence comes from Viscum album, assembly GCA_963277665.1. Classification (NCBI taxonomy): domain Eukaryota; kingdom Viridiplantae; phylum Streptophyta; class Magnoliopsida; order Santalales; family Viscaceae; genus Viscum; species Viscum album. Next base: position 1,243,308,049 of record OY728146.1, on the reverse strand, counting down.
TAACACATGGCGAAGAATAAATTCCCGCAAACGACAACCACCCAGAAAACCCATTGATCAACCTAAACCGCACCAATGATCCATCATAATGCATCCCACACAAACCTGAAACCAATATTTCTCCTACATAGTGAATCTTGAATGAATATATAATGGGAAAAATTGGATAAATTAGAGAATGTACCATAGATCACCAATGACTAACCAATAAATCATTTAGAATCAAAGGTGGAAAAGGGGTGATAGGTTATTTTAAGGCAGATGGGGTTCCACCAAAATGTGAGAGAGAGATAGAGAGGGGTATTGGTTCATATAATTGAAATGAAGTAATCCATATAGGTTATATAATAACCTATATCACACAAGATTCACTTTTTGTAACCCATTCATTATGATAAATCCTCAAGTTTCCTAACAAATCCAAAAAAATAAATAACTAATGTCTCCTTAGCCTTTATTTAAGTATAAGTTGTGAGTTACATTAATGGAATGAATCCACTTTGTGGGTCCTACTCACCCATATACATGACGTGAAACTGGATAGAAACACAAGCTATAAACCACCAATTAATGTTATGTAAACCTATGAAGATGTGAATATCAGGCAGCAGCCCTATTGCACCTCCAACTACTATTGGACCTCACCAAGCCTCCTCTAGAAGACCTCCATAACACAAAAATAGAAATGTAACATTCTAGTAAGGTATAATCTATTACATATGCTACCTATCAAACAATTCATACCCTCCAAGAATACAAAACCATGCTCAGAAGGAAAGGGGTCCAAACAACTGCCTCTTCAGATACATCTCAAGGATCCTGTTACTCCTCAATGATGCCACCAAATCAACTAAAATAGAAAAAAAACAAACTTCAGAACAAAAAAATAGTCCATTCACAAAAGGAAACTTCCAGACAACAATTTCATAACTATCTCAACCACCATGTACTCCAGACAAAATACCACTAGAACAAAAAAACTACACCAACGTGAACAAAAGAATTAAGCCATTCCATTCTCCATATCAAGATATTATCTACACTTTGAAACATTGACTGACTTGAATGGGTTTAATTACATCATTGTTAATGTATATAGATTAGGAATAAGGTCATCCCCTTTCCATATATCTGAACATTATCACACATCATACATCAAGAAAGCAGTAAAATCATAACATAGACAAATCCAAACTACATCACATGAAAAATATAAAAAAGAAAAACTACAAATATCTCAGGGTACATGGAATAAATTTGTGTGTTTTTCTCCCATGTACTCTTCTATAAAACACCATGCTCTGAAATATAATAAAAACGTAATGATTCTTCCATGTAGTTCCTACTTTTTGTGATCCTTCTTCTTTATTGATTGCTCAACAAACATCAAGTCATCCTCAAGATCCAAATTTCTCTATTGAATGACACGAGAGTCATCCTTAAGATACTAAAGAATCTAATAGATGTGGAATACATTGTCGATCCTCTTTAATAGTGGTTTAAATGAAAACTGATATCCACCTCACCAAATCACCCCATCATCTACAAGTGCACAACAAATATTGGAGAAATCTTACCCCCCTTACCAAATATATGCTTCATAGATTGAGGGGAAACCATCATGAACATTTAGTTACCATCATCAAACTCCAAGGGACTCATCCTATGATCATCAAAAGAATTTCTCAGGTCTTTTTATACTTTCATCATCTCCTAAACATATTGAATAATCATTGTTGTTCTCAGAAAAATATTTGGACCAATAATTGTTACCTCCATAACCTATATCCAATATGACAAAGAACAAAGTGGACTCTTATAAAAGGACTCAAATATGGCCAGGTCAATTTATAATTGATAACTATTACTATAAAAAATTTCATCCAAGTGAAATTTTTGTTTCCACAATTCTATGAATTATAATATGCACACCCAAAACATATCATCTAATATCAATGTAACACCCTTTTTTCAAATAAATAAACATATAATTTCATATTTGAAGTATATAAAGTGATTGTATTGTTTTTGGGAAGGTATGGTGGTTTTTTTGGAATTGGTTTGGGATTTTATGGAGGTTTATGATTTGAGTACAGTTATTAGAAACTATAACACGTCTATATAAAACATGAAAGGGGGAATAGATCTCTAGGAATGTGCATGGTTGGTGCATAGTTGGAAAAACATGGTGGCCTCCCATGGAAAACCATGGATGTTATGGATAGGGGTAAAAGAATGGTTAGCATGCCATTTGTCTAATTGTTTGAGAAAACCCTTCATACAAGTAGTTTAAGGTAATATCACCTGCATAGCTGGTTCATGGTTTTCCAAAATATGTAGGATAACCTTCTGTCATACATGTGGACCTCATTATATCGTTGATCTAATATGAATTAAATTTTTAACCACTCATTTTCCCCTATTATTCACACAACTCATTTTCATTTCATCCTAATGTTTGTGCAGACCCTTCATCTTGATTCAAGAGAAATATGTTGGTGATTCTTGGTGTGTTAGATGCCCATATTACGTTGTACGTTTCTGGTCATGGTTGTTTTCCTTAGATTTAAACTTCTTTAGTTATATGGATTTATAGATATAATTTTTTGGGGATATATATATGTTGGTTTATTCCTTTTATGGTGAGATATTATTTTTTGGTAAATAGGGAACAATATCAATGGTATGTTTTTGGAGTTTAAATAGAATTTGTGGAAAACCTTGATTGATTCTTCATTTACACCTACGTTTTTGAGGTATGTGGCCTCAATCTCAACTAGACTTATTATAACATGAATTATTCATTTCAAATTGGTTCAATTTCATCAATTGAATTGTGAAATTTTCATGAAAATCTTAATGGATACCCTCTTTATTATTTTTTTGGAAATCTGTAAATCAGTTTTTTAGTGAAATTGGTATAATAATTTTAAAATGATGATTGTTTTTATTCATGGAAATGGAATGGAAATTTTTTTTCAATAAAATGGGTTTTTATTGAAATAGTTACTTCATAATTGGTTGGCATGGTTAGTGGAAAGAATGGTTAGGCATGAGTTGAGTTGGATAGATCATGGTTGTGAAGAATGCCCATTAAAGGGATAGAGTATGGACATGAAGTTACACCATAAATGGCAACACCAAGCTTGAGTATCTCTCTGTGTGTGTGTGGTTGGGAGGACTGTAATAGTTTATTCCAAATGGAAATGCGCAATGGTATAATGTTTTTCTTGGTATCTTTCAATATATTTTTTTTTGTTTTTGAAAAATACATTTATGATTTTATATAAAATATTTTAAATTGTTTTATATAATTGTTTTATAAATATTCTAACATTTTATGCTCTAATTTTCTGATTAGGGAAGTCATTTTGGGAAAACCTATGGAGTTTCATTACTCACCCCCTTCTTGGGAACATTAGTGCATTTGAAGATATTTTATACCATGATATATGTAATAGAAAAGTATATCATTACTTTAGTGATGCATCATGATATATTGGTCATGGATTCAAGAGTGGGAGCTTGGAGCATGATGAGAGTTGTCGGGTTGGTTTCATTGGATTCTATATGTTCTGTTAGTTTTTCTTTCCAATTTATACACTGATATTAGTCTTGGAACCAAATTTTACTCTTCTATGGGGATTAGATATAACTCGATATTTTTTTCTGTTGGAATTACTTGAGTGTATACACTATTCTTATGAATTATATAGTCATTTTTTGTAATGGTATAAATGGTTGTGGTTTCTTTATGTTCGAATGTAAAATCATCCCCTAGTTTTCATGAATCCCTAGGAATTTATTGCCAATAATTTGTGTCCTGGGGATTTCAAAAAAAGACTATTGTGTCTTAAATCCTTTCCAAGATAGTTTGGATGGGTGTGATGTTTTTATATGGATTTTCCACTCCTTGTACCCATTTGTTTGAGGATCATAAGCAGAGTTGAGGTGTAACCAAGTGAAAAAATAAATAATCATTACACTATTTTCATTTGAAGTGAAATGTGAATATTGATCCATGTTAAAGGTCCTCATAAATATATTCACCTAAACCACCTTATCCACATACATCATAGCTAATAAATCTACTCTAGCTAACCACATAATCACTCTGAAGCTGACTATTATCATCAACAAATCCACTATCACTGAGATAAAATCACAACTTTCATGATCATGTGGTAAACCAACAACTAAATCCAATGGTATTTCATCCCATATCCACTCATTAATATCCACAGGATGAAACAAAACACCAATAACATAATGCTATTCTTTTACCTTTTGTAAAAACATACACCTCTCCATTAACTATACCAATACATATTTCATCTCAAGACACCAAAACTATATCCTCAAGCCATGATATATCATGGATAATCTTGTTTAAATAGCTAATGGTGATTTTTTGAACCCAAAAAATGGATCCCTCATGCATCACTACCAGAAAAAATAACCTCCCATGAAACAAAATCTAATTCGGACCATCCTACAACCATCCCTATACATAATCACCAAGTCTAACATGATCAGGAATCACCTCTTCCTCAAAGTCTACTGAATGAGACACCTCCTCCAGCTACATCCGAAAATACATCACTATCATATAAATAAAACAACCTCTACCATCAACCACCCTTTAATTAATTTTTATGGATAACAACTCATCCAAATCGTTCAAAAAATATCTAGATTTCTGGAAAAAAAATTCTTTAGAAACTTCATAGTCAAAGAAGGAAGCAAAAAATTTGGAATTATTTAGTTATAGGAGATTTCAAAATCATACAGTTTATGAATATTTATCCACATACACTTCCATAAATTCATATCATGATATAAAAATTTATACCTCAAAATATTGTGATCTATTAAGACCACATTGTTCCCGCCAATGTGGTTTGTCTCCACAACTTCATCGCAAAAAAACACTGATATATATAGATCAAGGGTTGGGTGGTTATGATTATGGTGAGGTAATTTATTATAAAAAATAAAAGATCAATTCTCTCTACTGCATCAACACCCATCCCAATCCTGATTCATAGATTCACAATACACATCAAACATTACACCCTACTAAGAAAACAAAATCCCTAAAGTACTAACCAAATTCCCATTTGCATAATTAAAATATACCTAAAAATATTCATTCCAAACAAAAAAATCTTTCCTAGTCAACACTTTCAGTGGGGATACAACTAGAGATAAATGCGGAAAACCCCACTGATAATATCCCATGTTACCAAATAATCTACAAATTTCTTCCACATTCTTAGTTTATTCCGAAGAAAAAACCACCTCCACCTTAGATGGGTCTACTACGACACGCTTCTAAGATAATAAATTCCTAAGGAAATGCACCTATAATTTTTAAAACATATACTTGGATAACATTTAATTGAATCAGTGGTGTTGAAGGACATGTAAAACATCTTTGAGATGCTCCGTGTACACCTCCTTTATCATCAAGTGGGTCATGATATCATCAATGTATACAGTGGTGAATTAGACCAGGAACCCATATAACACAGAGTTCCTAATCCCCTTGAACATAGATAACCCATTAATAAAACTGAATGGAATGAATACAGACAAAAAGTTACCATACCTACATCTAAATGTAATCATCGGTGTATCTCCCCAATTCACCCTAAAGTAGTGATATCTAGATCAGAGAACGACCATGGATAACCTACATGCCCCTATCATATAGTTCAAAATATTTTCTATCATTGGAAAGGGAAATGATACTTCACTATCACATAATTTGACCACTGATAGTCTACAAAAAACCATTGACTATAATCTTCTTTTATGGAGAACAACATCAGCGCACCCCCCCCCCCCAATGATATACTAGGTCATATGAAACCCCTATATATCATATCATCCACCTACTTCCTCAATTCATACACATATATTGGTTTTAATCGATAGAGATCAATAAAATTGAAGATGTTCTAGACTACTACTCTATCTAAAGCCCAACATCATATTGATGGAATAACATCAAAATCTCCTCAAGGGATACATACTGAAACTCCCATACGACCCTGTAGACCTATAATGTCTCAGTGGACACTAATTCAAATAATAAATTATCAATCAAAGAAAGAAGTGTCTCCACACACAAAATCCCCAACAGAAACCCCAACTCAACAACGTAAAACACATATTGGGTATCCACATATGAGAACTCGAATCTACCTAAGAAGCTACAGATTTAATCATATTCTAAATAACAAAAAACTATTACCAGGATTAAATTGTATTCATCCATCTATAGAAATAATTTATCTCCAAATGATTGATGTGTCTCGTAATCAGTATACATCCTAACACACATTAAACATGCTATTTTGGCATCTTACTAGTATAGTTAACACTTGGTGAATGGGAGGCCTCATTACATCTCAACTCATAGATAATACAATATTTTTTTCCAAACAATATTGAGAAACTTCAGAAAAAATCATGGAAATAAGGTGTGATGAGAGACTAGTCATACCTCAAATTATATATGGGAACTCTAGCACTGATTCCTTCACTATATACAGTTGATCATGCCCAAATCCTATAAAGAATTATTGAAGAACACTTCCAAAATCATGATCAGGTTGATGAACCCAAACACAAGGAACATCCTATGAATATCCTCTACCTACTCCATATCACATCAGTGGAGAATAATAATGTTGACTTACTAATAAAATAGTCTTACTGGTAACAGCTACAGAGGATGGTGCTAAACCTTTCCCCCACCACCAAAATGAGATCAAGTATCCATTGAGAACTGATCTTGGTGATATCCATGAATCCCAAAGATAAAAACATAGGTCATATATCAATAGTAAAATCAGAAAAAACACTATCCATAGAAGACTGAAAGGGAAGCTACTGAGGTCGACTACCAGCTTGTCAAAACCATAAATGTCCTAGTGATTTAGACCTTCCAGTTAAAAACCTTCTTCTATAGGAATCATGATGATTAAAAATCATAGTAAACCTCATAACAAGTGAATCGTCTTGATCACATAAATTTTATCCATAATATACGGATAAAATTCAATCATAAAAGGAGTAAATTAATAATGGATATAAGGATAAATTTCCTTCTCAAGACATCTCACACATGACTCTACATCCAAAAAAAATCTAAGTAAATTCATAGAATGTCCTTGAATATTATTCCCAACTACCACACAGACATATTCTCTTGCTTAATATAATGAAGCTCGTACCTCTTCACTTCTTTAATATATGATTAAGGGAACTATACAAAATACTTTTTCAGAATCCTATGAATCATATTCCTCCTCCACTCACCTAGATATAGTGTTCACCACTAACCTGCATATCCCCACATCTGACTAACTGATAAAGGGACTTAGTATCCCACCAGGGTCTAGATAAAATAGAAATCAATCTCTAGCTCCTCCGTCCAACTCTTTATATATACATGTGGAACACTTCCCTTATAAATCCCCAAATATTATTGTTGAAAATCAAGAAATTCCCAATTCAAAACCTTATCCTCCTCTACCAGATCAACCCCATGATGAACATGTTGATCATCCTCATAAACCTCAACTACATGTTCTAGAAACAAATGACATCCAAGGGCCACAGTTGAAAAGAAAAAAAATTCTAAGACCAATTGTATGGATTTTTTGTTAGATTATTTTTAATTAACTTTATTAATTTTATCCTTTCAAAAATAAACCAACCCATACAGGAAAAAATATACACAAGATTCTTGTATATATCCTAGGTATATACCCTAGAAAAATTTACACCAAACATGGTAATTAAATAAGATCGGTGTATGTGGTGCGGGGCCCCAAAATCTTTGGTCCTAACTGGCCTTCTAGGCCTATGTCACACACCATGGTCCAATGGAATGGTCTCTTTAACAACCCATGTAATCCTCATGGTGCCTAACTCTAAGCTCCATAATTTTTCTCAACCATCACCTATGATTTAACTATGTCCCAGACCCATTGAACTAAATATATCATAATGAGGGGAGAGAGATAATGACCCTTGAGTTTCACATTTAGTAGGCCTCAAGTTTGTGACTATGACTGAGGGTATAAATATATCATAAAATGGGTGGCATTATCCACTATAATAATATATGATCAATAGATAATATAAATCATCCAAAAGAATATCCATGAATTAATAAAAAAATCAAAAATTATCCCATAATGCATGAATAAAAATATAGTTAGAAATAAAAGACATTATACGCAAATACCCAAAAGAAAACAAAATGCAGCAATATATAAACTATCCAAAAAGTTATGAACTAGTACCATCTATCACAATCCATGTAATCTTTTGTGAAACATAAAAACTAGTTTATATACATAGGATGAGTATACAAGTATACTCATTATGAAATCCAACATATTTCATGGTTATGTGAAAGAAGTATAATAATTCACACATTAGAAAATAGCAGAACTAGTGACACCTAAATGGATCGAAAATACTTCCCATCCTCATCAAGGAACACTCACCATTTAACACAGTCCATGTATAATAACATAATGAAAATAATATCGATAAATTGTACCCCAGACCATTTTTCCAATGGTTTTATACTCTCACACACCAACATCAAATTCCCTAGAACACCCATCTCTTAATAACAATTTATTCAAATTCCCTATTGCATAGACACTTCACATCACACCCATAGACACATAGGCCACCACCCCACAACATGGTCACATATCATCTCAGTCCAAAACACATAGCCCATAACATCAAAACCGCTACCAAAAATAGAGTATTATATTTTCATGAACATTAAGGATATCATTCTCATGCCCTCATCGAACAATGTATGACCCCAACAATAAACATCCCCACGTAATGGTCATATCATGTCCGGCCTGATGAATCCTGGTTCACTTCCCCATAACATATTCATATATAATACTTCTTAAAGACACCTGGGTATTCACCCAATGAAATAGAAGACCTACATGTGAAAATAAGAGTGTCATCACATTGTATTCAACATAGGTTAGGTGATTATAAAGACACCCCATGTGAAAAATACGGGTGTCAGTGCATAGTATTCAACATAGGTTAGGTGATTATAAAAATCATAATAAATAAAAAATTATATATATATATATATATATAATCCCCACATAATCCCAATCCATAGGTTCACAACATCACACTAACTAACTCCCAACACTACCACATTCACTTCCACCTCTAAATGAATAACATTGTATAAGTCATAAGAAATATTTAACATTTTCAACCAATCCCATTATCTATTCTGTTTGTTTTTTTATTTTCCACACTTCCTACCATTTATTTGTCCATTAGTCATTTTCACCACATTATCCAAATAGAACCCCATCCATTTTAAACAAAAATAACCATTAATTCTATCACCGATGATACATCTATCACAACACATCCACACATGAAATGTCAGTCATCATTCCCCACAAACCATCGCCTCACTACCTCCATATCATGAAAAAAATCTACACATCACTCCCATAAAATCCCAGGTAAAAATCATCACCTTTCTCCACAATTTATGGAATAACAATTTTCACTTTACTTCCCTAAAATCACAACCAAACAATCATAACCACACTTCTCAAATGAATAGATAAATGAACCATCATCATCGCACGTCTCATTGCAACCTCACATCACCATGACAAAATCATTACCACACATCAAAGAAAATATTACAAAATTAACAATGGTTATTTTATCATAGATCAATTTAATTTAGGGATGTTATCAGAAAATATATAGATCCAAGGGAAACCATTTCATTATCCAAATATATGTGGTAATCCAATTTCCATTTTTTGGTGATTTTACAACAACATTCAACAAGGTTTCCATATGAAAAAACTAATATGGAATCAAATTCTACCAATTGCTATGGATTTTAGTGGGGAATTCATCCCACTCAAACACAACATCATAATGATATCAAAGCATTAAGAGACCTCATATCATTCCCCTTCACCATAATTTCAATTAACTAATTAATTATCTAGAATACACAATTAAAAACCATCCCACATAGATAAAAAAGAGAAATACCCTACCGTGTTATATATAAAAAATTAGAAATGATGGATTCTATACATCATAGAAGATTTACCAACTCACTGTGAACATATGGGAAACATAGAAGTTCCTTAAAAACATAAATCCATGTAAAACCGTAGATTAACTTAAATTTTACCAAATATACTTAAGAATATTGCCTACACAAACCCCAAACCAAAATTTCACAAACACATCGAATCCAAAAATACGATCAGATGGGAAACATTAGTATAAATGGGAAAACATACTATTGATCAAAAATGAACAACCAATAAAATATTCATAATAGAAATAGGATGACAATGGGAGGTCCTTGGAAGGTACATATGATTCCTCTAAAATGAGAGAGACATAGGAATGTCCAAATGAAATTAAATTGGCAGTAAAGTTTATAAAATTACTTGTATCCTTCTAATTTCATGTCATGTAACATATTCACATCGTGAAATCCAAGCGTTTCCAAAAAAATTTAAATTTGAGTCACTTAAACATTTAATTAATTACAAATCATAAATTACCTTCATAATGGGAATCAATTTCATTGATTACCCCTTATCTGAATGTAATCTATGAAACTTGCCAGTAACATAAGCCATGAACCACCAATTCATGACATGAATATCCAGCAGTAGGACTCCCATACTTTCATCCACTATGGAACCTTCTCAATTATCCTCTATAACAACTCACATCCAAAATTAGAAATGTAGTGGGATTAAAATGCATATTGTTTTTTATATCATTGAAAAAAATAATAGTTCAAAAAAATTAACAATATAAGGGATTAATAATCTCATTGTTTTTTACCATGAGTTTAATCCCCAAAATATTACTATAAATATATATTAGATGATAAATTCTGAAATTAGCACAATTTTAGTAAATCATTTTTAAAATCAAATGGTAATTAGAAATAAAAACCTAAATAGTCTATTAGAGAACATTGTTAACATTTTTTGTAAAATAAATACTTACATGTCCCGATCAATAGTAACATTTGAAAAGGTAACATGAAATATTATGAAAAAAATTACATTTAAAAACTATATGAATTTATGGATCCTTAAAAGGATATAAATATTATCATATAGAAAATATGAGTGGAAGAAAAAAATATGAAATTTAATGGACAACCACTTTTTATTATTTCCAATATGAATTTTTCCAAAAATAACAATATGAGAAGAGTTAAAAACATTAATGTTTGTTGAAACATTGTTTTTCTAAAGAAAATTAAAAAATATTATAAAATAAAACATTTTGGTAAGAGAACCTATGAATAGAAGAATGAAGTTCATAATGAAATAGTATTACTCAAGGAATGAGACTTGATTTATCAATATCCCTTATGATAAACATACTCTACTATTCATGATACATTTGAAAATGTGTTTGTGTTAAAAAAAGTAAATAATTATATAATACAATACAATAAAATAATTTGGAATTATTTAAATATTTTATATAAAATTAGTTCATGTGAATAGTCATACCTCAATAAATGGTATTGAATTACCCAAAACTCTTATGACTGGGGTAACAATTGAGTCAAAAGACGTTCAGTGAAAAGAATTTTTTTTGGATTAGTGTATCCAATAAAATAAAGGAAAAATTTTTTTATAACATTCATGGTGTAGTAATTAAGTAGAAAAAAATACAAAGTGGATGTGGTGTATCCCATGTTACATGTCTCAAAAATAGAATTGAGACTAAGAAACCTCTTGAAGATTTAGTTACACATTAATAAATACCCCTTAAAAGAATGGATAATTATTAAACATAAAATACTAGGAATAAAAGGAAATTCATGATAGGATATATCAAATAGGTAGTTTAAAATCCATAACAAATACATAAAATAAGAGTACAAAAAATTTATCAATGGGAGAAATTTGAGATGAAATACCTTACCTTGGTCCTAATCATTTTGGAACATGAGAAAATAGATTAAATAATTAATTGTAGTTTAATAAATACATACCTATATAAACATGATGATAAATATATATATATCATTACTCTTCATTAATAATCATTAAATGCATACAAATATTAGTTATTTTTTAACTATTTTCAACTCTGACTATAAATAATCATTATCTCCTTGAATTTGTTTCATAAAAATAATTTTATTATTCATTATTATTACAATGTGATGTACACCAATATCATGGGGTGGAAAATGTAAATATTTTTCCCTAGGGTTGTAATATTAGTATTAACCAAAGTTATCACCAGAGAGTAGTGTTTTAATCTAGTTTCCTTGAGTGAAAAGGTAAATAAATGAACATGATTATAATTATTAGAGAGAAAATAAAAATTATTTGTCAGATTCATTAGCGTGTCATGTGATTTGGATTAGGTTAGTTTTTCCTTCTATAATTATATCATGTTACTTTAATAATAATGATTCTTTTTTCATCAAGTGATTAAATGAACATAGTAACATTTGTTTCTATTTTTTCACCTCTGATTAAGATTTATAAAAGTGTTAAAGTTTAAGAGTGCCTTCCATGAATTATTTATGAGATACAAATTATATTATTGAAATTAACCTAATACTCAAGATAGTCTATTATTTCTTCCCCATGTTTTTAGAAATCACTAAACACTTCTCAAAATGATTTTACATAATCCATTCAGTTTCATCCAAAACCTTGAAGAGGGGGGATAAAAGTCATAATCAATGGAATTTAAAACCTCATAATTAAATAATAATTCCACCATATTACATTTAAATTGAATAATTCACACATTTTAATGAATTTAATAAATAATAACTGAATTGTTATTAGGACTATAATTAGAACGAAATCATGAGAATGGGGTCCCCTCTCCTTCACCCAATAAGGAAATACTTATACCACTCCATTGAAGGGGGTTATTTAAGAATAATACTTATAGAATATAAAATGATCATAGAAAAGGTAGAAGATCCTGGGAAGTGCATAAGACTATGCTTGTTCTTATGATAGGTTATCCTCTATCAGTGTGTGATAATTATTTAGTGGGTGTTCCTATTAGAGGAGTGTGTATTTGTTTCTACTCAAGGTTGTGGTTCCCATTCCATATATTTTTTTTTCTAATTTAATATTAAGAAATTAAATAACTATACCTACCATTATTATTCATATCATCCCATATCCCAAGTGTTTCATAATTAAAAATAGAATATATCCTCTGACCATGATGCATAGTGGTCGTGTCACAAAAGGAACCACCATAATATATCAGGTGTTCAAAAATAATAACATTTTTGGATGGTGTATATGGTGTGGATTGAATGGAACCAATACTTATTATTGAATTTTCTTACATGGTGGAATGCATGGGAATTTTGTGTTGAGGAAGTGGTCCAATGGTTCTAGGTAGTAGTGAAGGCACATTAAGGTAGTGTTTCATTGTGGATGTTGTGATTGATTCAACTTAAACCCCTCTATCATTTGCGGGTACTAAGGGATCTTGAAATGTGATTCACGGTGTTCGAATAAGGATTTAAAAAATATAACATCTTGTGGAATGCCTTTTTAGAGGATAATTAGCTCAATCTTGAGATCTACCATGGTCATACATGCTATATCTTAGGGAGTTGCTATAGATTTTTGTGTGAGAAGAGGCATTTTGTTCTGTGGAGTCGAGTGGTGTGAGGTGTATGAGTGGATCAGCAACATGGGAAAATTGTAGTAATTAAATTTTGATTAAATTGAATAGTATATGGGATCACTCATAACATATCAAAACTAGTTTGGAGTGACACAAATTTAAAAATGTTAATGAGTACCATCCCTGGCTCAGAGAACAGATCCATGGATGGGATCCTAGTATCACTTTCCCACATACATGCTTGCACTCACTATAGGTAAAATGTAGGCCTTGGTTAATCCTCACTCCCCAAAGGCTTCACTCCCTAAGGGAATCATGCTTCATGATCATAGTCCCATATTGCAACCTCATACCCCCTCCCACTGGATAGAGATAAACCTCCCTATAGTTTCTTGGTCATCCAGCCCCTTGGTGGCTAGCTAGGTGGTTGACTTCCATAGGATAGGGGATATCCATCTTTAGCATAATTTTTCTACATGAAAATATTCATCCAATTAAAATTACTAAAATAGAATTCTAAAATTATTACTAACCATCAATCTCATAAAAATATCATTAATTTAACATCATTTTTCTTCTATACTTATGAATTATACTAATTTAATAATACAATTAAATTCATGGGAATTTATGTTAAAAATAAATCAAACTTTATTAAAAATTCCTAAAATAGTTTCATGAAAATATCTGTGTGACAAATACCCCTATACATAATCTTTTATTTTCCTTATGCATAAAATCTTAACAGTTTATTGAGAAGGCACCAATATTACAATTATATAAATACCAAAGAAATAAAGAAATGATTATCAATGTTAAATCCCACATTTATAAATCTTTATAATATATCAAAGTAATTTATTTTATTCTAAAAAACAATAAATCCATGTGTTTTATATTCTCTATTTTTAAAATTTTAGTACTTTTCCTCTCATTTATTAAAGCTCCTTAATTGATTATTATTAAACATCCAAAGTCAGGAGTTACCAAATTTTGAATCATTTCGCTCATCACTCATGATAAAAATTTAAGTAGATTTATTCTCGTATCATGAGAACATTCTCTTTATCCTTATGAATATATTGGAACTACATTATCCACTTCGTATAGAAAAAATGAACATAATACCATGAGGGATTTTCAATTTATGTTCCGATGACATTGAGGCATATGGTTGGTGGAATTTTATGTTTCAAAAGTTAAGGATTAAGGAGGAGTTTAATAATTAAAGTAAAATACATGATATAAAAATTAAAATATCAATGAAATCATTCTCTTTTAAATAAAAACTCTAACTTTAAAACTTTAATTTATTAGTCATGATGAAATAAATCATAAAGAATGATTTGTTCACCTTGTTGACTTTTTCTTCTATGTGTTTTTTTAATGTACTTATTCATTTTTTTTTGAATTTTTTAAAATTAATTCATATAATTAATCTCATAACCTCCACCTAACCATATATCATAAAAATCTTTAGTCTCGTGATTTTTATTTTTGATAAATTTATGTCATAATCCACATTTTTTCCCTTTTTTCAATAAGGTAAATTAGAAATGTGTAATGGATGAAAAAAAACCATTCGTAATAACCAAAATTATGAATCCCATTCAATTTATTTACAATTTATATCATCCATTAAACAATGAATTCCTCAACACCCACAATTCAACTTCTAAAATATTATGCAAAATAATAATAGTTGGGTAGGAAGGGATAACAATATCCTGAAACATGGATCATTCCAAAAAAATGCATTTATGATCACTATGTTTTAATTATGAATTTATATAAATGTGGTCTCAAATAAAGGTTCTTTTCATCTGATTCCTCAATCATTTTATATGTGGGTTTTCACTATCCTAACTTTGACAAGATCCAATTCATGTTTTAGTAGGTGAAATATAACAATATTACTCCTGAAATATTCTTAATATAAAATATTATGTACTTGGTATAGAAATAACATCAAGAATTGGACATATGATTTCTGGATAATCACTCTTTGAATGAATAATAATGAAAAATAAATTCACATGAATTTTAGAAATTCAAAGTGTGAAAATTGGAATGGAAATGTCATTTAAATGAATTGACTAATCCTTTTTAATCATGATTCCTCATTATAATATCCATTCATAAAATTAATAATTAAATTCCCCATTTTACTCATTAAATATTATTACTATTATAATATAAAACATGGACTCATAGGATTCCGAATACACTCATGTCTCCAAGGTATAATAGGTAAAGAAACAAATCAATCAAGGGCTTGAAAATTTTCAGTTCAAAGCTCAAAACACGTTTTTAGTAAAAAAAAATATTGGTAGTTTTATAGAAAAAAAATTATATGTTTACTCTATTTGGAAATAATTCTTTTGGTCCACATTCAAAATGATATTGGGGGATACCTTCTCCTTTTACTAATTATGGTCTATTAAAATCAAAACAACTCATACTAGTCTAAGAGACATTCCATTTAATCTCAAAGGTTTGAAGTGAGAGTTTACTAAATCCCAAACATCCTAACTCCAAATAAGATTGCAAAACATGGGTTTCCTCAAAAAATAAATTTTGGTTAATGTATTGTCCTTGACCTAACCTTAAGAGAATAAATCAAAACATGGGTTATAGATGTCTGAATTCCCCTCAATAGTTATTGAGGTAGAAGTTCATGGTACTTTCTCAACATTTTTCCATTTATAGTCAATGGGTTTGGATCCACTTCATTCTTGGTCTACATGGAACCAAAATTATAAACATCAAAAAAAAATATATCTTTCCCATTTATAATGATGATTATCTAGAATTAACATTAGTATGAAATTTTTTAGTAGGACTCAGTAACCATGTTGGAATGTCTTCAGTTGAATTAATTTTTCATGTTCAACTCAAGTTATTTATTTTTTAATTCAATAATTTTCAAAATATTCACTTATAATTTATTCTAGAGCCTATAATTGAAGTTTTCTATTGATTCCCACATATTTCGATTAAAATTAAAATTTTACAACTGAATATTCTTGGCTCTCCAATTCCACTTGTAGATGAAAACATTATCCATACATCAACTGATATAGGCACAGAATTATAGTTGTATTTTATGCTACCAGGTATTCCCAAAAGTCATATTAGATCCTTTGTCTCTAATCCATTCAATTTGGTTTTACTATTTTTTCCAAAATACCTTTAATATCCCAGTTGAAAACTTCATATTTTCCATTTTTTATTCTATGTTAGTCTATAGAAGACTTGTGGTTAACCCTATACCTTTTAATAATTTCATTAAACATTCTATTGTAAAAATTGTTAAATTGGTCGCTGATGATGGCTCCTAGCATTAAAAACCTACAAAATATATTATCCACAATAATTTCACACACAACTTTGGAATTATTACTCTTGTTGGACCTATCTATCACTAATTTAGAGACATAATAAACCTAAATTGAAATATAACCTTTCAATAAATACATGGTAAATGGTTCTATAAAATAAATTTCCCATATTTTGATGAACTTAAAAAATGTCAGGTCTTGGGAACTAATATTTCTTTTGGAAATATTTCTTTAAAATTAGCACTTTTTAAATTTTTTAGAAAATAAATGAGACTACTTAAACAATTTCCTCCAATAAATTCCAAAATCTAATACAATTCTTATCATTTGATTAGGTCCAATGGGGAATCCATAATCAAGTGTATGGAAAATGGAAAAAAATCCATTTCACTTACTATTATGTAACTTCTTAAGACATGGTCCTTGAATATTTTATAGATAAATGATCCTTACCAGATAAAAGTTCTAGATTCATCCTTGATTTTATAATTTTAATGAGATTAAAAATTATATGGTACATAATATGTGTCTAAATAATTTAGTATGTCTTCATACTAAGGTATTACGCCTTTTGTGGTATAAAGTTTATCTTAGGGTATGTGATCATTGAGAAGGCATAGTTCTAGAATTTTTATTTTAAGAGAGTTGGGAAACCAATTAGGGTATCTTGGAGTTAATTTTCATATCCCTTGTTAACCTTGATCTCCAGATTAAAATCCAACAATAGTAGTATCCATCTCACCAGTCATGGTTTAGAATATAAATTCTTCGTAATGTACATAAGTTGTAGAGAAAAAAATCTTGACGTACATAGAAATTACATTACTTTTGAGGAATACTTAATACATAACAAAAACCAACACTCAAGGACCGTAAAAGTTTAGTGTCTTTGGAATCTCAGAACATAATTTTCTAATCATGGTGAAAGATCTTCAACATATCCCATAAATTTATTCCCCTTTTGTTTTCTTACCTAAAAGATTTATTTATATCATAGGGAAAATAAAACATATAAAGGGTGAGCTCAAATGCTCAGTAAGGGTAAGCATGGAGAAAATAAAACAAACCATATACATTTGAACTTAAAAACATGAACATAATGTTTAAACATCAAAATATTGAGCAATGAAATAAAACATATCATTACATAATACATAGATCATAATGGAACATCAATCATCATAAATAGAATGGGAATAAATAATTTAATTATGGAAAACCATTAAGCACCTGATATTATTTCTATAGTAGCCAAGGCATTGCTTCCAAGACCATCTTAGTGGATAAAGTCCCTTTTTGAATTGAGTTCACTCCTTGTTCAAGTCCTGTAACACTGAACTGGATTAACTTACCATTCCATCCATGTCTATCTCATGAGATATAAATCATTACCCAATTCATTTAAGTGAGATATATGTCCCACCCATCTCATAATTAAATCATTCTTACTTGTGCCACAACATGAACATAAATCATTCATCATTACCCAAAGTATAAAATGGGTTTTATAAACATAATCCCATCATAACATAATCCATACAAAAAAATGGATATCATTTCATCATAAGAAAAGTGAAACCATATAATTAATAGAGACATTATACTTGAAACATACACATATGAAATAATTCCATCTTATATGGAAAATGGTTTTGATAAAACACATGAAATGAATTCTTGAGGAAAATATCTTTTCTTCTTCAAAATAATTTTCTTTTCACAAAAAGCCATGCAATTTTAAAAGAAAAATATTTTGTTGGAAATAGTCATGAAATATTGTAGAGTAAGCTTTATGAAAATAAGGCGTTATGAAACCATAAAAATCCTTTCATGCCGTATAAGTTAAAGAAACATTCTTCTTGTACTTTTTTCGGAAAAGTCAAAAAGTACCTCGTATGGTAAAGAAAAGAAAGATTCCTTACATACAAAGTAGTAAAAGTAAAAAATGTTTAAAAAGGACTTTAAACATACATGAAACCATTTTTATAAAACAGGTACATGGATGATAAATTTAACCCCAGTAAATACTTACGAATAAACAATCTCAAATAAAAACAAGATTGGAAAAGTGATCCCTTACCTTATGTCTGATATGCTTCGTAAGTATCTGAAACTCTTGTATAATGATTTAAATAATTTCATTGACTTATTAAATAATCATATTCATTGTTATTATAACATATATGGTTCACTTAGGACTTTATATTACCCGTTCTTTTGTAAATTCCATGTTAAAGCAGCGTTTTGGGTAAAATCGTTTCATTTATCATACGTGTTTCGACATGTTGTTCTTGATATTATTACTTATATCCTGATTCACATAATTCCAGAATGTAAAACATGATTTATATATAATATATATTCAGACTATAAATATATATTATAGATCTTTAAAAGGAATGAAATACACTGTTCTTGGAGACAGTAGGTCGTAGGTACGCATGAACGCTGTTTTCGTTTCCTTATTGAATTAAATGGAATTAAGTAAATGAAACATATATGTACATAAATCCAGTATAATTATTATCTAATATCTTTCATGATTATTTATTATATATACTTTAGAATCAAACTTGAATGGTTAATCATGGAAAATGAATCTCATCACGTTCGTGGAGACGGTAGTCCGTACGTATGCACGAGCGATAATATCATTCTCATGATCGTGGAATTGTGTTTAAGTGTATGTATAATATTTCAGAATAAATATAACTTTAAAATAATTATATATAGTTATTTATTTACACCATTATACCCATCCTTGTAAGGTGGTGGTGGAAAACAGATTACACCACGGCGTGGAGACGGTATTCCATACGTATGCACTCGTGTTGATTTTGTTTTCCGTAGGATGGATAGAAGATGAAATCAGGTTGTTTCATATTTATAATAACATATCAGTATATGAGTGATACATATGTTATTAATTTATGATGAAACAAATAAATAAGAATAAGTAGAAGAAGAAATAAATTGGAAAGAATCGGTAAAGGATATTACATCTTCTTTGACGCGCCTCTTCTTAACCTCCTCTTAAGGCACTAGAGATGGTATTGTGAGAATACAAGAACCTATATAATGTTTCTAGGTAAGTTTATAAGTGAAATGGTAAGGGTTTGGCCGAGCTTGAAGGCTCAAAATTGTGTAAAGAGAAGAGGGAGGAGGTTCTCTTTTATAAGGGACGAGAGGGGCTGTAGAGACCCGAAACTTGACGTACATTGACATTACATTACATTTGCGGAATACTTAGTACATAACAAAAACACACACACAAGGATTGTAATAGTTTAGTGTCTTTGGAAACTCGGAATATAATCTTCTAATCCCTGGTGAAAGATCTTCAACATCTCCCATAAAGATCTTCTTTTTTTTAATACCAAAAACCTTTCTTTATATCCTGGGGAAAAAACATAAAAGGGTGAGCTCAAATGCTCAGTAAGGGTAAACAAAAGAAATATCAATCACATCATATACATAAGCACATAACTTTTGGTAAAATTATCCTGCAAAAGAGATCATAATTTCATAACATGGGATAAATCATGGCAGTGAAATGTAATCACAATAATCATAACTTAAAACATGAAACTTTGTGGCATTCACACATAATAATAGAGAATCATTTCTTGTTAGTCAAGACTCATTACCAAGACTATCTTAGTGGACAAAGTCCCTTTCTGAATCGAGTAACCCTCATTTCAGTCATGTTTCACTGAACCGGTATAACCTACCATTCCAGCCATGTCTATCTCATGAGATATAAAATCTTTACCCAATGCATTGGAGGGAGATATAGGTCCCACCCATCTCATAATTAATCCTTTCTTATGTGTGCCACATAATCATAAATCATACATCATCGCATAACACATGTAACAAAAATGGGATTCTTGAAACATCATGACATCATAAAACAAATCATATAAGGTAAATGACTTCATAAAAATAATTCCATAAAAACATAATCAAATAAATGTAATAATAGGGATAAAAACATAACCCTATATTATCTTAGATGGAAAATAATTTTGATAAAACATTTGAACTCCATTCTTGAGGAAAATATCCTTTCTACTTCAAAAACACTTTTCTTTTCTTAACATGTCATACAATTATAAACTAAAAGAAGTTGATTAAAAATAAAATTGAAAACTTATAAAGGAAGATTCTTTGAAATAATGTTTTAAAATCCATTCTTTCCGTATAAGTTAAAAAAACATTCTTCGCGTACTTTTGTCGGAAAAGTCAAAAAAGTACCTCGTACGAAAAATGACAAAAGATTCCTTTCATATCTTTTACTAAGAACTCACCGAAGGGTAAAATTGGATATAAACTATTGTAGAAGGATGGAAATAATATTACATATTGAGGGAACATGGATGTGGATGATAAAATACACCCCATTAATGACCAAAGTAAAAACAATCTTGGATAAAAGTGAGATTGTGATATTTCCCTTACCTTAGGTCCGACTTGCTTTGTAAGTGTCTGAACCTCCTGTATAATGATTTAAATCATGTTATTGACTTAATCCAGAATCATATTCATTGTTATTATATCATATATGGTCCACTTATGACTTTATATTACCTGTTCTTTTGTAAATTCATGTTAAAGTAGCGTTTTGGGTAAAATCGTCTCATTTGTCGTTCGTGTTTTTAACTTGTAACTATTAATATGATTACTTGGATCATGATTACTTATATCCAGAATGTAAAACATGATTTATATATAATATATATTCAGAATATATATATATATATATAATACCGATAAATGGAATGAAATACACCGTTCATGGAGACGGTAGTCCGTACGTACGCATGAACACTGTTTTCGTTTCCTTATTGAAGTGAATGGAATTAAGTAGATGACATACATATAAATTTACATAAATCCAGTATCATTATTATGTCATATATTTCATTAGTACTTATTATATATACTTTATAATCATTCATGAATGGTTAATCATTGAGAATGAATCTCATCGCGTCGTGGAGACGGTAGTCCGTACGTACGCACGAGCGATGACATCGTTCCCATGGTCATGGAATTGTGTTGAAGTGTATGTAGACTATTTCAGTATCAATATCACTTTATAATAATCATATATAGTTACTCATTACACCATTATACCCATCCTTGTATGGTTATGATGGAAAATAGATTACACCACGGCGTGGAGACGGTATTCCGTACGTACGCACGCGCGGTGATTTCATTTTTCCGTATGATGGATAGAAGGTGAATTAGGGTTGTTTCATATTTATAATAACATATCAGTATGTAAGTAATACTGATTTATTACTTTATCATGAAACAACTAATGAAGAAGAAGTTTAATAAGAAAGAAATTGAAAAGATCGGTAATGGATATTACCTCTTCTTTGAAACACCTCTTTGAATCCTCCACTTAGGGAACTAAGATTGGTCTTTGAAGAAGACCAGAACCTCTACGATTATTCTAGGGAAGTGGATAAGGGATTTTTGCAGGGTTTGGCCGAGCTTGAGTGCTCAAATTGGTGTGAGGAGGAGGGGGAGGAGGTGCCCTTTTATAAGGGAGGAGAGGGGCACCTTAGGAATATCTCAAAATATTATTTTATATTAAAGTCAAAATCGGTTTATAATGGTTCAAAAGGGTCTTATTTTGAAGCTAAAGTGGGTATGGGTCGAAATCCTATCAACCAATAGGATTTAGACAAGTTTAGGTTATTATTTTAACCTTATCAATTAGATTTAACTCTAAGTTAAATAATTTAACTTTTACCGTGTCTTTTTGTTTTCTTACACTATATGGTTAATAAACTTTCTATAACATGCCAAACGAACCCCAAATTGTTTATTATTAATATATATATCCTTATCTAAGTCATTTTTCAGAAACATAGATTTTTAGGAATAAAATAACAATTAATAATATAATATTTGATTTAAAAACTATTTTGTGTCAATTTTGACACTATTTGATATATGATTTTTGTGAAAGTCATAGCAGAATTATATGTTCAAAACAAGTTGATTAAATCAACCCTAATATATCATAGTAACCTATAAAATTAGTTTAATTCATAAAAAGTCTCAAATTACATTTATTTGAGCATTTATAACATCAATTATGTTAACATTTCCTTAAAAGGGTAATTACTGCATCATCGTTGTGTCGTAAATAAATTAATTTATATAAGGTCTAAAAATTATAAATAAAATATCATTATGTAGGAAATCTTTTTATCTTTCTAATGAATATTTATAGTCGAATTTATTTTATGTATAACCCCATATTAAAAATGTTTAATTAATAAACTTTGATTTTAACTATTTTAACTATTCATTAAATAAAATAATATTAAATGTCATAATCTAATCCAAGTGGACCTAAATGGTCATATTATATTCATAAGGTTGTTTTTGGTCGAATTACACTTATCCAATAGAATTAGGACATGTGTTAGGGTAATAGTAATATCATATTTACCCTTAGTTACCCTATTTACTATTAACCGTGGTAAAAAAAGGTAAAAAGTTACTATTCACCAAAAATTATTTTCATCTCATTAAACCACATTTTAGTCCTTGATATTAACCGTGTCTGTCGGATTTTTGAAATTCCATTCACAGAAGCGGTAAAATTAACTTTTATGCAAAATTCAGTTTTTAACCTACCACTTAGTGGTTTCACTATTCATCAAAAATTGAAAGTTTTCAGAAAAATACCAAAAATTAGGCCTAAGCTATATTTGATATTATGAACTCAAAAATGATTTCTATTTTACCAAATTCAAAACATATGAGTTGCATTAATTAATTTAAAAATTAATTCCCATCTTCTAAACAAAAGGCGTGTTTTTAAGAGATAATAACTATCAAAAGATTGACACTTGTTTATAACTGGTTTAAATGTGAAATTACATCCAATGACCAACATTGTATTAAATTGTAAAAATATATTCTAAATATACTTTAAAACCACTCAAATTAATAATTTATGACTATTAATTATTTCGATTGAAAAAGTTGTTTTTAATTAAAATTTAGTAATTTTCACTATTAATCAAAATATGAAAGTTTTCTGAAAATCACCCAAATTTCAACCTAAGCTAATTTCGATATTCCAAATCCATAAATGATCTCCATTTTGAAAATAAAATTTACAAAATTTCAAAAAGTGGTTATTACTATTCATAACGGCTAGTTTTAATAATATCTTAATAGCATATCGTTGTTTAGCGAAACTTGGTGTTGCGTACAACACACGCTATCGTGGAAGGTTGCGATTGCGTGTAATGGAAGGAAAGTCAAGGATGCGTGTTGTGAAAGCTTCTTTTGGTGTATCGTACAACACAAGACATTAATGAAATTAAAAAGAATATTTTTCATAAAATCTCAGGATGTTACATTCTTCCCCCCTTAAAATGAATTTCGCCCCCGAAATTCGTCGGGGTTATAAATGGTTTACTATTCAAAATTTTCTTTGATAGAAACCCACATCGTAAAAAGGAATACCAAAACATGGCTTTAAAAACTAAAGTATGAAATGTAACGATTACCCAAATAAACTAATCACTGGGTTTCCACATAGGTGAAAATATGGATATGGAAGAGAAATCTAACCATCATGTTCTGATGGAGAGTGGTAGAGAACATGGCTATGGAAAAGATAGCAATCACAAATCCATAAATTTGTGACGATCTAAGGTACCATCTGATTAATCAGATATAAGAGCACTAGGACAACATTTTTGGTTTTCAAGATCGTTTCCCTAAAGTTGAAGAATTTGAATTAGAATAAATACTTACTTTATTTTGGTACAATCTCGCTGTTGTTCGTGCCTTGAACAATTTCCACTTCATATATTAAATAAATGAAGTTGAATTTGTTATTCGTGAAGTGTTAGCAGATCATGTGATAGAATGACGGGTCATTCCATCTGTCTTAAACAAAAGGTTAGAAAAAGTTATTAAATATACATAAGTCATTCTATAGTGAGATTAATCATATATGGTTCCTAAAATGGACTTATACTTCATATATCATACTGCTTAATATAATAAAACTAGTTTCTACTAAACAGGGACTTCCTGTAGGCCAGTGGTAGGCGATAAAGGCCAGTCGCATTTCGGTTGTGGGTTCGATTCCCACAGCCTTGTCCGACGCGATGGGTTGTCGCCCGTCCTGCAGGTTGTCCTTTTTCTAAAACTATATTACTATAACATCCCATCAATAATATCGAAAAAAAACTTCTATCCTTAAACAATACTAACTTATGTCCAACATAATCCATTCCAATCTTTAGGCTTACCCATAATACTGCAGTCCACTCTCATAATATAGTGAAAACAATTACCAGAGATTTAATACCATTGTTGATCCCCATATATCATAAGATATGTCTTGTTGGTCACATTCCAAACATTCAAAGGCCTTAATCACGTATTCTCTTGAATACCCATTGAACCTTAGTGAAAACATGAATGCAGTTAAAAGTTAACTCTTTCCACATACCAAAATCCAAAAATTCTATATACTCAAACCATGATATAACCTTCTCCTTATATCAGTCATGAGCTCATGAATACAATCAAATTATCTTATTATTCCTTCATTATGCGCATATCATCTAATTTCCAAAAAATATCTGAATAACATTTCATGGTTACTAGTACCATTAATCATACACTTTAAAAACTTAGGAAAGACAATAGTGTAACAATCCTTAGATGTCTCTTTATTCCATAGTACCATGAGATTACTTATACAACATTACACATGATAAACATGTAATCATTCCACTACCTTCTTAAACCATTGACCGAGCTTCAACAATTCTTTCATCTCACATATCATTTGTAGTCTCTTCATCATCATCAACATAAATACTTCCAATATGACCACACTGATTCTCTTCATGAGACTTTCCCTTAGGGCATTGGTTTGCATAATGCCCGTACATTCCACATTTAAAACATTTAACCATTGTTGATGTCGTAGCAATACCATTATCCTCATCCATGGTGTTAACTGAACCTTTTCCTTTGCACTTGCTTGCTTTGTGTCCTTCTTTTCCACACCCAAACCATCTTCCAGTTCCTTTGAAACATTCTCCTTGATGCCTCTTCCCACATGATTTACATAGGGGAAATTGAACTTTCTTTCCTCTATGATCATCATGAAACTCCATCTTTCTCTTATTAGCCGAGTCAGGAAACTTACCAAATTTTACTTTATTGATCATATTATGAGATTGCTGATTCGGTATAATAATGATGTTTGGACTTCCAAATCCCATTTCATTTGATTGCTTATGAAGAATATCATTCCATTGTCCATCATATCCTCTATTATCGTGAATCATCTTGTTTCCAGCCATTATCTAAAACCCAAAAAGAATAGTGTGAGAGGCAAAAATCATAATAAAGGTGGAGTAACATCAATATCTAACATCTTTGGTTTAATCTAATATCGTTACCATAGTTCTAGGACTATATCATATACGTATACTTATCCTTAGGGACATCCCTAGACATACCTTAGAAATATCTCTAGGGATCTCACTAACGTTTTCGCGTCCTAGTTTCCAAAGGTTGACTAAACCTTTCCTCTGATACCAACTATAGCGGTCTGGAATTACTTCCAGTGGACTATAATTGATACCTATCAGGGCACTCCATGGGCGGCTACACCCCCTGGGCGGGACACACCACCATCCCCAGTGGCATCCATTTCCTCATGAAACCCTTGGGCAGAGAGCCATGCTTCGTCCAACGCTCACATGTGAGAGTTCCCAAGGATCGGATACATTCCTACCTCCTTTGCCTCTGATACCAACTGTAGAGACCCGAAGCTTGACGTACATTGACATTACATTACATTTGCGGAATACTTAGTACATAACAAAAACACACACGCAAGGATCGTAATAGTTTAGTGTCTTTGGAAACTCGGAATATAATCTTCTAATCCCTGATGAAAGATCTTCAACATCTCCCATAAAGATCTTATTTTTTTATACCTAAAACCTTTCTTTATATCCTGGGGAAAAAAACATAAAAGGGTGAGCTCAAATGCTCAGTAAGGGTAAACAAAAGAAATATCAATCACATCATATACATAAGCACATAACTTTTGGTAATCTTATCCTGCAAAAGAGATCATAATTTCATAACATGGGATAAATCATGGCAGTGAAATGTAATCACAATGATCATAACTTAAAACATGAAACTTTGTGGAATTCACACATAATCATAGAGAATCATTTCTTATTAGTCA
This sequence comes from Viscum album, assembly GCA_963277665.1. Lineage (NCBI taxonomy): Eukaryota > Viridiplantae > Streptophyta > Magnoliopsida > Santalales > Viscaceae > Viscum > Viscum album. Next base: position 1,243,280,722 of record OY728146.1, on the reverse strand, counting down.
AGACTCATTTCCAAGACTATCTTAGTGGACAAAGTCCCTTTCTGAATCGAGTAACCCTCGTTTCAGTCCTGTTTCACTGAACCGGTATAACCTACCATTCCAGCCATGTCTATCTCATGAGATATAAAATCTTTACCCAATGCATTGGAGGGAGATATAGGTCCCACCCATCTCATAATGAATCCTTTCTTATGTGTGCCACATAATCATAAATCATACATCATCGCATAACACATGTAACAAAAATGGGATTCTTGAACCATCATGACATCATAAAACAAATCATATAAGGTAAATGACTTCATAAAAATAATTCCATAAAAACATAATCAAATCAATGTAATAATAGGGATAAAAACATAACCCTATATTATCTTAGATGGAAAATAATTTTGATAAAACATTTGAACTCCATTCTTGAGGAAAATATCCTTTCTACTTCAAAAACACTTTTCTTTTCTTAACATGTCATACAATTATAAACTAAAAGAAGTTGATTAAAAATAAAATTGAAAACTTATAAAGGAAGATTATTGGAAATAATGTTTTAAAAATCCATTCTTGCCGTATAAGTTAAAAAAACATTCTTCGCGTACTTTTGTCAGAAAAGTCAAAAAAGTACCTCGTACGAAAAACGACAAAAGATTCCTTTCATATCTTTTACTAAGAACTCACCGAAGGGTAAAATTGGATATAAACTATTGTATAAGGATGGAAATAATATTACATATTGAGGGAACATGGATGTGTATGATAAAATACACCCCAGTAATGACCAAAGTAAAAACAATCTTGGATAAAAGTGAGATTGTGATATTTCCCTTACCTTAGGTCCGACTTGCTTTGTAAGTGTCCAAACCTCCTGTATAATGATTTAAATCATGTTATTGACTTATTCCAGAATCATATTCATTGTTATTATATCATATATGGTCCACTTATGACTTTATATTACCTGTTATTTTGTAAATTCATGTTAAAGTAGCGTTTTGGGTAAAATCGTCTCATTTGTCATTCGTGTTTTTAACTTGTAATTATTAATATGATTACTTGGATCATGATTACTTATATCCAGAATGTAAAACATGATTTATATATAATATATATTCAGAATATATATATAAATATATAATACCGATAAATGGAATGAAATACACCGTTCATGGAGACGGTAGTCCGTACGTACGCATGAACGCTGTTTTCGTTTCCTTATTGAAGTGAATGGAATTAAGTAGATGACATACATATAAATTTACATAAATCCAGTATCATTATTATGTCATATATTTCATTAGTACTTATTATATATACTTTATAATCATTCATGAATGGTTAATCATTGAGAATGAATCTCATCGCGTCGTGGAGACGGTAGTCCGTACGTACGCACGAGCGATGACATCGTTCCCATGGTAATGGAATTGTGTTGAAGTGTATGTAGACTATTTCATTATCAATATCACTTTATAATAATCATATATAGTTACTCATTACACCATTATACCCATCCTTGTAAGGTTATGATGGAAAATAGATTACACCACGGTGTGGAGACGGTATTCCGTACGTACGCACGCGCGGTGATTTCATTTTTCCGTAGGATGGATAGAAGGTGAATTAGGGTTGTTTCATATTTATAATAACATATCAGTATGTAAGTAATACTGATGTTATTACTTTATCATGAAACAACTAAAGAATAAGAAGTTGAATAAGAAAGAAATTGAAAAGAACGGTAATGGATATTACCTCTTCTTTGAAACGCCTCTTTGAATCCTCCACTTAGGGAACTAAGATTGGTCTTTGAAGAAGACCAGAACCTCTAGGATTATTCTAGGGAAGTGGATAAGGGATTTTGGCAGGGTTTGGCCGAGCTTGAGTGCTCAAATTGGTGTGAGGAGGAGGGGGAGGAGGTGCCCTTTTATAAGGGAGGAGAGGGGCACCTTAGGAATATCTCAAAATATTATTTTATATTAAAGTCAAAATCGGTTTATAATGGTTCCAAAGGGTCTTATTTTGAAGCTAAAGTGGGTATGAGTCGAAAGCCTATCAACCAATAGGATTTAGACAAGTTTAGGTTATTATTTTAACCTTATCAATTAGATTTAACTCTAAGTTAAATAATTTAACTTTTACCGTGTCTTTTTGTTTTCTTACACTATATGGTTAATAAACTTACTATAACATTCCAAACGAACCCCAAATTGTTTATTATTAATATATATATCTTTATCTAATTCATTTGGCCGAACCTTAGATTTTTAGGAATAAAATAACAATTAATAATATAATATTTGATTTAAAAACTATTTTGTGTCCAATTTTGACACTATTTTATTTATGATTTTTGTGAAAGTCATAACAGAATCATATGTTCAAACCAAGTTGATTAAATCAACACTAATATATCATAGTAACCTATAAAATTAGTTTAATTCATAAAAAGTCTCAAATTACATTTATTTGAGCATTTATAACATCAATTATGTTAACATTTCCTTAAAAGGGTAATTACTGCATCATCGTTGTGTCGTAAATAAATTAATTTATATAATGTCTAAAAATTATAAATAAAATATAATTATGTAGGAAATCTTTTTATCTTTCTAATTAATATTTATAGTCGAATTTATCTTATGTATAACCCCATATTAAAAATGTTTCAATTATTAAACTTTGATTTTAACTATTTTAACTATTCATTAAATAAAATAATATTAAATGTCATAATCTAATCCAAGTGGACCTAAATGGTAATATTATATTCATTAGGTGGTTTTTGGTCGAATTACACTTATCCAATAGAATTAGGACATGTGTTACGGTAATAGTAATATCATATTTACCCTTTGTTACCCTATTTACTATTAACCGTGGTAAAAAAAGGTAAAAAGTTACTATTCACCAAAAATTATTTTCATCTCATTGAACCACATTTTAGTCCTTGATATTAACCATGTCTGTCGGATTTTTGAAATTCCATTCACAGAAGCGGTAAAATTATGTTTTATGCAAAATTCAGTTTTTAACCTACCACTTAGTGGTTTCACTATTCATCAAAAATTGAAAGTTTTCAGAAAAATACCAAAAATTAGGCCTAAGATATATTTGATATTATGAACTCAAAAATGATTTCTATTTTACCAAATTCAAAACATATCAGTTGCATTAATTAATTTAAAAATTAATTCTCGTCGTCTAAACAAAAGGCGTGTTTTTAAGAGATAATAACTATCAAAAGATTGACACTTGTTTAGAACTGGTTTAAATGTGAAATTACATACAATGACCAACATTGTATTAAATAGTAAAAATATATTCTAAATATACTTTAAAACTACTCAAATTAATAATTTATCACTATTAATTATTTCGATTAAAAAAGTTGTTTTTAATTAAAATTTAGTAATTTTCACTATTAATCAAAATATGAAAGTTATCCGAAAATCACCAAAATTTCAACCTAAGCTAATTTCGATATTCCGAATCCATAAATGATGTCCATTTTGAAAAATAAAATTTACAAAATTTCAAAAGGTGGTTATTACTATTCATAACGGCTAGTTTTAATAATATCTTAATAGCTTATCGTTGTTTAGCGAAACTTGGTGTTCCGTACAACACATGCTATCGTGGAAGGTCGTGATTGCGTGTAATGGAAGGAAAGTCAAGGATGCGTGTTATGAAAGCTTATTTTGGTGTAGCGTACAACACAAGACATTAATGAAATTAAAAATAATTTTTTTCATAAAATCTCGGGGTGTTACAGGGGAAACTTAGGAAAAACTTAAAATATTATTTTATAATAAAGTCGTATTCTGTTTATAATAGCTCAAAATTAATTTATTTCAAAGATAAAGTGGGTATGGGTCGAAATACTCTCATCCAATAGGTTTTAGACAAGTTTAGGTTACTATTTTAACCTTATCATTTAAATTTAACTCTAAGTTAAATAATTTAACTTTTACCGTGTCTTCTTTCTTTCTTACACTATATGGTTAATAAAATTACTATAACAAGACAAGTGAACCCCAAGTGTTTCATTATTAATATATATCACCTTATCTAAGTAATTTGGACAAACCTTATATTTTTAGTAATAGAATAGCAATTAATATAATAATATTTTAAAAAGAACTATTTTATGTAAATTTAGACACTATTTGGTAATTGATTTTTTTGAAAATTATAACAACATGATTAGTTCTAAAAAAGTTAATTGAATCAATACGAAAATCGAATATTAACCTAAAAAATTAGTTTAATTTATAAAAATTCTAAAATTACATTTATTTGGGTATTTATAACATCAATTATGTTAAAATTTCATTAATAAGGTAATTACGACATCATCATTATGTAAAAAATAAATTAAATTATTTAATGTATAAAAATTATAAATAAAATTCCATTATGTATTAAATCTTTTTATCTTTATAATTAATATTTATAGTCAAATTTATCTTATGTATAACCCTATATTGAAAATGTTTTAGTTACTATTCTTTGATTTTACCTATTTTAACTATTCTTTAAATAAAATAATAATAAATGTCCTAATCTAATCCAAGTGGACCTAAAGGGTAATATTTTATTCCTAAGGTTGTTTTCGGTCGAATTACACTAATCCAATAGAATTAGGATAGGTGTTGGGGTAATAATAATATCATTTTTACCCTTAATTACCCTATTTAATTTTAACCGTGGTAAATAAAAGTAAAAAGTTATTATTCACCAAAAAATATTTTTATCTAATTGAACTAAATTTTACACATTGATATTAATCATATCTCTCGGATTTTCGAAATTCCACTCACAGAAGAGGTAAAATTATGTTTTTTGTAAATTTTCAAATTCTCTTTGGAGGTGGGTAAAAGACGGTGAAAAGCTCAATAAAATATTTATATATATAATTGTTATAAAATGACTCCAATGAATTAAATTAAACTTATATAGGTTTTATGTATCAATTTTTACCTAAAATAAGTTTAAATAAAATAAATAATTATTTAAATAAAGAGTCGGGTTTTAAATAGTAACCCAATGTTTTCACTATTCATAAAAAATTGACATTTTTCAGAAAAATACCAAAACTTCACCTTTAGCTAATTTTGATATTCTGAATCCAAAAATTAAGTCCATTTTGAAAGATAAAATTTAAAAAATTTAAAAAATTGGCTATTACTATTCATAACGGCTAGTTCATAATAATATTATAATAATATCTCGTTTAGTGAAACTCAATATTGCGTACTACACACGCTATTAAGGAAGGTCTTGATTGTGTGTAATGCAAGCCAAGTTAGGGCTGCGTGTAGTGAAATCTCTGTTTGGTGTTGCGTATAACATAATCAAAACTTATATCATTTATACATTAGAAAAAATCTATACTTAATATTGCGTAGAATAATTTCCAAAGAATGAACTTGAAATTTTGGGTAACTCGAGCCAAGAATAGTGTTGTGTATACTGCAAGCTAACACGGTGTTGCATATAGTACAAGCTAATCTTGGTGTAGTGTATAACAGAAGACATAATAGAAATTAAAAATAATATGTCTCATAAAATAATGGGGTGTTACATTCTACCCCCCTTAAAAATAATTTCGCCCTCGAAATTCGTGGGGGTTATAAATCATTTACTACTTGATAGTTTTGTTCATAGAAACCCACATCGTAAAAGGCATACTAAAATATAATTTTAAAAATTAAAGTAAGAAATGTAATGGTTTCCATATTAACTCATCACTTGGTTTCCACATAGGAGAACATAGGTGGAAATATGGATATGGAAGAAAAATATAACCATAAAGTTCTGATGGAGAGTGATAGAGTAGATGACTATGAAAAAACCAACAATCACAAAGCCATAAATTTGTGATGATTTAAGGTACCATCTGATTCATCGTATATAAGGAAAATAGGACAACATTTTTTGTTTTCAAGATCATTTCCCTAAAGTTGAATAATTGTTGAATTAAAAGAAATACTTACTTGATTTTGGTACATTCTCACTGTTGTTTGTTCCTTGAACAATTTCCACTTCATCTCTTAAAGAAATGAAGTTGAATTTGTCTTCCGTGAATTGTTAGCAGATCATGCAATAGAATGACAGGTCATTCCATCTGTCTCAAACATAAGGTTAGAAAAGGTTATATACATAAGTCAATCTATGTTGAGATTAATCGTATATGGTTCCTAAAATGGACTTATACTTCATTTATCGTACCTCTTAATAAAATAAAACTAGTTTCTACTAACTAGGGACTTCCTTTAGGCCAGTGGTAAGCGATAAAGGCCTGTCGCACTTTGGTTGTGGGTTCAATTCCCATTACCTTGTCCAACGTGATGGGTTGTCGCCTATCTTGTAGGTTGTACCTTTTTCTAAAACTACATTATTATAACATTCCATCAATAATATCGAAAAAATTTCTAGCCTTAAACAATACTATCTAATGTCTAACTTAATTAATTCAAATCTTTAGTCTTATCAAAAATACTTCAGTCCAAGCTCAAAGTATAAAGAAAATGATTACTTGAAAGGTCACATAACAACCACGTGAATACCATCATTTATCCCCCATATATCATAAGATATATCTTGTTGATCACATTCCAAATATGTGAATACCTTAATCATGTATTCTTTTGAAACATGAATTACTATAGAACCTTAGTGAAAACATGAATGTTGTCAAAAGTTAACACTTTCCACATACCAAAATCCCAAAATTTCTATATACTCAATCCATGATATCACTTTGTCCATATATCAGTCATGAGCACATGAATACTATCAAAAATTTCAATTTCTCGTTATCCCTTCATTATGTGCATATCATCTACTTTCCAAAAATATTTCAATCACTTTTCATGGTTACCAGTCCCATAAAATTATTGAAGAACATAATATACTAATAAAAAAATTCCCAATATACCATAAAAGTACCTCAAAACATTATTCTTGAATACCAATACATAAACACTTCAATCTATCCTCTTCAATGATTGTCATGGAGTAAGACCTTACTTGATTTATAAGTAACCACTTAGGTTAGGGCATTGAGTTTGGTAATGCCCATGTTCTCCACAAATAAGACATTGAACTCCATAACAATCTGTCACTATATGACCCTTTTCTCCACACAGATAATATCTTCCCCTCCATATGAGGTATTCCTCAAGGTTTTTCTTCCCTTATTTAGAAATATCAATATTCTTTTATCTATTCTCCTCAACTTGAGAACATGCATAAAATTCCATCTTCCTCTTATTTGATGAATTAGGAATGCCACTAAAGTTCACCTTGTTAATCATATATCGCGATGACTGATTCAGCATAATCACAAAATCTTTATTTCTAGGCATTACGCAATTTCATTTCACATAGTCACCAATTTTTCCATTGGATTAAATGTTGATCCAATTCCTTCTAGTTCCCTCCATTGACTAAAACCAAAATCCATGGTGTAAGAATTAGTTATAATAATGGGGAACCACATAATTATAAAAATTCACTTATGGGATGTCTAACATATCACACATTCTTTAATCCAGAACACCTTAGGTTCAAGCTAGGTTATTCTTGATCGTAAACATAATTATAGGACTGTAAACTATAGTTACACAAACCTTAAGGATATCCTTATACATATATTAGAAATATATCAAGGGATATCACTAAAGTTTTCGCATCCCTCTTTCCAAAGGTTAACTAAACCTTTGCTCTAATACCAACTGTAGAGACCAAAATCTTGACGTACATGGACACTACATTACTTTTGAGTAATACTTAATAAATAACAAAAACCAACACTAAAGGACCGTAATAGTTTAGTGTCTTTGGAAACAGGGAACATAATCTTCTAATCATGGTGAAGGATCTTCAACATCTCCAATAAAGATATTCCCCTTTTGTTTTCTTACCTAAAACCATTCTTTATATCCTGGGGAAAATAAAACATATAAAGGGTGAGCTCAAATTCTCATTAAGGGTAAGCAAGGAGAAAATAAAACAAACCATATACATTTGAACTTGAAAACATGAACATAATGTTTAAACATAAAAATCTTGAGCAATGACATAAAACATAGTAGTACGTAAGGCATAGATCATAATAAAACATCAATAATAATAAAATAACCTGGGAATAAATCATGTAATTTTGGAAAACCATTAAGCACATGATATGATTTCCATATTAGCCAAGGCATTACTGCCAAGACCATCCTAGTGGACAAAGTCCCTTTCTGAATCGAGTTCACTCCTTGTTCCAATCCTGTAACAATGAACCGGATTAACTTACAGTTCCAACCATTTCTATCTCATGAGATATAAATATTTACCCAATGAATTGGAGAGAGATATAGGTCCCACCTATATCATAATTAAATCATTCTCACTTGTGACACAGCATGAACATAAATCATTCATCATTACCCAAAGTATAAAATGGGTTTCATAAACATCATCCCATCATAACATAATCTATACAAAAAAATGGATATCATTTAATCATAAGAAAAGTGAAACCATGTAAATCATAGATACGTTATAATTGAAACATACACTTTTGAAATAATTCCATCTTATATGGAAAATGGTTTTGATAAAACACATGAAATTAATTCTTGAGGAAAATATCCTTTCTTCATCAAAATCATTTTCTTTTCACAAAAAGCCATGAAATTTTAAAAGAAAAAGATTTTGTTGAAAATATTCATAAAAACTTGTAGAGTAAGCTTCATGAAAATAAGGTGTTATGAAACCATAAAAATCTGTTCATACCGTATAAGTTAAAAAAAACATTCTTCTCGTACTTTTTCCAGAAGAGTCAAAAAGTACCTCATATGGTAAACAAAAGAAAGATTCCTTACATACCATGTAGTAAAAGTACAAAATGGGTATAAAGGACTTTAAACATACATGAAACCATTTTTAGAAAATAGGGACATGGATGATAAATATAACCCCAGCAAATACTTTCGAATAAACAATCTCGGATAAAAACAAGATTGGAAAAGTTATCCCATACCTTATGTTCGATATGATTTGTATGTATCCGAACCTCCAGTATAATGATTTAGAAATGGTAATTGACTTATTAAAGAATCATATTCATTGTTATGATATCATATATGGTTCACTTAGAACTTTATATTACCTGTTCTTTTATAAATTCCATGTTAATGCAGTGTTTTCGGTAAAATCGTTTCATTTATCATTCGTGTTTCGACATGTTGTTCTTGATGTTATTACTTATATCCTGATTTAATTAATTCCAGAATATAAAACATGATTTATATATAATATATATTCAGCCTATAAATATATATGATAGATCGATAAATGAAAAGAAATACACTGTTCATGGAGACGGTGGGTTGTATGTACGCATAAACACTGTTTTCGTTTCCTTATTGAATTAAATGGAATTAAGTAAATGAAACATATATGTACATAAATATAGTATCATTATTATATAATATCATTCAGGATTATTTATTATATATACTTTATAATCATACTTTAATGTTTAATCATGGAAAATGAATCTCATCGTGTTCGTGGAGACGGTAGTCCGTAAGTACGCACGAGCGATGATATCATTCCCATGATCGTGGAATTATATTGAAGTGTATGTATAATATTTCAGAATCAATATCACTTTACAATAATCATATATAGTTATTTATTTACACCATTATACCCATCCAAGTAAGGTGGTGGTGGAAAACAAATTACACCACGGCGTGGAGACGGTATTCCATACGTACGCACGCGCGGTGATTTTGTTTTCCGTAGGATGGATAGAAGATGAAATAGGGTTGTTGCATCTTTATAATAACATGTCAGTATATTAGTGATACTGATTTTATTAATTTATTATGAATCAAATAGATAAGAATAAGTAGAAGAAGAAATAAATTGGAAAGAATCGGTAAAGGATATTACCGCTTCATTGGCACGCCTCTTATTAACCTCCTCTTAAGACACTAGAGTTAGTCTTATGAGGAGACTGAAACCTCTATAATGTTTCTAGGTAATTTTATAAGGTAAATGGTCAGGGTGTTTCTGAGATTGAAGGCTCAAAATTGTGTAAAGAGAAGAGGGAGGAGGTTCCATTTTATAAGGGAGGAGAGGGGCACCTTAAGAAAAACTTAAAATATTAGTTTATAATAAAGTCATATTCGGTTTATAATAGCTCCAAATTGATTTATTTCATAGCTAAAGTTGGGATGGGTCGAAATCCTCTCATCCAATAGGTTTTAGACAAGTTTAAGTTACTATTTTAACCTTATCATTTAGATTTAACTCTAAGTTAAATAATTTTTCATTTACCGTGTCTTCTTGTTTTCTTACACTATATAGTTAATAAACTTACTATAACAAGCCAAAAAAACCCCAAGTGGTTAATTATTAATATATATAACCTTATCTAAGTCATTTTTCCGAACCTTAGATTTTTAGGAATAGAATAGCAATTAATAATATAATATTTGTTTAAAAAACTAGTTTATGTCAATTTAGACACTATTTGGTAATTGATTTTCGGAAAAATATAACAGCCTGATTAGTTCTGAAAAATTTAATTGAATCAATAATAACATGTCATATTAACCTAAAAAATTATTTTAATTTATAAAAAGTCTAAAATTACATTTATTGGAGTATTTATAACATCAATTATGTTAATATTTCATTAATAAGGTAATTACTGCATCATCATTGTGTCATAAATAAATTAAATTATTTAAAGTCTAAAAATTATAAATAAATAACCATTATGTAGTAAATATTCTATCATTATAATTAATATTTATAGTCAAATTTATCTTATGTATAACCCTATAATAAAAATCTTTTAGTTACTAAAATTTGATTTTAACTATTTTAACTATTCTTTAAATAAAATAATAATAAATGTCCTAATCTAATCCAAGTGGGCCTAAAGGGTAATATTTTATTTCTAAGGTTGTTTTGGGTAGAATAAAACTTATCCAATAGAATTAGTACATATGTTAGGGTAATAATAATATCATTTTTACCCTTAATTACCCTATTTACTTTTAACCGTGGTAAATAAAAGTAAAAAGTTACTATTCACCAAAAATTATTTTTATCTTATTAAACTGAATTTTACTCCTTGATATTAACCGTGTCTCTCTGATTATCGAAATTCCACTCACAAAAGTGGTAAAATTAAGTTTTATGTAAATTTTCAAATTCTCTTAGAAGGTGGGTAAAAGACGGTGAAAAGTTTAATAAAATTTTTATATATCTAAAATTATTATAAAATGACTCCAATCAATTAAATTGAACATATATAGGTATTATGTATCAATTTTTACCTAAAATAAGATTAAATAAAATAAATAATTATTTAAATAAAAAGTCGGTTTTTAAATAATAACCCAGTGTTTTCACTATTCATCAAAAATTGAAATTTTTTAGAACAATACCAAAAATTCACCCTTGGCTAATTTCGATATTCCGAATCCAAAAATGAAATCCATTTTGAAAGATAAAATTTATAAAATTTCAAAAAGTGGGTATTACTATACATAACGGCTAGTTCATAATTATATTATAATAATATCTCGTTTAGTGAAACTCAGTATTGCGTACTACACGCGCTATCGAGGAAGGTCTTGATTGCGTGCAATGCAAGCCAAGTCAGGGCTACCTGTAGTGAAAGCTCTATTTGGTGTTGTGTATAACATAATCAAAACACATTTCATTTATACATTAAACAAAATCTATACTTAATGTTGCGTATAATAATTTCCACAAAATGAACTTCAAATTGTGTGTAACACGAGTCAAGAATAGTGTTGCATATACTGCAAGCTGATACAGTGTTGCATATAGTACAAGCTAATCTTGGTGTAGTGTATAATATAAGACATCAAAGAAATTAAAAATAATATATCTCATAAAATCTCAGGGTGTCACATAAGTACTACATGATTAGAAAATACAACCAATTTAGTTCCAAGTAAATATTATTCATATTTATATAATTCATATACAAAAAAAAGAATTTCCTTTTGAGTGGTTTTTTAATTGATCTTAGTGAAATACAAGGTTGTTGAGGTATTGGTTATGAAATGAGGGTTTCCTTCAATTCTACTAGATATAACATCTCTTACTTTTTGGTTTAATGTATTACAATGCAACCCAAATTAATCATCCCAATTAAATGGTTTCATAATCAGTTGGGTAATCAACTTGTATTTCAGCTCACCAAATGCCTCTATACAATTCTCATGAAAAACAAATTTATCTTCTTTTAAAAATAACCTTTATAGAGAAATATATATATCAATAAATTCTTTCATGAATCATATATAAAATAAAATATTCCCATAAAATTATCTAATGGGTGTCACACGTGTGGGTATGGAAAATAATTGATCACTTCAACATTATAAATATCCATATCAATTCTTTTCTATGAAATAACATGGCCTGGAACTATTCCCTTTTCAACCATAAAGTGACACATTTCAATGTTCAAAACTATATTATCCTCATTTATTTTTTTAAAACATTACATAGATTCATTAAAATGTGATCAATGGAGTTTCAAAAAATATTATAGTCATCAATAAATACATTTAATAAGACCAAAATGTGATCTGATAAAATTTCTACCATACATTGGTGAAATGTACCTAGGGCATTGCAAAATTCTAAAGTCATTCATTTTAAGAAAAATTCATGATATGACTAGTGAATGATGTCTTTCCTGGGTCTTATAGGGAAATTGGTGCTTGCAAATAACCGAACACCACTTAAAAAGTCATAACGTGTCTGTAATTCTAATCATTATATCATTTCATAAATATATGGGATTGGGAATTGGTATTTTTAGGTGACCTAATTTTAATTTCTATAATTAATTCATACCCTACAACTATTTTGGACTCCCATTGGAATTAATTCATTATTTTAATTTTCTAAAATGGATAGGACTATTTTCCTGTGAACTACATGGATGGGGATGACCCCTTATGTTTTAGAAATTGGATAGGTGATATTTTCTAAAAATAATTTTTCAATATATTTTTTAAAAACATCTATAATAGTGGGGTTAAGTCTTCCCTAGGGATTCATAATCTGTCAGGATTTATATCCTAAAAAGATTCTACGGGATAAGACCTTGGGATTGATTTAGAGTATATCTCCTAGAATCCATTATATAGATCAATAATATTTTTCTCTAGATGTGCATTCCTAGTTTGTTCTTGGATATCATATTTTTTATTGTGAATGATCAGTAGTAAATTTTTTCTTCCATGAGTTGAGAATATTTTTAATCATTGGGTATAAGTTTAAATTCAATATTTGGGGTTTGTTCAAAGGATGAGAGTGAATTCAAATTCCCTACATAAAAATTTATAATTTATTCAATAATTATAATGGTATTATATTTTTCTAGAAAATTCTCCATAAATTATGATGTTATTTCTTCTTTGGTTTTGAAGGATGAATATAAAAAAATTTAGTACTCAATTCTTCTTTAGTGTTTTCAATAGATAGGTGGTCTCTTAAGGCTATAAATTCTTTAATAATACAAAAAATAGTTTTTCCCTCAATAAATTCTTCATGGAAATGTTAAATGAGTGAATGACTATTGGAATTATTCCACTTGGAGTTAAGAAAATTGAGGTTCACCATGTTCTATCCCATCTCTATGTTGAGGGTTACTTTATAGGCATTAATGATTATTTTCCCTTTATTAGGAATTTTCTTCACATATTAATGGTTCAATGACTTAATAATTTATCTTCCTATATGAAAAGTACATAAATACCAGATAGAAAAATAATTCCTCAAACTTATACAAGAACATCTTTTAAAAATACATCTAGAAAAATATTAGAATGTTTTCTCAATTGGAAGACCATTCTAGTGGGCATCGGTTCACCTTTTTTTAATGATTCAAATACTAAGATAATCATTAAATTAACTTAATAAACATGATCACTCAAAGATTTAAAAAACTTAGAAGAACTAATAGTATTGTGAATAGAAAATTACCCTGGATATAAACATTTTTTAGATGTGGTGGTGTGATCATGGCTGAGACACTCCATCATTTTCTGATTCATTTATCATCATCAATTCAATTTCTCTATGAAAAAATATTATTTTGGAATTTAACATGTTTTCTAATTTTTTAATTTTCCTATATCAATGAATTGTTAATTTAAACTATTCATGTGGTCTCCTAGATCAATTTATTAAGTTTCAACTTTTCAACCATTGTTGATCATGTTACCATAGAATGGAATGGTGCCTTGGTATCTCTTTCCCCTTTTATGCCAATGTAAATAAATTTTTGGCATCCCTTTCCAAAAAAATGGTCTTTTTTCCTTCATTATTTTGTTCCCATTCATTGATATGGATGGGATTAATTTAAGAATTTTGGATAGAATCATCAGACATAGTTTGTTTATCTACCCAAATATCATTCTCGTTTTATATTGTAATTTCAATGACATTATCTTTGGGATTCATAACTATCTTAGTTGTTAGAATTCCATCATTCTTTTTCATAATGTAAATAAATCATATTTATTAGTCTAAGAGTATAAAAATATTATCTTCCAATCGTTCAAAATTTTTCTATAGCTTCTCTTCAATTTTTGGTTCACTAGTAAAAGGATTATCATAAGTAATATTCTTAAAAGGTGGGGATTGAAAGGATTTTTATTATGGAAGGGATATTTTCATTATTTTTGGAATGGTTTCAGGTTTTTGTATTGTTGTAGGAAAGGTGGATGATTAAAAAAATGGGGTCTACCTGGGATATTTTTACCTCCAAATCGTTATTGGGATATAAAATCTATCCATTATTGATATATTGGAAATTGTGTTGTTTTGAATGTAGTCTCACAACTCTTTGTACCCTGTATATTAGTACATTGATCAGTGTAATGATTTTTGAAAGAACATAAACCACATACCTAAGGTGGGTATGATGATTCTCTTACAGGATTCCTAGAAAAGTTTCATACTAAAATGGTTATCTCTTGATATTTGGTTATTACTATTCTAGATCATGAATACCTCTTGTTCCTATACCTATAGTGTGGAAATTCTATGATTTCTGATCAATTTTCAAAAATCATACCTTAGGAATCTATTATTAACTTATCAATTATAGACCCACTATATTTGGTGTGTATAAATTTGTGATCAATGTAAATAAGTTCATGATAGAACAGAATGAATTGATGCTCGTCCATTTCATAATGTGGGAATCTAGGAAAAGGTTTATTGAACAATTCCTTATACTTGTAGAGGGTCTCTTCATTTTATTTACATATAAAATAAATCAAATTTTATATTTTTGTGCTCGTGAATGTGGGAATGAATCTATTTATGAAGAATCATTTGAGATATTCTGAATCATTGATCTCCGCTTATTTCAGATTGTAAAATCATTCCTTAGATAATAATTCAAGTTATAAAGGTAATTACCTCAACTAAAATTTGTTTTCGGGATCTCCTCTTAGTGTGAAACCTAAGCAGACATGGCAGAATTCGTTATTATGTTGATTGGGATCATAACATATAAGGCCATGGAATACAAGTAGTATGAAAATCATTTTGAAAAGTAATTCAAAATAATTATTGAGTACATGGTTGATCTATTTTTTGGTTAGTAAAATTTTGGACACACACTACTAGAAAATCATCTTATACCCACGGTTCAAAACCATGGGTATAGCCCCCAAAACCAGGGGTATAGGCTATACCCACGGTTTTGGGAACTGTGGGCTAGAACGGCTTCGGTATAGGTCCCCAACCTATACCCACGGTTTTCCAAAACCGTGGGTATAGGTGTTCTTCCACCGTGTCAATGAAACATACACAATTGCCACGGTGTCAAAGGCTTTTCCCCACAGTTTCAAAACCGTGGGTATAGTTCCTAAAATAATGCGGTCGGTGGGTTTAGAACCGCAACCTCTCCGTTGCAGACGAATCACCTAACCACCACCCCAACAACACTTTTATGTATATATATTTATATTTAGTTAAATATAGTTATATAAACTGTGGGTATAGAGGGAAGAACCGTGGGTATAGGACTCCCACAAAAAAAAATTGCCTTCCCGCGGGAAAAAAAATTTCCCGCGCACACACGGGAAACCTATACCCACGGTTTTTCATAACCGTGGGTATATGTATTTTATCCCAGACCTATACCCATGGTTTTCCCCAAAATCGTGGGGATAGGTACCCCTATACCCACAGTTTTGTAAAACCATGGGTATATGAGAATTTTCAGTACCTATCCCCACGGTTTTGGAATACCGTGGGGATAGATCCCCATATACCCACGGTTTTTCAAAACTGTGGGTATAGGTCTTGAAACTTTACTTATACCCAAAATTTTCCAAAACCGTGGGTATAGGGGTACCTATCCCCATGGTTTTGGGGAAAACCATGGGGATAGATCCAATTTATAGTAGTGGCAAATTTCTCTTATAGTATTTTGGGGATTTATTTCCATGTTTGGTGGATCTAAAAGAACACTTGAAGTTTCACTCCAGTCCTCTAAAATTATTTCTTAAATATTATTTTTAAGTTTAAAAATCATAACCTTGGTTATCAATGTTCTTTCTATATTAGGTTTAAAAACAAATATATACTCATCAGAGGTCCTAGTCATGAACATTTTAAGTGATATATTAAAAATTAATCCCATCAATGATGCTATTGTTAACACACACATGTCATGGTGTTTGTTAAAGTCAATTTTTTCCATAGTAGTGTATTTATAGTAGTTACCAAAGTCATATCCATAGAGTAGAGTTTAAATATTTTCTTCATGACTGAAAATTTAAATTAAACACATATATTTTGATGACCTAAAATAAAATAAAAATGAGTTGTGAGAATCATATAATAGGATTGTAATAGAATTTGGGATATGTTTGAATTTTATAATGCCATCATGGTCCATTAATAAAAATAATTATTTTCCTTTCATCATATGGATAAATGAATGGAGTAACATCCATTTATCTTATATTCAAGTTTGATTAAGATTTATCAATTTTTTGAAGTCATAGTGTTCCTTCGTTGAATTATTTAGTAAATACCAAATCAAGTATTGAAATTCTTCAAATACACAAAATATTTCACTTTTGAATCCACATGTTTTTAAAAATTCGTAAAAACTTCTTAACATGATTTTAGATCAACCAATCCATGAAATCCAAAACCATGAATAGGGATAATAAAACTCATAATTAATTAAATTTAAAACATAATAATTAAATAAAAACAAAATTGGATTTAATTTATTTTAAAATATTATCAAATTTAAAACAATTTAACAATTAATAAAATAATTGTGTTATTGATTACAATTAGAACTCTAGAATCACATAAGGGACCCCTCTCCTTCACCCAACCACAATACACTTATTCCCATTCATTTAATTTGGTTCATTAAAGAAGATGGAATTATTAGGATAAAAAAGAAAAATAGAGAAGGGAATAGAGCATGGGAGTTAGAGAAAATTGAGATTATACTTTTCCAAGTTCTCCTCCTTTGGAATGTTGCAATCCACTATTGGTTGATCCTATTAAAGACTAATGTATCTATTTGTCATCTGGGATGCAATGTCGATTCTATTAGGTATTATAATCCATTTATGGGTAGAGATTCACTACCTCATCCCCATTCTTCTTAGTATCAGACCATATATATGCTGTGTTAAAATTTAAAAACCTATGATATCCTCCAACCACAAACTTTGGTGGTCAACTCTCAAAATGAAACACCTGAATATATTAGGTGGTCAAAAATAATATCATATACAGACAATTAATTCAGTGTCGAAAAAATGGAGCAGAAGATTTATGGTGTATGGTCTTAAATATAGGCATGCTTGGGAATATGGTGGGGAGGTAACATTATATTGGTTCTTGGTAGTATTGAACATGCATTAAGGTATCATGGTAGTAGTGATTGATTCTTCTCCAACCCACCTCCCCATCCTTAATAGTGGCCACATTGATCTCAAAATGTGATTAGCGGGGTTTGGTCAATGCTTTGGAAGTGATATTGGGTTCTGGTAATCATACATAGTGGACAATGAGATCAAGGTAGATCTCTCTCATGGTCATCCATGGGGTGTCTCAGTGAGCTGTAGTGCAATCCTATGTGAGCTTAGTAGTAGTGGTCGGTGACGTCAAGTGGAGGAATAGTTTGAGTAAGAGGGAACATCAGTGTTTTGGTAACATTAAATAGTAACTACTATCACTATTACCATATCAAAATTATAAGAGTGAGGCTAAATAATTTAAATGACAATGGGCCACATACCATGTCCAGATGCCTGCTCCTAGGATGGGCTCCCGATTTCACTTGCACTCAAACACAGTGGCGCACACTATGCTGCCGGAATGGGTATTAACCCAACCACACTCCCTATGGGCATTGAAATATATGATCCTAGTCCCCCCATGTATCCACACACCCCACTCTAGCCATTGATGTCCCTCTTGGTGGATTCATGTTTGGTCAACCCCTTATGGGATTCCTAAGGGGTTGACTACCATCGGTTGAGTTTAGTACATCCTTGGCGTACTATTTTACTTGAAAAATGTTCACCCAATTAAAGTAATTTCAAAAATAATCTCAAATAAATACTAAACATAAAATTCATAAAAAATAAATTCATTTTACATAATTTTAATTCAAAAATCATGAAATCTAATAATTTAATAAAATAATTAATTTTATGTGAATTTTTGTCAAAATTCAATCAAACTTTTTTGTAACATGCTAAAACATTTTCATGAAAATATCAGTGTCTCAAAATTTTTATCATTATAATATAAATAAAGATACTATATATGAAATTCCATGATTATTATAAAAGGTATAATTTCATTCAATGGTATTTTAGTTTATATCCCATGAAGAAGAAATCGATGACGATCTTATTTCTTTTATTCTTAAATAATTAAAGTTGTTTTTTAATTTATTGAGTTAAATGTTGATATAACCATACTATAAACAAGAAAAAAAATTATTTAATTATTTATTAATTATATTATTAAAAAATAAATTATCATATTCATCCATGATGTAAATATATAGTATTGTTCAAGTTGGTGGTTATATCGACCCAAACATGAACTTATCATGATTAAAGTGTGATAATGATAGGGTTTATATGTAATATCATTATAATAGATGAAAAATAACCATCATTAGTGTTTATTAATGTTATATATCATTATTAAAATGAATTATAAATATAATATAATTTATATAAATCAATTTCCTTGAATGAATAGAACACATTCCATGTAGTTTTATCATTTTAAATGATTCAATTAAGTATAATCGTTTTTCATCATTTCATTAACAGGTAATAAAATTTTTCAAAATAGAATAAAAATCATATTATAAACATATTGTTCACCATTAATACCATATTCATGACTATCCATTTAAGGTGGTGATGAAAAGTAAAATGAAAATCAATTGTTCTTTGGATGTGTTACTCCACACATATGAATGGTTGATAATTTCATTTTCTTTTGAATGGAAAAAATGTGTAACAAAGTTAATTATTTTAGAATATTAAAAATTATATTGATATAATAATTATTTATTAAATTTTCTTTGTATGGTGTTGAAGTAAAATGAAACATTTTGTGTCCTCGAGGTGGTAGTAAGAACAAGACATGAATCACGTATTTGTTTTTTAAATAGAAGAAAGGAACAGTGATTAGTGATTATTACCATATAAAAATAAAATTTATTCTATAAAAAATAAATATTGTATTAAATATGGATTTAAAAATTATAACTAAAAAAATAAATAATACATGTAAAAATGATTACTCACATTGGGAACATTGAGATTTCCTTGGAATATGCATTAAAAAGGAATAGAATGGGAAAATAGATTTCAACCAGAAACTCAATAGAGTGAAATATTATTCGAAAGGAATAAAAAATAGTAATTATTTAGTGGGAATCAATTTATTTTGGATTTACATGAATTTTTTTAGAGTTACCTTTTATAAGTATTGAGAATCATATTTTTGTAAATATATCAACTAAATATTAATAGAGAACATGTTAAACATTTCATGTGGCTCCAAAATGGACAAAACATTGAGTGGGGAAGATATAAGGTTACGAAACACCTCATACACTATATTAGAGACAATATTTTAATATTTTTCCCCTTTTAGCTTTTACCATGTTAACTAGTTCTCCCCTCAAGTAACCAACTCTTTAGAGATAAAAACAATGTTTTCTTTATTAGATAATATAAAAAAATAAATTTAAATTTAAAATCAATTAAATTTATTTAAATTTATAAATGAGTAAAATATAAAATTTAATATATAAATGTATAATTTATGATTTTTTTTGAGAAAATATTACTTTTGTTCTAAAATATCAAATATGAGTGTCTCAATTAAAAACAATATTTTTAAAATTATAAAGTTACATATTTAATACATATTTTGTCTTATAATTTTTTTTATGAGTTTCTAATTAATAATTGTATAATAGTAATTACATAAATTTTTTGTTATTTGAAAAAAATGGTATATTAAAATTTTCAAAAAAAATCAGTTTTTAAAAACATTTCAAAAAAGTATTCTTCATCTTATATATAATTTTTGAATAAAAAAATATTTTCCATTTTTTAATTTGAATTTTCAATATTATTAAATTAATTTTTATTTAAAAAAATATATAGTGGAAAACTATTCATATTGGAATATATATTGATAAAATTTTAATTATTCGTTATTATTATTTCCTATAAATTAAAAAATAATTTATTAGTAATATATTATTAATATTATCAATGTATTTTAATAATATATTATCAGAATATATTTTTTTTATTTAAATTTAACACTTATTTAAGAAGAACATATTTGTAAGAATGAAAATATTTTATAAATTTTTTTCTAAAATAATTAAATTTCATTCGTATTACATTAAACCATTATTTTTTATTAATGCTTCATCAAGTAGAGACTCATGTCCATTCCCACTATTTAAAAATCTATGTTTTAATGACCATACATAAATATTTTTATTTTATATAAATATATTGTGATTTTGTTTATGTTTGATGATTCATGTAGGAAATACTGTTAAACACATTTACTTATTTAAATTTAATCACATATTATAACCATGTGTTGTCACAATATCCCACCATTAAATAAATTCCACCCTCATAATTTTAATTATCACACACCAATGAATATTGGTAAAGGTATTCTTAATATAGATATCATTTATGATATAACTTTTAACACAATAAATACATTACTCAATTTGGTTATATGAAGATAATAATCATTCCTCAAAAAACACTATTCCATATTATAATCACACATTCATGTATTTATATACACTAAAGATGTATAATAAATATCAAACCTTTCCAAATACTATTTGAATCTCAGTGATATTAAACCATAATAGGATCATATATATCATTAAATATTAGCTATTATCTTCAACCACTAATTTATTTAGTCACACACAAGTATATATGTTAAATAATCCTAGAAAATTTAATCAAAATCATCAAAACTTTCCTGAATAAACATTCAATCCCAAGGTTACCAATATTGTCCAAATTATTTCTTCAAAATAAAACCACACTTGACCATCTCAACATCAAGTATATATTTGAAAAAGAGTTATCCATACAATAATGGTTCTTCTTCCAATATTTATCACATAAAATATATAATTTTAATTAAATAATATTTTACGGACACTAATATCATTTAATATATGTTTTCAATCCGTTAATGAAAACTAATGAATGATGAAAATTAGATTATTCAATGATTCATCAATAACATTTTGAATATTCCAAAATATCTTCGATAAATACCACATCACTAGTTAAAATATCTAAGAGTATCAAGAATTAATTTTTTTTATGATATCAAAACCACTACCATAGGAATTAAAATAAATCATACTTTTTCTATCATAATAGGAATATCCTAAAATTCTTAATCATTTACTTATTATCTGGTATTCACGTATAGGATGTAATGTTTTCTAGACACATACATTTAACTAATTCATCATTTTTATTATGTCTCAACTAAATAATTTATCCACACTAGTTATGATAATATCCAAAATATGAATATGTAAACATCAATCTAAATATTTCTTCCCATATGAAACCATTGATGTTAATAGAAGAAACTTATAGATCAACATAATACTCTAATTGTTCAATCCCTGGATATCAATTTTCATTTCTTTAAAGGGGTTTCAAACCTAATTTTTTAACATTATTCTTAATTAAATAAATAGTTATTAAATAGGGTGTGATTAACTATATAGTATCCCTTGGGTGTGTCAAGCTAGGTGTTCAGTTAGGGATATTTTATATGCACTAGGAGATAATTGAGTTAATACCCAATCATCTCTTACTCGGGTTATTACCCCTAGGTACATATGTGATAGATATTGATCCCAATGATAGTATAATGAATATCAGGTGACTTATATGAAATAAGTATACTCAAGACTTCAAAAAATCATGATGATGTCATATTATACTTAGATATTATCCCAGTATTTTTACTGATGTTCACATGTCATATTACATTAATAAATTTTTCATTATTTCCATTGAATTATTTCATATACAATTAAAAATTAATATAAATAACTTTCTAATAGTGATCAATCATAACTTATTAACCCTTAAATTGTCCTAAAAAACCTCTTAATCTTTAATGTCGTGTAAATAATTCCTTTGATGTCAACTATGATACCTCAGACATGAAAACCAAGATCTGGTGCCAAAAATGCATAATCAACACACTCAAATTATTACCTTCTATAAAAGTACAGATATAAATATCCTTAATTATTTAAATATAAAATTATTATTTCCTCTCATAAATTCTAAAAAAATTAGGTTTACATCATTATATAACTAAAAAAACAAAGTCTAACAAACCCATGTTCTTCACAGAGACTATATATTTTTTTAATTTTATATGAAACTAAATATTCCATAATGTGTCCTAAAGATTATCCATTAATTCTTTTACACAAGTAATCTTTATACACATTCCATGTGTATTTCATTTCAACATAATATAATGAAATAGAAACATAAGAATAGGTTACCACAAAATTTTAGTAATATAAAACATATAGTTGAGGCAATAATGGTATAAACATGGAATAAATATAATGGAAGGAATAAGTTAACAACATGATTCCATATTCATCATGAAATTTAGAGCATGTTATATCCATGATAATCAATTAAGACATGAATATCAATAATTTATATCTCATATTGTTAGAATACATATTTTCAGATGTCAAAATAAAATTCTTGGCCTTGTACCAAGAAACTATAATATTTTTTTTAGAGGTATAAACCAAAACCCAACATTTTTTCTCACATGAGAATTATCAATGTAATGAAGGTATATATAATTATTGTCCCCACCTATCACCTGATTAATTTCAACACATTCATGATTATAGTCATTAATACCTTTCATATAATTCCATGAGGAAACTCATGTTAAATAAAACATGGCTATCCATAAAATAAATGATATGAAATCTCAATAAATAATCAACTTGTGTTAGCATTTAATAAACCTCATGAATATAAATAATGTTAAATGTGTCAATAGAATGGATAAAATGGTTATAATGCCTCTATATAATAATGTTTTATGGTAAAATACTACACAGTCCACATTTTAATAATCATCTATTTTGGAATAAAAACTTACATAATGACAATAAGTTTCCTATGATTATAGAATATCATTCCTACTATTTTAACATCAACCAATCTTAATTATGTAAAAAATGTGATGTTCACACCATAAAGAGAAATAGATATACAGAAAATTCAATACATGAATAGCATTATAGTAAGAATTATAGATAAAAAATATGGATAGTTTCTATAGAACATATACCCATTATAAGAATAAAAACACAGAAGGATATAGATAGAGATTAAAAATATCCTTGGCAAAATAATTATTCGAACGGTATCACAAAAAATTATTCAATAATTTAATAGTATGTTAACATGAGTTCATTCCCATAAAATGATAATAAATATATATTATGTGATTGGAAACTAAAAATATCCCCAATTATGGTAAAAAAATTAAATTAAAATGGCTTTAGAATTAAAAGTTAATATAACTTTTAAAACACATTTTTACCATTAATGTAAAATACAAATATACATAAACAATTCAAAGGTAAATTCTCAAAATGTAACATGATTTATTTTAGAAAACATTTGTTTTCAAAATAATCTCTAATAATGGATATCTAAAAGGTTAAAATGTTTAACATAGTGAAATGTGGTGAGGAACACTAAGAATATGAAAAGAAATAAAAAACACATTTTATTATTTTGAAAATTCATTTTGTTAAATATAATAAAATGATAAGTTTTAAAAACATTAATTTTTATTAAAATATAAGATTCCAAAATATGACTATAAAATACCATATAATATAAAACGACAGAGGGAGAACCCAAGCATATATTAAAGGATCTAATAACTAAACAATATAAATCATGGAAGAAGACTTGAGTTATCAATATCACTTATGACCAGGGTAGAGCATGAGTCATGAAACATTATAAAATAGGTTTATGTTATAAAAATGTAAAACATTAAATAATAACACATAATTTGAAAGGGTATACTGTACATAAATTATATGAAATAAGTTCAAATGAATTATCATAACTAAGTGAATGAAAATTGAGTTACAGAAAACTCATTCAATAGGGTCAACACTTGAGTCAATAGAAATTTAAAGAAAATATCATGATTTGGATATGCTTTTTCAGTTAATTATAATAAAATACAATATATATCATTCATGGGATAGTTAATAAATACAATTACATATAATGGGAACATGGTGTATATCATGAAACATGTATTATATAATTAGAAGTGAGACTGGTAAAACTCATGTAGATGATTGAATCTTTAACAAAATAACAATAATTAATAGGAAAAATAATTGAACATAAAATATCATTATTAAATGATAATTCATTATATGGTATCATGAATTTTTAGTATATACACCACAAAAATGAAATTAGGCGCATAATACCAAACATGTCTCAAAGTGGTGAATTTGAGATAAAAATCGTTATAATGGTTCTGGTTCATTCTGTTCCAAAAAAAACATATAGAATAATTAAATTAAGTCTAATAAATATATATCTAACATAATTATTAGTATATATAACAATATATACTTCTCCTTAACAATAGTTCTATACATATAAATATTTTATATTTTCAATATATCAGTAGCATTGGGTGTAGGTAATCATTATCAGTTCCAACTAGTTTTTTTAAAATGTTGTTGGAATTCATTATTATTACAAATTTCATCATTCAAATATAATTAATGTTACTATAAGATATATTCCATGATTCTTATAAAGTGTATAATTTAATTTCATGGTAGTTTTGGTTACAAACCATGAAAATGACAAAAGCGTTGATCATGTTCTTGTGAATTTTGATGAAGTAAAGGTATTTTATTAACTAATGTGTTAAATGTTGATATAACCACAAAAAAACAAAAAAAAATTATTTAAAATTTTATATCATTTAATAAATTTAAATAATTTTTCATATTTATATATGATATAAATGGAAAATATTTATCATATAGGTCATTAAACTGACCCAAACATGAGGCTACTATAATTAATGAAGGATTATGGGATGGTTTAGTTTTAATATAAATTTAATATAATAATGTTGATAATATTTATTGTTTATTATTTTTATCTATTATAATTAGAATGAATTAAAAAAGAGAATATAATTTACATAAATTCATTGCATAGAAAGAATCACTTTCCATGTACTTCACTCGTTTTAAACGATTGAATTTATGAGAATCATTTGTTCATAATGTAATTTAAAGTTTCTAAAAAAAGTTTGTAAAATAAAATTTATTATATCATCCACATCATATTGATTATTTAATCCCATATTCATTAACATTCATGTAAAGAAACTATGAAATAAAAAATTAAAACCAATCCTTCCATTAAGGCGATAGTCCACATATATTCATAGTTTTCAATTTTGTTAGACATAGGTCTACAAAAATGAATAATTTGATTTGTTAGAAAAAAATAAAAAACATGATATAAATAAAATATTATTTAGTAAATTCTTCTTTTATATCATCCTTTTTTAGTGAGGAAAGAAAATGAAACATGTAGTGTTGTAAAGATTTGGGGATTAACAATTCATGATTCATATATTGATTTTTCATAATATAACAATTAAAAAGTTAGTAATTGTTATTACCATAACATAATTAAAGTCATTATATAACTACTAATGTTATTATTTCATAATAATTTCAAATTTATATTTATAAATGAAAAATATAAATGAATAATATTAAGTAAAAATAATTACCCACGTTGACACTTTGATATTTCTATGGATGATCCAATTGAAATGAATTTGGTAGAATAATGTATTTTAAAAATAATAAAACTTTTTAAAATAGTGTTATAATGTGGGGATAAAGGTGTGGGTTTTAGGAATAAACCAAACTTTTAGGAGTTCTATGAAGGGGTGGTGGGAGTCCCCTTTTATATGTGGGGACAATGATACTTTTGTAAATACTACAACTTAATAAAAATGTATCATATCGTAAACATATCATGTGGCTATAAAATAGTGAAATAATGTATTTAAATGATATAAGTTCAATCCATCCCCAATAAAAACAATTCTAGAAGTGATTTAATCATGTCTCAATCCTTTTACCCATTGAATTAATACAATTTACCAATTATCGTCTTCCATGGTAACTGGTCTTTATTTAAGGTTTCTTAATCACTATGTGTAAAAAAGTAATGGTCATTATTAGATAAATTATACTCACTAATTATGCAAATTAAATTCATTCCATTTGATTATATTTCTAAATATAATATCAAAATTATTTTAATATAAAAATATGTAATTTATTAAAATGGTTTTTGAGAAAATATTACTTATGTTCTAAAATATCAAATATGGTTTTGAAAAATAAAATTATAAAATCATAACGTCACATGTAAAATATGTATTTAGTTATATAAATTTTTTATGAGCAATAAATTAATATATACATAATTAACATAATAAATGACATCTTATTTTTAAATAATAATTTTTTCTCACTATTCTACTAATTTTTTTTAGAAAAACACAAAACATTATGATTGTTTATATATTATTATGATAAATCCAAAATAATTTTTTTTTCAAAATTAAATTTATATAATTTTATATTTTAAAATTTTCATAAAATCCCAAAATATGCTTTAAAACTGTTCATTTCGGAAATTTTTTTTTAATATATTATATTTTCCTTAATATTATTTTCACTAAATAAATAATTTATTTATTGGAAATAAATTATTTATATTATCAATATTTTTTATTTTTATCTAATGATAATATACATACATTCATTGAATTAATCAAAAAGTTTAGAAAAAAATATTTCTTAAAAGTAAATGAATTTTTGTGGTATTTTAATATACTAATTCAATTATTTTCATATTAAAACAATCCATTATTTTAATTATATAAATATTACATATATAGTTCACTTCATATTCATTCCCACTAATTCAATGGATATTTTTAATGTACATACATAAATATTAATATGTAATCTAAATATATGACAATTTCATTTATATTATGTGTTGTATGTGGAGAAAACTATCAAAAACATTGACATGTATATATATAATCATATAGTAAAAAAATTGGGTGTCACGTGATCTATTTTTATAGTTTTATGTTTCTTAAGGAGAAACTATAATCCTTGAACAACCATAACACCCACCTGTTAATAGCTAACTCGTCGGGATCATTAATGTTATTTAGGCCATGTTGATGATATATTGTAGTACGATTTAGTGAGTTATTCACATAATTTCATGAAAAAATACAATATGATTATAAATATGGAATCTATTTTATCAAATTAAATTTATAATTATGGGATTATTTATCTCTAAAATACATTTTCAAAACAATATGAACACACTTTTTTACATAAATACACTTTTAAGTTTAAAACTAGATTTACATTCATTCCTATCATTGTAAAACCTATTAAATGAATGTTAAAATAATTTTTTTAAAATTTAATATATATATATATATATATCCATAGATTCGTTAATCAATAATGGTTGATATAATTTTTTATCATAAAAACACATTGGAATCATAAAAACCATTTTCACTAAATAACGCTTTTAACCTTAAAATGATTTTATCTTCATCCTAATCAATAAGTAAATAAATTATGAATTATAATTCAAAAACTATCAATATATTTCATTAAAATGAATTTTTATTAGTGATCAATATATTTTATTATATAAAAAATCATTACAAAAAAATATTTTTTTTGAAAAATATATCATTTAGGAATGATATGGATTTATAAAAATATAATGATTATTAAATAGGAATTAAAAATAATTTTTAATTATGGAAAAAAATAAATATATATCTAATAATGTGATTAATCATTTCCATACCCACCAATAAAAGGGCTAGGTTATAAAGGCAATAATATATCATGGTTTATTTAGACGTGGGGTTTCATGTAAGGAATGTTGTCAAACACATAAAATTTAATTTAATGGAATACATATAAAATCATGTGGTGTGATATTCTACCACATTAAATTAATTTTACCCTAATAATTATGTACTATAATATAGGATAATGATGATACCTCTTCCTGAATAAATCCTTTGGTTATTAAGTAGATTCCTTAAATTGATGGTTTCTCCAAAAAAACCTTGACAAGGTGATTCTCTCTAGGATCCAGAATAACCAATTGTTTTTTCTAATAAGAAATATCATGATTAGGTAGTACAAACATTGAGTTATGTATATGTTAAGTATTATGTATTTACAAGCGAAAAAGTACTACATAGAGCACATCATAAACATGAGAGGGGTTTGATGGCTGTTAAAAGCAATGAGAAACCATCCATACTAGAGAAATAATCATGAAGGAGACAAAAAACCTAGGGAAAAACATTCCCTTCTTTTGGTTATCATAATATTCTTCTGTAAATAAATATAGGGTAATAATTTCTCAATAATATCTAATTCCAAATCTGATGCATGATTAACTGTATAACTTTGTCGAATATGAGATTATAATGAAATGTGATATGAAAATTGGAGAAAATCAAGAGAAATTCTAATTTATCTCTCATGTGGGTTAAAAGGGAAAAATATTTAATTTCTTATAACAAAATATCAAATATAATTTTTCTAACATCACTATTGTTCCATGGGAAGGGTGTTTCCATATGAAAATAGTTTGGTGGGAATAATATTTGTTTAAATTTTCATGCAATATTTAAAATTAAATTATTTAAATATATTATTCATAATGAATTTTTGGTGTCGTATTCTATTATTAGAGTCATATTGAGATTAAAACTCTGTATTTGAGTCCAAAATTAAGTGTTTTGCCTCACCATTTCATAACCTTTCATTGGGTGTCGAGGTCGAGAATGGGCCCATTATTCTTCTCATTTCCTCTTTCTATTTTTTCACATTTTCTTTCTTTACTTTTATGCTGTATTACCCTATTTTAATTTGTGTTTACAAAACTACCCCCTATAGGTCATACTCAATCAGGTGATAATAGAGGTTGATAGAGATAAGATGATTCTAAGGAACATGTATAGGCATAGATTAGTGTGGAAAAAATGTGGCTTGTATCTGATTATAAAGATTCAATTTTTTATTCCTGAAGTTAGGAATGTTTTAATTTGTTTTTTAGAATCCCCCTTGTGTACTTTTTATTGGTTTTATCAACTATTTGGGTTTATTGGGACCACTAGAGAGTCGATTTGTGGTACTTTTTACATTAAATCGAGTGTTCTGGGGGTTATATGGGTTTATTATTCTAGAAAACCAGAAAACATGATGTTTTTTATTTAATATCATACCATGTGTTCATCTTTTTTAGTGAAGGTTTAAATATGAATACAATATGGAATTTTTGATCTGGACACACAATGTAGTGAACCTCATGTTGTGGATGTGTTCTTAGAAAAACACCATGTGTGATAGGGATCGATATCCTATAATATACTTGGCCAATGATCAGCTTCCATACATGGCCTATGGTCATGTAGGGCATTTAGTCTAACCCTATTTATGGTAAATGGATATATATCTCATGTGTGAGACACACCATGTGTGTTTGGAACACGAAGTCTAATTGATCATTGGGTACAACAAGTTGGACTGACGTACACCGGTAGGTATCCCATGCATGGTGCACACCATGTATAGGGGAGGCACCCCATGAAAATTTTAAATTGAATTCAAAGTTCATCCAAAATAGAAGAACAAAGAGGGTTGTTAGTGGTACACATCGGGTACCCTGGGTAAAGGCCTTATAATCCATCCTAAGAGGTGGTTCATTGGTTTTCTACCTTAGATCTATAATTATTCGTGTGATTATTCCACTCTTAATTATAATTCAATGACTATAGTTTTGGTGGTATCCTTATAGAATTTATATGGCATCTAGATGGTTTTTTGTATTGACAAAAATTTGGTGGAATATTTCTTTGAGGAATGGATTTATAATCCTCCCATAGGATGGGTTGTGAAAATAAATCCCAAGATATTTTCATGATATTATTGAACACTATAGATTGAGGATTCCATGTAATTTTGTTTTATGTTCTTTGTATCAGTCTCAAGATGAGGGTTTTTGTGTTTTGTTAGATGAGATTCATTAATTGATTTCATGATAATAAGGTCCAGTCACTTAAATATAGGAATTTTTAGATACATCATCCAAATACTACATTATGGGATATTAGAGATAGTTATTTTCTACTAATAAGAGTTTTTTCTTTGTCTAACGGACCATTTTGGGTAATTCCCTTATATGGATATTATAGTGTGAGTCTTACCTTTGGGGGGGGTTAACTTTTGGTTGTCGGACTGGAGGTTAATCGATGTATCTTCGATGGGATTGGTCTAAAGTATGGTTTTTTAGTTTATCCCCTTGTAGAGTTTTTCCCTCATTTTATTGTTCTAGGGACCATGTTGTGCTCCCTAGTGCTATAATAACAATTTTGAGGGTTGATTCTAGTTCCAGTGGTGTTCTTATGGGGTCCAAGTGTTGTTAGAGATCTATATCTTTGTGGAATGTGTCCACAAATTCTATAGGAAGTTCCTTTATATGTTATTTATGACAAAGGATACCTTGTGTGTATTAATAGATATGTAGTTTTCCCTCATATTGAATTACTTTCCCAACTCTTTTTTATTTTAAGTATGGTTTAGTGAGTCAATGGATGTTCAAGATGAGTGCAACATCATTCGATTAAATGTTCACTTTGTATAGGGTTTGTGGATAATGTATGATTTTACACACCAGAGGGATTATATGAGTTTGATCCTGGTCATGAATGGTTTCACTCACATTTTAATTATATCCCATTAAGTATTTCAAGATATGTGGGACATTGGAAGGTTTTCCTAGGGTCGATAGGAGTTTTTACCAACAGTTCAAGTTATACAATATTATTCCTTGTATGTGGTAGAAGAAAGACATTATTTTATATTTCTAGGATGAT
Organism: Viscum album; assembly: GCA_963277665.1. NCBI lineage: Eukaryota > Viridiplantae > Streptophyta > Magnoliopsida > Santalales > Viscaceae > Viscum > Viscum album. Next base: position 1,243,248,979 of record OY728146.1, on the reverse strand, counting down.
ATCTTATGCTTTTCAATACTTCCATGTTAACCTATTTGATTTCTTGGAGTTATTTTTTTCATTGGGGACATGGCTAATGTTTTGTGGAATGTGAAGATTTAAGTTTTATTTCTTCTATTTTAGGCCATAATAGGGGTATATGTACCTTAGGTTTCATGATATTAACTAAGGTTCACTTTTATCTTTATTGTCAACCATTTTTATTTCAATTCTATATTTTATTTATTTTATTCTAGTACTGTTTTTAATAGGTTGTGTATATAATAGGTTTCATAAACATATTAAAGTAGCTAATGTTAGGACGACAATTCGGTGTGGCCTCATAAGATTTATTTCCCTACCCCTATATGTGAACCTTAGTTACTGTGTATATCCAATGTATGGTTTTAGTTTTAGCACCTAATGCACAATGAATCTCAGACAGACCCATTTTTGTGTGATGGAGTGAAGTTACATGTGTGTAGTTTGAGGTTTAGTGTGTATGTAAAATCCCATACTTTGTGGAGGTATTTAATTGATTAATTGACTAAAAAAATAATTAATTTTGGAATTTTGGATGTTTTCCAGGAGTATTAAGATGTTTGATGCTATTATCGAGTGTTTGGGAGATGAAATAAAAAACATTTTGTCCATCCAGTGCATGTTTCACCATTGGAGCATGGTTAGGAAAAACTATACACCCAAAATGTGCTAACTAGGACGAGGGGTGAAAAGTTATGTAAACCTTTGTGGGCCTAGTCAGAGGAATTCCACACAGTTGGTGCACATTTTTTCAAACCATGTGGGACTACCTATGAAACTATCCCACTCAAACCCTATTAGGTATTGGTATGTGCATGGTTTGGAAAACCAAGTGACCAAACCATGTGCCCCATTAACAGGTGTTATTTTACTAGACTTCCCCCTTCATATTTTAAGAACTTCACCAAAAAAAATTTCTCATTATCCCTCTTTCAACCCTAGTGATGAACCAAAGCTTCAAAATCAAACCAAGGATCATTCCCCTTCTATTATAGGCCTTTTGGAGTTCTATCACTTGAAGATTGAATCTATGGGTAAGTCTAACACTCCTCTTGCTACTATTTTCATGATTATGGTTTATAGATTTGTTCTTCTTTAGAAAACCTATAACCATGTTTTTTAGTGAATCATAGATTTTTTCTTCAATGATTCCTTGAATCAAGATCTAAGGCTGAGGTTAAGAGTTCATTCATCTTCAGATTTGAGATAGGTGGTCTACAATTTATATCCCATAGTTTTGATGTTGATTTTTTTCTTTTATGGTTGTGTGTTTTCTTCCATATTATTGTTCATTTGATGTCATTAGTGATATTTGTTAGAATGGGTAGCTAAAATTTGAATTAAATATCTCATGATCCCCAGGGGATGTGTTGATGTGGATTATAGAGACCCTTGGCCACCCATGGTGTGTGACAGAATTCTTGAACATGGTAAACTGTAATGTTAATCATAGAGTTTCCTTATGTTGAAATAGTTCCCTTGGTAAATTTTTTGATATGTTAGTTTGAATTATAAATAACACTAACATTGTATGTGTCTAGTTATTTCTTATGAAATAATGTATTGTTTGAAAAAACATGAAAAACAAGTTAAATGGATTAAAGTAAATTTTTCAAACAGCTTATGGAATTGTAATGGAAATGTTTAAGTGGGTTAAGAAATATGAATTCATTAATGTGAAAATAGGTTAATGTATTTTGAGATAATAGATATGTTAAATATTCTACTTTATGGTAATTAATTAATATGGGTTAATTCTTGGGAACTTTGGAAAATACATATTGGGATAATGAAAGAGAAAGGGAAACATATTAAATGGGATATGCTAATAAAATGGTATATGTGATAATGGTTTAAGGCATAATGATGCCAAACATGTTGAATGTAGATTGAATTGGAAATGTTATTTTTATTGGTTGTGAATGTTTTGTGTTAGGATATATGTGGTTAATTGATAATAAAGAACATGCATATGGCTTGGTCGTGTGGGATAAAATACTGAGTCTCCTCCCACCGGTCAGGTTAGACTGATGCTCTAAACCTCAACCCAGAATGCATAAGATTGGGAGTTGGGTAATGATCGTGGACCCTAATGGTTTTATTCTATGTGACTTCCTAGATTGAGGGTCCAAGGAAAGTGTGTTATGATTTGTTATGAAATTCTTATCCCTAGTGAGATAGGGATCATTGCTTTTTTCACATTCTTATAATTTACTGGATAAGGCTATTGTATAAATTATGTAATTTTCTAACCCACAGAACCTGAGATAATAATGAATCTTGTAAGAAGGATGATATAAATTATGAAAAGGGAATTGAAGATGGAAATGGTTAAATAAAATATTGTAAACTAATAGAACCCGAGTTATCTCTTATTTTACCTTGTAATTTATTTCATAATTTCATGAACAATCATATTAGACTGTATATTTAGTAAACACAATTAGTGGTGTCCTACTATTTTTACTCATACCCTGCTCAGGCCACAAGTGGTAACTTGAGCAGAGTTCATGGTTTTTGGTCAGGACAAGGTAAAATTACCAATGCTAGGGAGTTTAGTTGGTCTTGGGATATGCATGGATGAGGATCCAGACACACATTCAAGATCCATTTTGGGGATTTAGCTATTTTTCTTTATTTGGGGTTTCCTTAACTTTTTGGATCTATTATCAAGACATAACATATTTATTTTCCAGTTCTGTTTTATACCATGTTTGGATAAATGGTTAGTAATTCATGTTTCTGGTATATTTCTTTCAATTTCATTTATTTTTATATTTTATTTTTTGTGGATAAAATTGGTAAAGTGGGTATAGTATCCCCCCTTGTTTTATTAGACCCCCACTACTATTTTATAACTTATGGAATATGTGGAGGCACATTTTGTTGAAGTTGGTGGTTTAGAACCAACTAATTTTTACTTTATTCGTTAATAAATACCTTATCACATCTTGATTTTTCTTCTACATGAAAATGCATGTGATAATATCCTAAGGATAGTTGTTTCGTTAAAGGGTCGTAGAAGATCCCTACTATGATGAGAACCCAGAAGTTCCATAATAGTGTTCTTGAATATATGTTCTATGGTCGGATGATGTCATTTGAGGGAAACAAATAATACAGTCCATTAGGGGTGAGGACTAATAAAACATTGAGGCACATTATCATGGTGTTCACCCTTGGTAATATCGAATAAGATATTATGAGAAAAAAGACCCACCAGTAGGAAATCAATATTTCATACTGTCATTGGATGTTCCAATCTATGGATGTGTGTATTGGTCCTTAGAATTTATTATTATTATTAATGGGTATTACAACTAGCACAGTTAGATGTATTGACGAAAACTATAACGACGCATTATTTGCTGCAAGGTAGGATATGTTGGGTGCGATAAGAGTAATACAAAATTAATATATAATGCGAGAATATAATTTTCCATTCCATTTTCATAACAGAAGTAGATATCTCGGGCCCTTTGATGGAATTGATATAGCCTAAATAAATCTATGGCCATGGTAAGGAATGGGAAAGTTCAATTCCAGAAATTCAAAGAAAGAATAATAGAGAACATGGGTTGATGGCACTAGAATGCAACCTACTTGATTAGAGATATCGAGACAAATGGATTACATTACATGGTAAGCATTCGTAGGAGGCGACACATCATTATGGCATTAACTTCTTTCTCTATGGGTTCTTTGGTGTGTTGTTAGATGCTTACCTTGACTTTAGGTATGTTCCACCTAATTCCACTGAGAAAGAGGCCTAGAGGGTCACACACTAAGTGTTTCCAAGTATCTCAGTTAGATATTAATTTAACATGTTGAATAAAAATTATTACTGATTATGGTTTAATAATTATTCAAGGATGTCTGATCGCATTTATTTCAACACTAGTTATTCAAGAAAATATATTGTGGGAAAATTAATATATTTATTAGTAAGTAATGAAGTGATATTTATTTGATAACTATATATCCATTATTCAAGGTCTAATAAATATGTTGGAGGAAATAATGAAAATGGAAAAGTACATGCCGTGTATATTAATTTACATGACATGTATTTTTTCTGGGGATTTGTGAGAAATAATATTATTTATTTCATTAAATAATATTAGGTGTAATTCATTGGGAACATGTCAAGTAATAATAATAGTCAACTGTTATTATTATACATGGGGTATTACTAAGAATTAAATAGAATGAATAAATGCTATCAGGTATTTAATTAATTTTATTATTCTAAGTAATTAATATACCAATTATATCATTCTCATTAGCCTATCCATTTTTGGGTTTTGTGCACAAAGGATCTAGAGAAATCTCTCAAGCGAAGAGAGAATTTCTTTTTTTCCAAGAATCCTCTCATGTTACGAGAGAGATCCACCTCCACCGGATCAAGGAGAGCATTTTACAAGCGGCTCTCAAGGAGATCTAAGGTGTACATCTCAAGAGAAGTATCTTCCACACTAGCACCTAGAGATCCCTTTGGCATGTCTAGAGATATGTGGAGCATGTGTAGATCACCACTGGAGTAATCCTACACTTGGATTCTATGACATAATGAAGGATCATAATAAATTGTGACCGAAAACATCAATGTAGAGAGCATTCCATCAAGATAATTCTTTTCTTTTTATTAAATTAATTATAACGAACATATGATGATCCTCTCTATTGTTCCATGAATCTCTTCCTTTCTTTAATTTTTCATTATATTCTAAATATCCATCATTTTATTATCCCAACGGATCTCATATTGATCATTTGCAGTGGAAAAATTAATGTTGGGTACACCCACCCATGTGCTTCCACTGCTCCCAGAACCTACAAGTGTTATCAGAGAGGTCATATCATTGATTATAATTATTTAGTTTTTCATTTATGATTTACAAATTTAATAATTTAGTTGTTTTAATTCAATTTAATCATTCTACAAATCTGAATTTCGAGATCCATTCCGCCTCTCTTGTTTCTTGTTCACCATACAAAATCAGATTTTTCTTATAATTTTTTGATTAAAATAAAATAGAGGATCTCACCCAGAGGTGCCAAACGTTCCCAGTCGTACTACACCAGAACACAAGTTGTGTATTTGATATTACATGCCGTGTAATCTCGGTTCAATGCATCATACTAGTTCCACAAACCAACTCGTGTTAATGGATCCTATATAAGTCTTTAAGATTTTGTGTGTTGAATAGGAACAGGTGGAACGTGGTTTCTAGAATACACACTGTGTGGCCCATTGAATACGGTGTGTAGTCCCTTCGGGTTTGGTTAAGACCGTGTACCCCATACATGAATTTCCTAGCTAGAAACCATGTTACACAGATAGTACATGGTGTGTGTATCACTGAACACACCGTGTACTCTGAAGATTTCTGAAGTACGTCTAAACGCCATATCCCCGAATGTGTACTTCGGATGGATAGTGAACAAAAGTACAAGGCGTGTAGTCAAAACTACACACTGTGTACTATTCCAAATTACACAGATTTATTAAGATTTGTTATTATATTATACAAACCCTTGGTATGTGTACCATAGTTTAGGCGTAATGTTGAGTCACAACACGTGATTGGTGTTTTATTTATATGTGTTTAATTTAACATTTGTGTATTGTTCATTTCTACTCATTGGGTAGTTATGAATGAGAATTCACCAAGTTGCCTCCAAGGTACAAGTTACGTAAAAAGATAATTTTAAATGAATTTATTTGTTTAAAATTACGATGGATGATAATCTCAAGGAAATTCATAAAAAAAGGTTTAAGATAAAAGGATTATTTAATTAATGCTAATGAATTGATTTGAGCATGATTTATCTTAAACAAGACTGATTAAATAATTGAATTCAATTTTATTAAGTGTAAATATCGTTGCATGTATGGATGATCATGAGATAGACCAAGACCTTTGTGTGTTAATTTTTTCTTTTAATTAATTTATTTAAATTAATTTTTTTGGACTACAAGATTTCTCCTCATTAATATGTAGGCCCTACGTGCCCAAGGATTCCTTTTATGTAAAACCCCATTTTCCCCCTCACCTGCGAGTAAGATAAATGCATATGTAATGGATAGAGCTCCCAAGCTAGTGGAGGTAACTCAAGTTAAGAGAAAAGGTTAAACCAATCCAAGGAGATACAAAGGTGAACATGTGGAAAGCTATAAACACGAACCCAAAAGGTTCAAAGTGTTTCTCCCCTAGGTCTTGGGTTAGTTTATCAATCACTAGATAAACTAACCAATTGAGGAAGCTCATGATCATACCATTTATTTTATTTCTATTAATTTTTTGGTTTACTTATTCTGGGTGGTTTATTATGATAACACAACTAATGAATTAAGCAAGAAAGCAAGATGGAAATAAAATAAGACTGAATTATGCATAAATATTATCTTAGACATGGTTAATCGCTTAAGTATATCACACTTAATATTAAAAAACATGTAAGAAAGATAATAAAATGGAAATTTACATATAAGGATAAAATCCATGAAAGAAATATTAAGTCAGTATAGCCATCCACAATCTTTGTTAGAATCAAACCATAGTTCAAAGTTCTTTACCAACCCTTATGGAGTGATTTCAATTATTGGGGAATTCTAAATCAAGGTTTTGGGTTTACTTGACATAGTTCACATCAAGGGTTGAATGCCATTGTAATGCCTCGACCCCAGTTACCCAGAGTCTGTGCATTGTTACGTAACATTGGCATGATCACAAAAGATCAAGTCTCGAAAGGCCGATTAGTTTAGTAGCCTTGGAAACACTAGATACATTCATAAATGGTACATTACATCATAAAGTGAAAAACTACAATAACATAGTCTCCATAGTCCACTCCCATATCCCCTTCATACTATCCTTGCAGGTCATCCATAAAATATTTCTTCACATCCTAGGAAAAATGAAACATTGAAAGGGGTGAGCTCAGATGCTCAGTAAGAAAAACAATATAGCGTAATCTTTCATAAATAAACATAAACATTTAAGGAAATGTATAACTAAAACAAAAGCCTTTTAAACTTGAACTTCAACATAATATGGAAAAATTCAAATTAGATAATTCCATTTACTTATTCGCAATGATATTCTACTGGTCGAATAATCACATGAAATATCAATAACAACTTTCATAATGATGGAATGCATAATGCTATACTATCATAACCATGTAGCCAAGGCCTCGTGCCAAGACTAAAAATACGATTTTGTCATGACCTCGTGCCAAGACACAAGTTTGTCTCATGAGACCTGCTGATGCATCGAGGAGCTATAGCGGGCTCCACTCGTCACTTATTAATTCCAATGCATTCCTCATATGAATAGGTTTAAACATATCATAAACAATAACATAATTGTATCACATAAAACATGCATAAAGGAAACATTACATTTCCACATTTCAATAAAAAGATATCAATAAAACACATTGATATAATAAAAACATTATCAAATCCATTTTCAATACCAAAATAAAATAAAATTAAAACATGGTATTTATTTTTCATTTAAAAAAAGTTATGGCTTGTAGAGGATGCCGAAACACAAATAATGGTCATGGCAGCAGAGAAGTCATTGTCCTCGTATACGTACGACAAAAAAACTTTACTTTTTGTCATTTAGTAAAATGCTTCATATAAAAATATTCATTTTGAATAAAAGTAAAAGGGGTTTATACACCGTATAAAAGAAATATGTGTATAAAAGAAAATATGTCTCAATGAAACGAGATTGAGACGAAGTCCCTTACAAAGAACATTTTTTTAAATAAAATAGATCTATTATGTTTATTCACTATAATTATACAAAAATAAAGTACAAATACAAGATAGGACATAATAATATCATGACATAATTTGAATGTAAGAGATTAACCCAAAGAATAGAAATTGGGTTAAGAAGTTACCTTACAAAGATCATTTTTTAAATAAAATAGATCTATTATGTGTATTCAATATAAGTACACATAAAGAATGTAAAAATACAAGGAAGGACACAATAATATCATGACATAATTTTAATGTAGGAGATTAACCCAAATAATAGAAATTGGGTGAAGAATCTCCCTTACAAAAATTCGATAGCCTAACGGCGCCACTTAAAACTTCCAAAAATGGATTGATGAGATCAAATAGGGTCTCTCATAATATTAACATAAAATTTAAAGAAAGAGGAATATAAAAGAACATCCCCCAACATAACAAAGAGGAGCTTAAAGGAATTGACATAAAGGAGAGTGCTTAAAAATAAAGAAAGAGGTTGGATCTCTTATGAAAATTCGGCAGCCTAACGACGCCAATAAAATCATCCAAAATGTATTGATGAGAGAAAATAGGGTCTCTCATCATATGAACATAAAAATTATAGTAATATTAACATAAAATAACATCCCAATAATAAGAAAGATTATCTTAAAAGGAATGACATAAAAGAGTGTACTTAAAAAGAAAGAGAGGGGTAGGTTCCCTTACCTCGTGTCCGAATTGACTCGATCGTTCTTTAACCTCATGGATAATAAACTAGAGTTAATTTATACTTGCTTAAGAATATTTTTCAAGTTAATTATTCCTATTATATAACTTATTAACATGTTATTAACATTATGTAATTTTTTAAGTTAATAATGGTCATTTTTTCGATCTATGGTATTTGAGTCAAAAATAAACTTCTTATAATTACAAGTTGTTCATGTGGTAAAATATCCATTACATTCAGAATTATATTCATGATTTATATATCATATATATCATATATATCCATTATATAATTGCCTTTATAATATTACATAACATATAGAGGTAATAAATGAAATGCACCATTCATAGAGACGGTAAGCCGTACGTACGCATGAACGCTACTTTCATTTCAATTTCGTATTTTAATGGAATGAAACATAATGATATAAAGTTATCTTATAATTCCATTATAATATCATATATTGTATAACTTACTCCATCCTTTATACGTCCCACATATGGCATTAACGATTCAAATCACTTTGAGGGGCGGTAGTCGGCACTTCCTCAAATGAAATTATCGCATTTGCACAACATGCAAAGCATAAAGATATGTTTTAAATGTAAAATACAGAAGCATAGAGAGGAAATAAATATAATATATATCATAAATAAATATAGTTCCATCATAATGGCCACCATGAGAGGTGGTAGGAGAAGATAGAACAATCATCGTTTCGTGAGGCAGTAATTCGCCATCCACGGAAACAGTATGTTCTTTAACCATTAGATAGAGGTTTGTGTAAGTTTACCTAGAATACTTATCATAAAAACATGATAGTATATTGAAGATACTGGTTTTGTTACAAAATAAAGTAATAAAAAGAGTTTAGGGGGTTGGAGAAGCAAAATAAATCAAAATAACATAAAAGAAGAAATTACCTTAAAATTGGGTAACTCTTTTTGATTTGAGCCAAAGGCTTTATTGGGAAGACATATGCCCAAAGTGAGGCTTCTAGGAGTAATAGAGGGAATTTGAGAGAGTATTTTGGCAGAGTTTTTCTGAGCCAAATGGCTTGGATGGTGTGAATAAGGTGGTAGTGGTGGGGGCCTTTTATAAGAGGAGAGGAGGGGCACTCTTGGAAAGTCATGAAATGTTACTTTATTATATAATGAGTTTCGGATTTTAAATGTCCCAAACTTATATATTTCGAGGATAAGGTGTTAAGGGTTCTACATATACTCATACAATAGGTTTTTGACAAGTGTAAGTCTTATATTTTACATTATCTTTTCATTTTATTTAAATCGTTAATTAATGAGGTAATCGCTACATCATCATTGTGTCATAAAAAATTTAATTTATTTAATGTCTAAAAATTATAAAAAAATATCATGATGTATGAAATATTTTTATATTTAAAATTAATATTTATAGTATAAAAGTTAACTTATATAACCCCATGTAATAATTGTTTTAGTAAAACAACACATGTCTGTGACAATTATATTTTTACTTTAAATAAAAAGTTATTAATGCCATTTTCTTACCCAAGTGGCTCCATGGGGTCCCCAAGTTGACACATGGATTGTCTTGGTCGTACATGACTCATACAATAATGGTAGTACAAGTTTAAGGGTATTTTCATATTTTTATAATATCATTTTTACCTTAAATTTCACTAATTACCTTTAATCGCGATTAATAAAACTTAAAAGTTACTATTCACCAAAAAATTATTTTAATCCCATTGAAGCACATTTCACTTCCTAATGAAAACCATGTATGTTTGATTTTTGAAAATAAAATCACAGAAGTTGTAATGTTTCATTTAAATGAAAAATTAGTTTTTTAACTACCACTTAGTGGTTTCACTATTCATCAAAAATCGAAGTTTTTCAGAACAACACAAAAAATTAACCTTAAGCTATATTTGATATTCCTAATTAAAAATTGATTTATATTTTAAAAAATTCAAAACATATAAGTTGAATTAATTAATTTAATAATTAATTCTCACTGTCACAACAAATAGTGTGTTTTTAAGAAAGAATATCAATCAAAAGATTGACAATTGTTTATGTCCAATTTCAAAGTGAAATTAATTCTAATGACCTCCATTGGATAAAATGGTAAAAATATATTCTAATTAAACTTTATAACCACTCAATTTTTTAATTTATAACTATAAATTATATTCATTAAAAAATTTGTTTTTAAGTATTTTTCACTTTTCATCAAAAATTGGAAGCTCTCAGAAAAATTCCAAAAATTCAACATAGGATAATTTCGATATTCCGAATCCAAAAATGAAGTCCATTTTGAATTATAAAATTTATATAATTTCAAAAAGTGGGTATTACTATTCATAACTGCTACTTTTATTGGTTGCGGTGTGTTAGAACTCAAGGTTGCATACAACACACGCTGCTCTATTATTCAAAGAGGAGCGTAACATAGAAGCTTGGGGTGTTACATTCTCCCATCCTTCAATAAATTTCTTCCTCGCAGTTTAAATTTTTTCTTTGAAAATAAAAGGTTGAAAATAGAAAATACCTTCGTGGAAAACCCACATCGAAAAAAAGTTTAATGAAAATATAACTTTAAAAGAATGAAAGAGAAGTACAAAGGTCACCCGAGATAGGCCATACTAGGATTCTATGAAAATATGTATATAGAGGAAAAACAAACCATCAAGGTCTGATGGAGAGTTGTATAAAACAGGATTAGGAGAAAGTTAACTACAAGAAAATCACAAACTTGTGATTGGTTAAACGGTTATTGATTCCCCAATTGGAAAATTTAACCGACAACAATTTTTTTTAAGTTACCTTTCATAAAGTTGAGAAATTTATTTAGGAGATTTACTAAGAACATAAGGAAATATACTTACTTGTCATGTAGACTTTCATTCTTTAATAAATTTTTACCAAAAACCAATCTTTCACTCCAAAAGGTAATAGAACTCAAAAATATTCTATTTATCATAATTGTATAAGGTTCCAAAGATTAACACATACCATTTAGATTAGGAAAACTTTTTTTTAATAACGAGGGACTTCATGTAGGCTAGTGGTAGGTAATAAAGGTATGTCGCACTATGGTTGTGGGTTCGATTCCTACAGCTTTTTCCGACGCGATGGGTTATCCCCCGACCTGCAGGTTGTCCTTTTCCTAAAACTATAGTATTATAATATTCCAAAAAAATAATATTCATAAATGTTTTAACCTTAAAAAATACTATCCAAAGTTCAACTTAATCCATTCCAACCTTTATAGTTATCCAAAATACCTACGTCCAAACTTTCTCTAAAAGGTCTCTAAATTCCAAAATCAATTGTATCATCAGATTCCTCAAACAAAGTAAAGTTTCTCTTATTGTCACATATAAAAATATGATTACCTTCATCATATTAAAAACTTAATAGAAACAACAAGTACTGCTGTATAATCCTTATATATATCACGTTATTCTTATAACCATAATATAGTTCATGATTCCAAAAACACAAATACAATAATTATTCAACTTCATCTATAGTAACAGCATAAGCTTGGACTTGGTCCCTTGGACTTTTCTGAGGTATGTTTCCTTGGAGCTTAGGGCATTCATTTGCATAATACCCTATTTCTCTACAATTGTAGCATTCAATATTGACAGCCTCTTTCTTTCCTTTGCAATCACGAGCCTAGTGACCTTTTTCTCCACATTTATAACAAACTCTCATTCCTTTCAGGCAAGTACCGAGATGATTCTTCCCACAATTATCACATAATGGAAAATCCTTCCTTCCCTTTTTCCCTTTATCTGTATCTTGTTCCACCATTCTCTTCTTCTCTTGATTTACTTTATGGTCATAAGATTTAGAGAATTCCTTTTATGTCTTGATAGCACATGAGACAATATCTTCGTACGACGAGAAGGTTTGTGAGACTAATGCTTGATAGAGAAATTGTTTTAACCCATCCAAGAAACGATCAATCTTACTTCTTGGGTTACATATATAATCTGGAGCATGCCTCGCTAACCTTGTAAAGTTAGCCACATACATTGCGACATTCTCATCCTCCTTCTGCCTCAGACTTAGAAATTGCCTTTCCATATCTTCTCGCTGGTCATGTGGAAAGTATTTTTCTAAGAAAATTTCCTTAAACTCCCTCCATTCCATACATGATACTTCTTCATCTTCCTTTTTGTTTTGAATCAGTGACCACCATTGATCGGCATCTCCCATGAGGCAGTAAACTGCCATGACAACTTTCTCCCTTTCACTACTCCCCAAGGCGTGGAATATTTTCTCTAAGGAGTTTATCCATTTCTCAGCTACTAAAGGATTTGTAGCCCCATTAAATGTTGTCATTTTTTGCATAATGAAACGATCTAACATTGATCCTCCATGTTGCGGATCAGGGTGCTTCATACGAGTAAGGTTATTATTCATAACCAGAGTGAGTTGTCCCAGTATGGTGATAAGTTGATCAGAACCAGTTGTATCTCCAACTCCACTATAATTATCTTGAGAAGGAGGTAAATCCCTACATGGAGTTCATGCATTGATATGGTTTCCATTCCTCCCACTAGGCACCATTTCTAAACAATGGCATAATCTAGATTTATTTATGAATCATAATACATAATTACAAACATGCAAAACACTTAACAAAAATTGAACTATTTATGGATATAATCCATAATAATAATAAAAAATACTTTGAGTATGTAAATACTCATAACCCTTCATAGTAGTTTGTAAATAAAATGATAATTATCCTAAGCATATCCCCCAGGAGTGTCGTAACCAAGAGTGCAGCAAGGCCCGTTGTCGTGCACAAGTTCCCGTTCGAGTCTAGCTCAAAGCGGTGTTTTCGGTTTTTACCCCTAGGTACATCTATGCCAGAGTCGCATCTACCTGCTCGTATCCAGACAGTGATGTATTGCTCAGAAAACTCACAAAATATCTATAATACCAAAATTCAAGGAAGTTCTTCTATACTAATCCTCAAATTCTATCTTTGGGCTATGTGCTCTAATCAGAGTTTATCTAAATCTAGCTTCCAAAGTTAGTACAAAACTGCCTCTGATACCAATTGTAATGCCTCGAACCCAGTTACCCAAAGTCGGTGCATTATTATGTAACATTGTCATGATCACAAAAGATCAAGTCTCGAAAGACCGATTATTTTAGTAGCCTTGGAAACACTAGATACATTCATAAATGGTACATTACATCATAAAGTGAAAAACTACAATAACATAGTCTCCATAGTCCACTCCCATATCCCCTTCATACTATCCCTACAGGTCAATCCTAAAATATTTCTTCACATCCTAGGAAAAATAAAACATTGAAAGGGGTGAGCTCAGATTCTCAGTAAGGATAACAATATAGAAAAAGATTTCATAAAAAAACATAAACATTTAAGGCAACGTATAACTAAAAGAAAGTCTTTTAAACTTGAACTTGAACATAATATGGAAAAAGTAAAATGAGATAATTCCATTTACTTATTCACATGGATATTCTACTAGTCAAATAATCACATGCAATATCAATAACCACTTTTATAATGATGTAATGAATAATGCTAGACTATCATAACCACGTAGCCAAGTCCTCGTGCCAAGACTACAAATAAGATTTTTTCAAGGCCTCGTTCCAAGACACTAGTTTGTCTCATGAGACCTGCTGATTCATCAAGGAGCTATAGCGGGCTCCACCCGTCACTTATTAAGTCCAATTCATTCCTCATATGAACAGGTTTAAACATATCATAGACCATAACATAATCGTATCCCATAAAACATGCATAAAGGAAACATAAAATTTCCTCATTTCAATAAAAAGATATCAATACAACACATTGATATAATAAAAACATTATCAAAACCATTTTCAATACCAAAATAAAAGAAAATTAAAACTTGGTTTGTATTTTTCATTTAAAAAATGTTATGGCTTGTAGAGGACGTCGAAACACAAATAATGGTCACGGCGGCGGAGAAGTCGTTGTCGCTGCATACGTATGACAAAAAAACATTCCTTTTTGTCATTTAGTAAAATTCTTTGTATAAAAATATTCCTTTTGAATAAACGTAAAAGTCAAAGGGGTTTATACAACATATAAAGGAAAGTTGTGTATAAAACAAAATATTCCTCAATGAAAAGAGATTGAGATGAAGTCCCTTACAAAGAACATTTTTTTAAATAAAATAGATCCATTATGTGTATTCACTATAAGTACACATAAAGAAATTACAAATACAAGATAGGACATAATAATATCATGACATAATTTGAAAGTAGGAGATTAACCCAAAGAATGGAAATTGGGTTAAAAAGTTCCCTTACAAAGATCATTTTTTAAATAAAATAGATCTATTATGTGTATTAACTATATGTACACATAAATAATTTACAAATAAAAGGTAGTACATAATAATATCAGGACATAATTTGGAAGTAGGAGATTAACCCAAATAATAGAAATTGGGTGAAGATGTTCCCTTACAAAAATTCGACAGCCTAACGGCGCCGCATAAAAATTCGAAAAATGGATTGATGAGATCAAATAGGGTATCTCATCATATTAAAATAAAATTTACAGCAATAGTAATATAAAATAACATCCCCCAACATAACAAATAAGAGCTTAAATTAATTGACATAAAAGAGAGTGCTTAAAAAGAAAGAGAGAGGTTGGATCTCTTACGAAAATTCGGCAGCCTAACGGCGCTAATCAAATCTTCCAAAATGGATTAATGAGAGAAAATAGGGTCTATCATCATATGAACATAAAAGGTATAGTAAGAGTAATATAAAAGAACATCCCAATCATAAGAAATATGAGCTTAAAAGAAATGACATAAAAGAGTGTACTTAAAAAGAAAGAGAGGGGTAGGTTCCCTTACCTCGTGTCCGACTTGACTCGATCATTCTTTATCCTCCTGGATAATAAACTAGAGTTAATTTATACATGATTAAGAAAAATTTTCAAGTTCATTATTCTTATTATATCACTTATTACCATGTTATGAACATTATGTAATTATTTATGTTAATAACAGTCGTTTTTTTGATCTTTGGTACTTGAGTCAAAAATAAACTTCTTATAATTACAAGTTGTTCATGTTGTAAAATATCCATTACATCCAGAATTATATTCATGATGTAGATATCATATATATCATATATATCGATTATATACTTGCCTTAATAATATTACATAACATTTAGAGGTAAGATATGAAATGCACCGTTCATGGAGACGGTAAGTCGTACGTACGCATGAACGCTACTTTCATTTCTATTTCATATTTTAATGGAATGAAACATAATGATATAAAGTTATATTATAATTCTAGTACAATATCATATATTATATCATTTACTCCATCCTTTATATGTCCCACATATGGCATTAACGATTCAAATCACTTTGAGGGGGCGGTAGTCCGTACTTCCTCAAATTAAATTATCGCATTTTCACAACATGCAAAGCATAAAGATATGTTTTAAATGTAAAATACAGAAGTATAGAGAGGAAATAAATATAATATATATCATAAATAAATATATTTCCATCATAATGGCCACCATGAGAGGTGGTAGGAGAAGATAGAACAATCATCGTTTCGTGAGGCAGTAATTCACCATCCACAGAAACAGTATGTTCTTTAACCATTACACGGAGGTGTGTATAAGTGTAGCTCTAATACTTATCATAAAAAAATCCTAGTATATTTAATATACTGTTTTTGTTACAAAATAAAGGAATAAAAAGAGTTTAGGGGGTTGGAGAAGCAAAATAAAACAAAAGAACATAAAATAAGACATTACCTTAAAATCAGGTAACTTTTTTTGATTTGAGCCAATGGATTCCTTGGGAAGACTTATGCCCAAAGTGAGGCTTCTAGGATTAAGAGAGGGATGTTTAGAGAGTATTTGGGTAGAGTTTGGAAGATCCAAATGGCTTGGAATGTGTGAATAAGTTGGTAGTGGTGGGGGCCTTTTATTGGAGGAGAGGAGGGGCACTCTTGGAAAGTCATGAAATGTTACTTTATTATATAATGAGTTTCGGATTTTAGAAGTCCCACACTTATATATATCAAGGATAAGGTTATAAGGGTTATAAATATACTCATCCAATAGTTTTTTGACAACTGTAAGCCTTATATTTTACATTATTTTTTCATTTTATTTAAATCGTTAATTAATGAGGTAATCGCTAAATCATCATGGTGTCATAAGAAATTTAATTTATTTAATGTCTAAAAATTATAAAAAAAATATCATGATGTAGGAAATAGTTTTACCTTTCCAATTAATATTTATAGTTGAAAATTTAACTTGTATAACCTCATTTAATAATTGTTTTAGTAAAACAACACATGTTTGTGACAATTATATTTTTACTTTAAATAAAAAGTTATTAATGTCATTTTCTTACCCAAGTGGATCCATGGGGTCCCCAAGTTGACCCATGGATTTTATTGGTCGGTCATGACTCATAAAATAAGGGTAGGACAAGTGTAAGGGTATTTTCATATTTTTATAATATCATTTTTACCTTAAATTTCACTAATTACATTTAATCGCGATTAATAAAACATAAAAGTTACTATTCACCAAAAAATTAATTTAATCCCATTGAACCACATTTTACTTCCTAATGAAAACGATGTATGTCAGATTTTTGAAAATCAAATCACAGAAGTGGTAATGTTTCATTTAAAAGAAAAATTAGTTTTTTAACTACAACTTAGTGGTTTCACTATTCATCAAAAATTGAAGTTTTTCAGAACAAAACCAAAATTAACCCTAAGATATATTTGATATTCCTAATTAAAAAATGATGTGTATTTTAAAAAATTAAAAACATATAAGTTTAATTAATTTAATAATTAATTCCCGCTTTCACAACAAATAGCGTGTTTTTAAGAAAGAATATCAATCAAAAGATGGATAATTGTTTATGTCCAATTTCAAAGTGAAATTAATTCTAATGACCGCCATTGGATAAAATGGTAAAAATATATTCTAATTAAACTTTATAACCACTCAATTATATAATTTATTGCTATAAATTATTTTGATTAAAAAAGTTGTTTTTAAGTATTTTTCACTATTCATCAAAAATTTGAAGTTCTCATAAAAATACCCAAAATTCAACATAGGATAATTTCGATATTCTAAATCCAAAAATGAAGTCAATTTTGAATTATAAAATGTATATAATTTCAAAAGGTGGGTATTAATATTCATAACTACTACTTTTATTGGTCGCGGTGTGTTAGAACTCGAGGTTGCGTACAACACACGCTGCTCTATTATTCAAAGTGGAGCGTACCATGGAAGGTTGGGGTGTTACAGCCATAGTAGGACATGGTGTAACCAATAGGAAAATGTTGAGTAAATCCCAAAATAAAAGCATTTCAGGATTGGGGAGTCCACTCAATGGATCACGGAGCTGCGAGTTGATGTAGTTGGCATTTGGAATTCCTGCCTTAAACCCTTCAAGTTTCTTGACCAACCCTATTTGGGGTAATTCAAAGGAAAATATGGATCTTTTACACTAGAATATTTTCGAAACATAATATTTTGATGTCAATGGTGAGGGAAATTGAATTTTGATAAAATAGTGGGAGACTGATAAGTATTAATTTATTTATTTATCTCATTTTTATCATGATTAAGTACTAACCCTTTTATCCTCTAAATTTTTAGAAAATACAAGAAAAGTGACTTCAAACATATCATTGCAAACCATACCCGAGAAGGAAAACTTTCTCATGAGCACCAATTTCTAGGAATGGAAGAGGCGTTTACGCGTCATCCTTCGCCATGAGAGGAAATTGTATGTGTTGGAAGAGACTATTCCATTTGCACCTAGAAAAGAGGCCAGTGATGAGAAGCTATATATAAATATGAAACATATGGATGGTGCCAAAGATGTCAATTTTTTTTGATATCATTCATGTTTAATGATCTCTTAAAGAAACATGAAAACATGGATGCATATAACATGATGTCTCACCTTAAGTATCTCTATCAAGTGAAGGTGACACAGGAGAGATATGAGATCTCCAATTTATTGTTCTCAACTATTCTTGGAGATTATGCGTAAGCTGGGACTTATGTGGTCAAGCTTATTGGAAACATTGAACTCCTAAACATATTAGGGATTATGTTACTGGATGAGTTGCATATAGATATCATCCTATCATCACTCCACAAGACCTTCTCAAGCTTTATTGTCAACTACAACATGATAGACAATGAGAAGATTCTATCATAACTTTTGATTTTAATTCTCCAGGTAGATAAGGACACGAGGCGTGACAAACCCACAATTCTTATTATGAGTAAAAAAAGGAAAGACAAATAAAATGGTCCAAGGATTCATAAATGATCTGAAGCCCCTAAGTACCCAACAAGGAGAAGATCCAAGGGAAGTGAAAATAATGGGATGCGTTATGTTTTTCATGTGGCAAGCTAGGCCACTGGAAGAGGAACTGCACCCAAAATCTTGGGGACACAAAAGGTGTGTTTGTTATTGAGTGTAATATTTCCATTTCTACACATTGGGTATTAGATACAACTTTTGTGGATCACATTTGTATTTAAATGCAAGAACCAAGTATATTTATAAATATTTCTAGAAGAGCGGTGGATCTTCGAGCTGCCAATGGAATGTGGATAGTTGCATTAGCCATTGGAAATTACTATCTCTCATTGATATCTGGAATGATTTTTGTTTTACATAACTATTATTATGTGTCTATTGTTACCAAGAACATGATTTTTGAATCATTTTTGTATATGGATTTATTTATTTTCAAGTTTTTATATAAGGGTTGTTTATTTTAAAAGAAAAATGTATGATTTGGTACGGTGCATTTAAATAATGGTTTGTATGTATTAAATTATGAAAACCAAGTGTTGGAAAACAATAATGAATCAAACTCACATGAATCATACATCACCCAATTGTGGCATCATTGTATCATTCATGT
Organism: Viscum album; assembly: GCA_963277665.1. Classification (NCBI taxonomy): domain Eukaryota; kingdom Viridiplantae; phylum Streptophyta; class Magnoliopsida; order Santalales; family Viscaceae; genus Viscum; species Viscum album. The sequence continues at coordinate 1,243,229,470 of OY728146.1, read as the reverse complement.
TAATGAGAAGTGATTTAAAAATCTCTACCAAGATGTTTATTTAGACTCTACTGAGCTAAAAACACTTGATATATGTCACACTTGTTTACTAGGTAAAATGGATAAGCCCCCTTTCGGTGGACAAGGTGAAAGGGCCACCGAGATTCTAGGATTTGTGCACACAGAAGTTTGTGGACTATTTCCAGTAGAATCTACAGGTGGATATTATTACTTCATTACTTTTACTGATGATTTGATTAGATATGTCTATGTCTACTTAATGAGGTATAAGTCATATTTCTTAGAGAAATATAAGTAATTCAATAATGAAGTAGAGAATCAGCTTGGAAAGAAGATAAATAAACTTTGATCGGATAAGGGTGGAGAATATATGAACTAAGAGTCCATCGATCTTCAAAGGGACTATGGGATTTTATCTCTGATCACTCCTCCTTATAAACCATAGTTGAATGGTGATAGTGAGAGGAGGAACCACACCTTTTTGGACATGGTGAGGTCGATGATGAGTCATGATGGTCTTCCATTAACCTTTTGGGGATATTCATTACAAAATACAACATACACATTAAACTGAGTACCAACTAAGGAGAAAAATGGAATTCCCTACGAGTTATGGAATAGAAAAAACCCCATTTTTTCACACACACGTGTATGGGGATGTGAGGCATTTGTTAAGGCATTCTCAAGCAACAAACTAGCCCCCTGGGGCACGAGGTGTATCTTTAAAGTATATCCCAAGGAAAAGAAAGGATATTTCGTATATAACCCCTCAAACAAGAAAGGTATTGTTGCCAGACATGCTGTCTTTCTTGAGAGGGATAACATCCTCAAAAAGTATTGTGGGAGCAAGATTGACTTCGATGAAGTTGATGATCAACATACACTGGAGTTGGTATAGGAACACGTTCAACACATCTTCGGGGGAGTGGTTCAAGAAACATAAGTACCGCATAGGAGCTCATGTGGGGTAAGGGAACTAGAGAGATATGGTTTCCTAGTCACCGAGGAGGGTGAATAATTATTATTGGACAATGGTGAAATTCTATCCTACAAAGAAGTAATATAAAGCATAGAAGTTGCTAGATGGATTGAAGCTATGAATTCTAAGATTGATTCCATGTATCAGAACCAAGTCTGGGTTCTAGTAGATGAGCCAATTGATGTAAATCCAGTTTGATGACAATGGGTATTTAAGAGAAAGTTGGACATGGAAGGTCAAGTTATCACCTACAAAGCAAGGCTAGTGGCTAAAGGATTCAGACAACGTCAAGGAATTTACTATGATGAAACATTATTTCTCGTTGAAATGTTTAAATCCATAAGAATCATACTTTTCAAAGAAACTTACCATGACTATGAGATTTGGAAGATGGATGTCAAAACAACACTCATTAATAGGAACCTTTATAAAGATGTCTGTATGACTCAACTAGAATGGTTTCTGACCCCAGGTTAATACGCACGGGTTTGCAAGTTGTATAAATCCATTTATGGATTAAATAAAGCATCCGGGTCAGGGAGAATTCAATTTGATAAATCCATAAAATAATTTTTTTTAATTAATAATTAATGTGAACCATGTGTTTATAAGAGGTTTATGGGAATGCGGTCGTTGTCTTAGTAGTATATGTTGATGAGATATTACTTATTAGAAATGATGTACCAGTCTTATAGTCAATTATGGAATAGTTGAAAAATTGTTTCTCCACGAAGGACTTGGGTGAAGCAGCATACATTCTAGGGATCAAGATCTTTCATGGTAGATCCAAGAGGATTATTGGACTAAGTCAGGGTTCATACATTGATCAGAAACTAAAGAGATTTATTTTGGAACAATCCAAGAGGGGATTGGTTCTAGTGTCACATGGCCTACATCTTTCAAAAAAATGCATCCTTAGACACACCAGGAGAAATATAGAATGAGTAGGATCCCATACTCTTTGGCTATAGGATCCATCATGTATGCCTTTTTATATATTGGGATTGATGTTGTCTATGCACTGATCATGGTAGGAATATATTGAGCAGATTCAGTAGAATAGCATTGGACTGTTGTTAAGACTATCCTTAAGTATCTACGAAAAACTAAGGATGTGTTCCTAGTGTATGGAGGAGACAAGAAGCTTGTCATCATAGGTTATGTTGATGCTAGTTTTCAGAGAGATCAGAACAATTTGAAGTCACAATATGGATATGTTTTCAATATCAATGGAGGAATTGTAAGCTGGAAGAGTACAAAGAAAACAGTTGCCACTAATTGTACAGTGGAGTCCGAATATATAGTGGCTTATGATGTAGCCGAAGGAAGTCATTTGAATTCAGAACTTTGTCCAGGATATGGATGTGGTTCCTACTAGTAAAGATCCTATCACATTGTGTTGTGATAAAACTACAGCAGTGGCTCTTGAAAAAGAACCAAGGCCACATAAACGGACAAAGAACATACTCCATAAGTATCACCTCTTGATATATTTCTATCAAAGGGGTGAAGTTGTAGTGAGAAGAGTGTCCATAGAAGAGAATGTGTCAGACCCCATAAATAAAGGCCTATCTCAGCAGAATCATGAATATCATGTGAGAGCTAGCAGGTTAATGGTTCATAGTAGTTGGCTCTAGTCTAAGTGGGAGTCTATTGGAGTTTGTGTCCTTGAACCAATTACTTTTTACTTTATTCATTAATAAATACCTTATCACATCATGATTGTTCTTCTATATCATAATGAATGTGATAATGTCCATAGGATAGTTGTTGAATTAAAGGGTCATAGCGGATCCCTGCTTTGATGGGAACCTGGAAGTGCCATAACATTGTTCTTGAATATAGGTTCAAGGACCGGATGTTGTTAGTTGATGGAAATAAATAATACAGACCATTAGGGCTGAGGAATCATAAAACTTTGAGGCACCATCTCATGGTGTGCGCCCTTGGTAATATCTAAGAGGATATTATGAGAACGAGACCCACCTGCTGGAAATCCACATTTCATAGTGTCATTGGATGTTTCTATCTGCAGACGAGTGTATTGGTCCTTATAATTTAAGATTATTATTAATGGGCATTACAACTTGTGCACTTAGATATATTGATGAAAACCGTGATGACACACAATTTTCAGTTAGGTAGGATATGTTGGGTGCATCATGAGTAATAAAACATTAATAGATAATGCGAGAAAGGATGTGTCCCTTCTGTTTTCATAACGGAACTAGATATCGCAGGCCCTTTTATAGAATTGATATTGCCAAAATAAATTCATGGACATGGTAACGAATGGGAAAGTTCAGTTCTGAAATTTAAAATAAATATTAATCAAGCACATGGGTTGATGGCACTAGCATGCAACCCACTTGATTCGGGATATCAAGACAAAGGGATTACATTACATAGTAAGAATTTGTAGGAGGTTCTACGTCATTGCAGTGTTATCTACTTTCTCTTTGGGTGCATTGGCATGTTGCTAGATTCTAACCTTGGACTTTAGGTAGGCTCCACCTAATTCCATTGAGAACGATGACTAGAGGGTCTCACACTAAGTGTTTCCAAGTATCTCAGTAAGATACTAATTTAACAAGTTGAATAAAGATTATTTTCGATTGTGGTTTAAAAATTATTCAAGGATGCCTGATCACATTTATTTCGACCCTAGTTATTTGAGAGAATATGCTTTCAGAGAAATAATCTAGTTATTAGTGAGTAATGAATTGATATTTATTTGAGAAATAAATAACCATTATTCAATTTATAATAAAAATGGTGGAGGAAATAAAGAAATGGAAATGTAAACAACATGTATATTAATATACATGGTGTGTAGTTTTTTTGGGGATTTGTGAGAAATAATATTATTTATTTAATTAAATAATATTAAGTGTAATTTTATAGGTGCATGTAAAGTAATAATAATATTCAACTGTTATTATTAATCATGGGGTATTACTAAGAATTAAATTAAATGAGTAAATTTTTTCGGGTAATTAATTAATTTTATTATTCTATGTAATTAAATATCCCAATTATATAATTCTCATTAGCCTAACCGTTTTTTGGGGTTCTGCACAACGGATCTAGATAAAGCTCTCAATCCAAGAGAGAATTTATTTTCTTCCAAGAATGCTCTCAAGCTACGAGATAGATCCTCCTCCACTGGATCAAGGAGAGCATTTTTCAAGAGGCTCTCAAGGCGATCTAAGGCGGACATCACAAGTGAAGTCTCTTTTATGCTAGCACCTAGAGATCCCTTCAATGACATCTAGAGAGACTTGGATCACATGGGGATAACGACTAGGGTAATTATTCAATTGGATTTAAGGACACAATGATAAATCTCATAATATCATGACAGGAAACATCAATGAAGAGATAATTCCATCAGGGTAATTCAGGTCTTTTAATTAAATTAATTACAACCAACATATCATGATCCTCTCTATGGTTCCAAGACTCTGTTCCTTTCTTTCATTCTTCATTCTATTCCAAATATCTGGTGTTTTATTATCGTGACGGATCATGGATTGATCATTGTTAATAGAAAAATAAACGTTGGGTATACCCACCCAAGTGCTTCTGCTGCAGCTGGAACCTACACGTTTGAGGCCTTGTGGAAACACATCTCGGGGCACCAGTACGTGGATTCCAGGTTGGAGACATTGCAAAGTGGTATTAGAGTAGGTATTTCCTATGACTTACTATTTGGGAGTGGTAGAAGGGAGACTAAGATGTTTAAAGTCTTAGAAATGAGCTCCTAATTGGGAATAGCTAACCCATGTATGGGGGGAAACCCAAGTGACCAGGTTGGGAATTTTTTTCTTGATATGTTTTTGTACTATTGAATGATATTTAACAATTGAGTGATTGAACTTGTTGGGTGATGTGACTATTTTGTGATATTTTTTCGTGGCTAAAACACCATAAGGTTAGTCAATCATGAATCATTTTAGGAATGTAAAGATATAGAAGGCATGCATATTTATAGGCACACATGGGATGGGTGTGGGGAATACAGAGTAGAATTAAATTCACTTTCATATAAAATTAAAGAAAATGTTTTCCAATAAAGATGATTCAAATGGTTTAATAAAACATAAGTAAAGGAAATTTCAAAGAGTTATTCATAATGAATGGTGTAAATTAGATAAACTATTCATTATAACTAGTGGTTAATTGGGAAATGTGACTAAGAAGGAGGAATTACAATATTAATGAAGAAATGGTTATAAAAATGTATCTAATGAATGACTTGTGACTATATATATTTGTTTAAACAATGTTCATCATGTCCCACGGTTGGGATGGTATAGGGTGGTGCTAAATGCATGGCGATGTCTATTGAGAGAGTTTAGGTAAAATGGTTTATATATTCCTAGTAAAGGTATTTATTTTATATATATATAATGAAATCCTTATCTATGTGATCAGATATGTGTTCTTGGAATTTTGGGAAGATGCCACAACAATATCATGTGCTAGTTGGGAGATAATAGGATGTCACCAAGAGCATTCATCTGAAGGTGGAGTATGAGAAATTGGTGATTCAGGGTAACATGGGAGAAGAGAAGTTCAAAGAGAACATCGATTGATTTATTCAAATGATGGAATAGGACATAGGGCAGGTGGTTCTGAGTATGTTTGATCTGACAAGGATGTTTTAGCTGGAACATCCAATGACTTTTGTAGTTGAGGGTGGAACTAATGGAGCTGAGTTCTTGATAGAACCCATAAAAATGATTCTGGATCACTTAAGGACTCTTATATATAAAAGATTTAAGTTTGAAACATATATTTTTTCAGTTTAGTGAAAGCACTAGTGGGTTGTTTTGGTTCATACCTAGTAGGCTGATGGTATGTTTTGGATGGATTTCCAAGAAAATATTTTTGAACATTTCAATCCGAATATGTTGATGTAAAGGAAGGCTGTAGAATTTATGAGGTTGAACTAGGTGTATATGTTAATGATGTAGTATGAAATTCATTTCAACGACTTGAAATATTTTTTCTAGCCTTGGTAGGTGATGGGCAATCCCTGGGGATACATTTCCATGATAGAGTCCAACATGAGATCAAGTCCCTTGTGAATTTTATAGTTCTGAAGATGGTTGTTATGGTAGTGGATAAAGATCTTATTTTATAAGGTAACATTAAAGATAAATCTAGTGGAAGAAATTCAATTTTAGTTGTGATACCTAGTGGTGTAGCATCCGATGGTAGGAATCATCTTTTAGAGAGTTTACACCAGGGTCATAGTGGATAGGGTAGTTAGAAAAAACATCTAGCCTCACAAATTAGTGATTGTGTTTTCTGCTATTAGTGAAACAGGGTCGGACACATGTACAGTCAGTGGTTCTTCCCACCAGTCGAGTGGTAAGCATGAGCCATAATGAAACATTTTTAGAGGTTTTGTAGGAACACTCAACATTCTAGTAATGAGGGAGGCCTAAAGATGGTGTCGAGTACAAAAAGGGAGTTAGTCACCCCATATCAAGAATGAATTTGGAGCTCTATGGGCCATACCTATAGAGGTAGAGGGTATGTTACTCCAGGGTGTGAGAGTTCATATATATATAGGGCAGTTCCACTCCAGGAATTTAGATTGGGGACTACGGTAGAGGGCATTCTTAGCTTTATGCATTTCAGCCTCCACCTAGAGCTAGCAAGGCTGGTCCATTGATTGTTCAAGTTTTGATTCTTGTTTCTTCCATGCATGCAACTACATTATTCGATATAGATACCTCAAATTATTTTATTTTTATTCAGTTTTTTGGTTTTTTTTGGCATATCATTTTACTGTATGTGTGGGGTTTTGTTGATTGATACACCATTAGGGATGTGAACATAAAATATTTGGTAGTGTAATGGGTGTGCTATTGAAGTTGGTGGGTATGTCTTCCTTTGGTACTTTTTTTGTGCTTGATATGCCTATTTTTTATCTAATTTTGTGTATAGATTGGTTAGTGTTGTACCAAGACCATATTTTACTTTAACATCATTGGTTGATGTTCATGTGGAATTAGGGAGACACTTATGTCCATATCGATGAATGTAATGTTTGAGTATGTGGTTCCAAGAAGATTTAACAGTAAATAGATGAACTCATAGCCCATGTGGCCAGTCTCATGCTTGATTATGGGGGAGTAAGGCACAATTCCATTACTATAGTGGTGGATTTCCTTTAGTATTTGTTTCTTGATGACTTCATAGGGCTACTTATAGAGGGAGACATTTATTTCATGATATAATTCTACCAGTAGCAGAACCATTTTCCATTCCTTCGTATATAATTGAATCGTAAGAAATCAAAGATATTAAAACCCCATTGGAGGAATGAGATAATGATGGTTTTATTCATCTAATTACATCACCTGGAAGATCCCCACTTCTATTTTCCATGAATTTTAATAGATCTTTGTAGTTGTGTGTTGTTTATAAGAAGTAGAATTAGATGGTGGTTATAAAAATAAACCATCTTCTAATAATTGATGATCTTTTTTACCAGATGAGGAGTTCTTTAGTATTTTTTAATATTAATCTGAGATCAGAGTACCATTAACTTTGGATGGGGCCTTCTGATATACCATAGACTATAATCAAAAGTATTTATGGGTTTTATGATTTTTTTCGTTAGGCCATTCAGGTTGATTAGTGTACTAGTAGTGTTCATTTCCCTAATGAACCAAATACTTTACCCTTATCTAGGCTATTTTTTAGTTTTCTTTGTTGATGGAATCTTACTATTATATTAAACTATTTATGTTCATGAAAAACATCTTGACATCATCTTGATTACACTAAGAGAGCATAGGATATACTCTAAGATATCCAATATTCATTTTTTGATCAATGAGGTTTATCTAAAGGGTCATATTATCTTTGAGGAAGCTGTGAAAATTCACTCAAAAGAAGTTAAATCGGTTTTATATTAGGAACATCATAAGAATGCTTCGTATGTATGAATTTTTTTTGGAATTGGTGGGAAATAACAGCAGGTTGATAAAATAATTTTCTCATTATTAAGTGACACTCCCAGGGTTAACCAAGAAGGAAACCATGTTTGAGTGGTTTGGGGTGTGTGAGAATGAATTTTAGAAGTTAAAGAAGTGGCTAAAGACCATGCTAATTCTGATCTTTCCCAATCCATTAAAGGGGAGTACCTTGTTTTGTGATGCATTTTCTGTTTCTTTTGAGCTGTTGTTGATGCAGGATGACTTGTTATCCATGTATGTTTCGCAATAGCTAAGTATCATGGATGAAATTACCACACCCATCATATTGAGTTGGCTATAGTGGTATACAATTTTATGTTTTGGTGGAAGTACATATTAGGGGAATATTTTTTTGTGTATACCAATAATAAAGGATTAATGTACATAAACACTTAGCATGATTGAAATCTTCATCAATGCGTATGGGTTGATTACATGAAATCATTTATCTTTGAGATGGTTTACATACTAATAAAGGGAAATAGTGTTGCATATGCTTTGAGTTGAAAGACTCAAAATAATGGGGTTCCGAAATTATGTTCGGAGTGGAAAATGATGGCGTTGTTTGCTGAGATATATCTTGAGGTGCAACATAGCTATGGGAAGACGACCCTTACATCCTTGATAGTTGATTCCATTCTTTTAAACCAGATTAAGGAGGGAAATTAGGAGGATTTGGAATATTTGGCCATGAGGGAAAGACTTGAATATTGGTAGTCACCATCATTTTGGAGACATGGTAATGATGGTTTCTTTATGTACATGGCCATGTTTTTGTACCAACATGTATGCGAGAATATTTAATGATTGGTTTTCATGCATCGAAGTGGTTATTTCATTCTGGTTTGACCAAAATGTTTCATGATCTTCGTAGCCAATATTGGTGGCCATGGATGAGGAGAGAGGTTCTAGGTTTAGTGGTGTGATGCCTTACCTATCAATAAGTGAAGGTTGATCATTAGTTGTTGGGTGGTCTATTGTAGACATTTCCCATTCCAGAATAAAAATGGGATGATGTGATTATGAATTTAATAGTGGTTCTTCCGAGGATTCCTTGAATAATTATGTTATTTGGGTGGTTCTCGATCAGTTGACTGAAGTAGATCATTCTTTCTGACTCAATATATTTTCACGATGGATTATTTGTGTGAGTTTTATGTTTTATAGATACTGAATTTTCATGGGTACCACAGACTATAGTTTCCTATCGAAATTCTCATTTTATATCATGCATCAAGAAGTTATTATAGAAGTCTCTTGGTATGAATGTGTTTTTGAGTACAGCTTTTCACCCACAGAAGGACATGTAATCAGAGTGTACCATTCAAGCACTAAAATAATTTTTGAGGGATTTTGTCATAGATTTTGGTGGATCATGGGAAAATAATATTGTGCTGGTTTAGTTTCCCTAAAAAAACTTACCAGTCTATGATTCTGATGGAACCGTTTGAGGCACTCTATAGTAGACCATGTAGTTCACCATTATGATGGATATAAGTTGGGGTTTTAGAATTATTGGAACTGATTTTCTTATAGGAGACATCATAATGGGTTTAATTATTTCATAAACTATGGAAACAACATAGATTAGGTATAACTCATATGTGGATCGACATTGGCGACCTATTTAATTTATGGTGGGTGATCATGTGCTTCATTGTGTGTCACCATGGTTGGGTCACCATTGGATTCAAAAACAAGTTAAGATGGAATACAGGTATATGGGGCCATTTGAGATTGTGTAGAGAATCATTCCAATGACTTACTGATTAGATATTCCAAAATGATATAGTGGTATGAATGATGTCTTTCACATGTCACAGCTTCAACAGTATCACCCTGGACCATCCTATGTGATTGATTTTGAGGTTTTTTAGTTGGATGTTGATTCATCCTTTAATAAGAATCTGTTTTGGATTGTGGATAAAAGTTATAATGTCTTACGGAGTAAGATTGTGCCTTTGTTTTGGGTTTTATGGTATCATGGTAATGTTTAGGAAGATAGATGGAAAAGGGATCCAGATATGTGGGGTAAGTGGTCTGATCTATTCACATCGGATAATCAGTGATTCTTGGAAGCACATATCAATGATGATCCCTTATAATGTGGGAATGTTGTAATATCCAAGACTTCTTGGAGGTATTTCCTTATTTAAATTTTGGTTTAAATTTCTTCATTTTTTAATTGGGATGTTTTTCTGGTGTATGAGGACGTTCAGGGGTGTTCTAGGTGGTTTGAGACAAGAAAAAAAGAGGTTTATGGCCATCCAATGAATTTTAACTATTTTTTCATGGTTAGGGATAACCATCCTCTCAAAAAATGATAATAAATTGGTTTTTCATGGTTAATTAAAGTCGTGCAAGGGGAAAGTCCAAATAGTGTGGGCCTAGACATAGGTGTTCCATACATTTGTTGCATGGTTTTTCAAACTGTTTAGGCATCTCTAGCTAACTGTGTCACTAAACCCCTCATAAAAAGTGGAAGGTTCATGTTTTATGTATGGTTTGGAAAACCATGTCGCCAAACTATGTTCCCCATTAAAAATTTTGATATTACCAAACATTCACATCGGGATTTTAATATCTTCACACAATTTTCATCCCCATTCTCCCACTTGTGACCCTAATGATGAACCAAATCTTTCAAAGACTCCCAAGTACCATTCTCTTTCTATTCAAGGTCATTTGGAGTTTCATTTACTTCATATTGAATCTCCAAGTAATTCTTTCTAGGGATTTGAGATTTGTTTTTCTTGTTTAGAAACCCTAAAACACTCTTTTAATGATAGATAATAGGTTGGGGCTTCATAGGGTGAATGAATTTATATCTAAGGGTAATGTTACAGGTGAATTTATATATGGATTCATGGTAAGTGGTCTACAAGGTTTATCCCATAGTATTGATGTTTATTTGTGCATGCATGGTTCTGTGTTTTCTTCCCTCATGTTGTTCATTTTATGGCATTAATAATATTTTTCATAGTGGGTGAATAAATGTTGAATTAAATCTATCATGATCCCAATGGGATGTGTTGATGTTGATTAATCATAGCATTGGCAACCCATGGGGTGTACCATAATTCCCAAACATGGTAAATTGTGATGCTAATTATATATTTAGTATATGTTGAAATTGATCCCCAGATAAATGAAAAGATATGTTAGTTATAATTACAAATGAAACTAATAGTATATGTGTCTAGTTTTTGGTAATCGGATAAGGGATTGGTTGAAAAAATGTGAAAAAATGTTAAATGGTTTAATGTATATTTGTCAATGGAATTATGAAATTGGAATGTAAATGCATAAGTGGGTTGAGACATATGAATTGATTGATGTGGAAATGGGTAAATTCTTGGGGTGTTTATGGATACATTAAATAGTAAAATGCATGTTAATTGATGAATATGAGTTATTGTATAAAGGATATTTTATATTCTTATTGTGGTAAGGCATGAGAAAAGGAAATAGATTAAATTGGATATTATAAGAAAATGGTAAATATTCTAATGGGTTATGTCTGGATGATGCGTAACATGTTGAATGTATTGTGAATTGTAAATTTTATGTGTATGGGATTTGAATGTTTTTTGTTATTATATACATGGTAAATATATAAATAATCATTTGGAAATTTCATGGTTTTGTGTGATGAATGACTAAGGCCCCTCCTACGGGTTGGGTTGGACTATTTCTCTAAACCATGCCCTAGAATGAACAGGTTAGAGATTCGGAAAGAAGCTTTATGACCCTAACATTTTCATTGGGTGAGACTACCTAGTTTTAGGCTCTCATGTTGTGTGTTATGATTGTTTATGAAATTATTATACCTAGTGAGGTAAGGAACTTAACTTTTACCTTATTCTTAGTAATTGACTTGATGAGGCCATTGTGTAAATGATGTAACTATCTAACCCATGCAACATGAGATGAGAATGAATCTAGAAATAATGATGGTATAAATAATGAAAAGGTAATTGAATATGGAAATTGTTAAAGTAAATATTGTTAACTAATGGAACCTGGGTTGTATCTTAGGTTACCTTTTCATTTATTTAATACTTGCATACACTATCTACTTAGACTAGATTTTTTTTATACATCATTAGTGGTGGACTACTGACATGTACAAACACCCTATTCAGTCCAAATTTGGTTACTTGAGAAGATTTCAGGGTTGAATGCCAAGATAAGGGGAAAAGCCTTATGCTATGGAGTTGAGTTGGTCTTGGGAGGTGCATGGATGTTGATCCGGACATAGTGTCCAGACTTGTTTTAGTGATTCATCAATTTTTCTTTATTTTATGTTTCCTTTACTTTTTTTCACTATTAGCATGATAGGCCATATTTATTGTTTGGTTATTGTTTAAAACCTATTTGGGGGAATGGTTAGTAATGCATGTTTCTAGTTTATTTCATATCATTTAATTTATTTTTATTTTTTATCTTATATCTCATACTATAGTAATGAGGGGATATTCTCCCCAGATGTTTTATCGTACCCTCACTACTATTCAAAAACATCTAAAATATAGGGAGGATAACTTAAGGTCATATGGAAACCCGACTCGGGGAACCGGTTAGTTTCTTCTAGGATGAGGACGTTACACTAGAAAATTTAGATAGTTGAGATCAAGTATATGGTATGGCTCTAAGTAGAAGTAAATTCGCATTAATTTATTTTCATTTATTTTCTTCTATATTTGTGTGGTTTCTCTAGTAGATGACCTGTTTTTGTCATATTATTGATATCTTGTATGACAGTACATTTCATTTCATCATCCATATTCTGATTTGTTTATTTATTTATGTGTACTTTTATGTCTGATTTGATGATTATAACATATTTTATATATACTATTCTTTCAATCTACCCTAGTTTCATAGACTTCCTACTATATTAATTTTGGCCCTCAATACTATTCATAATCCTTAGGAATGTGGGGTGGTTCACTTGAGACCTTATTTTGATCCTATTGGGTGAAAGATTAGGTCAAAATGAGATTGTTCATAGTAGTGATTCCTTTATGTGATACAGAATGGAAATAATGTTCCCTAAAATTTTTACATCTAGATCGTGTCCCAATTTCTTTATTTCGATAAATTTATCCCAACTTGTCAATTTTATTCCCTTATTTTAATAAATTAATTCATATGGGGTCATCTTTTTTCTTGAGATAATGTTACTATTTTTAGAGAATTTAACAAGAAAAATATTTTAATCCCAACTACCATTGAAATACATAAAACATGGTCATAAAATATCCTCCATGGTTTGAATGGTTCTCTCTAACTGAGCATTTGTCTGAGCAAGATATTTAGTACTAAGACACAAATTTGGTTCCAGACATTGTCGATGACTTCTCCAAAACATCAAGTTAAACCTCATATCATGATCAGATAGAACAGAGTGTGTTACTCCATATAACCATATATAATCATTACTATATATCCATATAGACTAATCAAGAGTGTAATATTCTATAATAATAATAAAATGAGTTTAGTTCATAAAAAATCACCTACAAACCAAATAAAATTATAAACCATATATTTCTTGGATAGTCCTATAATGGAATCCATGGTTTCATTTTCCCATTTAAATACTATTATGTGTAATTATTTCATAATCCCCATAAACATGTGCCACTGAATCCTAACATGTTATCATATCGAGAACCAAGATATATACCCTACAATATCACTATTTATATTATCCCACTATAAACTCAATTTTTTATTTTCTATAACTATACATACATCTAGGATGAATAGATAATGATGAGTAATGAGTTTCATACAATACCAAATTCTTAAGCTCTAGTATAACTGAGACATATACTATATTCTTGATATTTATCATTCAATCATAATCCATTTTGAAACTAGGGTCAATTATCACCATCTTTAATATCTATAAATCTTCCTTATGTGTCTCTTTAATCATCACATTGATAGATAGTTAAAGACTCATTTTTTAAAGATAAAATTTCCCCCATTAAATTAGGGTTTTGTATTCTATCATTTTTTATAGTGTCCCATGTTTTTGGACAAGATAAAATTCCAAGGGAATTTGAGATTTTTCCTTTTGGTGCATAGTAAATTTTGTAAACTTGTATTTTTAATGTAAATTTGAGTTTTGAAACACTTTAACCTGTTATTTTTGACGTTTTTTATGGTCCATGGGGAGTTATGGTTGTTTCCTTGTGTTTTCAGAGTACATGGCCTCGGAAACTCATGTTTACATGAACTATATCAGGAGAATGGTTTGTATGAAACTGTAGGGCCCACCAGAGGTAATTGTGTTCCATGTTCAGTTGGGTTGAGGGTGTGTAATAGTTTGTTATAACATTGTGCACCAAGCCTCTTGGTCGTGAAATTAGGTAAAGGTTTCGGGGAAGTGGGAAATATATGGTTTTCACATGGTCTCCTAAACAATGTGTATGTACTGTGGGACCCCTCATAAAGTTGTGGCATGATCACATTTGCTTCATGGTTTAAACAACCATGTGGCCAAACCATGTGCCCCATAAAAGGAAGTTAAGGTTACCCTTTTCCCCTATTTTATTTAAAACTTCTCCCGTCATTTGTTTTCCACTAGTATAGAGTACCTCCACTATCTCATGGATCTCATCCTCCCCGATCCTAGGAAGGTAAATATTTCTTTAATCCATTGTCGGAATCATATGCCATCAATATCATTGGATGTGTGTACGTATGTTATTAATTCCTCTATATTGCTTTCCAGTTTCTCGTATCCTCTTCTACACTATTTTCATGTGATCTAATTCTCCCTATTTTCATGGTGTTACTATGTTTCTTTGATTTATCTCCAACAAGACCAAACCAAGCCACAATATTGGATGTTTTAAGAGTCTTTTTTATATTGTAGGTTGTATAAGACTTCTCTATCAAGTCTCACAACTTTATAAAATATTGTTTTTTATTGTGCACCAGACATACCTGATGCCTCTTAATTTTTCCACTTTAATTAAATTACATAGCCCGCCTTGTGATGTGTTTACAACCTTCTTAGTGAGCTTGTATGTTATTACCCCATCATAATAAACCCATTTAAGGTGAGTTGATTTAGTCTCCCTATGTTAATGTTCTCTAGATGTGTTAGATCCACCCCTTTAGGTGAGCTTTTTTATTTATATATTAAATTATAATGCTCTCCGATTTTAATACCAACTTTTAGGTCGGTTGAGTTATGCCTTATGACTTGGTTGGATTACCTAAATTGAAATAAATGAATTTCCAAATGAACAATGTCATGTTTTCTAATAAAACCCCTCAATGAGGTGTTTTACCTTCAAAATGAAAAGGTGATATATGTGTGAATCCCTTCTTGGTATTATAGTATGTTTGATTCCATAAACTAATATTCAATTCTTTATTATCTATGTATCTCAATTATGTATGTGCCTATTTTTATTCTAAAATAAAGGGAAAATGGGTGTTACCCTGTTAAGGCACACAAGTATCATACTATAGCATGCTCACCAAAATTTCCATTGTATTTTTTTAATTTAATTTATTATATTAATTATGAATGTTGTGAGTGATACTCATGTTTACATACAAGAAATCGTAAGGATCATATCATCGTTCTCCTAATCACCTTCTCTGGTTTAGAGTTTAAATTTTGAGGGTGGTACATGTATCCCAAGATTCAATCATGACATTTTCTTCTTACCTCAGCATGAGAGATATAGAATCCCTAGGGAAGACACCATGGATGGATCGATGGATACTTGATTACACTAGGACACTAGGGTGACATGGTACCCTATGTGAAATATGAGGCCCAAACTCAAAAGTCACTATCTCACACTAGATCATGAGTGATACTCTTGAGGCCATTCATAAATTGCATTGGATATACTCTAATTGAAGTGAGAATTTATTTCACTCATAGTGTGATGTATGGGTTCCTTGTTATGTATTGACTCGGATGGTCCTGATATGCTTATTATTAAATTTTGATAATTAATTTTATCATAAAGGATGATGATTCGTATTTTTTATCCAAGGAATGATTTTTCCATGAAAAATAACATTCTTGGGTTCGGTATATCTCGTGATAATTGTTTTCTTATATTCGGTTATAACATCACTTATTTTTTGTAAAGGTTTTATCTTGATATGAAATTTATGGCATGATTTGAAGTAGGTATAGTCGGGCCAGTGTTCTTAAGGATCTTGATCCTGACATGTATTTTTATTTATTTGAAATTAATTCTTTACATTTGGATATACATAAACACTTATTATTTTATATGCATAAAGTGGATTATACTATAAAAAACTTTTTTGGTGGCCTATTGAGTATATATCACATCCTTCTCAGGCTGTAATAACATTGGTGAACCAAAGAAGATATTAATAACTTCATGTCCACGGTTTATTTTATTTTTCTCATTATACATGATAGCTTTGGAGAACCGGACTAAGATCATACTTAGGAGGCTCTTGGAGATCACCCTCAATTATTTTTAATATTTTCATTATCAATGTATTTAATTGTATTTTTTCTGATGTACCCTTAGTTTTTAGATATGTAGTTATCTATACATTCATGCATAGATTTATATTTGGCATTGGAAACAATTATTCAGTTGTTAGGTTTTATTTCTGATATTTTTCTTTTATTATTATTACTCCTACTAATTTTTGGGATTTTTTATATCTAATACACCACCAAGATAGTCTATTAAAATAAAGATATAGTCTCCCCACTATAGAACCATCAAACCCACACTACAAGTCAACAGCCTCTAGTGTATGGGGAGGCACGCTAGAGGCCATATAGTGATTGATTCATCTTTTGTTTCCATACACATTATTGATGGAATGTTAGAAAGTGTTATCATATATTATTTTTCCATTGTATTACTATTTTGGGGTAGGTATATTGGATTATAGAAATGTGTCATGGATTGGTAAGTAGTCATTCTTGAGAGTGATCATCCCATGTGTGTGGAAAAGTCCTAGTGGCTAGTGGTGGGATTTTTGTTCATTTTATTTTCAATTCTAGTTGATTATGATTTCACCTTGATGGATTGGATTACATTATAATACATACTAATTAATGATATTTACATTATTTTAGCCTTGGCCTCATATGACAAGGAAGTAGCATTACATGAGTTATTTTAGGCTCGTAGGGATTCATATTCTATGCATATGCCATGCCCTATAGATTGTATTATTAGGTTGCTTTAAATTTATTGATATAAAAATAACGGTTTTTATCATGAATTGTTATGTCCTGTTAGAAAATTAAATAACATTCTTAATTTTATAAATTATTATGTATTTTTTCAGAATGTTTGTGTGATTTAAGTGTTATGATTGGTATGTGTATTTTTGTTTCCCTAATGTTCAAATAATATTCCATGTTTAACTTACATGTGTTATGACTTTTTTATTATGCCTAAGTGTTTTCTATGTTTAGGTGATCAATTATAAAGATTCTATCATATTCTGCGATTCTATGATTATTCAACATGTCTAAATTTTGTTACATGGTCTGATATCATTCCATTGAAAAATATTAATGTAAATGTGATGTAAATAAAATTCATCATAAATCTATGTGGTTTTTTCCTTGATCGACTAATGGTGATATTATATTTTACCCACCAATAGTGTCATGTTTGAGCCATGTACCATTGGTTCCATGGGATGAAAAAATTATTTGTAGTGATTAAATGAGAGACAATTTAAAATATATTATGTGTATGGGTGATTTATATGTTGGTAGATTGTGACCCATATAATCAAACCATCTTTCTAAAAATAATATGTTTATATATAAATTGTTGTATTAATATGAACCCTCTTAAATTAAGACTTTAAAATTAATTTTTTTTTACTTTATAAGGTTCTGTAATTTTATTCCTTATGCATGATAACCCATACTACCAAATAATTTAATTCACAACTACACACATGTAGGATTTTTGGGGAATGATTATCATAATAATGGTTTGACTGGACCAATGAGGGTGGTAATAATGCCTTGATCATATGAAATAACCCCAATAAGTGTGTTTTTAAATTCATAATGATTCATATAAAATAGAGTTTCATCATGATGAACCTAGAATTACATGTATGAGCCTATTTTAGGTCTCATTCCTTTTGAAGTTCCCAATGATAAACCACATGGGGGTATAATAATTCTATATAGTGGAGGTAATATTAATGTTTATGCGACTTCCAATATGAATGTTCATATAGATGTTTGATGGAATTATACTTGTATAGTATCTTATTACTTAATAAAAGACATTTTTTATTTTAAGATATACTTATATGGGGATTGGTTAATTAAAATACCATATTTCAAAGTAATGGGTGTTTTCATCTATAAATATAAAATGAAATTTTTTTAACTAATAGAATTTTGAAATATTGTAAAAAATTTAATTGGGTTTAAAATGGGTTTTCTGTAATAAATTTATTAATTTTAATAGGACGTCAGTTAAAAAAATTAATTTATAATATAAATTTCATTTTTTTCCTTAAGGCCTTAGCTCAATAAAGTGACAAATTAATTTTTCATAGTAATGGTATCAGTTTATCTTTAAAATAAAACCTTTAAATGTAATGGAATTAGAAAAGAGTTTTTTAATTATTTAAAAAGAAACCATTGGTGGTGTACAAATCTTTAAACCTCAAGTAAGGGTAGTTTCAATAATTCATGAGTGTTTCATTGAAATTTTAACAGGAGTGTTACCCATAGGAATCTTGTTTAAGAGAATGAGCATAAATGAAATGCCCTTACACCTTATGATCTTTTTGGGTGTCATCACTTGGGGGATCAATACTTTATGCTTCAGTAAGGGGATACCCCATGGTAGGTGGCTCCCCCAGAACATTTGAATCCTTGTTGAATGCTGAGGAATCTTTTTAGACATGTGGTACTATTAAAATTTTGTAGTCCCCTATATGACTCTTAGTCTACATACTGACACCATTTTTCAGATCAGTGTTTTCATGCTAGTTTAACCCTTTTATGGGTGTAAGAATATAGTGATGCTCTATTTTGGGAAGTTACATATACCTAGGTAACGGTTGAATTTTTAGTGTTTCGTATAACCCTATTCGAATTTTTTACTGGTGGATGACTCTGGACCTCATCATCTAGTCTAATAGTCATATTGGGATATATGAATCTAGGTTAATGCTCTTATATATCCCATTTGATATATGAATTCATAGGGTTATAATCCTATAGATGTTATCAAGGATGTTTTAGTTTACTTTGAAACCTTGTGGTAGTATGTGTCGATACACATGATACATGTCAAGTTACTAAATCATGCAATAAACTTTTATGTGTTTGGTGTTAATCATTTAATATTCATCTATTAAAATTCAACCAAAGTCCATCTCCAAGGTAGGTTGAATATATCATCTATCAAAATTAGACTCATTCCAATACTCTAGATGATGTCAAGGAGAGGATTATGTGGTTGGGTATGCTAGATAGTCGTTTTGGCTTTTACTGTTAATTTTATAGAAAACATGGATGTAACTTAGTAGGAGAGTCATGTGTACATCTAACTTTTAGTGTTATATAAAAATTTTAATATTCTTATTTAATATCTCTATTGTTAAATGATTTCAATATCTTCTTTACTATATCTTGGACCGATGGTTAATGGTTGGTAGATCTTGTGTTGGGGATAGTTTCTTTTTTAAGTAAATTTGATGATAAGGACACCCAAAAGATAGGTATCGTCACTTAAAATCTTCATAAATGTGTCCATATATGTAAAGGATAGAACCAAGAATGACCATTTTGAAATATTTGGTCTCTCTTGAAAATCCATTGGGGCCGATAAGCCTTCTTTACTTTGGTGCTTGTGAGGGAGCCTAATGATCACAGGGCTGACCATTTAAGAAACCCTTAAAATTGATGATAGTAAGGTTGGTATTTTCTATATTTTCTTGAGTGATCACATAATGAATCATGTAATAGGGGTATCTTGGTAGAGTAGTGATGATCTGTCAGTAGGAAAATCCAAGATTCTTCCAAAATTATTTTACTAATAATGGATCGACTTCTCTTCTTTTTCATATTTGGGGTGAATTTGGTCCATAACCATATTGATCACTTCATCATGGGGAATTAGGAGTGTCTCATATCCTTTTTGAAGATATTTTAAATCCTCTTAATGTATTATTCCTTTAGATATGAACATGCACCCTATTTTGAAATTTTTCTTAGCACACTAAAAGAGATTGTGTTATACACCAAGAAATTTTCTAAAAGTTTTTGGCCTTGTAAATGGATTATTAATATTTGAATTCCAAAATATCAGTTGTTATCGAGGTATGGTTAGTCATGATTCATATATGAGTTCTAATGTATTAATTTATTTGTCATAATCATGAACACCAGTTGATCCTTTGACCAGACAACATAGTGTATGATGCTTTGGATTTATTCAGTGTTCATAATATGTGGAAGTTTGTATTCTTAATAATATCTCATTTATATAATTTGGTGTGTTCTATACCTTTGATGAGTTCCTTGGTTCCCAAGGAATGATTCATTGGTTACTTAGACATCAGTCAGGCTCGGATTTGACGTTTATGGGTGATGACTCAAATGTGTTGGATCATATTATTAGTCATGAATGCATTGTGACACCACGAATCAAAGGATGTTTTGGATAGAGTAATAATTAGAAGTCTGTTATAGGTTTTAGTGAGTGTGATCAGAGTAAATCTCATGGTAACCTCATTTAATGGAATCAGGTATAGATTGTAATGGATGAAAACCATATATGCCATGCATTTTGAGTGTAGTCAGCTGGTAGTGGCTCATCTTATCATCTCCCTTCCTTGATGAACATGGTTTTTGAGGAACCATTTCGGGAACACCATTAGGTTATGAATTGTTCAATGTGAATTTCTTCCAAAAAAAATTCATGGGAAGGTCATCTTTCCCAGTCTAAATAAGTTTTATTGGTATTTGAACATTCGTTCAATCTTCAAATTATTATGTGGGAATATTTGGTATGCTACCAGCATGCTTAAATATAAAATTCCTTTGGTGGAGATATCAGGACTCAAAATTGGAATATTTAAATTTTATAACATATATTAGGGAGTTCCATTGGATGAATGGTTAAGGATACAATGTTTTTATTGTTTCTTTGTTTATAAGGGCTTAGGTAAGCTACTTCCACATGTTTCTCTTTAAAATATTTGTGTTGGATTGAATATCTATTACTTATATACAATTTTATTTTCTGATACTTGTAGGTGTGTTGGTATTTAGAAATGTAGCGTAGCTATTTAGGAAAAACATCACAGCCTTTGTAGGTTTGGTATCGTTTTTTTGTTTTCTCGAAGGAAAAATTGGAATGAGATGTTTTAAGGTGGAGATATTATATTTTCACTCGTTTTTTGAAAAAATAAAATTTTAAGGGAACTTTATTTTTTCTGTTTAGTGGATGGTTCATCTTGTAAACCATTATTTGGAATGTAAATTAATGTTTTGGAACACTTTAACATTTCATGACTTCATTGAAGACCCAAGAGGTGTCCACGGTGTTCTTATGAGTCTTAAGAGCACTAGGAATAGGAAAATATTGTTTAGGTAAGGCTGCATCACATTTTGGAATCCATGTCTCCCACTATAGTTAATTGTGCATCTTGTTTAGGTGGGACGAGGGTGTCTCATGGTTTTTTATAACTGTGTGCACCTGACTGTATGGTTGTTTTCCTAATTGTTGATTTTTGGGTAATGGTAAATAGAACGTTTGTGAAAATTTTCCAAAACCATGATCATTAACCATAATACCCTTCCCCAATTAAGATGTGTAATGAGCATGGTTGGCATATGGTTTGGCCAATCAGGTGGTAAAACCATGGGCTTCACTAAATTAGTTAAAATTATCTTTTTCCCATGTTTTATTTATTCCTTTAACCCATCTTTTATTTTCCATCCACATGTAGTGCCTACCCTATTTCATGGACATCCTCCTCCCATCTTCTATGCATGGAGAGATCTCCCTCATCTATTGTCAAAAACTTCCACCATCTGTATCTTTATATGTGTGTAGATATGTTATTTTTTCTTGCTTCATTAATAGTTTGTCTTCTACTTATATATGCAACTTTCTTGCAGATAATTTTTCCCTATTTACTTGGTTTATTTACATTCCTCCAATTTCCCCTAAACTGGACCAAATCAAGCATCGATATTGGATGAGTTAAGCATCCTTGGTATATGGTAGGTGGAAATATCTTTTCCCCCATGTATCACTTCTTTATAAAATGTAATCTTTATGCCATGAACAAGACGCGACTAGTGTTGATTAAAAATATTAAATTTCATAGACTTACTTTTTTACGTGTTTAGACACTTGATAGTGAAGTAGGGTGTTATGACCTTAACCCGAACCACCCCTTTATGGTGGGTTCATTTATTTTCCATCTATAAATGTTTTTCCTTTGATTGAGCCACCCCTTGGGGTGTTATTTTTATTTATATGTTAAATTATGATGAACTCCAGTTATAAGACCACCTTTTAGGTGGGTTTAATTATTCCATACGATGGAATTATTTTTTCTAAAGTGAATTAAATGATTTGTTTTATTGAAAATGTCACATGTTCTAAAAAACTCCTCGATTAGGTGTGTTATCCTAAAAATAGAAAAGTGATATATGTGTAATTCCCTTATTGGATTTATGGTATATGTGTTTATATTTCCATATATTGTTCCCATTCTTCTTGATGTGGATCACTTGTATATGTGACCATTTTCAGTCTATAATGAAGTGGAATATGGGTGTGTCCCTCTTAAGGAACCCTAGTTTCATACTATAGCATGTTCAATAAAATGGAATCTATATTGTTTAATCTAATTGATTAAATGAATTATGAACATTCGGATAAATAGTTGGGTTTCCTTCCATGGAACAAAAGATATAGAATCATCATGCTTCTGATCAGCTTCATTGGTGGATTGAGTTAATGTCAGGGGTGATACTAGTATGATAGGAAGATATCATTGTGTATTTTTCTAACCTCATCATGAGTGATTTTGTTTCCTTAGGGGAGACTCATTGGAAGTGCTTGATGGATATATGTCTACACTATTCCTTTAGTCACACTTGATCCCATGTGTGAGATAACAAGTATTTCTTCATAGTTCATTCTCTCACACTATACCGAGAGTGATACATGCGAGGAAATTCATGGATCACATTGGAAAGACTTCGATGGAAGTGATCATTTATGAAACTTTGTGTACGATACATGAATTCCTTATTAAGGTTTTCCTCATATGGTCCTATGATGAAGATTATCTAATTTTGGAAATTAATTTTATTATAAAGGGTGGTGATGTATATTTATAATCCCATGGACATGTCTGCCAAACCAAATCAGATTCTTGGGTTCAGTCCATCTCATGAAACTTGTTTTTTGACTTTTGGTTTTCACATACCTCATGTTTTTCAATATAGGTGGCCTATGGTTTTGAAATTTCTAGTTTAGTTACAAGCATATATGTTCGGGATATGAGCACTTGAAGAACCTAATCCTGACTTGGTTATTAATTATTTTCCCAGTTATTCATTACATTTTGATATATATTTAAAATGCTTATATTATATGCACAAATTGTATTATGCAGTAGACACTGATATTGCTGGAATACTGAGTATATTTCAAACCCTACTCAGGATTCCAAAATACTGTGGTACCAAATAAGATCTTCATGTATGCAATTCCATCATTTATTTCTTATTTTGTGATTTATACTTGGGAACTTGGAAGAAAAAGATTGTGCTAGTACACATGATTCTCATAGAGATCTCCCTCTGGGATTTTTATTCTTTTCATTATCCATGAATTTCATGGTATTACATTTACTACTATAGTTTTTCTTCTTAGATATGTAGTTATCATGAAATGAATTCATAGATGTTTATTTGGTGTTATCGATTATTATTCTGTCACAATATTTATCTTCCTCTACATTTTTATTTATTATTAATTCCTCTAATATTGTCTTTAATTTTTTATATTAGATATTACACAATGAAACTATGGTAAAATGAGGTTTTATTCTCCTCACCATACTACTATCTTGCCCACGATGCTGGTTGGTATGCCCTAGTGTGTGAGGAGGAATTCTTGAGTCCATGCTGAGACTGACCCAACTACTGGTTTGATAGTCCCTTGGCTAAGATGATACATTTTTGAATCCATAAATACTGTAACATTTTCAATCCATATCATTGAAAAGTTATCATGATCCTTTCAACTAGAATCATTTACCACCCTATTCACCTTTTCTGGGTGGTAATGTATTGAACAATCTTAATCATTACCCAACTCCTAAAATATTTTATAACTCATATTCAAAAATTTATAGGTTTAAATATAATCTATATTTGAAAATTATAGTATATATAACAACTTTAATTATTTAGGTTATTCAAAATTTCATTAATAAAAAAATAACAAAGCTCACTCCAAATAATGAGTCAATTAGTTTTCTCATGAACCATTAGTTATCATGAGTAACATGTTATCCCCAAAAAATTATTCTTAAGAACATATCCTATGGAATTATTTTATGCAAAACTATAAATCAGAAACCCTTCTCCATTATAGAGTGGAGTGATTATAAGTTCTTGAATAAAAAATTTCATCAGTTCGATGATATTTTATTAGCATTCATCAGTTTTAAGGAAGATGAATCTCATTCTATTTGACATGGTGAGTGTATAAGATAACAATGAAAAATTCCTCAAATTACATCAATAATATCTATATAATCCATGAAAATAGTGAATTTAAATCACTATTTATTTTTTCCAATGTCCAATATTATCAGTATTTTATTTTTGCATGGATATAATCTCACAAGAGAATAGATGACTAAAAAGGGAAACATTCTATATAAAAAATGAACACTTTTAAAAATGGTAATACAATATATCATTCATTATGTTATTTAGTACACTTATGAAGTGATATTTATTATCTTTAATTCTCTTGGAATATATAATAATATCTTTTATAAATGCATCCCCTAACTAATCATTGGTAATATTTAAAGAATCTATTCATCATATCTTTGAAGTTATTGGGGGATTTAGTAAGACTAAATGGTATCATTATAAATTATTAAGGATTATACATTATATATAAGTCATTATGAGGTATTTTTTCAATTTATTTCGTCAATTGATGGTATCAATAATGATGATCGATCATGGAAAACTATTAATCACCTCATAATTGATCATACAGATCATCAATAATGGTTAAAGAAAATATATTATTTCTTTATTTCTTTTAATGTTCCCAATAATCAATATAGAGTCATAATGATCCAAATTTCATTATAAAAAATGAATAGGTGAACCCCATGTTGAATCCCTAGGTCAGGTAAATCCATTATCTAGATTCTCATAGATTTTATTCTATAATTATTTTATCTCAATCAGGTCCATTATATATAGAGTGTTTTATATAGTTGTATCACCTTGTATGAGTTCAATTAGAAACTCAAAATAATGATTTAGAGGACTATTCTAAAAAGGAATCCAAAAAGTTTCATACAATATTCATATCTTCAATATTTTATTTATCCCCAACCATTTTAGAAAAATATCCCCAAGGAATATGAAATAAGACTCATGCAATTGAATTTATTTCCATTAAAAAGATGTTGTTAACATTACAACTATGTATGGTCATATGTTGATTTGGAATATCAAAAGTGATATCACTATTCTATAAATATATAATAATTCTAGTTAGAGAGTAAAAATAAATTATCAGAGTCACACAAAATATCATTATAGGATGAACAGTAATACTTCCAAAGGATTCATTATTATAAACATTAACAATACATACCAAACTATGGAGTTGATGATATGTATTCTTTATTAATCATGATCCACATAAATTATAGATATAGTGTATGACCTTCCTTGGTCTAAGAGTACTCCTGTGAATTTTTTAGTTTACTTAGATAATGAAAAAGTTCCTCATATATAATAAATTGATCTATTAGTGGTACAATTTGAATAAATTCACTTCACTTCATTTAAATATTCATTTTTTTAATATCAATTTTTTTTCCATTATTTTTACAAACAAAATAAATTCCATTCACTTTTATAAATTTTTATGGGTTATTCATCAAACATTCATTACATTTAAGAAGAAAAATTTTCCACCCTCTACACTCATTATCATCTCAACTTTATTCAACAATTATTTTTTATTATTGGCTCCTCTATAAACAAAACCCCGTGATTATAATGTCAATAATATTTTGAGATAGATGAATACAAATAATCACATGTTTTCTTATTCCCTCTCCTATAACATTTTTTCCTATATAGATAATCAAATCATTTTTTATCACATTTGGTGTCAAATTGATTGCTCCTTATTACAACCGTTGAATAAAATCAAAATGAATAGTGTCAGTAACAATAATCAAAGTATATAATCATATAATCCTGAATAATCATTCATAGATATTCTAAATCAAGAAACCTACTTTTTCTTATTGGACTCTTTATGTTTATGAAGGATCACCAACATATTCATAAATGTTATTCTAATATAGTATAGTTCATATTCATATCCCACTTAGTATCATTAATAATATCCACAAGATGGAAAACATAACAATTTTGTAATTATATTATTAGTAAGGGTAAACATGTGATATATAAGTTAAAATAAATATTTAGGATGAAATTTATCAAAATATTATGCAAATATTTTCTTAAAATTTAAAAATCATTCTCAACAACTCATAGATCATAATCATGTAAAAAAGATTATGTTGATCATAAGACTTAAAATGTACTAGAAAAAAATATCATGATCTATTTGATTATATCATATATATATATATATGAAAATGTTATAGAGAGTGGTAATAATTGTATGGAACAATAATAATCATATAAATCCTTTTTAAATACGACCCACCAAGACATTTATCACATGTTAGGCTTGGTCTAACCACTTGTGTACCTACTTTAGTCTTGGGATAACTACCCAATAATCTTATGTTAGGAATGGGATAACCATATATGTACCCAAAAAGATCATAAAAAATACATTACATAATGAATTATATGTTAATAATGGTTCCAAAATTAAAATTAAATTAATCCCTTCATATTTATTCCACCATATCATGGAAATATTTATCATTTTCTCATTATTAGCCCCTGGAAATGAAAATTATTTTATCAATATTTCATCATCCTAATATTAAACCATCTAGAAAATGAATGATGATGTTTTCATAGGAAAATATTTATTGTGAATCACAATAATCATCAATGGTTTTTTATAGATTATAATACCTATTAAATATCACTTGATCATTTCTTGAGGAAAATATAATTTAATTTTGAAATCATTTTTAAAAATATAAAAAAAATTGGAATGTTATAGAAGTATATATTATTTAAAAATTAAAATGGAATCTTGTAAAATATTATTTGTGGTAAATAATTTTCAAGACTATTGAAAAATTCATAAATGTGGTAAACATTAAAACAATTATTTCATTCATACTGTTGGTAAAAGGTACATTATTTAAAAAATTGTAAGTGGATAAATTTTATTCCACTTAATTGAAAGTATAAAAATGATAACAAAGAATTTGATTAATAATTTTATAATACTAAAAACAATCTTTAAAACAATTAATGAAAATATGGATGTGATTTTAAAATATCCACAAACTAATAGAGAAATATTGTCAGTTTTTCATAATAACATTATTTTAGACTTTTGAGAAATTATTGAGAGGTAAATGAGATGGAAATTTAAATTTATTTAAATAAATATAATATTAAAGAACATATTATATTATTTTTATAGATCATATATTTTTATCACTATAAATTATTGCATAAGAAATCCCTGCAAAAAGTGATATTGTAACGTAAAACTGCTACCTAAATCCACACATGATTCGTAAGTTCATTTTAAATATTTAACAACAAATTTTTATTTGTATTATTTCTATTAATGAATAATTTTCTAACATATTTTACCATACATTGGTTTAATTTTAAAATCTTACCACATGTTCATTTTTATTCTTTTATTATCATCATCTTTTGGGGTGTTTACAATAACATTTTTTCATATATGTTTAGATTCAATAGTTATGGTCCTTTAATTTTGATCATGGTTACACCATATAAATAATTTTAATAATGATTTAAATAACATATATATTTATTGTATACATATTTATAATGATCCATAAACTGTACATATATAAAAATGACTTACAACATTTAAGGAGATGGTAGTTTATACATAGGCATGTAAACTAGTTTCATTTTCAAACCAAATGAAGGAAATAAATGTATATAATCTTTAACATTATATATTTTAAATTATATAATAGATAATATATATTTACTAAATGTTTCATTATATAAATAAATGTGAGGTTTTGATGGAAAATGAACCATATCACTATGTATAGATGGTCTTCCTCGCATACGCATGAGTCATACTTCTGTTTCCCATTTTATGGAATGGAGGTAGAAAATGGTTGTGGAATAATAATAATAACATATTAGTATATTTATTATAATAAATAAATAATTTTAGTTTGGAAGCTATAAATTTATACTATTTCAAAAAATAAATAAATTTTGAAAGATTTGATAAATGTGATTACCTCTCCTTTGAGAGACAACTTTGGGATTAATCTATAATCATTTATATAATAGTAATATGAGAAGAATATAAGCATGCTGATGAAGGGAAGTAAGATACAATGTTTTTTATTAGGTATAGTCCAAGATATATGGAATAATTTAACTGAATAAAGGAGTAGAAGATGTTCCCTTTTATTGTTGTAGGGAGGGACACACTGGGAATTACATAATAGATTTAAATAATATAAAGAAAATTTCATATTCATATGGAATAAAATTGAAAATAATTATAATTTAACATATGATAATGTCTTAATATCTTCAAAAAATATAGGATTCATCCTTTTCTATCCAACATTTTACACTTATCTTTTTATTTAACACCTTTTATTAACACAATTTAACCCTAACCATGGTGAAAAATTATTACTTCTTTTACAATTCATTATGAAAAAAACATAATGCTTCCTAATTAATGGATTCATAAATACTGACTCTAAATTTGAAATAAAATCTACCAACCTAAATTTTAAAAAGTATCAAAAATTAACTTTATAAGATGTGTGAAAAATGAAACAAATATATTTTTTAGAAAAATTAATTTTTAAACAAGAAATTAAATTTAATTTCATTACCTCATTTATGAAAACTATTGGATGAATTTTAAAATAAAATATTATATATATTATCTAAATATTTCATTATATTTTTTAATTAATATCTATTTCATTATTTTTTCAATATAAAAACACTTTTACAAGTAAGAAACTTTTTCTGAAAAACAAAATTCTTTTTACCTTAAATTTATTTTCTCTTCATTCCTAACCATAATATAACTATTTAATGATTTATTTTCATAAATTAAAATACATTTTATAATAATCACTATTATATATTTATCACTATTTTTAATATAAAAATTCATAACAAATAGGAAACTAAATTTCCTTAGAAAATATATCTTTTATTCGTGAATTTATTTTATTAAAATTAGAAGACTATTTCATAGGAATTAATAAATAAAATTGTATTAAATAAATAATTTATATATATATTTCATTATATGGATAAAACTATTCAAACCCACTATTATAATGGATGTTTAATGAAGCCCATTATTATTATGGATTCTTTATACTCAATTTTTCATGTAAAGGAGGTTGTTGAATAGTTCAAATTTAACTAAAAGGAATACAAATAAAATATATGGCTGTTACAAGTAACCCTATGTGAATTTAATCTAGATTCAGTATCCTCCTATTTTTATATTGATAGGGATGCGATTTTTAGGAACCCAAACAATCTCTACCTTCCAAAAACTTTGGTATGTAATCCTATACATACACTTATACCACGGGTTTTCACTAATGTTTTCTAATTTTAATTATTAAGAATAATTAATCACTAATATGATACCAAATATAGAGACCCAACTCCATATATCATTAACTAATGAAAAATCATACTCTTTAAATTTTGGATATGATACCAACTTTGTTCACCCAAGTATCACTTACATAAATATTACGCCATTTTAGATGTGTATTCTATACATATCACAATATTACATATAATTTAACCATAAATTTTAGTGTCTTTGGAGACGATTAACATAAAAAAATTATTTCCTGAATAATAATCAATATATCATGTAATGTGTTCCTCACATATTTATATTATTTGAATTATCCTAATAAAACCCATTCTACATATCCTCGGGAATTGAAAACATATGAATAAGAAAGCTCAAATGTTCAATTATGGTGAATATGGGAGATATGATTGAGTGATTATCAGTGAAAATATGTTAATCATAAGTTTATTTGAACATGATCATAACATACATAAATAATAGAAATTTTATAAAATAATACAAATTACAAGAAATGGAATAAAACTCTAACATTATAATTTAGAAACATCATTAATCAATCATGATTCAGGAGAGCATATCATTAGTATAAGATATGAGTTTATGGAATAAAATTTTGGAATAAACATAAGTATAGAAATAATATTCCATATATACCCACCAAGAAATTAATAATAAATCAATTTTTTTCTAACCACATGTTTACCAAATCACATGTCAAGGTTTCATAAAATACCATTCGTTATAAAATATTCTTGGGAAACAACTAGTGTACCTTATGGGGAATTAGATTAATACTTGTACAACATCTTACAATTGGAACAAATACACATGTGTCCTTGTGCTCATGTTTTATAAAACATTACCCAATAGATTAGAGGGTTCAAACATTCACTACTTCAAATCAAACCTTTAACACAAATACCCATTATCAATGTTTGAAAAACCACTCATAAATATTCCCTTTATCCAAGCTTAAAGAGTGGTGATAAATGTTACATATTATTAGTGATAAAAAAGAATTGATAAAAGATACCCTTTGTCAAAACGTTTTTTGGCACGGATAAATGGTACCATTTATTGGTGCATTATTTTTAGTACTGATAATGGGTACGCTTTATCCGCATTATATTTTTTGTATTGATTAATGGTACCCTTTATCAGTTCCCCTTAGCAATAATAAAATTGTAAGAACCTGGACCTTCTTTCCAGGTATGTTTTTCCTTTTTCTAGATTTTTTGAGAAAATAGGAGTTTTTGGAAATTTTTGAAGTACATGTTGTGTACTCCCTTGCTGCGTGAGGCCGTGTGCTAGCCGTGTTCAAGACACACACTCGGTCATGTGGGGTGATGTGGAGGCCACTTAAAGCATAATACGGAAAATCCTAGTACACGCCTTCCATTCCAAAAGTACACACCATGTACTTTTTTTCATTAAACGGACTGGGCTCGTGTCTGATTGCCATAAATGTCTTATTCTAGGTCTCGTTCAACCGAGAGAATCCATATGGCACCAAGACTTATTTGAGACCCCGAACCTCTATTTGTTCTCTAAATCAACCTCCGTCTATTGTGATGGAACCGCAGTGGTAAGCTCTTCCTTCTTCTAGAGCATCGTCTTCTAATTCCTCCTCTTTTTCAAGTTATCACGGGTTGAACGTTATGTGTGTTTTCGTATATCTACAACGTTATAAGAAGATTAAATCCATGTGGTTAAAGTATATTGATCTCCTAGCATCATGGTAGGTGGTTTGTGCCTTTCCATTCAAGGTCCTTGAGTATTATGTAAAAATTTCACAAATACCCTTGAACGGGGTATTGTGTGTTTACCATATTACCCCTGTTGTTTTCCTACCATGCTTGTATGCCTGTGTAGTGGTAAATTGGAACTATTTTGGGTTGATTGTTGTACCTTTGATGTTCTGCTCATGCTTTGTTCTGTTTACGACCATTTGGTCCTGTTTAGCATATTGGTCGTTTACCTGTTTTCCATGCCTTGAGATCATATGATGGAGTGTTGTTTTTTTTACATGATTGAGATGTTATAGACTCATTATAAAAGTATCTATATAGGTTTACTTTGGCCATATAGAATTTTTATGCATTGATTGGCACAGGTCCATGAGAACCTGGTGTTATAAACTATAAGAGGATAGACCAAGTGAGCTTCCTCAGAGAGTCTTGGACATTATAGACTATAGGGGACAAACCGAGTGAGCTTCCAAGAGAGTCTTGGATATTATATACAATAGGAGGATAGACCGAGTGAGCTTCCTCAGAGAGTCTTGATCATTATGTACTATAAGGGGATAGAATGAGTGAGCTTCCTCAGAGAGTCTTTATTTGTTTGAATTTCATTAAACCACTCCAGGATATAGGAGGAATTGATTGATTGAGCTTCCTCAGAGAGTCTGTGATCAACCTAAGGCTATAAGAGGAATTTGACTGAGTGAGCTTCCTCGGAGAGTCTCTAGACCTTGGGACTGTAAGGGGGATTGACAATGTGGTCTTCCTCCAAGAGTCCTTGACTACCCTAGACTATAAGGGGAAATGAATGAGCGTGCATCCTCAGAGAGTCTTATAACTTAGTTTGACCAAACCAGAGGGGTTAGTATGAGTGTACTACCCATAGAGTTGTTGTAACTTCTTGGATAGGTCCAGATGGGATGGCTATGATTACCTTCCAGATGGTTTCCTGTTGTGGTTAGTTGTTTGTTTCACTATTGCTTGTTGATCTGCGGATTGCTTACTACTGTGTATTATCTTGTTTACTGCCTACTTTTTACTATTTACTGTACTATACCTACCATATACTCACTGACTGTTAGGCACAGATCTTCGGGTGGTTGCCTACTGGGATTTAGACTCACACCCTGTTTGGGCCATGCTTTTGGGTCCAAACAGATTATATTTTTGCGGGTATAGACAGGGGAAATCAGCCTTCGATTTTAGGTACTTGATTGCATTGGAGCTAGAGATCATGGGATCAAGCCGAGGCTTGCGATGTTGAGGAGTTTCTTATCTGTTTTTATTTTAGTGCTTTGGTGTAGTATTGTATTCAGCATTGTGACTTGTTTGGCTACTTTCCTAGACATATGTATCATGCATCATTTCATATATATATATGTGTTCTCCAGTTGTTTATTGTTTTAGTCTTCCATTGTCTACTATTGTTGGATATTTACTACTTCCTCTATTGTATGTGTTGTTTATTTCCACCGGGTACTCTGCCAATGAGGGAATAGTTTTCCCACTATTAGACCCAAGGCCCTCGCCGCTAGTCGGTATCCTCTGGCATTAGGTAAAATGCACTTGAGGCAATGTGACCAACTGGGTATGGAGCGCCTCTGGGGGGCTTCCAGAACTGGGGTGTTACAAAGTGGTATTAGAGGAGTTCTTTTTTCTTGGCTTACTGTTTGGAGCCTATAGCCAGGGATAGGATGGAATAGGTACTTAGTAATGAGCTGTGCTCGGGAGTATCTAACCCGTGTACAGGGAAAATCCAGTCTACCTCGCTTATTGAAATTTCTTCAAGTTTTGAAATTTTTACAGTTGATATGATTTCCCCTTGAGTGACTCACATGATTTGTGTTGTTACTATTAATATTATTGAGGTTCTATTTCTGTTGTAACCCAATGATATGAGGGTATGCCATCTCATGCATCTATTCAATGTCATCTAGGGTACATTAGTGATTTCTTGTTGTTGTGATAGTTGCCTTGATAGAAATTCATGTTGTTTGATAGGGTATTTTTTGTGTAGAGATTTACTAGAATGAATGCCAAATTTAGATTCTTGAGGTGTTATGGGACCAAATGAATCTAAACATGGTGGATAATTGAATTTTTTACTTTTTATATGATATATATGAGATTCCAAGCTTTGATTCGTGAGGAGTATGGGCCCTCAAAGATCAGAATTTGGCACCTTAACACTTGTTTTTTGTGTTTTCTGGGCTCTGGAGAAGTTTATGAGGCTACTGCCTAGAAAAACCAATAATACACGGCGTGTACTTTATGAATACATGTTGTGTAGTTTTTAAACCATGTCACTGACTGTGTGGGTAGAGACATAGGGTTGTGAAAAATCATCAGGAACACGCCGTGTATAGTAAGTACATGTCGTGTTGTAGTTACCATGTGTCTACCTGTGTGACTAATGACATGGATGGATGAAACTTCTACTATACACATCGTGTTCTGTTTTCACACATCGTGCCATGTAACCTAAGTACCCGGCCGTGTCACGAACAACACGGTTCATTGATACTTGTCTAGTACATGTCGTGTCCTTCGTGAACAATTCGTGTTGTCTAGGATTAAAAAGACCGTGTGGGTTATCCATGTAAGGGGACTTGGGCAGGGGAATAGAGTTCATGTACACACCGTGTGTGGGGACAACACGTCGTGTGTTTGCGGCATTACACGACCAGTTGTGGCAGAAGTACACACCCATGTGAATGGATTAAAAGAACACACCGTGTAGTTTTTATACACGATGTGTAGTCATGTTTTGTAAAACTTGAATTTTTCTTTCTCCTATAGACCTCTTGTACTCTTCTGTTCTTAGTATTTGTTAATCCTGATATAAGGCGTGCTTTTGACCTTTCAGAGTTATGCCACCGAGATTTCCTCTGGTTGTACGTCAGCTGCCAGATGGTGATCAGACACTGGATATGGACGATCAAGTACTTCTTGCATATCCTCCTGTTGTGCAATACATAGCACCAACAGTTATACCAGTTGTAGGCACCGATGCGCAGTTTAGGGAAGACTTTATGAGGATGATGCATACCTTCCAAGGAGCACCAACTCCTGCCCTGTCAATGGAAGAATTGATGTGGGTTTTCTAGCTGCAGTATCCTCCTACTTTCTCGGGGGAAGGAGGACCTCAGGATGCTATATAATCCCGCCTTTTTTTCACATAAACTTTCATTATATTATACAAAACTGAGGATCTTTAAGGTTTAGTGTCTTGGAAACCAGGAACTTAATACATGAAACAAAAAAAACATTCTTCTTAAACACTTAAAAGGATTCTCCTTATGTTCATCCTAGGTTCATTACTGCATCTCATAACCTGGGGACATACATCAAACTAAAGGGTGAGCAGAAGGCCCAGTAAGGGAAACAAGGGGAAACATTTAACATGTGAACTTGAGATACATCAACAATGTCATGAAAAATAACTTTAAGGCATGAGAAAGAAATCATGAGGCATATCATAATAAAAATAACATTTTTCATAACTTTAATATATGGCTACATCATTTAACATAGACAATCATGAACATATCACCAAGGTCTATCCCCAAGGTGTCATTTGAAAATTACCAAGGTTATTCACCAAGATATCATGAAAATTGTAATCTCTATGGTTACATCATTACCCAATGCATTGGAGGGCTATCAGGGCGCACCCTCAAATTTGCCTTTATTATCATGTGATCCACATATATCATCATCAAACATTTCATAAATAACCCATATAGCATAAAATAAATGGGTTTCATTTCATAATCATAACATTTTTAAAACTACTTTAAAGACAGGATCTTTACGTCACTTTAAACCCACGGAAGGGGAGAGCGGGTCTCATGTATGTAAATCCCAGAATTTAAAATAGAAAATTTTGATATATATGTGAATACCCCTATAGAAATAAGATCTTGGAGTATTCACTTTATAATAGAAAATAATTTTGAGAAAAGAGAGAGGCATTTTGAGACGAAAATTCTGCAGCATAATGGCTACGTTTCGGGGTTTTAAAAAACATTGAAAAGAGAGGGGACATGGGTCAAAAAATCATAAATGACCCATAAAACAGTATAGGGGCAGAATATGAAGGATATATGAACATGGAAATGAAATTTGAAAGATTTACCATATGAAATGAAGAACATGAAAGGAAGACAAAAATAATCTTTCTCTTATAAAATTCGGCAGCCTAACGGCGTCCCTTAAACTTAAAAAAAGAATTGACGAGATCAAATAGGGTCTCTCATAATATGAACATAAGAGTTCAGTATGATAGATATAGAGATCATACCCCAACATAATAAAACGTAACTTGAAATACTTGACATGAAAGTAGAACTTCAAAACGAGAAGGGTGAAAGAACCACATAAAAATTCGGCAGCCTAACAGCGTCACTTAAAACATTAAAATACTGAATTGAAGAGATCAAATGGGGTCCCTCATAATATGATCATAAAAGATCACTATGATAGATATAGAGATCTTACCCCATCATAATAAAAAGGAACTTTAAAGACTTGACATGAAAGTAGAACTTCAAAACGAGAAGGGTGAAAGAATCCGTTACAAAAATTTCGGCAGCCTAACAGCGTCACTTAAACTTTCATAAAATGAAATGATGAGAGTTAGAGGGGGTCTCTCATCATACGAACATAAAAAGGTCATTAATATGAATATAGAAGAACATCCTACAACATAATAACATGGAGTATAAAAGAAATTACATAAAAGAGATTACTTGAAAAGAAAGAGAGAGGTCAGATCCCTTACCTTAAAACGTAACTCTTAAAACTCAAAGGATGGGAACATGAGGGCTTGGGGGCACCTTGGGAGGACTCCTTGGGAGATAATGAGACCAGAACTTCGTTGGGGAAGAGTGGGGAGTCGAATGGATGAGAGGATTTCCTGGTATTTATAGGGAAAGTGAGGGGACAAGGCATTAATGGCCAAGGGACACCTCATAAGTGGGTTTCTCAAAACCATGTGCTCTCCCATGATATTTCCGATGAAGTTAGGCCACATGGGGCCCCCAATACAATAATGCATCACCTTTGGTCGTCCAACCCATAAAATATCTCATGAAATCATCTTGAAACATTTATGATGTCATTAAACATACCGAAACCCTAAAACTGTATTTTTACTATTCACTGAAAATTCAACTTTCTCAGAAAAATCCCAAAATTTCACCTTAACAAAATATCAATGCTCTGATTTCAAAAATGAACTCTATTTTATAAAAATATTTTTCTAAATATTTTTATTTTGTTTTTAATAAATACACTATTCACCGAAAATTCATTTTTTTCAGAAAAAACCCCAAAATTTACCTTAACATAATATCGATGCTCTGAGTTCAAAAATGAAATCCATTTTATAAAAATATATTTCTAAATATTTTTAATTTAATTTTTAATTAAAAAAACACTATTCACCTGAAAAAACTAATACTTGAATAATAATTTATGAAACTGTTATTTAACCATTTTATTAAATCACATTACTTAATCAAGGTGCCTAGATTTTTTTTAATACTTTCTTTAAGTGAAATTACTAATCCATTTGGACACATTACTAATCCTAATCATAAAATCACTATTCATAATTTACTATTCATCAAAAATCAAGTTGATATTATTAGACTCTAATTTTCGTACTGAACATAATTTTATAAGACCATTTTTTGAAAATCATTACACATTTTTAATTATTTAAGGTTTACATAAACATTTTTTAAAATATCATTTCTCTAAAATTCACCAAAAATATGCATACTATATTTATCTGGACTTTTGAAAATTCATAAACAATATCATAAGAAGAAATCCCAATTTTTATTTAAAACAAAGGATTACATAAGGCAGTTACGGTCTCCTTACATAGACCCTTATCACACCAGCATAGGACCAAAGTGTAAGGTGGGATAAGGTGAGAGAATCCGAGGGAGGCTCGGCCATCATCGCACGAGTATTAATTTCTATCATTTTGAACTTATCGCGAAGGCGATCCCGTTCTAGCTTCACACGATGAATTTCAGCTTGGGTTGGGTCCAGAGCAAAGCCTAGTGGTGCCACCTCCTTCCCAAGTTTTGTTAGATGGGCTTCGATTGGTCCAAGACTACTGGGTGAGGCCATCGAATCTTCTTTCTATATTAATTAACAAAGATTACTTGTATTTATAGACAATAATTAAAACTTTTAGTTTCCAACGGTCATATTGACCAATGGTCATATAACAGTGAAAACCCAACGATCTCATTTTAATTATACTCATGTTATCAAATGAAACATTTTTGTTGAGTATAAAAATAAAATAAAATGAAACAACACACAAAATTAGGAATCAAGATTTATTCAAAATTTCAGGTCATTACAGATATAGAGTCAGGTCTAGAGGCCACGCTGACAATTTTCGAGCATCTAGAGATACCTCCAGAGAAAAGGGTGAATCTTGCTACATATATGCTCTGAGACTCCGCCAAGATGTGGTGGGAGGTGATCTCGCAGTTATAACGCTATCAGAGTATGACTTGGGATGAGGTTCGGTGCACCTTCTACAATTAATTCTACCTGGAGACCTTGACGGCTGATCGAGCCCGAGAGTTTATGAGTCTGGAGCAGGGTACTCTTCCTGTTATGGATTACTCGTCTCTCTTTACTAATCTGCATCATTTCATGCCTATTCCAGGAGGTGATGATCTTTTCCATGCGTGGAAGTTCAATGATGGTCTGAGAAACGACATCTAATCATATGTGAACATCTTCTGGTTTACTTTGATATCCTCTATCGTCAACTAGGCGCTGATCACTGAGCACAATGTGAGGGATTCTGGAGTAGTGTGACAGGGCGGTTTGACATCTAGAGTTTGTGTTCCTCCTACTGATAGTAGGAAGTGCCACAGGGAGTCTACTCGAGGAGGTCAAAATAGGTGGGATGTATCTTCAGGTATCTAGGTTGTATGTTGCCAATGTAGGAGGAGTGGGAATACTAGGCCTCAGTGCCAGAGAGACCCGATGGAGTGCTGATCTTGCGGCAAGATGGGTCATCTTCAGTGTTTCTGT
This sequence comes from Viscum album, assembly GCA_963277665.1. NCBI lineage: Eukaryota > Viridiplantae > Streptophyta > Magnoliopsida > Santalales > Viscaceae > Viscum > Viscum album. Next base: position 1,243,190,595 of record OY728146.1, on the reverse strand, counting down.
CAGATCTTCCTACCTACAGCTAGTGGTAGGGGTTCTTCTATGACCCCACGTTCTAGAGAAGCATTCACAATTTCTCACTAGTTTGGGAACTGGAGTTCTTATGGCCATTCGGGCTGAGGTGGAGGTCGCGGTTGTGGCGGTCAGTCACCAGGCTACCAGTGACAGAAGAGTGGATCAGCTCAGAGTGGTCATGCTGGGTCACAAAGTTGTGGAGTAGGCCATAGTAGGCCATTCTGATCACCTTTATGCTGGATGGAGGCAGGAGAGGCAGCTTTGCTGGGACCTCATCTTTTTCAAGATACCTCCTAGCAGATAGATTTGATTCAGAAGAGGATGGCTACAACACGGTCTCGACAGAAGTCTTATGTTGATCAGCAGAGATGACCTCTGGAGTTCGAGGTCGGGATCAGGTTTTCCTGCATGTCGCACCGAGTTTGGGACATAAGTGGATTCATAGACAGTGTAAGCTTTCACCATCGTACGTTGGGCCATTTGAGGCGTTGGAGAGAGTTGGGCCAGTTGCCTATCGGTTGCATTTACCTCAAGGGTACTGGGCGATTCACGAAGTCTTCCACATTTCACAGCTCTGATGTTACTTTTCAAACCTATCACATGTCTTTCAACCAGATGAGGTTGAGCTCGAAGCGGATGCATCATTTGAGGAGCATCCTATCTGGATTGTCGATCGTAGTATGAAGGTTCTTCGTGGCTGGTTTGTTCCTCTGGTATGGGTGCTATGGCAGCACGGGTGAGTACAAGATGAGACTTGGGAGAGGTAGGTCGATGTACGATCGCAGTGGCAGGAGCTGTTCAGGGTTTCTTCTTCAACGCCTCACTAGGAAAATTCGGGGACGAATATCATTAAGGGGGAAAGTTTGTAAGAACCCAGACCTTCTTTTTAGGTATGTTTTTACTTTTTCTAATGAATTTGAGAAAATAGGCATTTTTGGAAATTTTTGAAGTACACGCCGTGTACATTATGAGTACACACCGTGTACTTTATGAGTACACACCGTGTACTCCCTTGCTGCACGAGGCCGTCTGCTGGCCGTGTCCGAGCCATACACAAGGTCATGTGGGGTGATGCGGAGGCCGCTTAATGTGAAGTACGGAAAATCCTGGTACACGTTGTGTACTCCAAAAGTAAATTCCATGTACTTTTTTTCGTTAAACAGACCAAGCTCGCGTATGATTTCCATAAACGTCTTCTTCTAGGTCTCATTCAACCGAGAGAATCCATGCGTCGCCGATACTTCTCCGAGCCCCCGAACCTCCGTCTGTTCTCTAAGTCGACCTCCGTCGATTGCATTGGAACTGCAAAGGTAATCTCTTCTTTCTTCTAGAGCATTATTTTCTAATTCCTCTTTTTTTTCAAGTTATCATTGGTTGAACGTTTTGTGCATTTTTATTGATCTAAGACGTTCTATATAGATTCAAGACACATGGTTCAAGTATATCGATCTCTTAGCATCAAGGTAGGTGTTTTGTGCCATTCCATTCTAATTCCTTGAGTATTATGTGAAAATTCCACCAATACCCTTGAACGGGGTATTGTGTGGTTACCATATTACCCCAATTGTTTTCCTACCATGCTTGTATGCCTATGTAAAGGTAAATTGGACTTGTTTTGGGTTGATTTTTATACCTTGGATGTTGTTCTCAGGCTTTGTTCTGTTTAAGACTGTTTGGTCCTATTTAGCATATTGGTTGTTTACCTATTTTCCATGCCTTGTGATCGTAGGATGGAGTGTTGTTTTTCTGACATGCTTGAGATGATGTAGACTGGTTATCCAAGTAGCTCTGTAGGTTTACTTTGGCCATATAGCATTATTATGCACTGACTGTCATGGGGTCGTGAGAACATTGTGCTATAGACTATAAGAAGATAGACTGAGGGAGATTTCTCAAATAGTCTTGAACATTATAGACTATAGGGGATAGACCTAGTGAGCTTCTTAGAGAGTCTTGTATATTATAGACTACAATAGGATAGACCGAGTGAGCATCCTCAGAGAGTCTTGAGCTTTATATACTATAAGGGGATAGACCGAGTGAGATTCCTCAAAGAGTCTTTTTTTTGTTTGAATTTCCTTAAACCACTTCAGGCTATAGGAGGAATTTACCGAGTGAGCTTCCTCGAGAGTTAGTGATTGACCTGAGGCTATAAGAGGAATTTGACCGAGTGAGCTTCCTTAGAAAGTCTCTAGACCTTGACGCTATAAGGGGAATTGACCGCGTGATCTTCCTTAGAGAGTCCATGACTACCTTGGACTATAAGGGGAATTGACTAAGCGTGCTTCCTCAGAGAGTCTTATAATTTCATATGACCAAACTAGAGGGGATAGGATGAGTGTACTACCCAGAGGGTTGTCGGTACTTTTTGGATAAGATCAGAGGGGATTGATGTGAGTACTTTATAGAGGGTTACCTTTTATGGTTAGCTATTTTCTTCACTGTTGCTTGTTGATCTACAGATTTCTTACTAATGTGTATTATCTTGTTTACTGCTTACTGTTTATTGTTTACTGTACTTTACCTACCATATACTCACTGACTGTTAGGCATAGATCTTCGGGTGGTTGCCTGCTCGGATTTAGTCTCACACCCTGTTTGGTCCATGCTTTTGGGCCCAAACAGATTATATTGCTAAATGTATAGACAAGGGCAAGCACCCTATGATTTCAGGTACATGATTGCATTGGAAATGGAGAGCATGGGACCAAGCCGAGGCTTGTGATGCTGAGGAGTTGCTTATCTATTTTTCTTTTCTGATTTTGTGTAGTATTGTATTCAGCATTGTGACTTGTTTGGTTGCGTTCCTAGACATATGTTTCATGCATCATTTCATATATATATGTGCGTGTTTTTCAGTTGTTTATTGCTTTAGTCTTCCGCTGTCTACTGTTGTGGGATATTTACGGCTTCTGCTATTGTATGTGTTGTTTATTTCCACCATGTACTCTGTCAATGAAGGAATAGTTTCCCCACTATCACACCCAAGGCCCTCACTGCTATTCGGCAGCCTCTGGCATTCGGGGAAATGCACTTGAGGCCATGTGATCAACCAGGTACAGGGCGCCTATGGGTGGCTACCGAAACCGGGGCATTACTAAAATTATTCAATATGATGAAGTAATTAAACAAATAAGAATTCAAAATGTGTAAATTACAAAATAATATTACATATATTTTTAATTAAGTAATTATCGATAAAAATGAATTAATTTATTATATATATATACACAAAATATAAATATTACTAAATACTTGATATTAAATATAATGATATGTAAAATGAGTATAACAAAATAATTAAAAATAAAAAAATAAAAATGATTAAATTAAGAAAAATATTAAACATTTTACTTTTAAAATTTTTATTGATAAAAATGACTAAACTTAATGTACATATATATATAAATTAAATGGAGGAAATTATAATAATTAAAAAATAAAAAATGAATAGATATTAATAACTAAATTTGATAATAACAAAAGAATAAATTACAAAATTTTAAAAAAAATTATTAATGAAACAATTAGTAATAAAAATGAAAAGCTTAATATATATATATATATATTAATTATTAATATAAATAATAATATATATTAAATATAAATATACAATATGAATAAAATGTAATAATTAATAACAAATTAATGTCTTATTCGTTTTTAATGGTTTTTATTCCTAACTATTAATTAATATATTAAATATAGAAATATATTCAAATATATTTTTCTATACACATATATTTCATATTATATAATATTTCAAAAAAATATGATTTATATAATATAAAATATCTATTCATAAATTAAATAATTCATATATTTAGTGAAGAATTGATTAAAATTAAAAATTAATATTAATTAAAAATGCTGACTAATTGCATCATGTAATGGAAGTAATTGAATTTTGTTTAATTTTTCAAAGTAACATATATAAAACATGTTTTACATTGATTTCATTCATACATATATATATTTGTTGATTTTTATATACAATGCACATATGCAAATACTTACGTAATTAATGAAATCATATATAGAAACACATACACCAAATATTTATGTAATTAATTCAAATATTATTATTATGTTTTGAACATCATTATATCATGATACATTTAATATATTATATTTTTAATCGGTAACCATTATTTATTTATTTTTAATATTATTAAAGTTAATTATTTTTTATCTATTTTTAATATCTTTTTATCTAGAATTTAATCATTTTAAAATATTTATTTTTATATAATTAATTATAATTTTTTAATATTTTCAATATTTATTCTTATTTATTTCAAAAAATATCCATATTTTTTAATAATATTTATTCAAATAAAAAAACAAATTCATTTTTTTAATATTTTTAATGTGTAATTATTTTTAATTAATCATTTTCACAAATTTTTTGACTTGTATACATTTAATAATTTATCTTCATTAATAATGTTAACAATGTATTTCTATATAAATAATTATAAATATGTATATTTATAAATATATAATTACTATAATTATAAATTTTTATATTTTTTATTATTAAAAAAAAATTCAAAAAGAGTTTGTATATATTTCTAAATAATTAAATAATAATATTTAAATAATTATAACAATATAATAGCTTAATTTAAATAATGAATATATCCTTTGGGACCTTGGTCTGCCTTTCCAGCCTATTTGTGAGGTGTGTATGTGATTAATTTTAATTTCACCACTCAAAACCTTATATATATTTATGTATTTATGTAAAAATAATTATATATTTAAATAATTATAAAATAATTATTTTTATTCATATAATTGTATAACTATATTTACATTTTTTATTTATATTTATTAGTATGAATCTTTTATCAGCACAAAAAATTATAACATTGATAAAGATGGATTTTATCAATGCTTCTTTAGTGCTGATAAAGATAAAGATTTATCACTAAAAAGGCATTGATAAAAGGTATATTTATCAGTGCTAAAACATTAGCACTCATAAAGATTTATTTTATTAGTGTTTTTTAGAGCTGATAAAACTATATCCTTATCAGAATTTATTAATTTATCACTGATAAAGTGTATATTTATCAGTGATTTTTGGGAAGCACTGATAAAGCCTTCCACAATCTATTTAAAAGAACAGTCATTAGGACTAATGTAGTCGTGATTCTAAAACATTAACGAAACTACGATGCTATTGGCGCTCCTACTATATGTTCTCTCATAATAATCAATGCTGGAATCCATGGTATATTATTTTCTCCTCCTCCTAACTCATTGATATAGGGGTTAATTTCCTTAAATAAGGGAGTAGAAGATGTTCCTTTTTATTTTTGAGGGTAGGGACACACATTTAATTACATAAAATATTTAAATAATATAAAATAAATTTCTTATTCATATTTCCCAAAATTTAAAATAATTATAATTAAATATATCATAGTTTATTAATATCTTCAAACAAAAATATTTAGTTGGGTGATATATCATTTTACCCTTATCTCTTAGTTTAAAACTCTTCATTAACTAGATTAAACCCAAACCACTCTAACAAATTATTACTTATTTTACAATTCATTATGAAGAAAACATAATGATTCTTCATTACCAAATTGGTAAATACTATTCCAAATTTGGAATAAAATCTATCATCATATAAATTTTAAAAAGTGTTGGAAATTAACTTTCCAAAAAAACATGCAAAATGAAAAGAATTTTGTTTTTAGAAAACAATTACTTAAAAAACTACATTAAATTTCATTCCATTTCTTATAAAATTAATTATATGAATTTAAAAATAAATTATTGGATATATAATCTATATATTTTATTATATTTATTAATCTATATTTTTTATTTATCTTTTCAATTTAAAAAACATTATTAATGTAAAAAATAATTATCTGAAAAAAAATAATTATTTTTTTCTTCAAATGATTTTATCTTCATTCATAACAATTATATAACTTATATATGATATATTTTTCATATGTTAAAAATAAATTTCATTAGAATCAATTTTAAATATTTATCACTATTTGTGTATATAAAAATTCTTAACAATTAGGAAAATACATTTCTTTAGGAAAAATTTTCTATTAATAACAAAATATTTTTATTAAATTTAAATTATTATTTTATAGTCACTAATCAATACATTTGAATTAATGAAGATATATATATATATATATATATCACTATGTGGTTAATCCTATTTAGACCCACCATTCTAATGGCTTGGTAATGATGTCCATTATTACTATGGTTTCTTTAGATGCAAGGTTTCATGAAAAGGAATGTTTTCATGTAGTTTACATTTATTTTAATGGAATACATATAAAATATCAGGTTGTTACACTTAACCCTAGGTAAATTTATACTAGATTAAGCATCCAAATGTTTCTATCTGGATAGGGATGTGATTTCTTGGAATCCACACAATCTCTTCCTTTACAAAATGTTAGGATGTGATCCTATAATTAGAATTGACACTTAGCTTTTCACTAATTCTTTATAATATTAATATTTAAAAATAGTTAATCTCTATTATGATACAAAATGTATAACCCTATAAAAATATATAATAAACTAATGATGAATCTTATGGCTTAAATTTTTGTTATGAGAGTGGCTATGATGACCCAGTCATCACTTATATAAATATTACATCATTTTAGTTGAATATTCTATACATAAGTAATTATTACCTTGAATTAAACTATAAATGTTTAGTGCCACTGTCAGATAGATAGATAATAAAATTATTTCCGGAATAATATTCAATATCACCCACAATTTGATTCTAAAATAATTCTATTCTTCAATAGATCGAACTACAAAAAAATTCTATATAACTTATGTAATTGAAAACAGATGAATCAATGAGATCATATGATTAGTTAGCGTAAATATGGGAGATATCAGTCCATTATTATTAGTGAAAATATATTAATCATAATGATATTTGAATATGATCATAACATACATAAATCATTCAAATTCAGTAAAAGATTATAAATTATGATTAATGGAATAGGAATTTAGAGTAATAATGTAGAAACATCATTAATCAATCATGATCCCTGATAGCATAAAATTAGAAAAAGATATTAGTTTTTTTCATTAAATTAAGCTATAAAAATATGTAATGAAATAATATTTCATGTTTACCCACTGAGACATTCATCATATAATAGTTTTGGGCACACCACATGTGTTTTAAATTATATTTCCAGGATACAAAAAAAATATTTATTAAATAATATTCTTGGGTTAACAACTTGGGTACCTTATTGGGAAAGTGATTAATACCCTTATAACCTCATCTGATTGGAAAAATACAATTTTACCCTTATTTTCATGAGTTATCAATCATTACCCAATAGATTGGATGGTTAAAACACTCACTACTTCAAAACAGTCCTTTAATAGCAGTGGCCTTTTTCAGTGCTATTAAAAAAGTGCTAGTAAAAGTTACCTTTATGTTTTCTAAAATAATAATAATAGAGGTTACTATGTATCAGAGATTTTTTCACACTGATAAATGGTACCCTTTCAATGTAATTTATTTTTAGCTATGATAAATGATACACTTTATCAGTGTAATATTTTTTTGTGGTGATAAAGGTTATCCTTTATTAGTGACATTTTAGTGCTCTTAATGGCCTTCAATTATAATAGCATGGACCTCTTTGGTCCATTCCTTTGTTGCAATCTGGTGTGTGAGGTGTTCTAAGAAGACAAGGTGACTTATTCCCAACACTTTGAAAAATTTACATCTTTGTGAATAGTTTTTCCAGCTATTAGTAGGTGTATTGTGTTTTCAGGATAGTGAGTCATCGATCGGTAGGTGTACAGTTTTTTCAGTTGTCGGTATGTATAAATTGTTTCCATCTATAGATAGGTCATTTATTAGTATGTGTATAATGTTTCCAACTATTGGTAGGTGTACAATGTTTCCATCTGTTGGTAGGTGTATAGTGTTTCCATCTGTTGGTAGGTCATCTATCGGTAGGTGTACAGTGTTTCCAGATTCCTACAGTTTCACCCCTTTAATGTTTTCTTTGATTTAAAAGGCATTCAAAACCTTATTTTAAGGGAATTGAGGCCTATTCAAAGAAAATAACACCTATCTAAGTTTTCCTAATAGACCTGGTGTTTTTACTTGGTAAAACTGTGTAGTCTTGACTGGTCCACCTTTAATAGAAAATCTAAACCATATCTTAACCCACTACTTCGTTGAGATTTTCTAAAGGCTGAGATACGTTCTATCTTATTATTCCATATTATTCTTCCTTGGTACAAGATTCCCAGAGTTCTTACTCCTAGATAATTCATGTGATCAAACTTCCATCCATGGATTGTTTCCCATCGATTTTTTTATTGTCGTATGAGCACCCCTTATTTTGGTGAAACTATGAAGTGTCAATCCATATTTGATAAAAGGTTTGTTATAACTATATTTTTCTTAGTTCCTTGATCTATTTATTCCTATTTATCCTTTCTTTGTGATGGCATGTGATCTCTATGTTTCTAATAGAGCTTCTTTGGTTGTTGGATGGTACGTGGGTGTCGTGGCTTCCTTGGGTGGATGCAGTTGCTGCCAGAGTGGTGATCATCGATTATGTTGGCATGTTCTTGTGAAAATAATATATGAATCCTTTTGAGGTAGGTTATTTTTTTATTCTCTTTTTATTTATATTAAGTCATAGAGTTAGCATGATTTAGCCACTAGATCGCAATGAAATTGATATATTAAATATTTGAACCAGGTTAAAAAATTTGTATCAATTTCTTAGTAATGTTATTGCCTCTTACTTTTCTTGATAGTGTGTTATCTACGCTTCAATTTTTTAGCATGTCATTATTAATAGAAATTTTTAAATAACATAAATCTGAGATTAATTGTAAAATAATTGGCCAATGATAAAGTGGCATGTTAAGGAATTTGGTTGTTGTTATTATAAATTTGATGATAATAAAATTTATGAAATAAGAAGGTTTAATTGAATTGGTTGATAAACTCGAAGCATGTTGATTATAATGAATAAATGAATGTAAAATTAATTTCCTAATTAATTTGTGTAACTTGTGATAGCTAGTTGTTTAGGTTTCCTGTAGTTGGAACTTATGATAATGAATAAGTTAATTCAATATATAATAAATAGCCAATTGTGTGGTAAATATAATGCCTTCTAGGGTTCTAAGTTACCTAATTTTTTGTAAAGGACTAAATCCTTATGCTTTGAGTTGTGAGTGCTCATGTGTGTGAACGATGGATGCCTTGTTTAAGGGCCAAGATAACAATTACTATGCTAATTATTTTATACTGCTTTTGTTGCAGTGTGAGCATAGGATGGGCGAGCTTGGAAGGTTGATGTGGTATGTGGGGAAGGGAGGCCTAATGGTTGTGGTAGTATTTTATGCCAAGAGTGGTGATATGAATCATATTATGCATGTCTGTGTTAGGGAAGACAATAGAGGTGACGAAATGGGTTGAAGTTGGGATTACCCATTGATTTGAATGTGGATTCTTGTTGAATCTGTTGTGTGTTATCTTCTTTCCATTCCCCACTGCTTGAGGTAGCTGGTCTTTCTTACCCTCATTCCAAAAGAGGTGAAGATGCACAAGGTATGACATGTGATTTCTGTGTTTAGCCACTTATGTATGGATGGGTCTATGCCCCTATTATAGGTGGAAAAGACTCAACGGGTAGTTCATCTACTCACTATGTTAATCCCCTTGTGATTGTTAAATTATAATGTTTTCAAAGAATAACTGAAAATATGTAAAGTTTTAATGTTATTATATATATTAATAAATGATATTTAACCCATGGGATTGGAGCTTGTTGGGATGAAATGATGAGGTTATGTTTCTTAGAATCTGTTGACTCGGTTTGGTTGTGCCTAGAGGACATGGATCTTGGTTAGAATGCTAATGAAATGTAAATGTGGAAGATGGTAATGGTTAATCAATGTTTAAATAATTAATTATCATAATGTGGAACTGATAAAAAAGGATATAGTAATTAAATAATTCACTTGAAAAGGTTTTATGCTTATATGATATCTAGTCTTAGCTATGGCATCCGAGAGTCTGAGAGACGTTAGCTGCAGATGTGTCTAAGACTAGGTTTTCCCCATAGTGTGGTTTTGATCTATATTATATCTTTTAATTTTTCTCTTTCTATATGATACCCCACCCTTTGAGTTAGGGAAACTAACACCCTAGGGATTATGATCCCTAGGGGGTGTTTTCCCCAACATCAATGTGGGAGGATGCATTGTTGACTTCCCCCTTTGTCCATGCTCTCTTCTGTTGGTAGTTACATGTGCCGGTATGCACAGTAGTTATTTTTCCCATATATGTGTGTAGAGGGATGTAATTGCATGTGGTTATGTCACACACATATATTCTGGATATAGATTTCTATGGACTACTATAGGTATAACGTCTAAAGGCTATGATGCCTTGAGGATCCTTTCTTGACATATGGGATGTAATGTCTTGAGGTATAATACCAGGTGTATGATACACATTATACAGGATGTTTTGGCACCTGGAAACTATTTGGTTACTTCTGGTTTTATGGATGGTGTGATGTTTCACCCAGGTCTCTACAAGAAATCCTTTGGGTTATTGGATGTGAATTTTATGGTTCTCACCCAAGTGTCTTTGGGTCAGCCTTTTGGAGGGTTGGGACTCATTCTCATTAGCTTGAGAGTATAACGAGTCATTACATGTCCTTAAGAGACATCCCCAAGATGATAAAGTCTATAAATAAATTCTAAAGGGTTTAAAATACAAGTGGGGGATGATTTACCCTTTAATAATATGATTGTACACTCAACCACCATATCCATGCGTCTTACTAAATTATTTGTGAACAATGGAGGAAAAATCAATCACATTATTCAGTTTGAAATAACTTCAGAGTGCACAAAAATATAATTTCAATCAACTATAAAATTAAATAGAGGGAGGAAAAATAAAGACTCTAATAAGACCATAAGTCTCTATGATCCCTTTGTTTCATGCTCCAAGATCACCTAACATCACAAATTTTATGAAGTGGTACTAAAAACATGCGATATTTTACCTTTTACCCTATCCCGGAAGATAACATTTGCAAAAACACCAATATTTCAAATATTGGGTGAGTATAAAATTTTGTAGGCCTTCCACCAAAGACATCCCTACTCACTCCACTTGGATAGAAGAGTTAGAAACATTTATATAAAATAGTTTATATAATACAATTTCCGAAAACAGTTTGTAACTATATATAAACAGGTTCAAAAACCATTTATAACCAAAACTAAATAGGTGAAATTGAATCCAATTTTCCATAAAGTTATTTTTCTATGAAAATAAATAAAAAAATCTTTAAAACCATTTCTAAATATTTTATTGTCATACCCAAACCATTCCACATATCCATGCTACCAACCATACATGCTTCGTTATGACAGTTCCAAACTCATGAGTGGTTTCTCATCGATCTACCAAGTCCTTACAGGGTAATTATACCCTATATGACATTTGAAATTTGGAACAGAGCACATGTTCATATTTAAACCAATAGCTAGAAGGGAAATATGAACTCACACACCAATATTCCCAAGTATCATGCCAAAATCGTTTTAAAAAAACCCCTTTTATTAAAAACCAATTTTCCATCAAAATCATTCTGAATCCAAACCATTCTAATAAATCACACTTTTTTATTGAAAAACCCATTCCCAAAAACCCATTTAGAAACACCATCAAGTCCATATTTTAAAATTACCATTGTAAATTCATGAAACTAAAAAAAATTTCACAACAATTCACCAATATTACACAATATCACAAAAAATGATAATCATCACTAAAGAAGATTTATTCCATGAATTGAAAAAATATTTCATGATCAATTTCATTAAATTTAATGAATTTAAAACTAATATGATTAGTTTTATCAAGATGATATTATAGTGAATACACCTACCTCAAAGGTTTTTATGAAAACTGACAATGGAAAAAGAAAGCTCTAGCAACCAGGTTGATTATCCCCTAAATCGCCTTACATCTCTTCTCCTAGAAATATTAAGACCAAATATGAACATATTTAGTATCAAAACTCATAGATCTACCCATAACAGGTGTAGATATGAGAGAAAAAGAAGAGATGAGAAGTATATCTAAGTATATCTAGGATAATGTGATAAGAATGATGAAGAACGTCACTTACAACAAGAATCGGGCTTGAAAAAACTAAGGGAGGCCTCCAGATTAGTTACAAAGCACTTGGGAGAGGTTACTCAACCTCAAATGGATAGAAATATCGAGTTAGGTCCATTTATGTGAAAAAATAGCAAGTGGGAAAAAAAATGAGTAAGATCCTAAAAAATAAGATCTTACTTTTTCATTGAAAATGGTCAGTCTCCACGGTTAGACAAATTGTGCGCTAAACATGTGTCTGTTACTGCATTTAGGGGCACTTCTCCCAGCCTCATCACACAATATCCTTAACCATGTGCCCACTGTTTCGAAGGTACTACCTCAAAATGCAGGTGTTCATAGTTCCTTCATGTATATATTCAAAGTTCAGACACATCGTGCACTACCTGGGCACATCTCATTTATCCAAAAAAACTTATATAAAGTTCAACCAACTCTCTCATCCTTCATCCTCACACTTTACAACAATGAAAATAATTATGTAAGGGTTATATTCTATAAACTGTGGGTACTAAATTCTCCCCACAATTGGTCTTTCCATCCTCATAAAGTAGAAAACTATCCTTAGCCTGTAAGAGTTACGAACATTGCTCTTTCATTTCCTTCTCACATTACCAAGTCTCTTCCCAAATTTGACCATGTTGAGAAGAAACCCACACTAGACTGATGCTTTTTCCACATAATATGTTTTCTTATGTATCTACAATACACATCGGTATATCTACCAATGAACCATCTGAATCTCGGTCAACATGATCCCATCTAATCACGTGGTCAGGATCTGGTTGATACCTTTTGAACTGAGATACATGGAACACATTATGCACCTCACTGATTTGTGGTGGTCAGTCCAACTGATATGCCACCTATCTAACCTGTTCCAGTATCTCAAGTAGGCATATATATCAAGCAGATATATTTCCCTAATTTCTATTAAGGGTATGTCCAGGTCTTGGAGAAATCTTTAAGAACACATGATAACTCACTGCGAACAAAAATGGTCTTTGATGATGATCTGTAAAAGATTTATGATGACTCTGAGCCACCTCCATTATTTTTATGATCAGCTAAATATTCTCTATTGTTTCTTGGAAAAGGATCATCCCAAATAAGGATGTTTTTTCTATTTTCACCCTACAAAATGTAGAATGACAAGGATGCACATACAATGCTTCAAACAGGGCCATATGTATTGAGGCTTTATAGTTTTTATTATAAGAGAACTCCACTAAGGTTATATGATCTTACCATGATCCCCAGAAATCCAAAAAAACATGTAGAATGCCTTCCAATGTCTGTATTGTCCTTTCATATTTCCCATCCATTTGAGTATGATACACAGTACACATAGTCAAATGAGTCCCAAGGGATTTCTAAAAGTATTTCGAGAAACAATAAGCGAACCTTAGATATCTATATGACATGAACAAAATGGGTACACCATTTCTCTTTACCAATTCTTCGAAATAGATATTATATAGATCCTCTAACATTTGAGTTTCACAGATATGAATTAAATAGACCGATTTTGTGAGCTGATCCACTATCACCCATATGGAATTGTGTTTCCATACCATTCATGGGAGACCTTTAACAAAATCCATTTCTATCTGCCCCCATTTCCACACTAGAATTGGTAAAGACTACAACATACCTACTGGTCTCTAGTTCTCTGCTTTAAACTACTAACAAGTTAAGCACTGCGAGATGAACTCAACCCATTCCTTTTCATGCTGCTCCATAGAATCTATTCCTCCAACCCCCTATACATATTCTTTTTCCCTGGATGTACAGCCCGTCTCAAAGACTGATAAGAATGAAGAATTTATTCCTGTAAATATATAGGTACAGTCAACCAATCTATGAACTATAACACTAAACTCCCATAAATTTTACAACCCTCAATGGTCACCCCACAATTGAGTTTTGAATACACAAAAAAAGAATTTTACATAGGTTTTTTGTGCCTCTTTAACAATTCTTACCAAATCAGGAACTATGGAAACCAAAAATTAAACCACAATGTCACCTCAATCTTCACATTCCACATGCATGTCGACTAGGGATGACATCAACTACCACTCATATAAAATTTATTTTTCCAACTGTGAATTTGAATTTTTCTTAGTTCATATACCACTGTATTTCCTTTACCATTGTATACATCAATTCAAAGTCAAACATCTGGAGACACTCCATCCATCTCCTTTTCCTTAGAGTCAAATATCACTATGAGAAAATGTGTTTCAATCTTTTTTGGTCTATGAATGCAGCAAAGTTCTCAACCAATAGATAATGATGTAGAGTCTTCAAAGCATGGAAAACCGCAACTAACTCCAAATAATGTGTTGGGTAATTATTCTCATGCACTATCAACTTCCTTTAACCATAAGAAACCACATGGTATCCTTTCATGAGAACATATCCCCACCCAGATCCAAAAGCATCATAGTACACCATATACCCATGTCCTGATTCTAGAAAAATAAATATAAGTGCTGATGTAAGACAAACCTTCATCTTATGAAAAGATTTATTTTTCGTTATTCAGTCCATTTGAAAGGATAACTATTCTTTTTTAGATCTGTCCTGAGTGCGGCTAGTCATAATAAGTGACTCCCAAAGCCTCGGTAGTAGCTAGCTAGACCAAAAAAATTTCATATCCCAAAGAAATTATTCGATGGTTTCCATGAGATATCAACTTCTATCTTTTTAGGATCTATATAAACAGCTTTTTTTTAATTACATGGCCCACAAAGTGTACTTCTTGTATCCAAAAATTACACTTAGATAATTTGGAATACAAACGATGGTCTCTCAAGATTCCCAATATTGATTCCAACTATTGTTCATGTTAATTCCTCATCTTTGAATACACCTAGATGTCATCTACAAACACCACAACAATAGAATGCAGATATCATTGAAATATTCAATTCATCAAATCCATGAAGACCGCTGGTGAATTAGTTTTACCAAAAGGCATGACTATATATTTATAGTGGCCATATCATCTTTTGAAATCCCTCTTCAGAATATCTTCTTTCTGAACTCTTAATTGGTGATATCCTAATCACATATAAATATTTGAGAACCACTGTTCTTCCCTAAATTGATCGAAGAGTTCACCAAATCATGGAAGTGGATACCTGTTCTTTATCACAACTTGGTTAATCTTATGATAATCAACACATAGCCGAAGAGTTCCATCTACTTTCTTTACGAAAAAAACTAGTGTTTCCCATTGATACGTGCTCAGTCAAATGAAACCCTTACTTTCCAGCTCCTCTAACAAAAATTTACATTCCCTTGACTTTATTGGTTACATCCTATATGATGGGAGGGAAATAAGATTGTTCCTCGTAAGATGATCAATCATAAACTCCACTTCCCATAGAGTGGGTAACCATGAGATGTTTTGGGGAAATATATCTAGAAATTGATCCAAAACTACTAGAAAAATATATTTCTTGATCTCTTCCTTCGATTCCAAAGTCAACGATGCCAACTGATAAGATATCATTCCCACCACTGGTGCCAACAAGCCTATTGCACCTGTATTCACAAAATTCTATCCTCTGAAGAGATGCTCGACGCCATCCTATGTTTTGAAACTAATTGTTGTACTATAATAGTCGATGTGAGCCCTGAACATATCGAACATCGAGAAGTCACATTTCATATCAACTCCATCAATAATTATAGTACATGGTCTACACAAAAAGGATTGATATTCTCTTTTACCTGGAGAAGTTTTCAATTTTAATAGAGAAAGAATCATTTCTAGTTTTAAACATAGTTGACCAATAGTATGAGAAGCAATGAATAATTGTGATGCAACAATATCAAACGTCACTTGCTCAAAGGTTGAATTAAAAATAATAGTACCTCTCACTATAGATAGTATATCCTGACCATTGATAATCATATTCTTAGGTATATACAACTGATTTGTCACCGCACTCTCCACTTTATTCCCCCGTTGTGCTTGCCCTTTCTGAAGAGTCATGGTATTCTGAGAATCAACATGGCTAACTTTTCTCTATTGACGAGTCTGGTTCAACTATCCTCACCCTGTCAAATCATACGATGTATACAAATCCTGAGAAGTGTCTCGAGCACCAAACCTCGGAGTACAATGACAAAAGTTTTAAAGATATCCCATTTTTGGAAATAATGGCATTCTCTTAGTGATGATGTATACTCCCGCTTCATGTGGCCAAAGGAACCAAATTGGTAGCATCCTATTTGACTCGTTAGTCATGGAGGAAGGTTTACTGATCTAGATGTCTGATTCTGATTCTCACTCCCAACCTAGAAATTGGTTTCCTTATTTTTCTTGCTCCCAGTATTGGAGTTTCCACCATTTATTATAAGGATCGTCATACTTCCTCCTCCCATACGTCCCAAGATGTCTCACTCAACCACCATATCTCTGTTCACTATATCTATATAATACACAATATAAAGCACCATAATATTTGATCTAATTTCTTATCAAAGCCCTGGTTAGAAGATTTGTGCCTTCAAGAACATACTTACCCCAACTTCTGGTGTAAAGTGAAAAAAATTCATGAATTTTGACGAATATTCCGTTACAAAGAGATTATCCTACTTTAGGATAAATAATTCTTTCATCCTATTGATATTGAATTTATAAGGATTGATTTTTTTTTGAAATAATACCGCAAAATCCTCCCAAGTAAGGAATTTATCTTCTTTACCCTACAAAACTATTTCCCACCACTTACGTTAAAGATCCTCGAGCATGTACATGGATAGCTTAACTTTACGCTCCGATGGTGTACTGATGAAATCAAAGATATGATTTATCCTATTAAGCCACGCCTCTTCCTTTTATGGTTCATAAACACCCCCAGAATATGGGTAGATTCTGCTTCATGAACTGAATGAAACGATCCACATGTCATGGATCATCCCTCTGGTTCCCTGTATCCACATCTTGAAATTCATGGATTATACAGTGAACGAGATCTTGATTTACATGTGGTCTAGGGGCAATCACAGTCTCATAAACTTATATTGGTTGGTTTCTACGATGCCTATCAGGTTTCATTTTCTAAACAACAACAAACATGGTAAGTCTCGCTCCCTAGAAACTGATTTGGTTTACATTTAAAATTCTATAAAATCAACTATCACAATATTATTTTCCAAAAACAACCTTTTCCATGTTCAACCATTTTCTTAAAAATACCCTTTTACACTTTTGAAAATAATCCATTTTCCAAATACATCTAACATTCTCTTTCTAAATCTCTCATTTGAAAACAAATTCTGCATTTTTCAAACATTTACACATTACACAAAATCATAAATCATTTATTAAAATGAAGTAAGAAATCATAGTTGGAATTTATTCCTCTACAATAAATTTCATGCTCATATCATTGGTAAAACTCCTGATAACAAGATTCAAAAATCTTGTAGGTTTCTCCAAAACCCTTATGTACCCAAATCCCTGGTATCTTTATGTTCAGCATAAAAAGGTTAGTTGCATCTTTTTATGCTTTACATTTCAAGTATCTATGATCCTAATCCTTTCTATTATCCCAACACAAGGAATATAAAAGAACTAATTCAATACCAAGACCATGAAACTGAAAACTACTTGTTAGACAATGACCGAACAAATTGACACCATTTTTAATGATCCGCTTATTCTCATTGTCATGAGAGTAAAACGAGTCATTACTTGTCCTTAAGTGACATCCCCAAGATGCCAAAGGCTAAAAATAAATGCTGAAGGGTTTCAATTACAAGTGGGGGGAAATTTACCCTTTAATAAAAGACCATAGACTCATCCATAATACCCAAAAATATTACTAAATAATGAATGAACAATGAAGGAAAAATCAACCACTTTATTCATATTAATATAACTTCAGAGTGTTCAACAATATAAGACAATGAAATTATCATAGAAAATAGTTTAAGGACAGATAAATACTCCAAGAAGACCATAAGACTATATTCTCTTCATACTCTATGCTACAAGATCACTAATAAACCCATGTATCATGTAGTGGTGCTAAAAACTTGCAATATGTTACCTTTTCTCTTGTCCCTAATATAACATCTGAAAAAGAAAAAAAAAGTTCCAAATAAGGGTTCAGTATAAAATTTAGTAGTATTTCTCTAATGACATACCTACTCATGCCACTAAGATATAAGATTTAGAAGCATTTATATAAAATAGTTTATATAAAACAATTTCCCAAAATAGTTTGTAACTAAATATAAACAAATTCCAAAACCATTTATAACAAAAATTAAACAGGTTCAATTGAAACAAATTTTCCAGAAAGTTATTTTTCTAGAAAAATATCTAAACAAAACTTTTAAACCATTTTTCAATATTCCTTTTTCATACCCAAAAAATTCCACATATCCATACTACCAATCACACATGCTTCGTTATGACAATTCTATACTCATGAGCGGTTTCTCGTCAATATACCAAGTCATTACAAGGTAATTATATCCCATGTTCCATTGGACCTTTGGAACTGATCATGAGTTCATATTTTATCCAAGCCCAAAACATATTTTCCATAAAACCCCCTTTTTATTGAAAACCAATTTTACATCAATACCATTTAGAAGAAAAACCATTTCAATAAAACACATTTTTTTATTGAAAACCCCATTCCTATAAACCCATTAATAAACTCTTTAAAATCTACAATTTTAAATCTCCATTTTAAATTCAATAAATTAAAACAATTTTCACAACAATTCACTGAAATTACACAATATCAAAAAAACCATTAATAATCACTAAAGAAGATTTATTCCATGAATTGAGCCAATATTTCATGGTCAATTCCATTCAAATTAATAATTTTAAAACTAATACAATAGATTCTTGTAAGAGGAGATGAGTTTGAATCCACCTTTTTCAATGGTTTTGATGAAAACTGACAACGGATGAAGAACACTCTAGCAATTAGGTTGATTCTCTGCAAAACCACCTTAGATATATTCTCTTAGAAAGATCAAGGCCAAATATCAACTTATATGGAATCTAAACTAATATATATACCCATAAAAGGCATATATATGAGAAAATAATAAGAGAAGAGAATTATATCTAAGTAGATATAAGATAACGTGACATGAACATTGATGAACGCCACCTACTCCAAGAACCAGGATTGAGAACACCAAGGGAGGTATTTAGATTGGTTCCAAAGAACTTGTGAGAGGTTAATCAACCTTAAATGGAGTGAAATATAAAATTATGTCTATTTAGGAGGGTAAAAATCAAGTAGGAGAAAAAATACTAAGATCCTAAAAAATGTAATCATACTTTTTCTTTGTACATGTATTATCTACACGGTTAGACAAACCGTGCAATAAATATGTGTTAGATAATTATTTATGAGGTAAATTATCAAGGAATCATAAAAAATCCTCTTTAACTATGTGCACTAAATTCAAAAACTACTTCCTCAAACTACAACTATGCATGGTTTCTTGTGGTATATACGAACAGTTTAGACAAACTGTGTAAAACCTATGTGTAAGGACCCGACCCCAGTTGCCCGTGGTTGGTGCCTTGTTACATTATATTGGAATGATTACAATAAATTTTTATCCTGAATAAATGAATAGTTTATTATAATTGTAAATCCTGATACTTACATAAGTTCAAAATTACAACTTGCAGAGGAAAACAACATAAATGTTCCACTAAGAACATCCACCGCTGTATGATTATCCCTGCAAGTCAATCATAATATACCTATTCATGACCTATAAAAAATGAAACATAAGAAGGGGTGATATCAGATTCTCAGTAAGGGTAAACATTATAGTGGAAGTTAACATAAACATTAGACATGGTGAATAATTGAAAACACATACCTTTAAAAATAAACTTGAACATAATATGGCAGGAATATGAGCTGAGTAAATATTTCCATAATAAAACCTATTCATGGGTATTGTAATAGTCAAATAACCACATGAAATATCAATTTATGGCTTCATAATGATGTAAATTCATATTTTGGACATTCTAAAACATATCTTTCAGGCCTCGGTCAAGACTTCTAAAAATGATTAAGGCCTCAGCAAAAAATATATCTCAAAAATGGAAAGGCCTCGACCAAGTCCGTATCTATTTGTATCCTGAGACCTACCTATGCATAGAGGTTCTATATAGGGTCCCACCCATCACATAATAAGTCCAATTTAATCCTCATATGAATAGGGTTAAACATAAACAATATATACATTCATATTTAACCAAACATATGAAATGTAAATAACTTTCCCCAAATACTAAGCATAAAAACTAACCATTCAGAGGAAATTGGGGAATGGTTTTAAGATATCACATCCACAGAAAAAATAATAATAAAACTTTAAATAAAATATATTAGATGATATCATAAAATATTAAACCCAATAATACATAAGAATCAATAATATTGTTGACATAGATAAAGATACTCTTATAAAATCATCGAGTAATTTTTGAGATAAAAACATTATTATTTTAAAAAGAATAGTTTGTTTGGAAAAGTATTTGTATAAAACAAGAACTATAGTAAGATATTATTTCCATAATAAAATTATTTATTTTATTAAGATAATTTTTTGTTAAAATAGATTATAGGGTGACCTTGAAAATAGGTAAGAATATGAGATATTCCCTTGAATAGGGCTTGTATTTCGGAAATAATTTTGATAGTTCATTTTAAAACATGTAAACCCCCATAAAATAAGGAAGGATTATGGTTGGTAAAAATATATATAACACTCAAATATAATTTATGAGGATTACATAATAATACATAAAAATTTTATTGAGGTAATTAGACAATAGAAGTAACCCAAATGAAAATGGAGGTTCCTCTAGGAAGTCCTTACCTAAAGTCTGAATGTGTTCTGATCTTAAACATAAAGTCCTATAATATGAAATTTGACTTATTAATAACTTAATTTAGAAGATATTATACATGTATTTATTTTATCATAGTTTTATTAAGTTCATTTATGTCTTTATTAATATGTTATAAGATTGAATTCTGTCGTTCAGTAGTGTTCGTTTCCTTGGTTTCCATGATAAGTATATTTGTATATAAGTATGGATGATCATATGGAGAGGATGTAATTCTCAAGAATTAAAAATATCTATTATTTATTAAAATACATAAATTTTAATGGTTATATATATAATTTTTTACCTAGTATCAGGATGAATCATTGGATGAAATTATGATTACATAGATTATTTGGTGGTATTTTGATTAATATGAACTAGTTTTGTCATATGAATTAATACTATGTACATATACTGGTTTCTGAATTTTAAGTAGGTTATAATACATATATTATAGTCAGTATAAACCATAAAAATATTTTAATGACTAGTAATGAAGTAGAAAATTGAAGAACGAAACTTTGTCGTCCACAATGGTTGTAAAATGGAACCTCATAGACGATGATTTCATTTATAAAAGAGAGAGTGACTATGTGAAGATTGATAATGGTTATTATATTAACATGGTATAATTAAATTATATATATGATACCATATTTATAATAATCAATTTGATAGATAAGTTTAGGAGGTTATAAGAAAATAAGATAAATTGAAATGAAACTAAATGAAAAAGAAAGATGTTTCACCTCTTAAAATAACCTCCTTGAGATCCTCCTTAAGGAAAGGGGTTTTGGTATTTTGGAAAGACCAAGAGCTCCTAGAAATTTGGGAGGAGCTTGGGATTAGATTTGGGAATAATTTAGATACATCACAATTCTTTATAGGAGTGAAGAGAAAAGGGAGTAAGAGGGAGTTATAGTGGAGGAGAAGAGGGTTTTCCCATTATTTTACTCATTATTTTATTATTTTTCCAAAGAAAACCAATATTATTGATTCTTGTGACCAATAATAGTAATATGTACATGTGAGATCGAAAAAATGGTCATTTAAATAATCCATGACTCAAGCATGATGTAGAAATTCAATTATTTATCATATTTTGTAAATTATCGAATTTCATTATTCACTAAAAATTCAAGTATTTTAGAAAAATCCCAAAAATTCACCCTAACGATTTTTTTATGTGTAGAATTAAAAAAATAAACTCAATTTTTTAAAAATAATTTTCAAAATATTATTAATTTATCTTTTATATAAAATCATAATTTATTCAAAAAATAACAATTTTAAAACTAAAATTCATTTTACATCACATTAAAAAATAATCTAGATCTCAATATTTTATAACCTTATGAAGATAAAATAATAATATTATTTACTATTCATAAGGGTCATATTACTATTCATAAGTGTATGTAACTATTCACTAAAAATTATGTTTGTCTTATCAGACTCTAAATATCTTACTGAACAAAATTGTGTATGTCAGTATTTCATATTTCAAAACACAGAGGTGGAAAATTTATGTTTACTAGCTAGGTTATATCCTAGTCAAGGTTTTTAGAGACTCAGTGTTTCATGCATTCAATATTAAATTATTTGTAAAATCTTGAGGTGTTACATTATTCCATCACAAAAAGTTCATCCTTGAAATTACCATAATGTTACCTCAACAAAATATTTTGGTAGTTCTTCATCATAAGCTTCTATGGATCCCATGTTGCCTCTACGATTTTATGATTCCTTCATCGTATCTTTATGAGTTGAGTCATCCAATTCCCCATCACTTTTTCTTTATTGTCCAGAATATGGATAGGCTCTTAAAGTAAGATAGGCCATGTTTTAATTCTATACCTACAGAAGTGAGGACATGCCTTAGGGATGGCATATACTTTCTCAGAAATGAGACATGGAACACATTGTGTACTTTAGACATGCTAGGTGGCATAGCCAAATGATATGCAACAACTCCAATTATCTACAAAATTTCAAAAGGGAATATGTACCTAGGGATTTGATTCCCTTTCTAATGAACCAAGCCAGGTCGCCATCCGACCTGGCGCCCGACCTGGTCTGTGACATGGCCCGAAGGGCGTTCCCAATCCCCACAGGCTGGCACAAGTGACCGGGTATCAGAACATTACAAGGGAACGATTTACCTGAAATAAAATATGGAAAAAAACTAACAAGATAAACAAACTAAAACTGGGGATAGACAACCAAACATGCCTTTAAACTATAAACAGGTTTAAAGTCTACAATTCAACTAAAAACCCAAGTGCACAAAAAGGATAGAAAACTAGTCTCTGATACCAACCCCCCCCCCCCCCCCCCCCCGTGACACGAGAAGCAACATCCCCAAGAAACTAACACCGACCTGCACGCAAAGACCAACAACATCTGAACCATTGTCACTGAGCATGATGCCTCAACCTGGAATACAAAAAAAGAACAAAGTCTACATACACCCAAAGGTGTATGTAGGGTGTGAGATAAGAGTCGTGTAGGACGTCACCCAATAAAAAGGATGCATGATACAACATCAAAAGGATAATTTAACATGCTTATTTAAAACCACACTTAAAAAAGTGCTTTTGAGAAAACATTTAAAGGCTGAAAGTAAAAAAGAAAAAGAAAACTGGAAGAAAAAACATTTCACAAATACTACTTTAAAATGGAAGAGAAAGTTTATAAAAGAAAATTCATATACTCAAGTGGTCCTTCGTATGCCGACGGAAAGCACCACGCCATGAATAGTAGAGCACTGTGGGTAAAACCCCTATGCCAGCTAGTATGAATGGTGTGCTAGAGACATCATACCTCGGTGTAAACGTGGCATATGAACCACAGTAATTAACGTTCTCGTGGATGAGCCACTAGTAGGTAAACATATCCATAACCTAGTGGTCTCCAATCATCACCAAAGTTTAGTTAGTGTTGTATCGTCAATCCTGCCAGATGAAACCAGGATGAACCACTTCTGTAACATCTAGCGTACTAGTCTTAATCCACCCACCTAGATACCTAGGGTTTTCCCTTGTGCTCAAACAAGTTCCACATTCACATAGTATATCACCTTCACATGTAACAAACCAAACATAACATTACAAAAAAACACTATGTGCACACCAAATCACCATTTCAAAGACACACGCACACCAAGGACATGTGTCATTTTATATAAATACCCACTTTAAAAATGAGCGCATGTTTAACTCTTTCAAGATAACATTTTTGTGCCATGTAAGTGTATCAATAAACCATTTGATCTATTAATAAAATCAATTCAAGAAAAATCAAGAATACTTTACACAAAAAAACCACTTGATTCCATATAGAGGCATCACTTTAAAATTAGATACACGTGGTAACCATATCAAAACAAGTCATCCATTATTAAAACAATTTTGTATTTCAATTTCAAAAGTACACAACAAGGAAAACACACCAAAAGTGATATATTTTATTTTATTTTATTTTATTTTTGAAAATGTATATTTAAATACACAAACAACTAAAGTGACTTGAAAACTCCTTTCGCACCTACGAAACAACCCTCAAAAACCTTCTAACCATGTTTCGCACTCAAAACCCCACTTTAATAAAAAATTCCTCAATTTATAAAACATATCGCATGCAAAAGAAGAAATTACAAAATCAATTTCACAAATCAACCCTTCTAAAACCTCATTGAAACTCTATAAACAATTATTAAACACTTCTAAAATTTACCACAACAGGATCAAAAGGAAAAACATGACAATTTCTAAAAACAAGTGCAATTTTTATCACGCATGCATGTCACAGCATATTTAAAACACATTTCTCAAAACCTCTACAGTACTACCAAAATATTTTAAACATAAATCACATCACGAAAATAATCTATAGAACATATTAAGTGTAACTAAACAAACAAATTAAATTATCTAAATTATTTAAAGGTATGGAACCACCTACCTTGTCATAGCAGACTTCACAACCATGGTGCACAATGACCGTCGCACCTCAACCTCACCTCAAACGAACTCAAAAGAAAACCCTAAACAAGAAATAGAACCAACAATAGGCCAAAAGTAAGACCCTAATTAACACCCTAAATGTCGGAAACACCAAAACCCCAAAATTTCAAAGCGAAACTCCAGTCGCACACCAAGCGCACCTCAAACAACATCAAATAAACCTTAAAACAGAGGACCTACCCAAAGTTATCAATATCATACCTCAAACAACTCATAAACCCCAAACTGAAAGCCTAAGATGAGGGGAAACAATGTACCGGAGGGAGGCGTGTGCGCTGGAGGAGAGAGTAACTGGTCAGTTTTGTAGGACGAAGTCTTGTGTTGGTCAAGAGGGGGAAACTGGTGATGGCGTCCAACGGATGTGGCATGGCGTGCACCTTGTGGAAGAAGCGCTTGACGGCATTGGCATGGGAGGGGGCTTGGCACGGTAGAGGGTGTCCGAGAAAGGGGGTATGATGCAAGCAGCTGGTCGAGACGTGGGGGAGGCTAGCCAGGATGCTGGTCCATTGAGGGTGGAGAAGGGCCGTGACTGCGGCTGGATTGGGAGAACAGGGGCGCGGCGCGGCGGTTATGAGGGAGAAATAGGGGTCGCGATGGGGGGCAGGGAGTCAGGCAGTCGCCAGAGCTAGTGATGGGTGGTGGTGCGACCCGAAGCAGGAGAGGGGGGGTGTTATAGCATGAAAGAAAAAAATAGGGGAGAAGGTGTTCAACCGAGAGAATAGAAAGAAGGGGGGCGACTAAACCCTAACCGTAAGGGAAAAGGAGATAAAAAAACGAAAACAAAAACAAAACAAAAGAATTAAAACACAAGGCTAATAATAATAATAATTGTAAATGGAAAATAATAATAATAGGTTATGACAATTGTAATAATAATAATAATAATAAGGTGATAACAAACTTAATATACTAAATAGTAAACCATACAATAATCAATTTAATAAAACACTAATAATAAAAATAATGCTCTCAATTAAATTATTATCCAAGATGATAATAATAATATTCTCAAGTGACATTGATATTATTTTTATTATTGAAACCATTTCTAAATCATTTTATTTCAGTAATTGAACATCGTCAAGTCGTGGGGTGATCCGGCGAGGTCGTGCGGTGACCCACGCGAGGCCGCATGACTTCAACCATGATGTGATGGATGAGTTTAAGGCCAAATCACACGTTTTTAAATAATAATTCAAAAAAATATTATGTCAGGCCTCAACCCGAACTACCCGATGTCCAAAAAGTTTAATAAAATAAAAAAATTAGAAGAGACGGATGTGAAAATTCTCCCCACTATAAAGCTTTCCGTCCCGGGAAAGCCACAACTAGGAATGAACTGCAAAGTAGAAATCCACACTCCCTTAATATTCAAAGGGGATCTCCACCAACATCAAGCAAAGAGAGGAAAAAGCATCGTGCTCAGAAAGAGTGACTTACATGACAACCTCAAGAAACGCGTAGAAAGACTTTTCGATATGTCTCGCCCACCCCAAAGATCTAGAATGCCTCCAGTTGAATGATCAAGGAAAGAGACTCTCCCACCTACGAAAACCAACTTGACAAGATGAAACATATCAAGCGCTATTAAATGAAAATCACACCAATTGGCTAGAATGAACAAACATGATCAAACCACATCCAAGAAACACTCTTATCACTTATCACCAAGACATATTTAAAAATAAAAGCAAAAGATCAACATGGGGAGGCCCGAGGGGATCCCCACCATTAGGAACTCACTGACGCTCGAGACGAGACTAGAAAACTGACACTGGGAGGTTCGTGCAGACTCCCCGCCATTAAAAAAAATTCCAGCACTGATTCATTCTAGCGACATTCATGTGAAACCCAATGTGGGTCTCCCTGCCATTAAGAACCTACCAATGACCAAGACGAGACTTGAAAACCACCTTGGGGAGGTCCGGGCAGACTCCCCACAATTAAGGAAAGTTCAATACTAATTTATTCCAGAGACCTTTATGTGAGACCCATCGTGGGTCTCGCCATCATTAGAACTAACAGAGGATTACAGAACTCTGAAAATTTTATGATGGTGACCAAACACCCCAACACAAGGGGAGGGGAGGGAGGGGCCCGACTACTGGGGTGTCAAAAGCATGACCCAAGACAAACCAGCATTACCACATTCCTGTACGAGCACTATTCAACTTGGAGACCACTTACCCAACATATCCCATAAGGACCACTAAAGACTATTACCTTTGGTGGGATGCAACCCTCGAGACTTTAAGATAATGAGACGACCATGCCTCGTTATAGCCACATGAAACCTCACGCACCCAAACATGTCGTTCGGAATGGAACAACCACATAAAACATTTTAAATTGACTTCAACTTCATTACCGACGATAGACATAACACTGGGGTCTCATACAATCCCGGGGTCCCTGACCACATGCCATCTTCACTCTGAGGCCTATGGCTGGAGCCCTAATGTTTGAAGCATCTCCTGCCTCGCAGTCAGGTATTAAATACTCATGAACAGAGCTTCTCCTTTTGGTGTCATGCCCAACCACACTGCAACCAAGACAACACCAGCAAACACGACACATTATGACATCTGACTGATCATACACAGAACATTCACCAGCACCATAGTTGAAATGGTGCATGCACATCACCCTTTTTCACACTGAATGAGAACAAAACACCACAAATCATCACAAGAACATGACCATTTCTATTGATAGGAACATTATACGGAGAGGGACTTCAAACTGAATCATAAACAAAACGTGATTCCTGCAATCGACCACAACATCCCCATGTGACTAGGTTTGCCACACTAGTGTCCTAACGTAGACCCAAACTAAACCAACGAATGACCAAGGTCATTTAGAATAGTATCCAGAACCGACCACTCAAAGATGCCTCCACCCTTCCCCACTAGAATCTCTTTCACCATTTCCAAATAGAACTTTCAAATTAATGAGGTCGAACTTCACCCTTGACTATCAAAGAAAACTCACACTGTAAGATGTCACCAAACATGACCCTTGTAGCTGATGAAAGTACTACAAATCCCTTTAATACACTGGTCAACACTGAAAATTCTGAACCGCCTTCACCCTTCGCCGCTGGAATTCCTTTCGCCATTTCCAGGGGGAACCTTCGAACACGACAGTTTTAAACTTCATACCCGATGATCCAGACACTCAAAAGACCAAAACTCCCTTTAAATCCCCTCACATCTATCATCCCGCTGCGAGAGGGTCTACTTAGTTATAAAAAGGAGAGGTGTGTTCAATTCTAGAATCCAAGAAGAGATTCCTCTAATCAACTGGAGGGTCGGCCAACAGAGAATTGCCCGTAGCCACACTTTAATCACATGGAAATCCTTTATGGGGGGCATACACTAGTCAAGAAAGAAAACCATAGACCCAACCAGACTAGTCTAATGGTCAAGACATACCACAAGTGAACACCAAACGTGCAGGTGAAACCACTGCAAGGGTTCCCTGATGTACTCTTCAGAAGTGACCATTAACCACACGCTTTTGCACCAACTGACCAACAAGAATTCAAACTCAAGACACAAATCATTCAAAAAGGATTCTCAACCCAAAATTACTCACCACCAACATGTCAAAATCACATGTAAACATCATGTAATCAC
Organism: Viscum album; assembly: GCA_963277665.1. Taxonomy (NCBI): domain Eukaryota; kingdom Viridiplantae; phylum Streptophyta; class Magnoliopsida; order Santalales; family Viscaceae; genus Viscum; species Viscum album. The sequence continues at coordinate 1,243,161,786 of OY728146.1, read as the reverse complement.
CGGTTACTAAAACACCAAATTTTCATTTAACAAAACATTTTGAAAATAAGCAAAGCTTGTGGGTTTCACAAACACCAATGGTGTCCCATGGGCCTCACACATGCATGTTCTCGTGCCACACTAGCACTCACTTCATATCCATCCAGGCACTCATCCGCTCGTGCCATTAACCCTTTATCTTTCCATATACACTCATGCATGTGGTTTCCCACAAGAACACCAAGGATCAAAACCAAACCTTTCCATTTTCCAAAACCAAAACATCCAACCCACACTTTTCGAACCTCATAACTCATTTTTTTTTAATGTGATTTATTTCAAAAAAAATTCCAAAACAATTTTCCAAGACCAAATCATTTTTACTTAAAAACAAAATGTTCACAATTCCAAAAAAAAAAAGAAACGAGGAATGGTGTAAGAGAAAACTAGCGTCAGTGGGTGACTGGAACATATGGATAGTGGCCATATGCCAATCACGCCACTCCCACAGAGTGTATTCTAGGACAGCGTCCCCAACTCCGCAAGGCTTCCCAGACCCTGTGAGCTCACTGGTACCACTGAACCTACTCCTTTTTCATTTACCCTAAATTAAATTAACCACACCAACCAAAGGTTTAGACAAACCTCAACTTTCTTTGGTAACTCGAGTCCCGCCACGAGGTGTGCTGGCCAGGAACCTTACTAGTAGCCAAGACGTTTAGTCCCAAAAACCTTAACTATAATCTACCATGACTCTATCCAAAAATAAAATGACCCAAGATAGAAAACATGCCCCTCTAATACCATTTTTTCACGAACCAGGCCGAGTCTCCATCCGACCCGGCGCCCGACCCGGTCCGCGACATGGCCCGAAGGGCGTTCCCGATCCCCACGGGCTGGCACAAGTGCCCGGGTATCAGAACATTACAAGGGAACGATTTACCCAAAATAAAAGATGGAAAAAAAACTTAACAAGATAAACAAACTAAAACTGGGGACAGAAAACCAAATATGCATTTAAACTATAAACAAGTTTAAAGTCTACAATTCAACTAAAAACCCAAGTGCACGACAAGGATAGAAATCTAAACTTTGATACCAACCTCCCCATGACACGAGAAGCCGCATCCCCAAACTACTAACACCAACCTACATGCGAAGACCAAAAACATCTGAACCACCATCACTAAGCATGATGCCTCAACCTAGAATACAAAAAAAATAACAAAGTCTACATACACCCAAAGGTGTATGTAGGGTGTGATCCAAGAGCATAGTAGGACATCACCCAACAAAAAGGGTCCATGCTAAAACATCAAAAGGATAATTTAACATGATTATTTAAAACCACACTTAAAAAAATGCTTTTGAGAAAACATTTAAAGGTTGAAAGTAAAAAAAGGAAAGAGCACTGGAAGAAAATCCATTTCACAAATACTACTTTAAAATGGAAGAGAAAATTTATAAAAAAAATGTACATACTCAAGTGGTCCTTCGTATGCTGACGTAAAGCACCACGCCATGAATAGAAGAGCACTGCGGGTAAAACCCCTATGGCAGCTAGTATGTGTGGTGTGCTAGAGACATTGTACCTCAATGTAAACATGGAAAATGAACCACAGTAATCAACGTTATCATGCACGAGCCACGAGTAGGGAAACACATACATAACCTAGGGGTCTCTAATCATCACCAAAGTTTAGTTAGTGTTGTAACATCAATCTTGCCAGATGAAAACGGGACAAACCACTTCCCTAACATAGAGCGAACTAGTCCTAATCCGCCCACCTAGATACCCAAAATTTTCCCTTTTGCTCAATCAAGTTCCACATTCACATAGTATATCACCTTCACATATCACAAACCAAACATACGTTGCACAAAAAAACACTTCTTGCACACCAAATCACCATTTCAAAGACACACGCACACCAAATCACCATTTCAAAGACACACACCCACCAAATCACGATTTTAGAGACACACACATCCAAAATCACCATTTCAAAGACACACTCACACCAAGGACATGTCTCATTTTATATAAATACCCACCTCAAAAATGAGCGTGTGTTCAACTCTTTCAAAATACCCTTTTTGTGCCATATAAATGTATCAAGAAACCATTTGAGCTATTAATAAAATCATTTCAAGAAAAACCAAGAATACTTTACACACAAAAAAACCACTTGATTCCATATAAAGGCATCACTTTAAAACTAGATACATGAGGTAACCATATCAAAACATGTCGTCCATTATTCAAATAATTTTTTATTTCAATTTCAAATGTACACAACAAGGCAAACACACCAAAAGTGATATATTTTATTTTATTTTATTTTATTTTTGAAAATGTCTATTTAAATACACAAACACCTAAAGTGACTTGAAAACACCTTTCACAGCTACCAAAAAAACCCTAAAAAACCTTCCAATCATGTTTTGTACTAAAAACACCACTTAAATAAACAATTCATCAATTTATAAAACATATCTCATGCAAAAGAAACCACTACAAAATCAATTTCACAAATCAACCCTTCTAAAACCTCATTGGCACTCTATAAAAAATTATTAAACACTTATAAAATTTACCACAACAAGATCGAAAAGAAAAACATGACAATTTCTAAAAACAAGTGCAATTTTTATCACGCACGCATGTCACAACATTTTTAAAGCGCATTTCGCAAAACCTCTACAACATTACCAAAACATTGTAAACATAATTCACATCACGCAACTAAAACATATAACATATTAAGTTTAACTAAAAAAACAAATTAAATTATATAAATGATGTAAAGGCATAGAACCACCTACCTTGTCATAGCAGACTTCACAACCATGGTGCACAATGACCGTCGCACATCAACCGCACCTCAAACGAACTCAAATGTGAACCCTAAACAAGAAATAGAACCAACCAAAGGCAAAAAGTAAGATCCTAATTAACATCCTAAATGTAGGAAACACCAAAACCCCCAAATTTCAAAGTGAAACTCTAGTCGTGCACCAAGAACACCTCAAACAACTTCAAATGAGCCTTAAAACATAGGACCAACCCAATATTATCAATATCAGACCTCAAAAAACTCACAAACCCCAAGATGAAACCCTAAGATGAGGGGAAACAGCGTACCGGAGGGAGTCACGTGCACTGGAGTAGAGCGGAACTGGTCGGTTCCGTTGGAATAAGTCTTGTGTCGGTCAAGAGTGGGAAACTGGTGATGGCGTCTAACAGATGTGGAATGGTGCGCACCTAGGGGAAGAAGCGCTCGATGGGATTGGCATGGGAGGGGGCTTGACGCGGCAGAGGGTGTCCGGGGAAGGGGTCATGCCGCGAGCTGCTGGTCGAGACGTGGGGGCGGCTGGCCAAGATGCTGGTCTGGTGAGGGTGGAGAAGGGCCGCGACTGTGGCTGGATTGGGGGAACAGGGGCACGACGCAGCGGTTAGGAGGGAGAAATAGGGGTCGCAATGGGGGGCGTGGAGTAGGGCAGTCGCCAGAGCCGGTGATGCGTGGTGGAGCGGCCCGAAGCGGGAGAGGGGGGGTGCTACAGCAATCCAGAAAAAAACAAGGGAGAAGGTGCTCGACTGAGAGAAGAGAAATAAGGGGGGGCGACTAAACCCTAACCGTAAGGGAAAAGGAGGAAAAAAACCAAAAATAAAACAAAACAAAAGAATTAAAACACAAGGCTAATAATAATAACAATTATAAATGGAAAATAATAATAATAGGTTATGACAATTGTAATAATAATAATAATAAGTTGATAACAAACTTAGTATACTAAATAGTAAACCATACAATAATCAATTTAATAAAATGCTAAAAATAAAAATAATGATCTCAATTAAATTATTATCCAAGATGATAATAATAATATTCTCAAGTGACATTGATATTATTTTTATTGTTGAAACCATTCCTAAATCATTTTATTTTAGTAATTGAACATCAGCAAGGCGTGGGGTGATCCGGTGAGGTCACGCGGTGACCCACGTGAGGCCGTACGACTTCAACCGCGATGCAATAGATGTGGTCAAGGCCAAATCACATGTTTTTAAATAAGAATTCAAAAAAATTATGTCGGGCATCAACCCGAACTACCCGATGTCCAGAATGTTTAATAAAATAAACAAATTTGAAAAGACAGATATGACACCCTTTCTTCCCAAATCTTATAACACCCTTCCATGGATATACTTTTAAGAAAACATGATCTCACACTTGGAACTCAAAATATTTAATTTGATTATTAGCATAGATTTTTTTTGTTTTGAGCTACTTTGATATGTCCTTGAATTGTATTTTCCTTCACTATTGTTTCCTCCACAAGATTTGGGCCCACAAGCTTCCTTTCACCAACTTCATCCCAACATGTCGGTGTATGACATATCTTCCAATACAGTTCTTCATATGGTTCCATTTGAATACTTGAATGGAAACTATTATTATAGGAAAACTCCACTAAAGGTAGATATTGATCCCATATACATTTGAAGTCAAGTGAACATGATTTCAACATGTCATCTAAGGTTTGAATCCTCTATTCTCATTTCCTATCAGTTTGTGGGTGATAAGAAGTAATCAATCAAATCTCAGTATCCAAAGTATTTGGAAAAGTTTTCTAGAATTTTGACGTAAATTTTGGATCATGATCAGAGAAAATTGAGATAGGTGCTCCATGAAATCTAACAAATTCATTGATATAGAGTCGTGTTAGGTGATCTAGTGGAAAATCTTCCCTTATAGTGAGGAAATGATTAGATTTTGTATGTTGATCCACAATTACCCATATTACATCATTATTTGTTGGAGTTTTGGTAAATAGAGTGAAATAATCCATAGAGATGTCATCCCATTTCCATGTAGTAATAGGAATAGGTTGCATAACTCCTCTAGGATATTGTCGTTCGTCCTTCACTTATTGAAATACTAAACATCTTTATACATAATCAGAAATTTCCCTCTTCATGTTATCCCACAAGAAATGTTCTTTGAAATCTTTATACATTTTAGTGCTACCAGGGTGTATAGATAAATTTGAACTATGAGAATCATCCAATAACTCCCTTTTCGGATTGGGTATAGGGGGAACACATATCCTCTTCTTAAATTTCATAACATCTTCACGTACAAAGTCATACAACATCCCATCTTTCACAACATTAATTTTCTTTTGAAGGTTCTCATCATCAGGATGAAATATTTTAATCCTTTATAATAAATATGGTTGGGAAACCAATTGAAAAAGTAATGATGTTTCACCTTATTTTATAATTCCCTTTTCCATCCTTACTAAATACATATAAAAGGTAGGATTTTCAATCCTCATTTTGTTGAGAACTCCATGATCCTTCCTGCTCAATGCATGAACTACCTTATTTACCTTTCCTAGGTGGTAGTGTATGGAACAATCATAATCCTTGATTAGTTTGATCCATCTCTTTTTCATCATGTTTAGTTCTTTCTTTGAGAAAATATACTTCATACTCTTGTGATTCGTATATGTCTCACATTTTTCTCCATAGAGATAATGTCTCTATATCATAATAGAAAATATTACTACTGCTAACTCAAGATCATGAGTAGGATCGTTTTTTTCATTAATTTTTAACCACCTTAATGCATAGTAAATGACTCAATCATTCTGTATAAAGACACAACCAGGTCTTTTCTTTGATTCATCACTATAGATCACAAACCCATCAGTCTTTAATGGTAGATTTAGTTTCAGATCATTCACTAATATCCTATTAGATTCATTGAAATAGTCCTCACTTTCTTTTTTCTATATGAACTTAACCCCTTTACGTGTAATCTTGGTCATTATGTTGGCTAAATGGGTGAAGTTTTTCATTAAACATTGATAATAACCAGCTAAACCAATAAAACTACGAATCCGAGTTATGTTCATTAGAGTAGGTCATTCTTACACAGCCTTTTTCTTCTCAGGATCAAAAGATATTCCAACATTAGAGACAATGTTTCCATGAAAATAAACTGATTAATGCCAAAATTCATAGTTTCTAAATATATCATATGATTCATTTCATCTATGGGTATTCATAATAGTGCACAAGTTATTTTCATGATCCTCATAGGTTTTGGAGTATACCAAGATATCATCAATAAATACCACCACAAATTCATCAAGATTTTCATTGAAAATTCTATTCATTAGATCCATGAAAATACAGGGTGCATTAGTTAGTCCAAAAGGCATTATAGTGAACTTGTAATGCCCAGACGTGGTTCAAAATACTATTTTTGGAATGTCTTCCTTCCTCAAAAGTAACTGATGATATCCTGATCAAAATTCAATATTAGAAAAATTCTAGGATCCATGAAGTTGATCAAAATAAATCATCATTGTGTAGTAAAGGATACTTGTTCTTTATTTTTATAGCATTAATCTCCTGATAGTCAATGCACAACCTCATAGATCCATCTTTCTTCTAATAAAAAGAACAAGTGCTCCCCATGGAAAAACACTAGGGATGAATAAATACTTAATCACTCAATTCCTCTAGTTGTTTCTTCTGTTCTTCTAATTTCACAGTGGCCATTCTATAAGGGGTCTTTTATATGGTCCATGAACTATGAATTTTGTTGATGTAAAACTCAATTTTCCACTCCGGATGATGTCTAGGTAGATCCTATGGAAACACATCAACATTTTCTCGCATAATAGGTACGTCCTTTATTTGGATATTCCTTTCCTCACCCATAGTTATTGCATTACCTTCGTCCCCAATAGTTGAATTAAGTAGAGCTACTAGGGGAGGATCTAGATAAGAATCTATTGGTGATGTTTTTGATCTAAAGGTTAGGGATTCCAAATCATCCTAAAAAATTGTAACCTCTTTCTTCATGCAATAAATTTTCACATCATGGTTTGGAAGACAGTCTATACTAAGGATTATATCAAATTCAATCATAGTTACGGCAATAAAATCAGTAGATGAAGCGCGTTTATATACCATAATGGGGACTTCCTAACATAACTTTGTTGCAATGATACATCCTTTAGGAGTTTTGACTGACAAATCCCTTACTCAATCAAATTGGATATATATAATATTCAGGGAAAATTGGGAAGATATGAAAGAATGTGATTATCCAGAATCAAATAATGCACTAGCTATGTTTGAGGAAATGATTAATGAACCAACCACCGCATCATTAGGAACTTCAATATCAGCAATTTTAATTGCATAAGCTTGTCCCTTCTCCCTTGGACATTTTTTAGGCATGTTTCTTTGACGCTTTGGACAATCATTGGCATAGTTTCCCATTTCCCTACATTTATATAATTGAACATTAATAGATTATTTCTTCCTTTTTTAATCACCATAATGATAGCCTTTTTGTCTACACTTATAGAACACCCCTTTTCCTTTTATCCATGCACCAGGATATTTCCTTCCACAGTTATCACAGGGTGGAAAGTCAACCCTTCACTTCTTCCCCATTTCCTTACTTCCTTTTCCATATTTTTCATCACACATCTTCTTATCTTTCTTTACCTTAAAATTATAATACTTAGAAAATTCCTTTTCCATCTTGATACACCTTGATATTATATCTTCATATGATTAGAAACTCTGGGTGACTAGGGTCCTTCGGAGGAATGGTTTTTAACCATCAAATAATTGATCTATATTTCTCTATGGATTATGTATGTAGTACGCGACATGTCTTGAAAACCATGTGATGTTAGCTTCATACATTTAAACATTCTCATCCTCGTGTTTCCTTAGATTTAGAAACTACCTTTCCATATCTGCTTGTTGTTCACGAGGGAAGTATTTTTCTAGGAATGTTTCCTTAAAATCCATCCATTCCATCTCTTCTATTTCTTACTCCTCTTTTTTTTATTAAAAACCACCTTGGATATGAATCTACCAATAGATGATAAACTTTCATGACAACCTTATCTCTTTCTTTACATCTCAAAGTGAGAAATATCTTCCCTAGAGAACATATCCACTACTCAACTACAAAAGGTTTTGTAGTCCCATTGAATAATGGAGGTTGTTGTCACATAAAGTGTTCCAACATATCTTCTACATGTTGTGGATATGGATGCTCCATATGGGTAATGTTATGGTTCATAACCTGATTCAGTTATCCTAGTATAGTTATAAGTTGCTCTGCACCCATGACAGGTCCAGATCCAACATCATTATCTTGTACAAGAGGGAAATTACTACATGGGATACGTGTGTTTATGCGGATTCCATTTCTAAATAATGACATACACTAGATTAGGTTATGAATCCTAATGTATAATCTCAAATTAGTAAAATACTTAGCATAAATTGAAATCTTATGCATGGATAATACCATTATCGGAAACATGGTTTCTTTCAGAAAAATTTTACACTTAAATCCTTCATATTGTCTTGTAAAGAAAATGTGAATTATCCTAAGAATATACCCCAAGAGTGTCAAACTAGGGGCATAGTAAGGCTCTTTGTCGTGTACCAGAATACCTCAGGTCAAACCCAAAACTCCTTGTAAGATTTTTCACTCCGAAGTAAATCTATTCCAGAACAATTTCCACTAGTAGTATCCGGACAGTGCTTTATTTTCTATAAAAGTCCACATAATCTATTCCTTACCAAAATAACAAGATATTATTATATGTTTATCCTCAAAGACTATCTTAGGGTTTTTCTCTCTATTCTACGTTTTCTAAATCAAGTTTCCATTCTTTCTACTATACTACCTCTAAAACCAACTGTAAGTACCCAAACCTAGTTGCCTATAGCCAGTGCCTTGTTACATTATATTGGCATGATTACAATAAATTTTTATCACGATAGAAAGAATAGTTTAGTTGAATTTTAAATCTAGATACATACCCTAGTTTAATATTACAACTTGAAGATAAAACAACATAAAGGTTCCACTAGGAACATCCACCACTCTTAGATTATCCCTACAATTCAATCATAATATACTTCTTCATGCCCTGGGAAAAATGAAACATAAGAAGGGGTGAGATCAGATGCCTAGTAAGGGTAAACATTACAACATAATATAACATAAACTTTATACTTAGTGAATAATTGAAAACACATACCTTTAAAAATAAACTTGAACATAATATGGGAGAAATATGAGCTAAGTAAATATTTCGATAATAAAACATAATAATGGGTATTATACTAGTCAAATAACCACATGAACTATATATTTATAGCTTTATAACGAGGGGAATGAATATTCCGGACATTCTGAAACATATTCTCAAGGGCTCATCCAAGACATCTAACAATGATTATAGCCTTGGCCAAAACCATATCTTGGAATGGGAAGGGCCTCAGCCAAGCCCATATCTATTTGTCTCATAATACCTACAGATGCATAGAGGGGATATAGAAGGCACCACATATAACATAATAAGTCCAATGCATTACTCATATGAATGGGGCTAAATATAAACAACATATACATTCATATTGAAACTAACATATGAAATTTAAATAACCTTCCCTGAATATTAAGAATAAATTCTAACCATTCGAAGAAAATTGGTTAATGGTTTTAATATAGCAGATCCAAATTCAAAATAATCAGTAACCATATAATTAAATATGGTATATGGTATCATAAAATATTAATCCCAATAATACATAATAATCAACAAGTTTATTGAAACAGATGAAGATACTCATATAAATCATCATGTAATTTGTGAGATAAATACACTTTCATTTTGAAAAGAAGAGTTCTTTTGGAAAAGTCTTTTTATAAAAATACAACTAAAGTAAGATAGTATTTTAATAATAAAATGAGTGATTTTAGAAAGATAATGGTTTCTAAAAATATATTATAGAGTTCCCTTGAAAATAGGTAAAAATTTGAGAAATTCCCTTGAATCGGGCTGGTATTTCAAAAATAATTTTAAAAGTACCTTTTAGAACGTGTAACCCCCCCCCCATAAAATAAAAAGGATTATGGTTGTTAAACATATATAGGAAACTCACACTAAATTTATGAGTAGTACATAATAAAACATAACAATTTCATTGATATAATTAGACAATAGAAGTAACCTGAATGAAAATAGCGGTTCGGGTGGAAAGCCCTTGCCTTATGTCTGAATGTGGTCCGCTCATGATCATAAGGCCCTGGAATTTGAAATTTTTCTTATTAATAACTTAATTAAGAACCTATAATACATTTATTTAGCTTATCATAGTTTTATTAAGTTCATTTATGTTCTTATTTATAAGTTATAATATTTAATTCTATCGTTCCGAATTGTTTGTTTCTTTGATTTTCATGATCTGTACATTTGTATATGAGTATGGATGTTCATGTGTAAAGGATGTAATTATACAGAATTTAAATTATATATTATTTATGTAAAAACATAACTGTTAATGGTTATATATATAACTTTTTACAAGTTATTAAGATGAATAATTGGATGAAATGATAAAAATTTAGATTATTCAACGGTATTTGGATTATTATGAACTTTTTTTGTCATATGAATTAATACTATGTACATATAATAGTTGAAAAATATTAAGTAGGTTATAATAAATATATTATTGTTTGGTTAAACCATGAAAATGGTTTCATGACCAGTAATTAAGGAGAAAATTGATGAACAAAACGTCATCGTCCATGAAGGTTGTAAATTGGAACCTTGTAGACGATAATATCTTTTATAATAGGGAGAGTGTGTGTCTGAAGATTGATAATGGTTTTTACATTAACATGATATAATTAAAGTATATAGATGATACTGGAGTTATAAGGATCAATTGGATAGAGGAGGTTAGGGTAGAATAATAAAAGAAGATAAATTGAAATGAAACTAAATGAAAAAGAAAGATGCTTTACCTCTTGAAATAACCACCTTGAGAACCTCCTTAAGGGAAGGGTTCTTGGTATTTTCACAAGACCAGGATCTCCAGGATGTGGGGAGGATATTGGGAAGATATTTGGGTAGAATTTAGATAAGCCACAAGGCTTGATATGTGTGAAGAAAATAGGGAGTGGGGGGTTATAGTGGAGGCGAGGAGGGTTTCCCCATTATTTTACTCATTATTAAATTATTTTGTCAAAGAAAACCAATAGTATTGATTATTGTGACCAAGAATAGTAATATGTGCATTTGAGTTCAAAAAAATGTTCATTTACATCATATATGACTCAATAATGATATATAAATTCACTTATTTAGCCTATTTTATAAATTATCGAATTTCACTATTCACTAAAATTCAAGTATTTCCGAAAAATCCCAAAAATTCACCCTAACAAATTCTAGATGTTTATAATTCAAAAATGAACTCCATTTTATGAAAATAATTTTCTAAATATTATTAATTAAACTTTTTAACAAAATCATAGTTTATTTGAAAAATATCAATTTTAAAACTATAATATGTTTTACATCACATTGAAAAATTAATCTAGATCACATTTTCTTATAACCTTAAGAAAATAAAATATTATTATTATTTATTATTCATAAGGGTCATATTAAAATTCATATTACTATTCATAAGGGTATGTTACTATTCAAAAAAAATAAAGTTTTTCTTATCAGACTCTAAATATCTTATAAAACGCAATTGTGTATGTCAGTTTTTCAAATTTCAAAACCCATTAGTGGAACAATTAGGTTTTCTGGATAAATTATAAAATAGTGGTGTTTATAGAGACTCGGTGTTTCGTGCTTTAAATATTAATTTATTTTTAAAATCTTAGGGCGTTACACTGTGCGCATCCCCTTTAGCCCCAAAAAATTATATACTATTTTCCAACTCTCCCCTACTTCACCCTCACACTTTATAACCATAAAAAGAATCAAGTAAGTGTTACATACCAGAAAAAATGGGTACTACATGATGGAGTTTGTATTTAGGAACAGGTGATGATGAATGGGTTGGTAGTGAAATTATGTCAGTCAAGTTGAGCAAGTGCTTTAAGCACTGGACCCCGGCTGATACACATGTATTTACGGCCCCATGTGATATGATGCAAGGACCATTATATTTATTGTGGCAACTAAACGAGGTGATATTGATTGCTAGGTAGAGAACTTGGAAAGGGTCATGAATCTTTCTTCGTTGCTCTTGTGTTTGAATGGGTATCACTTGGGATAGGTTAATCTAAAATGGATAAAAGAAAACATTTAATTAATGTAAAAGTCTTCCACATTCCAGGTTTTGTAGCTCTTAATGCTTATCATTTTGAAGGTATGGCTTCAGGTCAACATCCCCATCTGGTTCACATTGAATATTTCAAAGTGATTGTGCTATTAGATCACCACAGAGTAGAGGTTTATGATGACAACACTTGGAGTATGACACTTTGATAGTTTAAGTTTCAGAGCCTATAGAAGTACAATGGATCCATTTCAGATACAATCACAAAAGTTTGGTTAGAGTTGGTCAATATAGCTTTTATTTTGATCTATACTCAGAAGGAACGCTAGGTGTTGTTGGTTGTGATGATGATACATGGGGCAGTGAGGCAGTGGTGGTTCTTGTTCCTCGTGGATCAAAAGGATTCTATAGTATCATGGGAGAAGTTTTGAAAGAAGTTCATAGTCGAGTTTCTTTCTTTGACTATGAAGGAAACCGGTAACCAAGAGTTGCTTACCCTTCAGTAAGGAAGATCTAGTTTGAGTGAGTTCGAGATCCATTTCAAGAACCTTCTGCGATATGCTTCAGACCTATTTCCAGATGAGAAGGTCTAGGAATTGCATTTCTATGAGGCTTTGTGACAGTGTTCGGTCACCCTATTTATGGTGATGACATATCTCAAGGTGATGGAAAGGGCATAGTTCATCAAGAGTACATTATCCAAAAATGTATTGTCATGGGAGGGAAGTCATTAGGATTCCCCAAGAAGTAGATTTGTGGTTCAAGGTTCCAAGTTTTCAGGGAAGAAGAGTTTCTGATTAGCTGGGGGTAAGTCTCAGCTCTCAGTATCCCATTTCTATAGTAATGTCTCAAAGGCCTATGTTAAGTTATTGGGGACTTATTTTTCTTATAGAGGTATAGGTCATCATTAGTGAGAGTAAACGACATTTCAGAGTATTTACTGTGTTTTTGGTGTTCTTCTCTAGGTTCCTCTTTTGAGGCAGTTCTAGTCGAGGTAGTTGCAACAAGATGCACCATCATTGGATTAGTCGATACAATATGGGACAAGCATAGGAAAGCTTTGGATACCCCCCATCCTCAGAGAGTAGAGTGTAGCCATGGTGGTGTTCATCTTCAAGGTTAGAGATGTCATGGAGCAGGTCTTCGTCTACTTCATGCGTCAGTTTTTCCTGTGTTAGGAGAACCAGATGTCGTTCGAGGTACCATTTTCTATTTTTTGTACTTTGGTGTATTCCTTTCTTGACTTAAGAGTGATGAAATCCATCATATCACATTCCTTTTCCATGACTTTAGACTTCATATAGAGAGGGTTTCAGTTCCATTGTTGTTGTCTATGCCAGTTAGAGGTCGAACTAAATTGTTGGGAGCATGTTGAGATTTTGACCTAGTGTTGGGGTAGCTCCTATCTTGGAGAGATATCCTATTTTAATAGATAAAAACATATTATTTCATCCTTATAATGGATTGGTTGTATTAGGGGCAGGATACTTTGTATTTCATTCAATGGTAGGTGGAGTTCTTTGTTGTTGATGGAGAGACAATAGTATTTTTTTGAGAGAGAGACCCTCAGTTGGGTCAGAGGCGGGTTCCTTCCTTGTCATCCTTGATGGCTGAGCAGATTTTGAGTTTGTCAGAGGTTCATTAGTTGGAATTTCCTAGGATTGTGGAAGAGTATATTGATGTATTTTTAGAATAGGATGTAGCGTTACCCCCTTGATAGGGGATTGAGTTTGGGACTGAGACACATCTCAAATCTCGGTGTCTCTATATATGATGGAAACTTCCAAGTTGTGAGAATTGTGTATATTGATTTATGGTATGTTGATGTGTGGTTTTGTTAGTCCAAGTGTATCACCATGGGTTGAACTAGTTTTGTTTCATGAAGAAGGATGACATGTGTTTGTGGATTTATGTCGATTATCATCACTTAAAAAAAGTGACATTGAAGAACTGAAATACACTTCCACGTATTGATGATTTATTCGATCAACTGAAGGGTACAAGTTGGTTCTCGAAGATCAATTTTCGGTCAATATATAATCAAATGTTTTTGAAGGATAAGAATATCTAGAAGACTTCTTTCCATTATCATCAAGGGCATTATGAGTTCGTTGTGATGTTGTTGGGTGTGAGGAATGCCCTAGATGTGTTCATGTGGTTGATGAATACATTGTTCCATGAGTTCCTGGATAAGTTCATGATGGTTTTCATCAATGGCATCCTTGTGTACTCCGTATTTGAGGTGGAGCATGCATAGAATCTACGTCCTAATTAGGGAGTTCTTCATCAACAGAAGCTGTTTGGGAAGTTGTCAAAGTGTGATTTTTGGGCTGGAGACGTCCATTTCATAGGGATTTTTTATCCAAGTAGGGAGTGGTTATGGATCCATCGAAGATACAAACATTTGTGTCTTTCAAATTCCCTAAGACAGTGGTTGAGATGTGAAGTTTCCTTGATCATGCAGGTTGTTACAAGACTTTTGTAGCTGATTTATCTCTGGTTGAAAGTACTATAACTACCTTGACCAAAAAGGATTAGGAGTTTGTGTCAAATGATCAGTTCTAGGTACCTTTTGATTATTTTAAGGAGAAGTTGGTCAATGCTCTAGTTCTTTGTCTTCCATCATAAGAAGTTCTGTTTGAGGTTTTATGTGATGCTTTTTGTCCTCTCTTCGGCTATGTTTTGATGCAGTAGATATCAGTTGTCTCTTATGGGTCTCGGCAGTTATATCACCATGGACATAACTATGCCACCCACAATCTTGGGTTGGCTTCTGTGGAGTTTTATCTAATTTTTTGGTTACATTACCTCACCGATGATCATTTTTTGGTTTTTACAGATCATAAGAGCTTGAGGTATGTTTTCTCATAGCATGACTTGAACTATTGGCAGTTTCAGCAGATGGAGTTTTTACAGGATTATGACTTTGAAATCTCATATACACCTAGTAGAGGGAATTTTTTAGCTAATACGCTAAGCCGAAATTCACCTAATGATGCAATATGTGAATCGGGTGATTCATGGAGAGTGATGGAAAAACTTTCAGTGTTGTATCTAGATATGGGAGATGTTGGGGGGCAGAGGTTGTCTTTTTCAAATTATGGTGATGTCATCTCTGGTGTAATAGGTGGAAGAGTCCCTGTTGGGGATTTTTAGGTGGAGTTCTAGATAGACCATGTTGTTTGTGGTGAGACCACTAATGGTTGGTCTGAGGATGAACAACACTGGGTGTTGTTTCAAGGAAGGAGTTTTGTTCCATCAGAGTTTCAATAGATTGTTCTAAGAGAGTTCCATAGTTCACCCTTATCAGTACATCATGGTGTGAAAAGGATGTACCGAGCATTGAGGAGTAAAATTTTGTGGTCTAGTATGATGTGAGGAGTTTCAAAGTTTGTGACTCAATACTTGTTCTTCTAGAAGGTGAATGTTGAGCATCATGTTTTAAGTGGTTTTCTCCATCTGTTAGATGTTCCTCATTGGAAGTGGGAGGACATCTTAGGGGGACTTTGTTACTATTTTACCTCAATATTAGTGAAGGTTTTGTTGAGGAACTATCTAGAAAGGGTAGTGAGACTCCACGTAGTTCTGAGGATGATCATTTTTTTTCGAGATCCTCATTTTACCTCCTAGGTGTGGAGAGTTATTTAGCATGATTTTGGTTATCAACTATGTCTTAGTAGAAATTTTCATTCGTAGATGGATAGTCAGATAGAGAAGACTATCCATACTCTTGAAGACATGTTGCGCAGTTGTGACCTTGATTTTGAGGTTTTTGGATGAGGCACCTGCCATTGGTAGAGTTCTCTTAAAAAAATAGTTTTCACTCCACTATCAACAAGGGGCCATTTGAATCCTTGTATGGCCTACCTTTCTGTTCTCCATTATGCTAAACTAGGGTTGGAGGTTCTGAAATTCTCACACTGTAACAGGTATAAAATATGACAGAGATGGTTTATGTGATTCATTAGAGGATGAAGGCAGTGTAAGATCATCATAAATCCTATATCGATCATAGGAGGAGACATTTGGAGTTCGAAATTTGGGATCATGTGTCTCTAAATGTGATTCCCCATCGTGGGAAGCGATGGTTTGGTCGTGGGAGTAAGCAATATCCCCATGTTTTGGGGGATTTCTAGGTGTTGGCTCATGTCGAAGTTGTGGCATACTGAGTAGAACTTCCCCCACAAATGTGATAGATTCATTATGGTTTCCATATGTCACATCTCCATTTTTATATTAACAACGACTCTCACATCCTTGATTGGGGTGATATTGATGTGGGTTATTATATGACCTTCAAGGAGAAGCCTGTAGAGATTAAGGATAGAAAGGAGAATCTGTTTTGAGAGAATTCTATCCCATTGGTTTGTGTCTTGTGGTGGCACGGTGCTGTGGAAAAGAGTACTTTGGAATGTGATTCCTTGATATATGCTTAGTACCCCGAGATATTTTATATTTATCTCTTCTAGTAATTTTTTTCATTTATGATTGTATACCCTTTCTATTTATGAAATGGATTCCTCTTGTTGTTTTTTGTGGATTTCCCTCTTTTGAGAGGTCCCTCCCTTAGAATAGCGTTTAGGATTTGGTTGTTGTTTTCATGTGGTTTTGTGTATTCCATTATGAATTTTTTGAGCTCCTATGGTGTTGAGAGACCTCAGAGGTATCTCGTGAGTGGTTATTCTGAAAACCCCTTTATGATTCCTCTTTAGTTTGGTTCTAGATTCTCAAGGATGAGATTGTTTTGAAAGGTATCTAATATAATGAATCAGACCTATCTGGTCTATTCAATTGATTAAATATGGTCTTTGAGGTTTTATACGAGGTCAAGGTGACTTATTCCCAACATTTTGAAAATTTTATAGCATTATGAACAATGTTTCCAACTATCGGTAGGTGTATAGTGTTTCCAGGTTGGTGAGTCATTTATCGGTTAGTGTACAGTGTTTTCAGCTATTGGCAGGTGTACAGTGTTTCCAGCTATTGGTAGGTTACCTATAAGTAGGTGTACAATGTTTCCAACTATCCGTAGGAGTGAAATGTTTCTAGATATCGGTAGTTGTACATGTTTCCTGTTGTTGATAGGTCATCTATTGGTAGGTGTCCAGTGTTTCTAGCTTCGTATAGTTTCATCCATGTGACATTTTATCTAACATAAAATTATTTCAAAGCCTTTTTAAGGGATTTAAGGCTAATTCAAATCCCATAACACCTATCTATGTTTCCCTAAGTGTCCTGGTGTATTATCTTGGTCAAACCATTTAGTCTTGACTGATCTTCCTTTAATAGAAAATCTAAACCCTATCTTAAATCGCTTCTTCATTTAGATTTTGAAAAAAAAAAGATATCATTTACCTATTTCTTCCATTTTTTTCTTCCCTAGTACGATACACCCATAGTAATTACTCCCAAAGGATTTGTGTTATCAAACTTCTATCCTTGGATTGTATCCCCTTCGAGTTTTTCTTGATGTATCTGCACCCCCTGTTTTGGTGAAACCAGGAAGTGTCAACCCATCTTTAATAAAAAGGTATGTTCTACCTCTCTTCTTCTAGGTTCCTCAATTGGTTTCCTCCCATTTCTCCTTGACATGTGATGTCATGTGATCTCTTTGTTTTTAATGGATATTCCTTTGTTGTGGGTTGGTACGAGTGTGTCGTGGCATCCCTGGTTGGATGTAGTTGATACAGGAGAGGTGTTCATCTGTTTTGTTTTCCTGTTATCATTAAAATAACGTCAAAAACATTTTGAAGTAGGGGATTTTTGGATTCTACGTTTTTTTACATGTATTCATTGGGTTATCATGATTTTTCAATGGGATCACAATGAAATTGACATAAGAAATATTTGAACCAGATTAAAGAATTGGTATCAATTGTTTAGCGATGTTATTGCCTCTTATTTTTCTATATATTGTGTTATATATGCTTTTCTAGTTCATTATTTTTTCTAAATGTAAATTGGTAAAGAACATAAATCTGATATTAATTGTAAATTAATCGGCCAAAGATAAATAGAAATGTTAAGAAATCCAGTCGTTGTTATTGAAAATTGGAAGATATGAAAATTGATATAGTGTGAAAGTTTAATTGAATTTTTTGATAAAATCGAATCATGTTGATGATGTTGATTAAAGTCACATCAAATTAGTTTCTTATTTAATTTGTGTTGGCTATGATAGCTAGTTGTTTAGGATTCCCATAATTGGAACATGTGATAATGAATCGGTTAATTCAAGATGGAATAAAGAGTCACTTGTGTGACAAATATGATTCCTTGTAGGGTTTTGAGTTTCCCACTTGATTGTAAAGGAAAGGGGCCTTATGCTTCAGAGATGTTGGTGCTCGTTGTGTGTAATGGCCAGATGTATTGTTTAAGGGACAATAGCATTGTTGTTATGCTGTTTATTTCCAGCAACTTTTGTTGTGGTGTGATCATCATATGGAAAATCCTAGAATGCTGTTGTGGTATGTGGGTCAGGGAGGCCCAATGGTTGTGGTAGCAGTTGATGCCTAGAGTGGCAAGATACAAAGTTTTATGCATGTTTGTGTCATGGATGACACAATAAGTGATGAAATGGGTTGATGATGGGATTACCAATTGATGTGAATCTGGATTCTTGTTGAATCCATTGTGTGTTATCTGCTTTACATTACCCACAATGTGAGGCAAGTGGTCTTGT
This sequence comes from Viscum album, assembly GCA_963277665.1. Classification (NCBI taxonomy): domain Eukaryota; kingdom Viridiplantae; phylum Streptophyta; class Magnoliopsida; order Santalales; family Viscaceae; genus Viscum; species Viscum album. The sequence goes on along the minus strand of OY728146.1, from coordinate 1,243,142,977 downwards.
TTACCCTCTTTATAAAAGAGGTGGAGACATGTGGGGTATTCCATGTTTATATTCTCAAGGATGGATGGTTCTACACTGCTATTATAGGTGGAAAAGACTCGATGGGTAGTTCATCTATTCACCGTGTTGAGCCCCATTTGTTTGGTAGCATAGAATGTTTTCTAAGAATACCTAGAAATATATAAAGTGGTAATATTGTTAAATAAATGAATAAATGATGTTTAAACCATGGGTTTGGAGCTTGATAGATTTCAATGTTGAAGTTATGTTTCTGAGAAGTCGTGGACTCAGTTTGGTTGTTCCTGGATGGCATGGATCTTGGTTGGAATGCTAATGAAATGCAAATATGGAAAATGGTAATGGTTAATTAATGTTTTTATAATTAATTAATGTAATGTGTAAATGATTATAAGGGATAAAGTATTTTAGTAATGCACTTTAAATGTTTGTGTGCTTATAGGATATCTAGTCTTGACTGACTGAAAATTTCTTTTTTAATTTCAAAAACTCTTTTTAAAGGAAAAGTGAGAAACCATAGAACAATAATACAACCACCAAACACCAAAATAGAAACAAACCAAGAAAAAAACCCCATTTCTACCCCACCCTAGAAAATATGTCATGACCCCAATCCTTCACCAAAACACAACCCTTCAGCAAGCAGTCCCATGCTGAAGTGCACGAGCACGGAACCGATGGCGAAGCCATGCCCTCTCAAGCATCTAGATCCAAAAGGCCAGTGACGGTGAAGGCTTTGTGCTTTGATCCCCTTCCAGAGAAAATCCATGTAGTATGATGGAAACCAAACAACACAACCAAATAAACAGCACAAAGATCCAAACCTAGAAAATTATGCCCAAACAATCCTTTCTAACCAACAACCCTACCAATAACTTAAACATAGTGATTAAAAGTAAACTAGACCTCACCAAATTCTATATCCCTGAATAATTTTCCTGATAAGGATGAATACTATAGGTCAGGTACCTCCATAAACAACCTCTCAATCCCAAAGGCTAGCTGGTCCCAGACTAGAATGTACTCCTCAACACTGAGATTCCCTTTGTAGAAACCTCTTACCAGGATTAGATCTTGTTTTTTAATCCATGAATATTTAACCTCATTGAGCGAAACCTCTAGAAATATTCCCATAATCTTATCCACTTATTCCTTATATAAATTGATCAATAGGACATGTTCGGTCCCTTCCTCTTTATAGCTTAAAAGCAGAACCAAGGGGTCACCCTGCTCTCTTACCTTCTAGTGGCTTTGGGTCCCCAAACCATACTTTTAGCAGTTTCCTTCTTTCATGACCGAGTATCCAAAGGTGAAGGTAGACAGGAATATTCCTTCCACCTCCTCTTCCTCATGGAGCCTCTTTTGCTCTTTGGGTTGAGCTCATCACCAGCCGAGTGCCAATGATCGATCCCCTTGGCCACCTCCATGCCAGACCCTTCTCCCTATCCTGATGCATTAGGCTCCAAACCCATATCAGCCTCTGAGAGGATTTTAAAACTGTTGCACCAAAGGACTGAGTTCTACATTAGTGTCGGACCACCTTCCTTCCCTCTGATTGGAAATGGTTCCACCATTTATATCCTCTTCCTCCCCTTATCCTCCTCCTCACTGCCTGAACTTGGCTCCTCATCCGCCAAAACTATCATATCCTCCTTCTCTTCGTCCATATTATGATCCATATTCCAGCTAGCCATACGAGCAACCTCCTGCACAAACAAATGTCCATCCTTTGACTGTCCAGATAGGTCCTTCCTCAGCCTAGAGAACACCTATGACACTAGCAGATTGATTTGAGTCATGCCCTTCCTCGTCTTATCATCACCATACGTATCTATATACACTACACTACAAACCTATGGACCACCACCCTTTTGTTCCTCCTCCTTCGTTTGTGACCACTGCGGCCCCCGATCTCTCCCCACAATACCCTTGAATAATTGTTCTGAACCATCCTTCTCCCAGCCTACTATGATCTTACCATTTCCGTCATCCTACATCCTTCCCCTGGACTGAAAACATCGTCGACAAACTTCCAGTGAATGGACCGGTTTGTTGCACACAGAGCAGAAGTCTCTGCCCTTCCGCCTACCCATCACCCTTCATGACCCCCGATTGCAGACATCTGTAGGATGACCTAGGCTTTTGCAAGAAGAGCAGAAATTGGTCCTGTTTTCATACACCACCCACTGTTTACATCAGTACTCCTTGATAATTGAAATCTAGATGAAATCAAATGGTGGTCTAGGTGTATCCACTTCCACACAGACCCATGGATTAACTGGATGGAAAACAGGATCCATATGACTATCGAAGCATAAAAATATACCAACTAAGTTTCCAATCATCTTTATAAATGAAGGATTTTGAAATGGTAAAGGTAGCTCTGGAAAACATACCCAAACTACCATGAAAGGATTATCGTGATTCATGTAAAAATAAAATGACCACCTAAAAGGAAAAATCAGAAACCATCACACTCTAGGGGCGCTCGACCAGGCTTGGATGTGATCCTCCTCACATCTGAAATGAATCATAATGTGGTGATTATCAATCAACCCCACGGTCACCCTCTCTTAAAGATCCCGTGAGATAAAAACAAACCTATCGAAGGAGTCAACTAAGGGCCTCTTCTGCCTGAACTGATCCACCATGGTGTGATTTAGATAAGTGGTGCATTCCTCGAACTCTGAAGAAGAAATATAAATATTCAGATGTCCGTCAATGAGATCCACTACTTTATGGCTGAGCAAAACCTTTGGATATGGGGGAAGAAATTAAAGATTAGAGAAAGTCTAGAAAGCATTCTCCAAATCCCTGCCCGACGTCCGGGGCCCCTCCCCCACCGGGGGAGGAGGGACCATCGTAGCAGTCGTCATCATCACTGGGAGTCGAAGACCATTAGGGGACGGACTACCCTGCTAAATTCCTAGAACCCCACTCTCCCACCTCTATAGGATATCTAGTCTTAATAGTGGAAATGAGGAGTCCGAGAGACGTTAGTTGTAGTTTTGTCTATGACTATGTTTTCTCCATAGTGTGGTTGTGCGATATATTATATATGATACTTTTTGGGTTTCTATATGCCACCCCACCCCATTGGTTAGGGTGACTGAAACCCTAGGTATTCTAATCCATAGGGTGGTGTTTTCTCTAATATCCTAGTGGGAAGATGGATAGATGACTTCCACCTTTGGTCCTACTCTCTTCTCTTGGTAGTTATAGGAGTTTTTATGCACGACGGTTAGTTTTTCATATATATGTGTGTAGTGGGATGTAATGGCTTGTGGATATTTCACACACATATATTCTGGATATAATTTCATATGAACTACTATATGTATAACGTGTATAGGTTGTGATGTATTGATGAACCTTACTCGGTGTATGGGATGTAATATACTGAGGTATAATTCCTGGTGTTTGATAAACATTGGGCAGGATGTGGTGTCTTCTAGAAACTACCTAGTTACTTCTAGATCTCTGGATGGTGTGTTTCCTCACCCAGGTGTCTATGGGAAAGCCTTTGAGTTGCCCGAGGTGAATATTGTGGGGCACTCCTAGGTGTATTCAGGCCAGCCTTTTGGAGAGATATGCTCATGATGTGTAATGTTGGGGAAAAGCGGCAAAACATTGTGGAAGTGGTATCGGGGTACCCTAGATATTCTTTCTCATATTATATAATATTGTATTCGATAATTGGTGAGAGTATCCATGGGGAGGTTGGTAACTTAGTATACCTAATTAGGTGACGAGTTAGTTTCACTTGTTGTTCAATGTTATTTAGCATCCTTTCATTAGTTTTGCACGAGAGGCTCCAGGGAGGATCCTAAAGAGTATACAATTATATTCACCCAACATTATATAAAAATTTTTTAGGTCACATGAAGCTGGTTAGAGATTAGGCTGGTTACTACTAGCTTGGGGTTTTGCAGGATCTGTTCGATCTTTGTGGTCATTCCTGTTTTACATTCTTTTGGTACTTGCAGTTTTCCCTTTCAGTTGTTGTAGTTCTTGCATGATATTACATATGTGTACTTGGGTTTCATTTATATTATAGTCTGAGCATGAGTTGGTTTGTGTCTATATTATCTCTCTCATTCGCATGTATTCTCTTAGAGTGTAATGCCTCTTATTTGTGTGTTTATTATACCCTCAGTGCAAGTCGCCAACCCAAGGCCAACAGGAGGAGGGACTCAAGGTTCATTATCTCTCTTCTCACATTAATAGCCCGGGAGGGGTACACATTATGGGGAGGGGGTCATAACATCAATAAAAGGAAATATATAAAGACATAAAAATTAAAAATGAGAAAATAAAAAATCATAATAATATTTTATTAATTAAATAATTATTGACAAAAATGAATAAATTTAATATGCATATATGTATTAATTATAAATATTAATCAATAGTATATTATATATATATATATGTAAAATGAATGAAATGAAATAATAATACAAATAAAAATTTAAAATGAGAAAATTAAGAAAAATATTAAATATTTTCGTAATTAAATAATTATTGATGAAAATGAATAAATAATATATATATATATTAAATATTAAAAAAATTATAATTTAAATATATATAATGAATAAATTATAATAAAAAATTTTGAAATTTAGAAATTGAAATCTTTAAACAAAAAATTAAACAGGAATATATTACAAAATTCATAAAAAATTTATTAATGATAAAATTGATAAAGAAATGGTTAAATTAAATATATATATATATATTATAAATAGAAATAATAATATATATTAAATATTAATAGAGAAAATGAATAAAATGTAATAATTAAAAAAATATTAATATATTATTCATTTTTAATGGTTTTTATACCTAATTATTCATTAATACACATAATATAGAAATATATTCAAATATATTCGTGTATATATATATATATTTAAATGTATATAATATTTCCTAAAATATGATTTAAATAATATAAAATATTTATTCTTCAATTAAATAGTTCATATATTTTGTGAACAATGGTTTATAAAAAAATAAATATTAATTAAAAATATTGACTAGGTGTATCAAGTAATTGACATAATTTAATGTCGTGTGATTTTTCAATTTAACATAAAACAATTGTGTGTAACACCGATATCACACATAATATGAATAATTAATTCATTTTTATGTACAACACACATATATAAATATTTACGTTATTTATGTAATCTTTTATAGAAACACATAAAAAAATATTTTTGAAATTTATTCAAATTTTAGTATTCATTTTAGAATTTCATTATAACATGATAGATTTAATGTATTATGTTTTTAATCAGTAAATTCTATTTATTTATTTTTAATATTAATGCAGTTCTGTTTTATTTATTCATTTTTATTTTTTATTTTTTTTTATTTTTTTGGAATTTAATCATTTTACAATATTTATTTATATATAATTATTTACTATACTTTAATATTTTTAATAGGTATTCTTCTTTATTTTAAAATATAACCTTATTATTTTAAAAATATATATTTAAATAAAAAAATATCCATTTTATGTATAGTTTTAAAGTGTAGTCATTTTGAATTATTCACTTTCAAACATTTTTAACATGCATGCGTTTATGTATATATATTAATTAATAATGTTAAAAATATATATGTAAATAAATATACTTATAAATGTATACTTACTATATTTATATATTTATATATTTTTAATAATTAAATAGAAAATATGATTTTCAAAAAATGAATTATATATTTATTAATAAATAATTATTTATATTTAATTAATTATAACACTATAATAAATAAATTTAAATAATGAATATTTATATACTAAAATTATATTTATATTTATATTTATGTCTATATTTATATAAATTATATATATATATATATATAATGATATAAAAATATTATTTTCTAAAATTATTTATATAATTATAAATATATAAATATAATATTATAATTAATATATTTAAATAATGAATAAATTGACTATATTTATATTTATATATTTTTTAATATATATATATATATAACTATATAAATATATATAATGAAATAAATTAATTTACATTTATTGATTTATAATAAAAATATTTAAATAATAAATATATTTATTGTATTTATATGGATTCATATTTGGTATAAATATATATATATATATATATAATGTTAAAAATGTTTTTATTATTATAAATAAATAATTATAAATATATTTACAAATATATTACTAAATGTATATTTACAATACTTATAAAATTATATATTTTTAATTATAAATAAAAAAAGTAATTTTCAAAAAAAATTATTTCAGTAACTATTAATAAATAATTATACAATTATAATATTTTAATATATAACTGTTTGTTTATATTTAAAATTATTTTATTTATAATTATAATTATAAAATCTTTAACGATGAAAAAGTTTTAATGTTGATAAAGATGTCTTTTATCAGTGATTCTTCATAAGAGATAATGTTAAAGCATTATCGTCAAAAATGCGCTGAAAAAAGGTATCTTTATCAATGCTAAAACTTTAGTGCTTATATAGATTTATTTTCTCAGTGATTTTTTAGCGATGATAATGCTCTATATTTTTTTAGGATTTGTTAATTTATTACTTGTAATGCCCCGACCCCAGCTACCCAGAGTCGGTGCATTATTGCGTAACATTGGCATGATCATAAAAGATCAAGTCTCGAAAGACTGATTAGTTTAGTATCCTTTGAATCACTAGATACATTCATAAATGTTACATTACATCATAAAGTGAAAAACTACAATAACAAAGTCTCCATAGTCCACACTTCTATCCTCTTCAGACTATCCCAGCAGGTCATTCATAAAATACTTCTTCACATCCTGGAAAATATTAAAACATTGAAAGGGGTGAGATCAGATGCTCAGTAAGGATAACAATATTGCGGAAGATTTCATAAATAAACATTAACATTTAAGGCAATGTATAACTAAAACAAAATCCTTTTTAAACTTGAACTTCTGTATGATATGGCAAAAATAAAATTAAATAATTCCATTTACATACTCACATGGATATTCTACTAGTCGAATAATCCCATGCAATATCAATAACCACTTTCATAATGATGGAATGCATAATGCCAGACTATCATAACTATGTAGTCAAGGCATCGTGCCAAGACCACAAATAAGATTTTGTCAAGGCCTCGTGCCAAGACACTAGTTTGTCTCATGAGACCTACCGATGTATCGAGGAGCTATAGCGGGCTTCACCCGCCACTTATTATGTCCAATGCATTCCTCATATGAACAGGTTTAAACATATCATAAACCATAACATAATCATATCACATAAAATATGCATAAAGGAAACATAACATTTCCACATTTCAATCACAAGATATCAATACAACACATTGATATAATAAAACACTTTCAAAACCATTTTCAATACCAAAATAAAAGAAAATTAAAACATGGAATTTATTTTTCATTTTAAAAAAAGTTATGGTTGTAGAGGAAGCCGAAACTCAAATAAAGGTCACAGCGGCGGAGAAGTCGTTGTCACCGCATACATAAGAAAAAACATTCCTTTTGTCGTTTAGTAAAAACTCTTCGTATAAAAAGATTCCTTTTGAATAAAAGTAAAATTCAAAGGGGTTTATACACCGTATAAAGGAAAGTTGTGTATAAAACCAAATATGCCTCAATGAAAGGAGATTGAGATGAAGTCCCTTACGAAGATCATTTTTTAAAAAAAATAGATCTATTATGTGTATTCACTATAGGTACAAGTAAAGAAAGTACAAATACAGGATAAGACATAATAATATAATGACATAATTTGAAAGTAGGAGATCAACCCAATGAATGGAAATTGGGTTAAGAAGTTCCCTTACCTCGTGTCCGAATTAACTCGACCGTTCTTTGATCTCCTGAATAATAAACTACAGTTAATCTCTACCTGTTTAAGAACCTTTTTCAAGTTTATTATTCCTTTTATATCACTTATTACCATATTTTTAACATTATGTAATTATTTATGTTAATAACGGTCGTTTTGTCGATCTTTGGTACTTGAGTCAAAAATAAACGTCTTATAATTACAAGTTGTTCATGTGGTGAAATATCCATTATATCCAGAATTATATTCATGATGTAGATATCATATATATCATATATATCCAGTAGATACATGCATTTATAATATTACAAAACATTTAGAGGTAAGAAATGAAATGCACCGTTCATGGAGACGGTAAGCCGTACGTACGCATGAACGCTACTTTCATTTCTATTTCGTATTTAAGGGAATGAAATTATAATTATATAAAGGTATAATTTAATTACAGTATAATATAATGTATAATACCATTTACTCCATCCTTTATACATCCCACATATGGCATTAACGATTTCAAATCACTTTGAGGGGGCGGTAGTCCGCACTTCCTAAAATGAAATTATCTTGTTTACCCATAATGGAAATCATAAAGGTATGCCATAAATGAGAAATAAAGAAGCATAAGAAAAACATAAACATAATATATATATCATATATGAAAATAGTGTCATCATAATGGCCACCTTTGAAGGTGTTATATGAGTGTTGAACAATCATCATTTCGTCAGGCAGTATTTCGCCACCCACAGAAACAGTATGTTCTTTAACCATTAGACGAAGGTGTGTGTAATTGTAAACCAAATTCTTCTCATAACAAAATCCTAGTATATTTTAGATACTTGTGTTGTTACTAAAGAAAGGAATAAAAAGAGTTTAAGGGGTTGGAGAAGCAAAATAAAACAAAACAACATTAGAGAAGACATTACCTTAAAACCGGGTAACTCTTATTGATTTGAGCCAAAGGATTCCTTGGGAAGAATTCTTCCCAAAGTGAGGCTTCTAGGAGTAAGGGAGGAAATTTGGGAGAGTATTTGGGCAGAAGTTGGCCGAGCTAAAAGGCTTTGAAAGTGTGAGTAAGGTGGTAGTGGTGGGGGCCTTTTATAAGTGGAGAGGAGGGGCACTCTTGGAAAGTAATGAAATGTTACTTTATTATACAATGCTTTTCAGATTATAAAGGTCCCAAACTTATATAATTCGAGGATAATGTGATAAGGGTTCTAAATATACTCATCCAATAGGCTTTGGACAAGTTTAATTCTTATATTTTACATTATACTTCCATTTTATTAAAATCTTTAATTAATGAGGTAATAGCTGCATCATCATGGTGTCATAAAGAATTTAATTTATTTAATGTCTAAAAATTATAAAAAAAATTATCATGATGTAGAAAATCTTTTTAGATTTCTAATTAATATTTATAGTCAAAAATTGGACTTTTATAACCCCATTTAAAAATTGTTTTAGTAAAACAACTTATGTTTTTGACATTTTAATAAAAGTTATTTAGGTCATTTTCCTAGAAAAGTGGCTCCATGAGGTCCCCAAGTTGACCCATGGATTATCTTCGTCGGCCATGACACAACCAATAGGGGTAGGACAAGTGTAAAGGTATTTTCATATTTTTATAATATCATTTTTACCTTAAATTTCACTAATTACCTTTAATCGCGATTAATTAAACTTAAAAGTTACTATTCACCAAAAAAAATATTTTAATCCCATTGAACCACATTTTATTTCCTAATGATAACCATGTATGTTGGATTTTTGAAAATCAAATCACAGAAGTGGTAATATTTCATTTAAACGAAAAATCAGTTATTTAACTACCACTTAGTGGTTTCACTATTCATCAAAAATTGATGTTTTTCAGAAAAATGCCAAACTTTTACCCTAAGCTATAATTGATATTCCGAATTCAAAAATGATTTCTATTTTACAAAATTCCAAACATATAAGTTGCATTAATTAATTTTATAATTAATTCCTGCTGTCACAACAAATTGTGTGTTTTTAAGAAACAATATATATCAAAAGATTGACAATTGTTTATGTCCAACTTCAAAGTGAAATTAATTCTAAGGACCACCATTGGATAAAATGGTAAAAATATATTCGAATTATACTTTAAAACCACTAAATAGTATAATTTATCACTATAAATTATTTTGATTAGAAAAGTTGTTTTTATGTATTTTTCACTATTCATAGAAAATTGGAAGTTCTCAGAAAAATACCAAAAATTCAACATAGGATAATTTCGATATTTCGAATCCAAAAATGAAGTCCATTTTGAAATATAAAATTTCTATAATTTTAAAAAGTGGGTATTACTATTCATAACGGCTACTATGATTAGTCGCGGTGTGTTAGAACTCGAAGTTGCGTACAATGCAAGCTATTGCATTATTGAATGAGAAGCGTATCGTGGAAGCTCGGGGTGTTACATTCTCCCCTCTTTCAATAAATTGCATCCTCGCAATTTGAAATTTTTCTTTGAAAATAAATGGTTGAAAATAGAAAATATCTTTCTAAAAAACCCACATCGGAAATAAGGTTAATAAAATTTAGCCTTAATAAGAAGGAAATGGAAATGAAAAACTCACCACCAAATTATGATCTTGATAAGGAGAACATTGGTGGAAATTAGAGACATATAATTGGAGGAAAAACATAAATATTTGTAGGGAGTGATTGAGGTCATAAATCACAAACAAGTGTAAAATTGAGGGCCACAAATCCTTCAATCTATGTTGATTTGAAATATCATCAGTTCAACAAGACATAAGGTATTAGGATAACACATTTTTTTGTTTTAATATCCCTTTACTAAAGTTTAAGAATTAATTTATTCATAGAATAAGATATAGGTATATATATATATTTATGCTTGACAGGTATAGTTTCAACCTTCAACTAATTTCTACCACAAACTCATCTTTCACTCAAAATGATAATAGAACTCAAAAATATTATATTTATCCTAATCGTATAAGGTTAAAAATATTAACACATACCATTTAGATTACGAAAACTATTTTGTAATAACTAGGGACTTCCTGTAGGCTAGTGGTAGGTCATAAAGGCCTGTCGCAATATGGTTGTGGGTTCGATTACTGTAGCTTTGTCCGAAGCGACGGGTTATCGCCCAACCTGAAGGTTGTCATTTTTCTAAAACTATTATAATACTCCAAAAATAATATTCAGAAATGTTTTAACCTTAAACATTACTATCCAAGGTTCAACTTAATCCATTCCAACCTTTATAGTTATCCAAAATACTTCTGTCCAACTCACAGTCCAAATTTTATGAGGAAGGTAAACATAATGAAGATCCCCTTTTTTCCGTATAAAAACATGTGAACACCTTCATCATGTATTATTTTAAAATACTGCTACATCCTGAATTACCATGATCCCTTATTCTTTATAGAATACTAGATATACTCCTTTTATCCAAAAATGTATACAAATCATCAATCAGTTTCAAGGAAGTTAAGAATATCCAATATAATTTATCCAAATCAATCATGTCTTATTCCAAAATCACCATCTCGGTATCAGAACCATAGTATGGTTTATCTTTCTCTCAACCATATATTTTCCAAAAATTTAACCTACTGTGGAGTTACTTTTCTTGGTTCCACACAATCTCAAGTCCTTGATGAAATAGTATTGTAGTACAATCCTTATATACTCCATAATTATTATAACCAGTACATCATTGATACAACACTCAAATGACAAAATTATTTAATAAAAACATAATAACTCTAATCATTCCTCCTCATCTGTGGTAGTATCATAACATGATTATTATCCAATAACATTATTTGGGGCATACTCTGATGATTTGGACATTGGTTTGCGTAGTGTCCCCACTCCTTGCAGATGATGCATTGTATATTTGAAACCTTTTTCTTACCCTTGTAGTCACACACTTGGTGTCCTTTTTCTCCACACTTATAACAAACTTCCATTCCCTTCAGGCAAGTTCCAAGGTGTTTCTTCCCACAGTTATCACATATTGGAAAATTCTTCTTTTCCCACATCCCTTTTTCCATCATTCTCTCTTCCATCCTTTTCTTCTCTTTCTTCCCTTCAAATCCATAAGACTCAGAGAATTCTTTTCTTATATTATTAACACATTACACTATTTCTTCATATGTTGAGAACACATGGGAGATTATTTCCCTTATAAATGTTGACTTAATACCATGAAAGATATGATCCTTCTTACACTTTGGATCATACGTATTTCTAGAGTTCACATTCCTTCCACTAGGCACCATTTCTATACAATGGCATAAACTAGGTTAGTTTATGAATTGAAATGAATAATTCCAAACTTGTAAAATACTTAATGTAAATTGAATGGTTTATGGATATAATCCATAATCATAAAAATGTTTTCTTTGAAGATGTATATACTCATAACCCTTCATAGTGGTTTGTGAAAAAACAAGAATTATCCTAATCATATCCCCCGGGAGTGTCGTAACCAAGAGTGCAGCAAGGCCCGTTGTCTTGCACCAATTCCCATTCGAGTCTAGCTCAAAGCGCTGTTTTCGGGTTTTACCCCTAGGTACATTTGTGCCAGAGCCACCTCTACCTGCCCGTATCCAGACAGGGATGTATTGCTCGGAAAACTCACAAAATCTCTATAATACCAAAATTATAGGAAGTTCTTCTATACTAATCCTCAAAGTCTATCTTCGGGCTATGTGCTCTAATCAGAGTTTATCTAAATCTAGCTTCCAAGGTTAGTACTAAACTACCTCTGATACCAACTGTAACGCCCCGACCCCAGCTACCCAGAGTCGGTGCATTATTGCGTAACATTGGCATGATCATAAAAGATCAAGTCTCGAAAGACCGATTAGTTTAGTAGCCTTGGAATCACTAGATACATTAATAAATGTTACATTACATCATAAAGTGAAAACTACAATAACAAAGTCTCTATAGTAAAAACTTCTATCCTCTTCGAACTATCCCTGCAGGTCATTCATAAAATACTTCTTCACATCCTGGAAAATATTAAAACATTGAAAGGGGTGAGCTCAGATGCTCAGTAAGGATAACAATATTGCGGAGGCTTTCATAAATAAACATTAACATTTAAGGTAATGTATAACTAAAACAAAATCCTTTTTAAACTCGAACTTCTGCATGATATGGCAAAAATATAATTAAATAATGCCATTTACTTACTCACATAGATATTCTACTAGTCGAATAATCCCATGCAATATCAATAACCACTTTTATAATGATACAATGCATAAAGCCAGACTATCATAACCACGTAGTCAATGCCTCATGACAAGACCAAAAATAATATTTTGTCAAGGCCTCATGCCAAGACACTAGTTTGTCTCATGAGACCTACCGATGCATCGAGGAGCTATAGCGGGCTCCACCCGTCACTTATTAAGTCCAATGCATTCCTCATATGAACAGGTTTAAACATATCATAAACCATAACATAATCATATCACATAAAATATGCATAAAGGAAACATAACATTTCCACATTTCAATCACAAGATATCAATACAACACATTGATATAATAAAACACTTTCAAAACCATTTTCAATACCAAAATAAAAGAAAATTAAAACATGGAATTTATTTTTCATTTTAAAAAAAGTTATGGCTTGTAGAGGAATCCAAAACTCAAATAATGGTCACGGCGGCAGAGAAGTCGTTGTCGCCGCATACATAAGAAAAAACATTCCTTTTGCCGTTTAGTAAAAACGCTTCGTATAAAAATATTCCTTTTGAATAAAAGTAAAAGTCAAGGGGTTTATACACCGTATAAAGGAAAGTTGGGTATAAAACCAAATATGCCTCAATGAAAGGAGATTGAGACGAAGTCCCTTACAAAGATCATTTTTTAAATAAAATAGATCTATTATGTGTATTCACTATAGGTACACATAAAGAAATTACAAATACAGGATAGGAAATAATAATATAATGACATAATTTGAAAGTAGGAGATCAACCCAAAGAATGGAAATTGGGTTAAGAAGTTCCCTTACATCGTGTCCGAATTCACTCGACCATTCTTTGATCTCCTGAATAATAAACTTGAGTTAATATCTACCTGTTTAAGAACCTTTTTCAAGTTTATTATTCCTTTTATATCACTTATTACCTTGTTTTTAACATTATGTAATTATTTATGTTAATAACGGTCGTTTTGTCGATCTTTGGTACTTGAGTCAAAAATAAACGTCTTATAATTACAAGTTGTTCATGTGGAGAAATATCCATTATATCCAGAATTATATTCATTATTTAGATATCATATATATCATATATATACAGTAGATACATTCATTTATAATATTACATAACATTTAGAGGTAATAAATGAAATGCACCGTTCATGGAGACGGTAAGCCGTACGTACGCATGAACGCTACTTTCATTTCTATTTCATATTTAAGGGAATGAAATTATAATTATATAAAGGTATACTATAATTACAGTATAATATAATGTATAATACCATTTAATCCATCCTTTATACATCCCACATATGGAATTAACGATTTCAAATCACTTTGAGGGGGCGGTAGTCCGCACTTCCTAAAATGAAATTATCGTGTTTACCCATAATGGAAATCATAAAGGTATGCCATAAATGAGAAATACAGAAGCATAATATAAACATAAACATAATATATATATCATATATGAAAATATTTTCATCATAATGGCCACCTTTGAAGGTGTTATATGAGTGTTGAACAATCATCGTTTCGTGAGGCAGTATTTCACCACCCACAGAAACAGTATGTTCTTTAACCATTAGACAAAGGTTTGTTTAAGTGTAAACCAAATTCTTATCATAAAAACATCATAGTATATTGTAGATACTGGTGTTGTTACTAAATAAATTAATAAAAAGAGTTTAAGGGGTTGGAGAAGCAAAATAAAACAAAACAACATTAGAGAAGACATTACCTTAAAACCGGGTAACTCTTTTTGATTTGATCCAAAGGCTTCCTTGGGAAGAATTATGCACAAATTGAGGCTTCTAGGAGTAAGGGAGGGATGTTTGGAGAGTATTTGGGCAGAGTTTGGCCGATCTAAAAGGCTTTGAAAGTGTGAGTAAGGTGGTAGTGGTGGGGGCCTTTTATAATTGGAGAGGAGGGGCACTCTTGGAAAGTAATGAAATGTTACTTTATTATACAATGATTTTCCGATTCTAAAGGTCCCACACATATATAATTCGAGGATAAGGTGAAAAGGGTTCGAACTCTACCCATCCAATAGGCTTTGGACAAGTGTAATTCTTATATTTTACATTATCCTTCCATTTTATTAAAATCGTTAATTAATGAGGTAATCGCTACATCATCATGGTGTCATAAATAATTTAATTTATATAATGTCTAAAAATTATAAAACAATTATCATGATGTAGGAAATATTTTTATCTTTCTAATGAATATTTATAGTCAAAAATTGGACTTGTATAACCCCATTTAAAAATTGTTTTAGTAAAACAACTTATGTTTTTGACATTTTAATAAAAGTTGTTTATGTCATTTTCCTAGAAAATTGCCTTCATGGGGTCCCCAAGTTGACCCATGGATTGTCTTGGTCGGACATGACACAACCAATAGGGTTAGGACAAGTTTAAAGGTATTTTCATATTTTTATAATATCATTTTTAGCTTAAATTTCACTAATTACCTTTAATCGCGATTAATTAAACTTAAAAGTTACTATTCACCAAAAAAAATATTTTAATCCCATTGAAATACATTTTACATCCTAATGACAACCATGTATGTCGTATTTTTTAAAATCAAATCACAGAAGTGGTAATATTTCATTTAAACGAAAAATCAGTTATTTAACTACCACTTAGTGGTTTCACTATTTATCAAAAATTGATGTTTTTCAGAAAAATGCCAAACTTTTACCCTAACATATAATTGATATTCCAAATTCAAAAATTCTTTATATTTTACAAAATTCCAAACATATAAGTTTCATTAATTAATTTTATAATTAATTCCCGCTGTCGCAACAAAAAGCATGTTTTTAAGAAACAATATATATCAAAAGATTGGCAATTGTTTATGTCCAACTTCAAAGTGAAATTAAATCTAAGGACCACCATTGGATAAAATGGTAAAAATATATTCTAATTATACTTTAAAACCACTCAATAGTATAATTTATCACTATAAATTATTTTGATTGAAAAATTTGTTTTTATGTATTTTTCACTATTCATAGAAAATTGGAAGTTCTCAGAAAAATACCAAAAATTCAACATAGGCTAATTTCGATATTTCGAATCCAAAAATGAAGTCCATTTTGAAATATAAAATTTATATAATTTTAAAAAGTGGGTATTACTATTCATAACGGCTACATTGATTAGTCTCGTTGTGTTAGAACTCGAAGTTGCGTACAATGCAAGCTATTGTATTATTTAATGAGAAGCGTATCGTGGAAGATCAGGGTGTTACATTACTGATAAAAGGTATCTTTATCGGTTATTTTTTGTAAATGCGGATAAATCCTTCCATAATCTATTTGAAATAACCTTAACTATTACTGATTTAGTCTTGATTTAGAAAATTTCAATAAACTCCCCTTATATTGCCCCTCCTCATCTATGTTTTCTCAAAAGAATCAAGGATAGAATCGGAGGCCTGTTATTTTGTCCTCATCCTTACTCATTGATTGCATGTTTGGGATCCATGTAAGATTTCTTGTTTTCTTATTTCCATTCTTCAACGGTCCCTTTCTAATTTCTTCCAAACAGTTTAACTCAATTTGGATCTCCTCTACACCATATGTCACTTGACGAATATAGAATAAATCTTTTATAGATTCCTCCATGTTGATTCACCCATACTGTTAGGTATGTGATAGCCTTATTTATTTATTGACTGTGTTATTATAGATCGAAATACTTGGTGTGTTTATTCTACTGGTATAAGTTTAATATTTTCACACCCTAGTATCCAGTGATATCCCCATGATTATTTTTCATTTGATGATATTATCTTAGAGATCCACACAACATTCATTGTTTTCATCACTTTTCTGCATTAAATGGACATGTGAAATCAATTTCTTCACTATTATTATACATCATTGTTATAATGTAACTTATTTGATCTATATGAAATCTTTAATTTATGGTTTAGTTTACTTTTTTTAAATATGTTTTGAAAAATATTTTTAATGAATAAAATTGATTTTCATTTATATTCATAAGCTATGATGTCCAAATTTTCAATATTTTCACTTTTTTCACTTTTAAATATATGATTTCATCAACTAGTTGGTAAAAATTGTATTTTCGAACAATGATTTTAAAAGAAATTTTCTAATATACATGAGTATAAATTTATTGATCTTAATCATGGTTGTATTTTATTTTCCAAATGGGTTTTACCTTTGGATTTTAAGAAGAGATAAATGTATGATATTTCATTCGATTACAGTATCCTTTTTGAATAATTAATAAATGGTGTTTTAACTATTATTTATGAAATATTTTATAAATTAAATTTAATTGATTATTTGAGGAAATGTAACTGGGAAAGTTTTTCTCAAACACTCCCTACACACCCATATGTGTATATATATATTTCATTATTTTATATATGTTCTGATGTTATGATCTCAAATTGTATTTCATTCATATAGTCCATTTATGATCATTTTGGTGGATGTAATTGACCATGTGTCACATAGAGTTGTTCGATCAATGGATTAGTTATTGGTTTGTTTTGGGATGTTCTTTTATCAGAAAATATGAAAATCGTATCTATTTGATTTTTATATTCTTATACATAGAGAAATTATTATTTATTACTATTATTTTTTATATAATAAGTGTGTTTTTTGTTCTTTTTATTATGAATACATTGCTCTGATTACTTATTCATAACTATTTTATTTATTTCCATCAATTTTTATTGTATAGATACTCCATGATAGATACTAAGAAATGTTTATAATGCATGTTTATTGTTATTAAATGGTGAAATCAATCAAAAATTTATATATATGGACACCATGGTTCTTTTATAATAATAATCAAAAGTCTTACTAGTAATGTAGAATTATTATTTAGTAATTTTTTAAAGAATTAAAATATCAAAGGTTGTTGTTTCATGAAAAAACTTTTTATTTAAGGTATTAATATAAAACCAAATTCATTTGTAAATAATTAAAAATAGAAAAAAAAATATGTAAAAGTATTTTATTTTAGTTTCAAAAACCAAACAAATTTATGATACGTAATAAGTTATCATGAAAAAACTTTTCTTCCAACTTAATCATCTGACTTGTTATCTCATCCCTGATTAAGTCACTAAATCATTTATAAGTATTCCTTATTGACATACAAATCATTGATATTTTATTGAAAAGAAATTAATTTCTTGGTAATACAATACATGGTATAAAATGGAATATATAATTAAGTATATCTATACCCTTAAAATGAATGATTAAGAACTAAATCCAGGTTTACAAAAAGTTATCAAGATATCATAAAAAAAATATTTACAAAATTTTAATTTTCGTTATAGAACTAAGGTCTAAGACATGTGATTATTCAAGTTACTTTGTCAAAATAAAGTAATTTAACACAACCCAAACATATGGAATCTACATTCTTTTACAGATCAAAAAATGATTTGGAGATAATTGAATTTTAATTATGAAATTATATAAATTAAATAAATTAAATAAAAAATAACACAAGTCCAAAAACTAATTTTATAGAATACAAAACTTTTAAACAAGTAATCTTGATTAACAGAATATACATAACAAAACATGCCAAAATATATAATGTGAACAACACACATGACATGGTTTATATCTAAATGCACCCAATCTCATGAAAAAACATTATTCGATCCTCTTTTGGATAAATAATCACAAAAATTGATCAGTTTCACCCATTAATGCACTATGTCATGGCTCTATCACAATTCCTAATAAATATAAATAATTCCATGATCTCTAAACAACCAAAAAAATGTAGAAATTTTAAACAGAATGTATTATAATGGTGGGTTATTTTCTAGAAAATAACTAAATATTTTATCATTTTATCACCCTCGGTATTAGAGAACCTCCAATTTGACTCAAACATTAAAAAAATTAAAATCTAACTTAATCTCAATATCACACATAGACTCCATCTAACACACCATCATCATTTGTGAGATAGTTTTCAATGTCTTTAATATTTTTAAAACCTTATTGATGTTGATTCATGAATAAATATAATGGAATATAAAATTTGGTATTTATGGATTCTTGTGTGATATTTGATGAAACTATATTTCTATAAATGAATAGTCCATTTAATGAATATTGAACAAATCCCATGGAAACCTATGTATTTTAGTGGGTATACTTCAAGAATAAAGTTAGTGTATAAATTTATCATTTACTATTATCTTGTAAAAAATATTTTTTTGAAGTTAGCTTTTGAAAATGTTTATGAAATTTTCAATAATCACGTTTTTATTTGGAATTATTGGTGAACTACCTAAAATTATTACGCTAATGCCTATTTTGAATTTTAGTTTTTAAAAATCAAACATGGTTTTAAATTATAATGTGGTGTTTAAATTGTAAAAATTATTTTTCCTTTAAATTGATCAAAAATGGATTCAGTTTATTGACACTCATGAATTTATTTCAAAGTAAACATGTATTGTTATAAAAAGTTAGTTATTTATATCATCCCATGGAAATATTATTAAACATTAATTTATTGTTAATGGTTTTTGAATAATAAATTAAATTTTTTCATTTTATGCTAATAGTTTTTACTAAAAAGGCCGTTCATATAAATTTAATTATTTTGAAAAAAAAAATCTATTTTCATGTATACTTTTAAAAAAATTCAAGTAGGGTTTTAAAAATAAATAAAATCAAACTTATAAATTTTTAAAGTAATTTTGAAATGATATTTGAAAATTTTATTTTAGATGTGGTAATTTAAAATTTTTATTCTCTTCTAAAGTGTTTATTAAATAAGTTGATTTAAATGTGTATTTTGGAAAACATACATAGTCATAAGATCATTAATCTCTTATTCCTTGGAATATTTCCCTAAACCCATTTTTTTGGAATTCATCCACTTAATATATCATCAATTATAGGAAAGATGATTTCTATGTTTTATTCCTTTCATACCAACTAAAATACTTACTATAGTGTATAAAATAACTGGGATTGGAAAATCATGCATATGTTTCCACTAGGATAACATATTTTAGTACTAGGGAAATAATTTATCTATTAATGGGATATGTGTTCTTTTATACTCAATAAATTTAGATCATGTATCTCAACTTATTTGGAATGAGGAAAGAGGTATAAAAGAGTAGCTGAACTGTGAACATGTATTGTTTGATCAACTCATCAGTTAAACCCTTATGTTCTAGAGAAACATTTCATCTAAATTAAACAACAAAATTTTTTTGAGTTATTCTTGAACTCCCTTCCTGGGAACATTTATATTTAAGGATGCTACTTTCATCCTCATCAGCTTCATCTCATGAATAGTTATTATTGCATTTTGTTTCTTGAGACTTATCCTCCATCTATTCTGGACAAGAAACTATGTTTCTTGAACTACTCTGAGCAGTTGTCATCCCATATCGAGTATCAGTGATCATGTTAGATAAAGTTAAAGGATAATACCAACCCTAGAGAAGAAATTAATTTCTAAAATAAAATTACCCAATTCATCAAAATCATATTTAAATTATTTGAGATAATAAAATGTTGTCATCCCATTATTAGAATTTTCTATAACATTCACCCTTAATAATAAATATATTATTTGTATTTATTTATTTTTTACTAAAATGAATATTTTATGAACCTAATAGAATTTATATGTATATAAAAGAGATTAATTCTAATAATTTTTCAAAAGAGTATGTAGATGGAGTTAAAGATTTTATCATGTTTGTAATAGAGAAAGCATACAAGTCTTCTCAAATAATTTGACCGTGTTCATGTTATTTTATTCAAAAATAATTAGTTCAGAAGAGCTGGAAGACCATTTTATTTTTCATAGAATAGATCAAATCTATAAATATTAGATTACATATAGGTAAAAACTGAACATACACATAATTTGGGATAATACTACGATTAATGGATCATTTTATATGAATACTATAGTAAATGGTTATAGAGATCGCATGGAATAAATGTAAATTAATATTGAATATAACCTTAATGACTCTCCAAATTTTTTTGAGAAGTTAAATAAATATGCTGAGAGTCAATTTTTTATATTTTGTATTAAAATGACTACCTTATAATTAGTATTGAAGGTATATAATATAAAATCTATAGTAGATGGAGTGATATCAGATTTACAAAAGTACTTATTATCCCGAATGATATGCTACCAGAATAAAATGAAATTCCATGTAAAACATTTGATTCTATATAGATTATACATTCAATGGTAATGATCTATAAAAATATTATTTTCCAAATGAATTCATATTGTTTTAACAAGACCACAATTAACTCATTAAATTCCCTAAGTGTGGAACGCATCGATAAAGGAAAAATGAATCACATACTTTGAAAGGAATATGGTACTATACTATTATTACATGGTTTAGAATACTATATAGCTATTAGGAAACCATGAGACAAATAAAATGGAATTCATATACAAGAATCAAATATATGAACCCACTTCATACAACAGATTATCCTTAGTGGATGAAAAATCATTAATTGTATCCTTTATTTGAAAATGAGAAAAGAAATTTCTTCTTGTCTTATCTACAGATAGAATAAATGTGTTTGGTGTACATAGTAGTACTCAAAGTATATGGCCTATCATGTTGGTAAATTAAACATTCATTATTGGTTATGCATGAAGCACAAATACATTATGTTATCTCTTCTTATACCAATATCAAAGTAACCTTGTAATGATATTGATGTATATTTTGATTCATCGATCGATGATGTGGGATACAAGTGATATAATATATTATTCTCACTTAATTGAAGAATTCACTTTGAGGGACATTATTACAGGTTGATAAATGACTCGCCTGTTTATTTTAACTTTTCAGGTGTTGGAATTAACAGAATGTTGAGGTTACCCATTAATGAAAAATGAAAAAAATCAATTTCACTGACACATTATTTAAAGACTTTGTATTTATGAATTTGGATATTGTTTCCTCAATGACATAAATATTGATCCTCAATGATAGTATTCTATGGGAATACCAAACAAGGTAAAACAACATCTCCACTAATGGTTGATAAACTATTTGAGAATGTAAAATATATTAACACTATTTTCAGTAATCCATTTTTTAAAAATCCATACAAAAATAGGTTTAAAAAAGATATAAATTATATATGAATTAAAGTATTGGAATTTTTTTAATAACTAACATTTTATTTATTTCATTCATATTGAATAAAATTTATTTTATATTTTTATTGGAATGTTGCAAAATTTTCTAGAAAAAATATAAAATGAAGGATACATTGGACATAGTTGACATGGGGGTAATGGAATACTTGAAATTGGTGATGGGTAATTGGGGGCCTCATATTCCTCTAAAAACTCTCACTCAAGCCTTATAAAAAATTATAATTTTTCATTTTTCTTAATATGGTAATTGTTTCATAGGGGTATTTGTCAATTATAAATAATGTTCTGTCAATGAATCATTAGAAGTTATAGGGTGTAAAGTCACATAACAATTTTGTTTTTATGAAATATATGATGTTTTTTTCTTCAAATTTCAGTCTTCCTCAAAAATTATGACAAACATTAACTGAGTGCTACATCTTTTTCAGATCCATATATAGTAATGTTATAAAACTGATGAATTTTCCAATAATGAATAAAGTGTTTATAGTCTTATTATGTAAATTAGAGATGCTCTTTCCACCATGATTATTTAATGGTCAACCTAATAGTTCAATTGTTTAGATAGGTTAAACTATGTGGTTCACTCTATTATAGATGGATGAACTCAATTGAATGGTATACAATTTTTTTAAAGGGTGTGTGAGGAATCAAAGTGGGGAATAAGGATGTATTTAAGAACAATATATTGGTAAATAATATATTGTATTTCCTATTTATTGCCTATCAAATATTGAAATAATCAATCTCCCAAAGTCTAATCATAATGGTCTGTTTATATGAAAGGGGATTTGTCGAAGAGTTATTGTTATTATTACAATCATGGAGTGGGATCAAGCACACCTTTACATTTTACAAGATAGTGAAGACTTTGATCCTTATGATGAATCCAACAAATCAATTTCTAAGAGATTTGAATCCATTAAGGGGTAAATGAAGGATATAAAATACACATAATAAATGTTTTATAAGTTGGTTATGAGATAAAATTTATAAGGAGTTATCTAAAAATCTTAATTCAATTGATGAAAAACATCGATGGCTAGCCATGGGAAAAAATTAAAATGTTATCTCTTAAACTGGTTTTCTAATCAATTGGTATACATTCTATGCACAAGAAAATTATGAATGAATTATGATGAAAAATAGTGGATTTATTCTTATGGGAGAAGAGATTCACATATCTAGTTATGAGGATAGAAATCCAATTTATGTGAATATTTCATATTTCAGTATTACCAATGAATATATGAGATTGATTATACAACATTTTGTGTGCCAATTTTCCTTTATATATGGCTGGATAATAGGTGTGCAGGGAATGTTCATGAAATAGGATTCATGGTGGTGAATTTTATTATGGAAGGGGAAAATGATGATCCACTCACAATGTCCTGAAAAGATGTGAAATTATTTTATGTCTTAGAATCATCAAATAATAATTATTCTACATTCCCACATGTGACTATAATAACTATAGGGTTAGGTGAAAATTTAATCGAGGATAACCCTATCATTGAGAGATAAAAATAAGTTCATGGGGGTCCTAATATAAAAAATGACTTGTAAGTTATTGGGGACCATAATGTGGGTATTTGGATTCTCAATAGAGGATCTGATTCCCTTTATTGATAAAAAAATAAAGAGAGACTAATGAGAATGTTTATTTTTTTTATATACAGTATGTTTGGTCATAATATTATCATATATCTATTGCATTAAGATTATATTAATTAAATTTTTGACTACTCATGTAAAAAATGTATTCTCGACATGATTATGTGACCAATACCGAAGAAGAAATACTATTGATGATGAAAATATAGAATTATTAAGAGATAAATAGTATGTTGATAAAAAAATAATGATAAAACATCATAATTTTGAATAATGTTATCAAGGAAAGAAGTAAATCTACTAAATATAGTGCTTTCATCAGTGCTAGAAAACGCTTTTGACAGTGCTAGAAAAGGGTTGTTAGTCTCAGTGAAGATAAAGTGGGTTCCCCTTTAACAGTGATAAAAATCACTGATAGAGAGTGTCCTTAATACATGCTATTTTAGCACTGATAAAGGTTCCTTTTATTAGTGATATGTTAAGTGCTGATAAAATACAAATTTATTAGTGTTTTAATTAGAATTTATAAATGGTTCATTTGTCAACGCTCAAAATAGAACTGATAAAGAGTGTCTTTATCAGCACTTGAAGTAGCACTGGTAAAGTCTTAGCTGCCTGTGATGTGCTCTTTATATAACAGCACACCCACCAGCTGCACCTACACTTGCACAATGCACACATCACCTACACAAAACAGCACATGCACAACACACACATGAACAAAGCATCACACACAATGGTTTGGAAAATAATGTTATATATATTTCAAACAATATATTATATAATTAAATTTACAATTATCCAACAAACAGTTTAAAACATTATTGTTTTATCCTTTGACATCTGTGATCCCCACCAAAAAATGTCCACCCACGGTATTAGTTTCTAAAAAAATATTCCCAACTCATGAAAAAGGTTCCACTTACATAATAAAACAAATATTATGTTAGTAATACTATAAAGAAATAAATTAGACATTAATATGAAATAATACATTAATAAAATGAATTTTTTATGAAAAAAGGCACATTGTGAGTGATACTGGTCACACCATCCATCATATTGAGGTGGGGTTGATACTTAAACATCACAAATGAGTTATGGATCATTTTACAAAAATAGTAAAACTATCTAAATCAGTTTTCTTGGTTTTGATTATGTACCTTGTTTTTTTACTAAAATGAAAATCAAATTTAAATGAAATATTTGGAATTATACTGGTCACATCATTCATCGGATTTTAGTGTGGTTGATTCTTACACATCACAAATGACATATGGATCATTATTCTAAAGTATAAAAACAATCCAAAGGCTTTTACTCAGTTTTCAGTATGATAGTTGTGTTTTTTAACAAAAATAACATTTCAAACCAGAAACACACATTTTAAGTCCTATTGGTCGCATTGTGCACCATTTTTAGGTGAGACTACTTCATATATGTCATAAAGGACGTACGAATCACTCTCCTAAATTATGAAGACAGTTGGGCGACATTTTCTTGGTTTTTAGTGAGTGAAACATTTTGAGCTAAAATGCCAATTTTAAACTGATTACAGACACTTTTAGTCATACTAGTCACACTCTGTGTCATATTGAGTTGCATTGGATTATTACACATCAAAAATTACTCGTGGATCATTTCCTTAAAGTATCAAAACAATCCAAATTAATTTTCTCGGTTTTCATTATATCACTTATTATTTTTACTTAAATTAATTTCAATTTTAAATAAAAACATATTTGGATTTATATCAATAACATAGTTCATCAGATTCAGTTTTTGTTGATTCCTAAATGTTAAAAATGACTCATAGATCATTGTTGTAATGTATCAAAACAATCCAAATTCATTTTCTCTATTTTCAGCATATCAGTTTTATTTTTTTACTAAAATATCATTTCAAATCATAAATACTCTTTTTGAGGCATATTGATCACATCATGCATCAATTTTATATGAAACTACTTCATACTCATCATAAAGGACATCAGAATAAGTGTCCTAAATTATGAATGTAACGTCCCAAGTAAGTAAGGAATAATAGATATTTTTATCCAGGTCTATTAATTAATTAGATAGTGT
This sequence comes from Viscum album, assembly GCA_963277665.1. Lineage (NCBI taxonomy): Eukaryota > Viridiplantae > Streptophyta > Magnoliopsida > Santalales > Viscaceae > Viscum > Viscum album. Next base: position 1,243,116,934 of record OY728146.1, on the reverse strand, counting down.
TTTAGAGGCTTAAAATGAAAATAAATCCAATCTTAAGCATGGAATACACTAATATTTTTAAAAGATTGTTTTACTGCCTTTTGATGGAAACCCATTTTTAAATCAATCCTTTGACAATTTTATAATCTATGTTTGTCAAAATAAACTTATTCTTTATGATTGGGACATCAAAATTTACTTTGTGTGAATTTTTGGTATTTTTCTGACAATGTTCATTTTTTTAATGAATAGTGAAAAATACTGCATTTTACATCAAAACTACTTCATAATCTAATTTATTTATATGATTAGATTATCTTTTGAATTGGTCTTAATGTGTAATCTGAATATATTTTTACCATTTTATCCAATGGTGGTCATTGGAATCAATTTCACTTTGAAATTGGACTTAAACTAGTGTCAATCTTTTGATACTTATTGTTTCATAAAAACACGCTATTTGTCATGACAGCGGGAATTAATTATTAAATTAATTAATGTGACTTATATGTTCTGAATTTTGTAAAATAGACTTCATTTTTGAATTCGGAATATCAAATATAGCTTAGGGTGAATTTTTGGTAATTTTCTGAAAAACTTCAATTTTTGATGAATAGTGAAACCACTAAGTGGTACTTATAAAAACTGATTTTCCGTTTAAATGAAATTTTGCCATCAGTGTGTTTTGAATTTCAAAAATCCGACATACATGGTTTTCATTAAGAATTAAAATGTGGTTCAATGAGATTAAAATAATTTTTTGGTGAATAGTAACTTATTAAGTTTTTAATCGCGATTAGTGGTAATTAGTGTTGTTTAAGGTAAAAATAATGCTTTAATAAAATTAGATGATCTTGACACATGTCCTAACATCATTGTTTGTGTCATGACCGACCAAGAAAGTCCATGGGTCAACTAGGGGACCCCATGGAGCCACTTCGGTTGGGAAATGACATAAATAACTTTTTATTTAATGTAAAAGTAAAAATGACACAAACATAATATGTTTTACGAAAACAATTATTATATGGGGTTATAAAGATCAGATTTTTGATTATAAATAGTCATTATAAATATAAAAAGATTTTCTACATCATAGTATTTCTTTTATAATTTTTATACTTTAAATAAATTAAATTATTTATGACATCATGATGATGTAGCGATGACCTCATTATTTAATGATTTAAATAAAATGGAAAGTTAATGTAAACTCTAAAATCTACACATGGCCAAAACCAATTTGATGAGTGGATTTAAAACCCTTATCACCTTATCCTAGAATTATATCAATGTGGGAATTTTTGGATCCGAAACTCTTTTTAAAATAAAGTAACTTATCTTTACTTTCCAAGAGTGCCCCTCCTCTCCTCTTATAAAAGCCCCCCACCTCTACCTCATTACCCACACTCCCAAAGCCTTTGGCTCGGCCATCCCCTTCACATTTACTCTCTCCACATCCCTATACTCATCCTAGAGGATTTTCTTTGGGCAGAATCCTTTCAAAGGAAGCCTTTAGGCTCAAATCAAAAGGAGTTACACTTTTAAAGGTAATTCATTCTCTCATGTTCATTTGTTTTATTTTGCTTCTCCAACCCCCCTAAACTCTTTTTATTTACTTATTTTGTAACAAAACCAGTATCCTAAATATACTAGGATGTTTTTATAAGATTTATTCGAGCTACACTCTCACACAACTACATCAAATGTTTAAAAACATACGGTTTCCGTGGATGGCGAAATTCCACCTCCCGAAACGATGATTGTTCAATACTCATTTAACACCTTCAAAGGTGGCCATTATGATGTCACTATTTTTATATATGATATATAATATGTTTATTATTTCTTTAAGCTTCTGTATTTTTCATTTATGGCATTCCGTTATTGTTTCCATTATGGGTAAACACGATATCTTCATTTTAGGAAGTGCGGACTACCGCCCCCTGAAAGTGATTTGATTCGTTAATACCATATGTGGGATGTGTAAAGGATAAAGTTAATGATATTATATATGTTATTATACTGGAATTATAATATACTCTTATATCATTATGATTCCATTCTAGAAAATACAAAATAGAAATGGAAGTAGCATTCATGCGTACGTACGGCTTACCGTCTCCATGAATGGTGCATTTCATTTTCTTACCTCTAAATGTGATGTAATATTATAAATACATGTATATGCTGAATATATATGATATATATGTTATCCAAATCATTAATATAATTCTGGATATAATGAATTTTTGACCAAATTAACAACATGTATGTGTAAGATGTCTATTTTTGACTTAAGAACCAAATACCGACAACATGAACATTATTAACTTAAATGATTACATGATGTTTATAACATGGTATAAAAGGAATAATGAACTTGAAAAAGGTTCTTAAGCAAGTAGAGATTAACTCATGTTTATTATTCAGGAGATTAAAGAATGGTCGGGTCAAGTCGGATACGAGGTATGGGACTTCGTCTCAATCTCCTTTCATTGAGGCATATTTTGTTTTATACACATCCTTCTTTTATACGGTGTATAAACCCCTTTGACTTTTACGTTTATTCAAAAGGAATCTTTTTTATACGAAGCGTTTACTAAACAAAAAAAGGGAATGTTTTTGTCGTACGTATGCGGTGACAACGACTTCTCCGCCGCCGTGACCATTATTTGAGTTTCGGCTTCCTCTACAAGCCATACTTTTTTTAAAGAAAAATAAATACCATGTTTTACTTTTCTTTTATTTTGGTATTGAAAATGGTTTTCATAATATTTTTATATCAATGTGTGGTACTGATATCTTGTGATTGAAAGGTGGAAATGTTATTTTTCCTTTATGCATGTTTTATGTGATACGATTATGTTGAGGTTCTTGGGAATTATTATGAAGACGGGTGGTTCCGTGATAGACTAAGGGCGGGTGAGCCCGATATAGCTCTCCAATTCATTGGGTAACGCGAAGGAGTGAAACGTTAAGGTTTCTCCGAAGAGATTTAGGGAATATACTGTGATGGGTATTCCAAATGTAACCAAGAGGGTTACTCCCTACGTAATAATGTTATGAATGCCTCAAGTTACCTTTATGTATTATGATTTCTATGATTTATTCATGATTTGATGATGTATGTTAAAGTGATTATGTTTTATGGGTAAAGTATGATCTCATCCTTATGTATATATGTACCCATGTTTCCTTTCCATATTTTTATATCCCTTACTGAGCTTTTTATTCTCATCCAAAGTTTTTTTGAAATGTTTTTCACAGGTCAAGGGAAAGGTACATGATATGATTATAGTGTCAAGGAAGTGTCAAGAAAGAATCCATGTTTATTTTAAATATGTTTCCATTGATGGGAATGAAGAATACTATCTTTATGTAACCACTTTGTTTATATGTGGAATTAAATGCAAGTTTTATTATCTAATTCTCTAAAACTCTAAACCCGAAAAGATCCTCAATGTGTAATCTTGTAATAACTCAAGATTAAGTAAGGTTTAAGGCTGGGGCCTTATAGTTGGTATCAAAGGTCAGTTTAGATAACTTTAGTAGTTAGAATTCTATTAAATGATTATCCAAAAATATTTTTTTTGAAATGATATAGCATTTATAGATTACCATGTTTCTTCATCTAAGACATGTTTGTTCAGAATGGTTTTCCGCAGAGGAAACAGGGAAGTCGTGCTAGGAAGGCATACAGAAGGAAATAACCTTCTGAATCCGCATCCTAAGATGGTCGGAATTGGAACTGAACAGTTTGTTGCAGTAATGGCACAGTTGACTCAGGATATAAATGGTGGTGGTATCCATGCACGAGATCCTCCATATCAACCGCAGAGGAACATGTCAGTGGTGGAACATTTCATGAGGCAACATCCCCCATAATTCAGAGGATCATCTGATCCTATGCTAGCTGAAGGGTGGATTAAAGCACTGGAGAAGATTTTTGATGTCATGGGGTGTTCAGATAATCAAAAGGTTAGTCTTGCTATTTACCGTTTGGAGGGTGAGTCAGATCAGTGGTGGTCTATGGTTAAAAATATCAGGGATGCCGATGAGATTGATGCTCTTGACTGGGATGAATTCAAAGGTATGTTTCTTGAGAAGTATTTTCTTATGGCTGTTCGACTTAGGATGGAAAATCAATTCTTGGAATTGAGGCAAGAGGAAGACTCAGTGGCTACCTATGAAGAAAGGTTTACTCGATTGGCAAGGTATGCTCCAAATTTTATCCGAGACCTTGATAGTAAAATCAATCATTTTTACTCAGAATTAAAGACAAAATATCGAAGGGAATTAGCTTCTCGTGAGTTTAAAAGTTATGAAAAGCTTGTTTGATGTGCTGAGAAGGTAGAAATGGAGTTTTCCGATGATCAAGTGTTCTATAACAACCAACAGAAGAAGAGACCAAGGCGGCAGGAGAAAGGTAATAATTCTTCGAAAAAGTCTGATGGTAAGAAAACTAAGTTTCCAGTTTGTGATAAATGTGGCAAAAGGCATGCTGGGGAATGTCTTATGAATTCTGGAAAGTGATACCGATGTGGTAAGATGGGACATAAGGCCCGTGATTGCACTGAAAAAGATCAGGGTGATGGTAAGACCAAATTTGATTTACAGTTAGTGAAATGTTATAAGTGCAATGAGATGGGTCACTATGCAAATGAGTGTCCGACAAAGAGCTAGAGTGATGGGAAGCAGTTAAACTACAAGCAGAAAGGGGTGGTGAAATCCTTTGCAACTACTTCAGCAGATGTCGGGCCATCAAATGAAGTTGTATTAGGTACTTTTTTTGTTTTTTCAGATTATTCCAGTGTGTTGTTTGATTCGAGGTCTACACATTCTTTCATCTCTGAAACCTTTTCTACTAAAATGGGAATACCATCTCAAGAAATGACTCATGAAATTTTTGTAAAAACACCTGGGGGGAATGTTGAGGCAAAAAGAATTTATAAGAATCTTCCTGTCCTTATCTGTGGAAAGAACCTACTTGCAAACCTTATTGTTCTACCACTAGTAGAGTTTGATGTTATCCTGGGTATGGATTGGCTCTCTATTTTCCATGCTAAGATTGACTGTAGAGCTAAAGAAGTTTCTTTTTAGAAAGACTTTCATTTTGTTTACAAGAATGAACCCTTACTGTTGATAACTTATCAAGAGGCCAAGAAACTTGTAAAATATGGAAATGAATGTTACCTTGCACACATCGTTGAAAATAAAGGAACTGTTCAGATTAATGATGTGTCAGTGGTAAATGAGTATCCTGATTTTTTTCCTGATGAGTTTCCTGGAAAAATACTAGATCGGGAAGTTGAATTTACTATTGACTTAGTTCCTGAGGCTAATCCAATTTCAAAACCCCCTTATCGAATGGCTCAAATTGAACTTTTAGATTTGAAGGAGAAATTGCAAGATTTATTAGAGAAAGGTTTCATTCAACCTAGAACATCACCATGGGGTGCTCCTGTCTTGTTTGTTAAAAAGAAAGATGGTTCTATGAGACTTTGCATTGATTATAGAGCCTTGAATAACATCACTGTTAAGAACAAATATCCTTTGCCTCATATCGATGATTTTTTTGATCAGCTCCAGGGAGCTCAGTTTTTTTCAAAGATTGACCTGAGATCGGGGTACCATCAGCTGAAGGTAAAGAAGGCAGATATTCCAAAGACCACATTCCGTATGAGATATGGCCATTATGAATTTTTAGTAATGCCTTTTGGGCTAACCAATGCACCTGCTATATTCATGGACTTAATGAATAGAATTTTCCATGAGTTCTTGGATAAGTTTGTGGTGGTTTTCATTGATGATATTTTGGTGTTTTCTAAAATTAAAGAGAAGAATGAAAGAAATTTAAGGGTTATCTTGAAAACCTTAAAAGAAAAGAAACTGTATGGAAAATTCAGCAAGTGTGAGTTTTGGTTGCAAAAAATTTCTTTCCTTGGTCACATTGTTTCTAAATATGGAATAACTGTTGATCCTGAAAAAACAAAAGTTGTGGAAGAATGGACAAGACCCACAAATGTAACCGAGATTCGTAGCTTCCTTGGTTTGACAGGCTATTACCGAAGGTTTGTTAGAAATTTTTCATGGTTATCTAGTCCAATAACTAAGTTAACTTGGAAGGGTGTTAAGTTTATCTGGACAAAAGAATGTGATGATTGTTTTTAGGAATTGAAAAGAAGATTGGTGAATGCTCCAGTTTTGGCACTACCTTCCAGGAATGGTGAGTTTGTTATGTACAGTGATGCTTCATTGGAAGGACTTGGTTGCGTCCTAATGCAGAATGATCAGGTAATTGCTTATGTTTCACGACAGTTGAAAACTCATGAGGTAAATTACCCTACACATGATTTGTAATTAGCTGTTGTTGTTTTTGCTTTAAAAATTTGGAGGCATCATTTGTATGGAGTAAAGTGTGAAATATATACCGATCATAAAATTTTAAAGTATATATTCACTCAGAAAGAATTGAACATGGGACAAAGGAGATGGCTAGAATTAATCAAGTATTATGATTGTACAATTCATTACCATGTGGGAAAAGAAAATAAAGTGGCTGATGCTTTGAGTCGAAAAAGTAATGCTTCATTAGAAATGTTCTGTTTGGAACGTGATCCTTTGGTTAAGGATTTGATGAGATTTGTCATGGAAGTTGTTGGTGCAGGAAGTTATTCTGTTTTGTTTCAGGTATCAGTGAGATCATCTCTATCAGATAGAATCAAGCAAGCACAGAAGCAAGGCAGTGAGTTGTAGAAAAAGGTAGAGCTGGTTCAGAAAGGTAAGTTGCCTGAATTCAACATTGATAATGATTGTGTTTTGAGATTTGGGAAGAGATTGTGTGTGCCTTGTGATTCACTGTTGAAGAGAGAGTTGTTATGTGAAGCTCATAGTTCTCCGTTTTCAGTTCATCCTAGGAGTACTAAGATGTATAGAGATCTGCGGGAGTATTACCGGTGGGATGGAATGAAAAGGGATATTGCTGATTTTACTGTGAAGTGTTTGACTTGTCAACAGGTTAAATAAGATCGGAAGTTACCAAATGGGATGCTTCTGCCTTTACCAGTTCCAGAGTGGAAATGGGAGAATATATCCATGGACTTTGTTGTGGGATTACCGAAGACATCTCGAGGTAATAATGCAATCTGGGTTATTGTTGATCGCTTGACTAAATCTGCTCATTTCCTTGCTATATGAGATACTTTTTCCCTAGATCAACTTTCTCGTTTGTATCTTAAAGAGATAGTCAGGTTACATGGAGTTCCTCTCTCCATTGTATCTGACCGTGATCCCAGGTTCACTTCTAACTTTTGGAAAGGCCTTCAGAAGTCATTGGGTACTGAATTAAATTTTAGTACAGTTTTTCATCCTCAATCATATGGGTAGTCAGAACGAACAATTCAGACCTTGGAGGATATGCTACGTTCTTGCTCTATGGATTATCAGGGAAGTTGGGACCAACATCTTTCTTTGGTTGAATTTTCATATAATAACAGTTTTCATTCCAGTATACAGATGGCACCATTTCAGGAATTATATGGGAAGCGGTGTCGAACTCCAGCTTTCTGGGATGAAGTGGGTGAAAGGAAGTTGATGGGACCAGAATTGGTAGAAGAGATGGCCGAAAAAGTTCAGCTGATTCAGATGCACATGAGAACAGCTCAGAGCAGGCAGAAGAGTTATGCGGATAACCGGAGGAAGGATCTATCTTTCGAGGTAGGTGATCATGTTTTTCTCAAGGTTTCTCCTTGGAAAAGTGTGATGAGATTTTGTAAGAAAGGAAAGTTGAGTCCAAGGTTTATTGGACCATATGAAATTCTGGAGAGAGTTGGATCAGTTGCATACCGGGTGGCTTTACCTCCGAGTTTATCTCAGCTACAGAATGTTTTTCACGTTTCGATGTTGAGAAAGTATATGCCGGATCCATCTCATGTTTTGAGTCCAGAGGTAGTTCAGATGGAAGAGAACCTATCTTATGAGGAACAACCGGTCCAGATTCTTGACCACAGGGAGCAAGTGTTACGGAATAAGGTGATTAAGCAGGTAAAGGTTTTTGTGGAAAAACCACATGATGGAAGAGGCAACATGGGAATCTGAAAATGCAATGAGGGATAAGTACCCCCATTTATTCGATAAGTAAATAAATTGCGGGGATGCAATTTTCAAAAGGGGGGAAGGATGTAACATCCCAAGTAAGTAATGAATAATAGATATTTTTATCTTTTTCTATTAATGAATTAGATAGTGTTTTAGAGGCTTAAAATGAAAATAAATCCAATCTTAAGCATGGAATACACTAATATTTTTAAAAGATTGTTTTACTTCCTTTTGATGGCAAAACATTTTTAAAACTATCTTTTGACAATTTTATAAGCTATGTTTTTTAAAATAAACTTATTCTTTATGATTGGGACATCAAAATTTACATTGTGTGAATTTTTGGTATTTTTCTGACAATGTTCATTTTTTTAATGAATAGTGAAAAATACTGCATTTTACATCAAAACTGCTTCTTAATCTAATTTATTTATATGATTAGATTATCTTTTGAATTGGTCTTACTGTGTAATCTGAATATATTTTTACCATTTTATCCAATGGTGGTCATTGGAATCAATTTCAATTTGAAATTGGACTTAAACTAGTGTCAATCTTTTGATACTTATTGTTTCATAAAAACACGATATTTGTCATGACAGCGGGAATTAATTATTAAATTAATTAATGTGACTTATATGTTTTGAATTTTGTAAAATAGACTTCATTATTGAATTCGGAATATCAAATATAGCTTAGGGTGATTTTTTGGTAATTTTCTGAAAAACTTCAATTTTTGATAAATAGTGAAACCACTAAGTGGTACTTAAAAAAACTGATTTTCCATTTAAATGAAATTTTTCCATCATTGTGTTTTAAATTTCAAAAATCCGACATACATGGTTTTCATTAAGAAGTAAAATGTGGTTCAATGAGATTAAAATAATTATTTGGTGAGTAGTAACTTATTAAGTTTTTAATCGCGATTAGTGGTAATTAGTGTAGTTTAAGGTAAAAATAATGCTTTAATAAAATGAGATGAGATTGACACATGTCCTAACCTCATTGGTTTTGTCATGGCCGACCACGAAAAGCCATGGGTCAACTTGGGGACCCCATGGAGCCACTTTGGTTGGGAAATGACATAAATAACTTTTTATTTAATGTAAAAGTAAAAATGACACAAACATAATATGTTTTACGAAAACAATTATTATATGGGGTTATAAAGATCAGATTTTTTATTATAAATAGTAATTGGAAATCTAAAAATATTTCCTAAATCATAGTATTTCTTTTATAATTTTTAAACTTTAAATAAATTAAATTATTTATGACATCATGATGATGCATCGATGACCTCATTATTTAACGATTTAAATAAAATGGAAAGTTAATGTAAAATATAAAACCTACACATGGCCAAAACCAATTTTATGAGTGGAGTTCGAACCCTTATCACCTTATCCTTGAATTATATCAATGTGGGACCTTTTGGATCTGAAAAGCTTTTTAAAATAAAGTAACTTATCTTTACTTTCCAAGAGTGCCCCTCCTCTCCTCTTATAAAAGGCCCCCACCTCTACCTCATTACCCACACTCCCAAAGCCTTTGGCTCGTCCATCCCCTTCCCATTTACTCTCTCCACATCCCTCTCCTCATCCTAGAGGATTCCCTTTGGGCAGAATCCTTTCAAAGGAAGCCTTTAGGCTCAAATCAAAAGAAGTTACACTTTTAAAGGTAATTCATTCTCCCGTGTTCATTTGTTTTATTTTGCTTCTCCAACCCCCCTAAACTCTTTTTATTTACTTCTTTTGTAACAACACCAGTATCTTCAATGTACTAGGATGTTTTTATAAGATTTATTCGAGCTACACTCTCACACAAATACATCAAATGGTTAAAGAACATACGGTTTCCGTGGATGGAGAAATTCTGCCTCCCGAAACGATGATTGTTCAATACTCATTTAACACCTTCAAAGGTGGCCATTATGATGTCACTATTTTTATATATGATATATAATATGTTTATTATTTCTTTAAGCTTCTGTATTTTTCATTTATGACATACCGTTATTGTTTCCATTATGGGTAAACACGATATCTTCATTTTAGGAAGTGCGGACTACCGCCCCCTGAAAGTGATTTGATTCGTTAATACCATATGTGGGATGTGTAAAGGATAAAGTTAATGATATTATATATGTTATTAAACTGAAATTATAATATACTCTTATATCATTATGATTCCATTCCAGAAAATACGAAATAGAAATGGAAGTAGTGTTCATGCGTACGTACGGCTTACCGTCTCCATGAACGGTGCATTTCATTTTCTTACCTCTAAATGTGAGGTAATATTATAAATACATGTATATTCTGAATATATATGATATATATGTTATCCAAATAATTAATATCATTCTAAATATAACGAACCTTTGACCAAATTAACAACATGTAAGTGTAAGAAGTCTATTTTTGACTTAAGAACCAAATACCGACAAAATGAACATTATTAACTTAAATGATTACATGATGTTCGTAACATGGTATAAAAGGAATAATGAACTTGAAAAAGTTTCTTAAGCAAGTAGAGATTAAATCAAGTTTATTATTTAGGAGATTAAAGAACTGTCGGGTCAAGTCGGATACAAGGCATGGGACTTCGTCTCAATCTCCTTTCATTGAGGCATATTTTGTTTTATACACAACCTTCTTTTATACGGTGTATAAACCCCTTTGACTTTTACGTTTATTCAAAATGAATCTTTTTTATACGAAGCGTTTACTAAACAACAAAAGGGAATGTTTTTGTCGTACGTATGCGGCGACAACGACTTCTCCGCCACTGTGACCATTATTTGAGTTTCGGCTTCCTCTACAAGCCATACTTTTTTTAAAGAAAAATAAATACCATGTTTTACTTTTCTTTTATTTTTGTATTGAAAATGGTTTTCATAATATTTCTATATCAATCTGTGGTATTGATATCTTGTGATTGAAAGGTGGAAATGTTATGTTTCCTTTATGCATGTTTTATGTGATATGATTATGTGGAGGTTCTTGGGCATTATTATGAAGACGGGTCGTTCTGTGATAAACTAAGGGCGGGTGAACCCGATATAGCTCTCCAATGCATTGGGTAACGTGAAGGAGTGAAACGTTAAGGTTTCTCGGAAGAGATTTAGGGAATATACTGTGATGGGTATTCCAAATTTAACCAAGAGGGTTACTCCCTACATAAGAATGTTATGAATGCCTCAAGTTGCCTTTATGTCTTATGATTTCTATGATTTATTAATGATTTTATGAGGTATATTAAAGTGATTATGTTTTATGGGTAAAGTATGATCTCATCCTTATGTATATATGTACCCATGTTTCCTTTCCATATTTTTTTATCCCTTACTGAGCTTTTTATGCTCAACCCATGTTTTTTTGAAATGTTTTTCACAGGTCAAGGGAAAGGTACATGATATGATGATAGTGTCAAGGAAGTGTCAAGAAAGAATCCATGTTTATTTTAAATATGTTTCCATTGATGGGAATGAAGAATACTATCTTTATGTAACCACTTTGTTTATATGTGGAATGAAATGCATGTTTTATGATCTAATTCTCTAAAACTCTAAACCTGAAAAGATCCTCAATGTGTAATCTTGTAATAACTCAAGATTAAGTAAGGTTTATGGTTGGGGCCTTATAATGAAGGCAATCTGAAAGTGTTTTCTTGGGTTTTAGTGAGTGACATGTCTTGAGGTAAAATGTAAATTTTAAACAGATAACAGACACTTTTAGACATACCAGCCACACCATGCATCAGATTGAGGTTCATTGGATTCCTACACGTCAAAAAATGACTCATGTATCATTATACTAAAGTATGAAAACAATCCTAATTCTTTTTCTTGGGTTTTAGTGTGTTAGTTGTTATTCTTACTTAAATTAATGTCAATTTTAAATAAAAATACACATTTGGATTTATACCGTCTCACATCATGCATTGGATTTAGGTGGGTTGATTTTTACATGTAAAAAATGACTTATGGATCATTTTCTTTAATTATAAAAACAATATAAATGTTATTTCTAGGTTTTCATTATGCCAGTTGAGTTTTTTTACTAAATTTAATGTCAAATTTAAATAGAAAGAAAAACTTTGAGTCATACCGGTCGCATCGTGCATCAGATTGAGGTTCGATTGAGTCCTATAAATAATAAATGACATATGGTTTATTTTCTAAAGTATAAAAATAAACCAAATGCGGTTTCTCAGTTTTTAGTATGCCAGTTGTGTTTTTTAGTAAAATATCATCTGAAACAGGAAACACGGATTTTGAGTTATATCGGTCGCATCATGTGTCAGTTTGACATGATACTTCTTCATACTTATCACAAAGAACATATGAATCATTTTCCTACATTATAAAGACAATATGAGTGGTTTTATTTAGTTTTCCATGAGTGATGTGTTTTGAGCTAAAATGTCCGTTTAAAACTGATAACAGACACTTTTAGTCATATCAGTCACACCGTTCATAAGATTGAGGTGAGGTTGATTAATACCTGTCAAAAATAACTTATGTATCATTTTTATAAATTATAAAAACAATCCGAATGCATTTTCTTAGTTTTTAGTATGCCAGTTGTGTTTTTTTACAATTATTAATGTCAATTTTAAATATAAAGAGACACTTTGAGTCATACCAGTCGCAGAGTGCATCAGATTGATGTGCGGTTGATTACTACATGTCAAAATTACTTATGGATCATTTTTCTAAATTATCAAAATAATCCAAATTCTTTTTCTCAGTTTTTAGTATGTCAGTTGTGTTTTTTTACTAAAATATCATCTCAAACTAGAAACACTCATTTTGAGTCATACTAGTCGCATTGTGTGTTAGTTTTACATGAGATTACTTAAAACAAATCAAAAATAACTTATAAATCCTTGTTATAAATTATGAAGACAATCAGAGGGATGTTTCTTGGTTTTCAGTGGGTGACATGTTTTGAGCTAAAATGCCAATTTTTAAACTGATAAAGGACACTTTTAGTCATATCTATCACACCATTATTCAGATTGAGGTTTGGTTGATTCCTACCCATCAAAAACGACTAATGTATTGTTTTCCTAAAGTATCAAAACAATACCAATGTGTTTTATCCATTTTCAGTATGTCACTTGTTCTTTTGCCTAAATTTATTGTTAATTTATTATAAAAAGAGACACTTAAAGTCATAATGGTCGCATCGTGCATCGTATTGAGTTTTGGTTGATTCTTAAACATTTAATATGACTTATGGATCATTTTAATAATGTATAAAAACAATTTAAATGCATTTTCATAGTTTTTTTATGCAAATTGTGTTTCTTTACTAAAATGTTTTCTCAAAACTGGAAACATGCATTTTGAGTCATACCGGTCGCATCGGGCATCATTTTGACATGAGATTCACTACTGGAAAATGGACCTATCCCCACGGTTTTCCCCATAACCATGAAGATAGACCCCCCCTATACCCACGGTTTTGGAAAACCGTGGGTATAGGTGACTTTCCATGACCTATACCCACGGTTTTCCAAAACTGTGGGTATCGGGGGGTCTATCCCCACGGTTTTCCAAAACCGTGGGGATAGGTCCTGAAAAGTGACCTATACCCATAGTTTCCCAAAACCATGGGTATAGGGGTACATATCCCCATGGTTTTGGGGAAACCCATGTGGATAGGTCTGGGCTAAAATACTTATACCCACGATTATGAAAAACCGTGGGTATAGGACACTTTTGTGTGTGCGGGAAATTTTTTTTCCACGGGAAGGAATTTTTTTTTGCGGGAACCCTATACCCACGGTTCTTCCCTATATACCCACGGTTTTTATAACTATATTTAACTAAATATATATTTATATATATAGGTGATGTTAGGGTAGTGGTTAGACGCGGTGCTTGCAGCGAAGAGGTTGCGAGATCGAAACTCAGAGGCTGTATTATTTTTGGACCTATACCCACGGTTTTGAAACCGTGCGTAAAAGCCATTGACACCGTGGAAAATGGCTGTGTTTCAGTGACACGGTGGCAGGACACCTATACCCACAGTTTTGGAAAACCATGGGTATAGGCTGGGGACCTATATCGATGTCGTTCCAGCCCATGGTTCCCAAAACCATGGGTATAAGCTGTTTTTCCAGTAGTGATTGCTTCATAAATATGACGAAGAACTTATGAATCGTTGCCTTAGATTATGAACACAATTAAAGTGATTTTTCTTGGTTTTCAGTGAGTGATGCATTTTGAGCTAAAATGTCAGTTTTAAACTGATAATGGACACTTTAGGTCATATAGGTCACACCGTTCATAGTATTGATGTGGGTTTTATTACTACGCATCAAAACTGACTTATGGATGATTTTCCTAAATTATTAAAAAAATCCAAATGATTGTATTTGGTTTTCAGTATGCCAGTTGTGTTTTTTTACTAAAATTACTGTCAATTTTAAATAAAAAGAGACACTTTGAGTCATAATGGTCATGTTGTGCATCGTATTTATGTGAGGATGATTCATACACATCCAAAATGACTTATTAAAAGTTTTATTAAAGTATAAAAATAATAAGAACATGTTTTCTCAGTTTTTAGTATACCGGTTATGTTTTTTACTAAAATATCATTTAAAACTAGAAACCCACATTTTGAGTCATACCAGTCACATATTATGTTGGTTTGACATTAAACTACTTCATACATGTCAAAAATAACTTATGAATCATTGTATTATATTATTAATTAAATCAGATCATGTTTTCTTGGTTTTCAGTGAGTGGTGTGTTTTGAGCTAAAATGTCAATTTTAAACTCATAATGGACACTTTTAGTCATATCGGTTACACCAATCAATAGATGGAGGTGTGGTTGATTCATACACATCAAAAATGACTGATGGATCATTGTATTTATGTACCAAAACAATCAAAATAGTTTTTCTCAATTTTTAATATGTCACTTGTTCTTTATGCAAATTTTATTGTAAATTTATTATAAAAAGTGACGCTTAAAGTCATAATGGTCGCACCGTGTATCCGATTGATGTTCAGTTGATTCATACACATTATATATAAATTATGGAACATTTTTCTAAAATAAAAAACAATCCAAAATTCATTTTCTCAATTTTGACAATGCTAGTTTTGTTTTTTTACTAAAATATCATCTCAAACTGGAAACACGCATTTTGAGTCATACCGGTAGCATAGTTTGTCAGTTTGACATGAGAATACATAATACAAGTCACAAATAAGTTGTGATTTTATCCTAAATTATGAAGACAATAATATCGAGTTTTCTCGGTTTTCCTTGAGTGACGCGTTTTGAGCTAAAATTTCAATTTTAAACTGATAAGAGACACTTCACTACTAAAAAACGGGATAAGGAAGCACTACCCCTTTATCAGTGCTAAAAAAGCGCTGATAAAGGGGGCCTTTATCAGTGATAAAAAAAGCACAGATAATGGGTCTCTTTTATCAGCGCTAAAAAAAGCACTAACAAAGGCCCCCTTATTAGTACTTTTTTAGCACTGATAAAGGGGACCCTTTATCAGTGCTTTTTGTAGTAGCAATGATAAAGGGGGGATTTATCATCACTTTTCCTACCGGTGATAAATTTTATGCTTAATGAAAATCATGAAAAATAAATTATTGTTATATAAGTATGTTTATACTGATATAAATATAATATATATTTTTTAAATATGTTTGAGATACGTATAAATACACTATTAAATTTAATATATAAGAAATTTAATGAAAATGGATTTTAAATATTTAAAAATATATAATTAATTAATAATTTAATAATTATTATTGATTTAAAATCATTTAATAACAATTTTAAGACATAAAAAATCAAAACAATTAATAAAAGATCTAAAATAAGTTGAAAATATAACTCGAACTTCAAACAACCATAACTTTTGATTAGGGTGTCTGTTTGAGCTATACATCATATCAAATCAAATCCTACGATGATCTCTATGCGCTAGTGACCCAGGAAAAGCCTCAGTCACATTTTTCAAGGCCAACAAAGGCCCATAATGTCCCCAAAACCGAGTTTTTAGTCGGGATGCCCCGATTTATTAACATTCAAAGGGGTATAACTTCTGATCCAGATGTCCGTTAGGCCTGTACCACATATCATATCGAATATTGTTTTATTTTCTTCTATTAGACTATTTTTAGAGTTAAAATGGGCTTCTGGATTATAAGTTATGACCGTTTTAACATTTTATGTTTTTTCAAATACACTTATATATGAATTAATTCGTAAAAATATATGTGTCTATGTGTGTGTGTGTTGTATATATATATATATATATTTATTTATTTATTTATAAACACAAATAAAAAACATATTTCATAAATTTATTTAAAAGTAATCTTATAAGTATATATTAATATACAAATAAATATACGGATAAAAAATTATAACTAAATATATATATATATATATTAATATATGAATGAATATATATATAATAATATATGAATAAATATATTTATATTAATATGAATCTATATCAATATACGAATAAATATAACTATATATATAAATAGATATACCATTAAATAGAGAAAAAAATAAAATAGCTTAGTGGAAAAGGGGCAGCCGCGAAAGGGTGAGGTTGCGGGTTCGAGTTTGGGTGGAAGAAAAGGGGTTCACGTGTGAGGATGTGCAGGACACGAATCATGCGGGAGACATCCTAGTACTGATAATGTAGGGGGGGTCAAGCGCTGTTAAAAGCTCCCCACGCATTATTTAATTCTTTTTTTAAAATTTCTTTTGCCCTTTATCATCGCTTTTCAGAGCGCTCATAAAAGAGACCCCCTTATATTAGCGCTGAGCTTTATAGTGATTTTTTAGCACTGTTAAATCCCATTTTGAGCGCTGATATAGGCCGTTTTTATAGTAGTTCTTTTAATCATATCAGCCACACTTTGATCATATTGAGGTGGTGTAGATTCCTACACAACAAAAATGACTTATGTATTGTTTTCATAAATTATAAAATCAATCAGAATATGTTTTCTCAGTTTTCAGTATGCCAGTTGTGTTTTTTTTACTAAAATAAATATTAAATTTTAATAAAAACAAACACTTTTGAGTCATATCAGTCGCACCATGTGTCAGATTGAGATGAGGTTGATTATTACACATCAAAAATTACTTTTGGGTCATTTTACTAAAGTATCAATACAATCCAAATGCATTTTCTTCGTTTTTAGTATTGCAGTTGTGTTTTTTTACTAAAATATCATCTCAAACTAGAAACACACATTTCGAGTCATACCGGTCACTGACATGATGTTCTTGATATTCAATGAATAAACTTATAAAACCTTTAAATCATTAAAGAAGTTCAAAAACTAATATCTCTCCTTCCTGGAAAGAGTGTGAGCAGCTGGAGGAAGAAAAGTATATTTTCACCCTTCACTAGCACTAACTCTTCTATTATTCTCATGCCAACCATGTCCAACATAGCCTTAATTCCATCCTTTTTTACCAGATGAATTTAAAAATATGCTGATAACACTATCACGTACATTTTTTTTCAACATGTATAATATCAAGAAAGTTTCTGATGTACAGAAAATTCCAGTATGGTAATTCATAAAAAACTGATCTCTTCTCCCAACTAGTATTCACAAGGTTTTTTGAAAATAGTTTACCAAAAGTAGTGTCCACATATTTTATTTTCTCGAATAGTTGATCACTAGTTAGTGAATATGGTGTTTTATGTTATTCTAATCATCTAGAAAATGATGTCATCTAAGATCGGTACTTATGTCATCAGGGTAGAAACCTACGATGTCCTAGAAACACAATTTTTGATGTATTTTTCAACCTAATCGACTGTGTGACTTGTTTCCATATGGGACACACATGACTTAATTTAATTCTATATCTTAAAAAACTCCCATAAGTATGAAAGTCATTTATCACCTCGTACAACATGGTTCCTAATGTAAAATTTTCATTTACATAAGTATCATACAACGTAACACCTAAATCCCACAATAATTTCAAATCATCGATCAATGGTGGAAAATAAACATCAATATCATTACCTAGTTGTTTAGGTCTTGATATAATCATAGATAGCCTGATGTGTTTTCATTTCATGCATAACCACAGTGGAATATTATAATTTACCAAAATAATTGGCCATGTACTGTGAGTACTACTTTGAAAACCAAAAGGATTCACTCCCTCTATAGATAACGTAAGACAAATGTTTCTTGACTCATTTCCAAAATCAGGATACTCATGATAGATTCTCTTCCCTTGAGGAGATTCCACTGGGTGACATAGCTTCCAATCTTTATTTCTTCTCTCTACATGCCTTGTCAATTTCCCTGCAGTCTCCTCACTTCCATATAAGTGCCTAAACCTTGGAATGATTGGAAAGTACCATAAACCTTTCATAGGACTGGACTCATCTTTCTTGTATCAATAATAACCACACTTTGGGAATTCTCTGCGTTATTTTTGGTCCTTGAAACATAGTATACAGTTATTTGGGTTGGCATGTATTTAATCAGATATCATACCCATTGAACATAGCATTTTTTTGTCCTTGTATGTTCGGTTGAAGAGCTTGTTATCTTTTGGGAGCATGTCATTCAAGAGAGATAGTAATTATATAAAATTGGGTTTAGGCAATCCATTTCCTACTTTCATATTATACACTTCAGTACAGCTGACAATGCTGTATATTTAGTGCAACCACCAAACAAAGGCATCTATTCACAACTCTTCATCTACTCAAACAATTTTGGGAAATCACTAAGTTCATCTTCAACTATACTTTTCATTTCCTCAATACGATCCTTGTCATCAATAACATATGTATTAATGTCCTTGGGATGATCTTGTTCATTTTCCACACTAGTAATCATATCATATGATCCATAAAACACATTGTTATCACATCCACTAGATATATTCTCTTTTTACCCATGTTTATTATAATATTTATAACTTCAATCTATTCCATGACAGATCTAGTATTCTTCCAACTCCTATAGACTAACTTTTCCTATATAAAAAAAATGTAAACATGATCAAATTATTTTAGAAGGGTCATATGCATGATCTTTTATAGAAATGATGAACTCTTCCACTACATCTTCAAACTCTCTTATCAAATGATTGGCATCCATCCAGTCATTATTCACATCAATTCTATTGGATTCGGTAATATTAGTATTTAACAAAATAAATACACAAAATATTGATATAATGTAATGGTTTTCCTAATTATATAAAAATATAAACATAAAATATTATGAAAAAAATATAGTTTAAGTGTCATTTGAAAATTGTTTAAAAACTCACACTTGAAATCTCATTAAAAAAACCAACAATTTACACAAATTCCTCTTAATAATAGCATGTACTTTTTAAAATAAATCAATCAGTTCCAAACATTCTTTCACAAAACCACAAATCATTTTTTTAAAGCATTCAAGAAAAATTCATGACCCAATAATCTTATTCATTTAAAATGAGTGACATCCCTCTAAGAAACATTTTAAAACACTTGAATCATTTTAAAATATCCAATTCGTCATTTTCACAAAGACATAAATCCCAATAGAGACTTTATAAAATTTCATAGAAAACACCTCGATTCATCCCAAATCAATCAGTGTTGTATGATTTCATCACATTATTCCAAAGGTATGTGTAATAATAATAATTTAAAAAAGAAATTGATATTGTTCTCCCCACCATTGGATATCCCTTATCCATGCTTCCATTGTCCAATTATATCAATTACCCTTCCCCACCACACTAGAGTCCCAATGGATATGTTCTATAGTTAGTGACCACACTCGCAACCAAGAAACATTCATGTTATAGTTTACTACAAACACTGGATTATCCCAATGATCCTTTTACCACACAAAATCAATTAGTTGTACACCCTAAAAACAATTTATATGTCTCTCACATGAAGTAGTATTGGTTCCTTCCTTTATACTCAGTCGTTAGTTACACCCTAATTAAACTCCAACATAAACTTGGTGTATGAGACTTCATCAAATCTTGTAGGTTTCTCTCCACTAAATCAGTACTAAGAAAATACAATGTTATATTGTGTATAATCTAGATCTATAAAAACCCATTTCTATAAATTTATTCATTATATGATCTTAAATATCACTCCATAAAATTCTATTTTATCTAAATTTGTACTATATGGCATATGGTTCATCTTAGATGACCTTTAAACTTCTTAGAGAGGTCAATTGGATATGTCCTGACATCCCAACCACCAATATTAGACCCATTCAATGACTTCATAAGATTCATACCCCCTTCCCCATAATATAGTAACCTCATCCATATATGGTCTTCAAATATTAGACACTAAACATGGATAAAATATATTTAATTAAAACTATATTCCAAT
Source organism: Viscum album (assembly GCA_963277665.1). NCBI lineage: Eukaryota > Viridiplantae > Streptophyta > Magnoliopsida > Santalales > Viscaceae > Viscum > Viscum album. Next base: position 1,243,096,436 of record OY728146.1, on the reverse strand, counting down.
TCAAATAACATGAGTTATGATTTACATTGTTCTCATTCCTTGCTCGAAGGTGTTAGAGATCTCCAAGATCTTGAGGCCCATTTTGGTTGTAACATCATACCCTTCATCATTGGTTTGTGAACTATGTTCCTAAACTCCATACACCCCTTCCTATGGTTGTTTATACTAATATAGTTCACTACTCATTCATGTCAATTTATCACCTTGCACTTACCATTAAATAAACTACCTCACCTTTTCTAGAACAAGAACTATAACCACAAACTATGTGAACTTCACTTAAATTATTTCTGCACTAGTATTGGGTTCTCCAATCTTGACATATTTACCTAAACTGCATTATTATGTAAATCACTACATTTTTTATAAACTTTTTATGACATTAAACACCATCCTTATTTTGGTCAAAATTGTTTGATCATAAATGGCAGTTTCATTAGTTCATCTTGCATGAACTCAATCTCGAAAAGGAAAGAGACATGGTACTCACCCAATCAAAAACATTCAAAGGTTATCCTAGGAAAAATTCAAGTCCCCACCCACAAGGTATACACATATCCTAGTTCCAAATCTATCCTTGTATAAATAAAGGGATTTGGAATGAAATTGATTGAATTTGAAGGTTCATTTTGAAAAGATAACTTCCAGAATATTCTTAAATTCACATTGATGAAAAGTGATGGATAATTTTATATTTAGTTTTGGTCATCCCACATAAGTCATGCAAATTGGATTTAGGTTTATCACCACTATTAACATATAAGAAAAAGAAGCATATGTTTTATTCAATAATATTTGATTGGGATGCTCTCGTGATTGTTGGAAAAGTGATGGAACTATCATTAATAATAGAAAAACGAAATTAAATTTATTTAACATGTTCATGATATGTAAAAAGTGATGAAAAAATGTTTGTTTTGGGGATATCAATGCTTATATCATGAATAAAAAAATCATCATTGGAATATCACTAGATTCTAGAATTTGACAATATTAGACATTTATACGTAGAATCAACAACCCAAGGGTTTCTATATATACCAACACCAATGGTAAAGAGATAAGGCTATCAAATCCCAAATAATATAGGTGAACAAACATGGGAATTAGATCACTAACTAAATGGGAAAACCAATAAGGGAATCATCTTAAGTTCTTATGACACACAAAATATCACTAACCTAATTAACTTGGGATTCTATGGCATAGTAAAAGTGGTGCTAGGAAAAAATTTGAACATGATAAATTTATAAATTAGTAATAAAACATTATCAATAAACCTCATCTCACCTCTAACACCCTCTAAATAAATGTTTCATAAATCTAATGAGTTATTCTCCATAACTAATAAAAATATCTTGATGAGGTTCCAACCCACCACATTTATCTTGCATGGATTCACTGTTTGATAAAATGTCGCATGACTTTAATTAGTGATTATCTATGAAACCACTGATCTTGATGCCTTAAGCCTCATATAAATCATTAAATTTATCTAATATACTAACTGGTGGACAAATAAATGTAAAATTAATTTAAATATCTAGTTCACAAACCTCTTGCACTAGACACATGGATCTCAACCATGTTCCAACATAATGATTATTCCACTCCCTCTCAATACACTGCAATTTATTCTTGAGCTTGATGCCGACATATGGTTTAATCCCAAGATACATCTGAATCAAGAATCAAACATTTAAAAGGTAATTAGATGCTCTTTGTTATATTGATAATTATCCTATTAGAGTAAACATGATCATTCATCATCCATATTTAAGAAAGGTCATATACCTAACCACAAGAGTGGTCATTTAAAACCTAACTAGGTCTATTCTCCCCACCATAGGTGTATCCTTATTGACATGACAAGACACTAACATTATTTTACATATTCCTTAACGATTCAATCCTTGAATTCAAAGACATTATGTGAATTTACATTCATTCCTGACTATAAAGCTATGATCCTTGTAGTACACATGCTTGGATTTCTCGAAAATTAGTACACTAAATTCAAGGATCCTATATTTATGCATATAACAATTTTTAATAGCATTGGTGTGGGTTATGAATTCCAATATAAATGGGTCATCTCCCCTCAACCAAGCTACTCAACTGAGTTAATAAATCACCACTAATGAAAATCATCAGTTGACTTCACCATGGTACCCCAATTAATTATCAATTTCATCTCATACCACTGACACATATCTAGTCACAGAATCCCTATACCATCTAATCCATGTGATCTTCATGCAAAATATGCTAGTTACTAATTACAAGGGTGACCTTGAACTAAAAACAATAGTGACCTACCATCAGTACTTCCTATGAGTTCATTGATAAAACCAGAAACAACCTCAATCGTCTTCTCAAAACCCTTCAACCACTATTTTAATTTACCCCACATGTAACTATAAGATAAACACTCACCCACCGTGTATTCTCCGACAATGCATGACAATACCACTAGATACACTAATATAATGATTCTTCCATGAATCATTAACCTTTGATCCTTGAATCACTCACCTTCTCATATTTCCATGGAACAATGAATCAATACCACCAAATAATATCAATCAATACACATCATACAAGCATCAAATAATAGCAATCAATACACATCCCATAAAAGGGAAATATTATATAGAAAACACTAACCCAAGTGTTTCTTAGATAGTGTGATAAATTATAATGAAACTGTTTTTAATATAGTGATAGCATACCCTTCTGGTGGAAGAATTAGTGTCTGGTGATGGCAGAGTCGGGGTAGGCAGCAACGAATGTTGTAGTATAGGGCTTTGTAGTGGAGGTGGGGTTCTCGGTAGTGGAATGACGAATGTGGGTTTGCGGTGAAGATGGGTTCGCGGCAGAGGAGCAATGGAGGAGCAGCAAAGGAGGGTTCGCGGTGGAGGAGCAGTGGAATAGGGTTCACAGTAGAGGTAGGTTCATAGTGGAGGAGGCGTTTTTGGTGGTGGAAGAGGTGGTGGCGGAGGAGGGGTTGGCGGTGGTGGAGTTGGGGTCAGGGTAGAGCTGAGGTTAGTCTTGCAGGTGTCATCTTCCACGAGAGCTTAAGGGGTGAGAGAATGAAGGAGACTATTACAGGTTTCTAATAAAACCCGGTGAACATTTTATCAATGCTAGCTAAAAAGTGTTGATAAAGGTATGTTTTATCATCACTAAAATAGAAAGTGTTGATAAAACATTCCTTTACCAACAATTTTTTAGTGCTGATAAAGATAGCCCTTTATTAGTGCTAAATAAGCGTAGATAAAATTTGTCTTTATCAATTCTAAATTTATAATGCTGATAAAGATACCTTTTATAATCGCTAAGAAAATGCTGATAAAGATATTATGTAAATAATTCATTTATATTAATATATATATTTATACAATTATATATATGATAAATATATATTTATTTATTTGTAATTATGACTATAAAAAATATATTTATATTTATATTTATAAAATTATAATTTAAATAATTATAAAATTATAAGAAATATACTTATTATATTTATAAAATTAGAATATATATATAATAAATATATTAATTATATATATTTATAAGATAATAGATATATAAAACTATATTTATTCAAATTCAATAATTATTTATATGAATATATATTTAATTATAATTATATGAATATATATTTATTTATAATTATAATTATAAATGAATATATATTTATATATTTAAATAATTATAAAATTATAACAAATTAATATTTCTAATTTTTTTATTATTTTATTAATATATATATTTAATATATTTATTATAATTTTATAATTATTTAAAAATATCTATATAGAATTATAATTATAAATATAAATATTTGTATTTATTTATCAATATTTCTATATATTTATAAATATATTTATTTAATTATATATAAAATTATATATGAAAATAATAAACATTTTTTATAAACTATTAATTACTTACATAAATATATATTTATTTATATTTACAACTAATAAATAAATATATATTTATTTGTAATTAAAGTAGTTGGGGTTTGGCTTAGTGGTAAGCACCCCGTAATTCAAAATGAAAAATGGGGGTTCAAAACCCATGGGGCACAGGTATTGTCGTAGTACTGTAGCGTACTGTAGCAGCGGTGGACTGTAGCAGCGGCTGACACTGTAGCGGCGGAAGGTCGCTATAGTGGTGGCAGGGTACTATAGCAGCGGCGGGTAATGCATGGTACTATAGTAGGCGAGGTACTGTAGAAGTACTATTCACAGAATGGGCCTTGGGCCAAAATTTGGGCCTACGGGCCATGTAATTGGATAAATGTCCACTGGGCCTTCGAGCTATGTAATGGGTCTCCCTCTACCCAGTTAAAAGAGGTTTTTGCTTTGTTTCAATAATTAATGAGGCTTCGACCCCAACATTTTAAAAAATTTATTTGTAATTAAAATTTATAAAAAATAAATATTTATTTATAGTTCTAATTATAAATAAATATATATAAAAAATTTATTGTAAAATTATAAAAAATATATTTATAATTTTATAAATATATACAAATATATTATTAATTTTTTTTAATTATTTAAATATATCAACATTTATTTAGAATTATATTTATAACTATTTGGATTTATTTATAAATATATGTATATAAAAATATGTAATTAATATTTTTTTATAATTTTTTAATAATTTAAATATATCAATATTTATTTAGGAAATATAATTATAAATATTTGGAATTATTTGTAAATTGTTTTATATATTTATAAATATATTTATTTAATTAAATTATATCTTTATAAGTAGTGTAATAAATATATTTATTATAATTTAATAATTATTTACATATATATAGTTATTTATAGTTATAATTATAATTATAAGTAAATATATTTATAAATATTTGTATATAATTATAAATATATATATATATTTATATATGTAAAATTATAACATATTTATATATTGTAATTTTAAAATTATTTAAATATATATGTATATATATATATAGTTCTAATAATAATTACAAATAAATATATTTTAAATTTATTTATGTATAATTAAAATATAATAATTATAAATATAATAAGTATATTTGTTATTTAAATATATTTAATGTAATTTAATAAGTATTTTTGAGAACCTAATCTTATATGTGGGTAACATGAATTAATCATATACCTAATAAATATACATAACAAAAAAGGATCCATTAATGGACAACATGAATAATAAGAAAGGGTGTAATGTATAAATTGACATTATGATACATAACATATACACAAATGATCAATTTATTTATTGATCAAAGTCATTGGAAACACATATATATATTTAATAATTAATATAAATATATATATATTTAAAAAGGTAATTATATATATTAATTATAAATAAAATAAATATATTAAATATATTAAATATATTAAATATAACAAATATAATAAATATAATAATCTAATAAATCTAATAAATCTATAATAAATCTAACAAATATAACAAATCTAATAAATCTAATAAATCTAAAAAATCTAATAAATATATTTATTATTTAATAAAATGTATTATAATCATATAATTATTTATATATACATATATATATATATATTTAATTATAATATCATAAATACGTTTTTTGAAACATTATATATGTATTTTTTGAATTATTAAAAAAATATTAATTATAAACATGCATTTCTTAGTAAATGTATACAAATAAAGATTATTTTTGAATATAAATATAATAATTTTATATAATGTATTATTAAAAACTTTTATCAGAGCAAAATATATTGCGGATAAATGTATCCTTTATCAGCGCTACGAAAAGCGCAGATAAAGGTTTACTGTTTATCAGCACTTTTCTTAGCACATATAAATGATACATGTATCAGTGCTTTTAAGTGCTGATAAAACCCCCTACTTGTGCATTCTGTGTAGCGCTGATAAAAGGAGGCTCTTCCCTTGCCTTGTTTTTTGGGAGTGGTAAGGGTATGAAATTTGAGTTTGTATTGATTACAAACAACCATCCTATTGACCCAAAAAATTCAATGTTCAATATAGTTATGTTTGGGTCACATTGAAAATGAATGCATTGATTGATATAGATTCATGGCACCATGTCTAGTATGTAATGAAGGAAACCCTTTGGAATGATATGAAGGTAGTGATTTGATATACTTTCTATATTTTAAAAAAATATATAAAATGAGGCATTGATTTAATTTTCATTATCCCTTAAATATATCATTTATTTTAAATGATTTCCATAATAAATATGTCTTAATGTCTATTGGAAAATCTCATAGAGGCTTTGCAGCTCTTTTTACAGATTTGTGTCTTTTTTATGCTAAGGGGAATGTAAATCCACATCAATCAGTTAGTTATTCACACATTATAAAGGAGGAAATGCGGAATGATATCATCAAGTGTCTTGATGAGAAATCATTTTAGCAATATTGTACTCGATAAATTATAATTTTAAATTATTAATTTTACTCAATATTATTCAAAATTTTTATTTATTAAATAGGGAGAAATGTTCTGAAAATAAAATAAAGTACCTCAAAACCATTGTACCCCTATCAAAAATCAATGATTATGTAATCTTCATAGTATAATAAAATGAAATGTATTTTAAATCAAATATAAATGATTTGTGTGATACGAAAAATCATATCTTTTTATCTTTATATACATATTGATAAAATAAACTCTAAATCCACTTCCAACCCAATTCATTTTCTATTTAAGTTGGATCATGTAAATTATGAGGGAGAACTAGTTAATGAAAACAAAAAAGTAGTATGGGAAAAAAATTAACTATGAAATTATAGTAATTAATTATTATTTTTAGAATTAATATATAAAAATTTTTATTTATGTTCATATGTTTTTATATGGTTTAAATGCAAGAATCTATAGTGAATATACCAGAGGAAAAAGTACTTTCAGTGGCTTTGAAGAGGCTAGAACAATATGGTCATGGTAGAGGAGTACGTTTTGAAGTGTCTCCTCTAACATATTTAGAGAAGATAAAACCATAAGAAGTTACTTATAATATGATACAAGTATATTAGACAGAAATAGATAATTTTCAGGATATTATTGTTTGGTCTAGTTTGACAGCCCAATTTATGAGAAATTATTAATGTGAAATATCAGTGGAACAAATATCCACACTTGAAGAATGAAACTACCCCTCTAGATTTGAGGATAGTCATTCCCCTAAACCACATACCTAACCCAATGTAATCTATTTTTTCATTACTTTTTCTCCAAAATGTAAATCGAACACAATATGATAACATTTTGTTATTAAAATTATATAGGGTAAATTTGTATGTGATTTCTATCCATCAACCTGGAAACAACACATTATTGATAGTGGTATGTTGAGTAATATTCCAGGAGAAAAGTTACATAATAAAGAAATCCAAAATGATCACATGATAGTAGGGATTGGGGTAGATTAAGATTTGATTACTATGTTTCATGTTCCACTTCATGATACAGATATTACAATAGTCAATGATGTTATTGAAACTTTATTAGAATGGATATATAATCTTATAAAGATACAATAGGTATTTATTTATTAAATTTTTTCTTATTAAAACCCTGTAACAGTTCATGGAAATAGGACTGAATTTCGGTATTATATTACACAAAAGGTCGGATCAAGACAATCTATCAAATTGACCAGTAAATCAAAAGGTCCATCTGAGAGTACCATATCCCCACCAGTTCCACATAATTATTTATTATCATTATTAATTCATGAATAGAATATATTTAATGATGAAAATATATCTTAAATTCCACATAAAGATGAAATATTTGTAACTTTTGTTAGAAATATAGTTTTTCTTGAGACTATAAATAATGTTCTCATATTTTAATAGTCAGGGGACTCAGTTGAGAATACATACATAAGGTAAATTTCCATATAAATCATTCCAAATAGTGATCAAATACTTTCATAAAAGTTAATAACTATTATTATTTTCTAAAAGAGTTTATATTACTATTTTAATAGGGAAAATCATGTGGTTCACAATTTGAATATATTAATCCCTATATATTTTCTATATAAAAATCATATTTTGAGAAGGAAAAAATGATAAGACGAAAGATGGTATTTATAATGTGTTTGAAAAAAATAAAATATGATAGACTCTTTTTGAATCTTACAATTAAGGGTTATAACTCTAAAATCTAATCACATAAAAATAATTATATTTTTTTCATTATTTATTTGTTTTTGGTTTTTTTATGCATCACTAGATACTAATCTATGTTAATATTAATACAACAAATTTTTTTGGATCCAATGAATGTATATTAAGAAAACCGACCACACATAATGTGTATTGTGAATTTGTGATAAACTACAACCAATATTTTATAGATAAATTTTTGAATTATTTATTTTAATCTTTTTTTAAAATAATTTTTTAGTATTTAAAGATCTCTAATTAAAGGCTAAATCATGACATAAATTCAATTACTCTACATAAAAATAATTTGGAATAATTCAAATGAAAATATATTTAGGTACATATAGAAATATTTATCTATCAAAAGATATTTCAAAAAAATTACTTATTTTTTTCAATGTTCTTTTAGTGTCTTAGGCTTGATAATAGAAATAATTAAGAATATTGGGTCTAAAAATTTATGAGAGTGATCACAAAACCAAAAAAGGCTATCATCATTTAAAAAGTTATTTTCAATGGTTATTAAATTTTCATTAAAATTTTTTCTTAATATTTTTTTTCAATTTTTTTAGTACTAAGAAGATTTCTGACAACATTCATACTCAAAAAAAGAATTATATTTGTTTAAAGATGAGAAGCAATCATATATGGTGTCAGAATGTTTTCTGAAAAAATATTTAGGTGATTACTTACTATGTTTGTGATCTATTATGAGCGGTGACATTAGAAATATATTTGGGGTGTGAAGCATTAATATAATAATACTTATATATTTTTTGATCTATTTATCAAGGAGAAGTATAATAGAGGAAATAAATTTGTTTATAAATTATTTTAAAACATGTTTTTATAATGTATATAGGTATCATGAATATGTGACATCCTTATAATTATTTAGTAAAATTTAATATCATTTTATCTACAATTTTTAGTTCACTTCCTTATAATTTTTAGAATAAATTAAGACTAATTCATTCTCTAGGGTTACATTATGGGTAATGGTAAATGATATAATAAAGTAACAATATAGTGGTTTCACTTTGGTGGGTGGTTGAATTATATGGTTTATTCAATTATCAATTAGATTCATGATAAAATATCAAAAATGCTTCTGCAATCCACACATGTAATGTAGGAAGTTTACATTTTTGAAATGGATAGACTAAAACTAATTATTTTGAATGAACTTTATGTGAAATTAAATCATCACAACATTATATCACATATAATATAAATTTAATTAAATGAGTAGAGTTGTTTAAAAAATCCTTATTATGGACATAGATTCATTTGCACCACCTCACCAACAAAAAATGAATTCCCTAGTTCTTTACTAATATGAATTTATACATTCACTGTGTAAAACGATCCATGTTCACAATCTCATAAATAAAATGCTAATCATCAATATCAACAAAATTTCATGAAAAAATGGATGTTCCCATTTTTATGAACAAATATGGATGATTTTGTGATAGAATTTATCATCACATGGAATTTTTAACAGGATATACTAATATATAGCACAATACCAGAAGAGTTAATGGATGGACTATGTATTAGGGTCATTTCAAAGCTATAAAGGGGTATATTGATGTTTAAATATGTTAAAACGGGCTTAAAAACTTATAGTGGTAGTTAATGTCTTTTAAAAATACATAACAGGTCACACTGATGTTTTTTCCATCCAGGAAGGTAAATGGTTTATCCTAGAGTTTTTACTCTCTATGACAGTGAAAGGAAAAAATAAAATTTATTATGTTCCATAAAAATCAAATGTAAATATTTATTTTAGTTTAATAAATGAACTATAATTGGTTTTCATTAATGGTTAATTTATTCTATGAATAAATTAATGGGTATATTAATTTATTATTGGGAGTCATATTTTAAAACAAAGGGACTAGGAATAAACTGTTTAATATTTTTGTCTAATTTATATCTTCATAGTATTACTAATATAATAATTTTGTTCTTATACATGGGGATTATTTTCTCGAGTTGGGGTGGTTTGTTCATAGCTATGCATTCTCATGAGATATTGGACTTCACGGATATAACTGAGATAATGGAAACAAGGAAATGGGTCAAGAATATATACAACAACCTTGAAAGGGTGAATTAATATTACTTATTTAATTAATTTTTTCATCATTTTATACAATAGTTGTAAATTATTTATTTTTCTTCATATATATTTTAAGAATTCATATTTTGACTTCACCAATCTAGAACATGCCATAGAAGAAAGAAAATGTTCTTTTCTAATGGAAGAATAATCATCATGATTCCAAAAATGTGAAGTGTTTGAGGAAACAAGAGGATTCACCATCCAAAAAATGAAACATGTTATATATTTTATTTATTTCTATATATAGTTGAAATAAAAACACAAATCACAAACTCAATCATCTGTACTAAAATATAATACATAGTTTTATCGGTATGACTAGGACTATTTGTTTTATGATTATAATTTTCATTTTATTACAAAACAAGCATTTAATACCGAGAAATGATAAAACTAATTAAGATTGTTTTAATGATTTTTAAAAATAATTCATAAGTAATTTATGAAATGTAGGAATAACTTACACCTCATTCTGACACATGGTGTGGATGGTATGACTCCATGTGTGACTTTTTTTGAAAAATTAAAATTAATTCTACTCAAAAAACATTTACAAGATCAAAACCAAAAAAACACATTAATATTAATTTAATCCTTTTGGAAAACTATCCATATGTAATTTTTGACATGTATAAATCAATCCCACCTCAATATGATACAATATGTTTCAATTATGACTCAAAGTCTACATTATGAGTTTAAATTTGACATTTTTGTTCAAAATATGTGTCACTCACTGAAAAATGAAAACAAATCACTCATATTGTCTTTATATTTTTTAAAAATATTTCAAAATTATTTTTTGACATTTTATACTTATTTTCATATTATACTAACATATGATGTAACCAGTATGACTCAATGTTATTTATTTCAGTTTAAAAATACATTTTAATATAAAAAAGTGACATACTCAAAACTGAGAAACAAATTATTATTTTTATAATTTTATAAAATGGTATACATATTTTTTGAGATGTGTAGGAATAATAATCACCTTAATTAGATGTACAATGTGATCATTTTGACTCAAAGTGTGTCTTTATTTGAAATTGACATTAATTTTAGTAAAAAAGAAAACTAACATTCTCAAAACTGAACAAAAACAATCATAATGTCTTGATAGATTAGGAAAATGATCAAAAAGTCATTTGAGATGTATATAAATCAGTTTCACCACAATATAATACATGATGTTCCTGTTATAACTCAACTTTTTCGTTATGAGTTAGAAATTGACATTTTAGTTCAAAATGTGTCACTCATTGAAAACTGAGAAAATGTTCCTATATTATCATTATAATTTTTTTAAAATAATTAAAATGTCATTTATGGTTTGTAGTAACATGTCTCAAGTAAAATTAACAAATTATGTAACCTGTATGAATCCGAGTGCATGTTTCTAGTATAAAATGGAATTTAAAAAAAAAGAAAAGTTACATAGTTAAAACTAATAAAACACATTAATATTATTTTAAAACATTAGTAAAATGATCCATAAGTCGGGTGTGATGTGTAAGAAATAGCCTCACCTCAATCTAATGAACAATGTGACCAGTATGACTCAAAGTGGGTATTTTTATTTTATATTGATTTCAATATTATTAAAACACACACATTTTCATAAAACACTTTCAAGAGGCATAACATGGTTTTACCCAAAAAAACCCATTCAAGAACCCTCTTTCAAACCCAATGGCACTCTAAAACCCTACCTAAGTAGAATTGGAAGCCTAAACAAGATTTATTAAACCAATTTCATATGTTATGAAATACACCCAAATAATACCCCAAGAGTTACACATGAAAAACACCCAATTTCAAGCCAAAATGAAACTATAAAATTAAATACTTAACCAAATCAATCATAAAAAGTTTTCACACAACACAAAAAATATGTGGAATATGAAAAAACGATTAAATACAGCAAGCTAACTCATCATAAAATGGTTACACATGGAATCACCTACCTTTTTGTATCGAAGCCCCCAAAACTTTGTGCGAAACATAAACAACGCCACCGCTGCACCACAAGGGGGTGAAAACCAACCCTAAACAGCCAGATTTGACTAAAAAGACAAAAAAATAAAGCCCTTGGTTATAACCCTAACTTCTGGACATTTTAGAACATCATTAAAGTGGGAGGAAACCCTAAGGAAAATGGAAGAAACCAAGAATGAATCACTTACCTTAAACAATCTGGGAGAAATCATAACAAATCCACAAACGTTTGAATCTACAAGTAGAAAAAACTAATAGTTAGGATTAAATGAGGATCAGTTATTTAATTGGGGACTGAAATGTGGGAGAAATAGTAAAAAATGAAAGGTTTATGAAAGAATCAAATTACTTTCTCAAATATGGACGATTTGAGAAACCCTGAGAATTTTCTCCCTAATCTATGATCCAAATGAGCTCCAAAGCAGTGAAATAAATAATGAGAGTGAGCCTAGAGTTTCTGTCTTTGGGTGGGAGGTGTAATAACTGGAAACAATTAAAAAATAAATGAGATATTAATGAATTAAAAAATAGTTTAAAGTCAGAAATGGGCTTGCGGCCTGGCCCAACACATCAATGAAAATCCAAATACATCATTATTATGGATTCCTAGGAGATCAAAATTGATACGATGGTTTTAATATACCAGGGGAGTCCAATTGGGAAGTTGAATGCGTGTAAAATGTTAAAAAATGAAAGAGTTGTAAAAGAAACAAAATTTATTTTTAAATCTAAAAATGGGATCAAAGTTTTGCCCAAATTTTGAAAACCCACCATTTCCACCAAAATGAATGGTAAACCTCCAAAAAAATAAATAATGAAAATTAAATGAAAAAATTCCTTTAGAAGAAGTCATGTATGTGACAGTTCTCCCCACCATAAAACTTTCTACCCTCCGGAAGCCACAACAAGGCCAAAGGAAAAAACCAACCCCAACTAAAAGGCCAAAATGGACTCATTTTCCATGTTTCACCTACCCCCAAAAGTCCAAAACACCTCCAATTGATCAATCAATGAAGGTATACTATAACCAACCAAAACATACACCACTTCTAGAAATGATCAAATATATTCAGATTTTACCTCAAAAACAACTCCTCAAACACTATCCAAATAAGATTCCAGCAATTTACCCAAACGAACGACAACAATGAACAAAGTTACACTTACCTTGCTTTAACCAGACCATTGGGAATTCTCCACTCCCAATGTTTACCCAAGAAATATGTAGGTAGTTATATAGCTCCGAACAAGACTACTTACCACCTATCCATGACTAAGGACCTATCTGAGTTACTATTATGGGGAGACACAAATGGGATCCCCACCATAAGAGACAACTCAAATTTTCCCGAGACAAGATTGGGACACTAACAAGGGTGGAACAAATGGACTCCCTTGTAAAAGGGGTATAATTACATTAGAACTTTCTAAATGAACTTTCATAAAACTCATAATGGGTCTCCCCACCAAAATAACAAACCGTCTAAACTGACCAGTACAGCCAGCAGAGAAAGATCCCAAAATTTAATGAGTTGGGACAGCTGCATGATAAGTCCGTACAGATTGGTAAGACAGTGCGCTAACTATGTGGATCCTTCTACCTACATGGTTTTCTAGGTAACGGTTACTACTTACCATGTTCTCAAACTATTTGACCAAAATTCAAACCTTTCCCCAGAAACTCAATGGAATCCAAAGAGGGAAGGAATAACATGGGTATGAGGCCCTCCCCCTCTTTCCATCGAATGGGAACAATAGAAGAAATATGATGAAACAAAAGGTTTAAAATATCCCCATATTTCATTTTGAGGATAAGACTTTGTGCAAGGGTTTTAATGACCCTGTGATTTCCCCTGACTACGTGCCTACTTCACTACGGAACCTATGTCTAGAGCTCAAATGAATGAAGCATCTTCGAACTCATAGTTAGGATTTTGAAACCACCTAAATGGAAATTCCCATTTCATTTCCATGAAAACTATACCCTTATCACATATGGGTTCACCAAGACATAACACATTCCAAACTCACTTTACCCTAACCAGACATTTTGATGAAACAAGGGTTTAAAAGACGGATACATATCAGATGTTGTTTCTTCATATGAATAATGGAAAGAGGAATGGAAAAATGAAAAAACCTTCCTCTAAAGAGAGGATGCCATGATTTTCCAAATGGAGGCACACTTCAAAAAAAATACTATCAGAAGATTTCACAACCTTTACTTTTTTAGTCAAATGAGCACAAGACATCACAAGGTATCACTGAAGATGTCCCTTGTGACTGATAGAAACAATACATTGAAAGGGACATTATTCCAAGTCCCCAAACCATGAAAAATTCTAGATAGTGGTCATAACAACCTATCATGAAAATATTTCATACGCTGAGGTTTAAAGTGAACTCTTACTTTGAAGAGATTATAAAGAACCCAGAGGACCTTTAAGACACCATCCAAATAATCATCCCCACGAACAACCCCAGACTTCTTCCGCCTTCGATGAATCAGGTAACTTAAGAAACTAAGGACTCGTTCAACCTTCGATGAGCACTCTTTTACTACAAGAGGATCCATAAAATAAACAAAGGAAATTGTGTAAACTCAATATCCCAATATCGAGAAAATGATTCTTTATATTGATCAACTAGAGGATTTTCTAATGGTAAAACAATACAGGTTTCACTTCCATTGTGCACTAACCTTTAATGGGGGAATACCTTATTCAACAAAAGAACTCAAGGACCAAACCATGATGGTACATTGTTCGAAATGTTCCACAAACAAGAACCAAACATGTTAGGGGAACTACCAAAAAGGCTTCCCGAATGCTTATCAGAAGTGACCACTAACCATCCCTTCAACCCAGCTTACTGACCAAACAAAAACTCAAACACGGTTCAAATAAGAGGGGTTATTGAACTCAAAACAATGAACAATATCAACATTTTAAAAATCAAAAAAATACACACTATCCCAGACCAGTCATCAAGAACTCAAGTTTTCCTCTAAAATGTTTGTTTGAAAACAAACGGTTCTGCAATTAGCGTGTCCACTAATGGTACCCCATGGGCCTCATAAATGCATGTTTCCATGCCACACCGGGCACCCTCCTCATGTATATCCTGTCACTCATCCAGTCATGCCCTTAACCATCTATCATCCCATATAACCCCATGCATGTGGTCTCTCATAGAAATACCAAAGGTTAAAACAAAAATTCTTTCCACTTGTCAAAACAAAAACAATCAACCCATACATCCCTTTTCTCAAGACCACTAACCACAAAATCAAAATTCCAAGTATTCAAATGAATACTCACTTTAAGGTCATATAAATCAATTTAAAAACATCTCATCCCATTAAAACACATTTATATAGTTTAGAAAACTATATTGGGTACACTTTTTCAAACCCAAATTTAACAAAATTTCTTGATTTCAAAGGAGGTGTAAAGACACCAATCTCCTTTTCAAAAAAGTACTGAAAATTCAATTCCACCATTTCAAAAATCAAACCCTTCCCTCTTTATTTGAAAATAATTTGACTGAAACTTTATGCTTCATAAAACCATGTCATTTTTGCTTTAAAACCAATCTTCCAGGATTTCAAAACTAAAGAACAAAATATAATGTGGAAAAAACTAGTTTCAGTAGGTGACTTGGAAAAATGGTTGGCAACCATATGCCAATCACTTCACTATCACGAAGAATGATCTACGGAAATATCCCCAACTCCACATGGATTTCCAGGCCCTACAAGCTCACTGAGAACATTAACCCAACTCTCTTTTCATTTCCCCTAATCATCATCAAACCAAGAAAACTAAAGGAATCAGACAAATATCGACATCCCTTGGCGACTCGAATCCCATCATGGGGTATGCTGGCTAGGAACACTACCCATAACTATAATGCCATGTCCCAATAGTCCTAAATCCAGACTATCCAAAATTTTCCCCATATAACATGACCCAAAAGAGCAAACCTCCTCTAATACCATTTTGTCCTGAACTAAATCTGGTCACCATCTAAACTAGCACCAAACCTAGCCCGCGAAAAGGCCCAAAGGGTGTTCCTAATTCCCACGGGTTGGCACAAGTGACTAGGTATCATAAACTGAAAATTGGGAATTATTTATCCAATTTTATAAACTTAAAACAGAAAATGAATCCAGTAAAACGAATCAGGATTTTTCAAACCAAATCTTCTTTTAAAAAGTTTGAGAATTTATATACCCAAATTAAAAAAATTCTAAAATACCATTACAAATTTACAAAACCTGAAATTATATCCCATGAACCTCCACATGGAAAGAGACACTGCCCTCAAGTAATCTCCACAACACCACATCATGTTGGACCACTAAAACCTGAACCATTGGTACAAAAGTTTTACGACACCTGCATCAACGAAATCAGCAAGTCTACTTACACCCAAAGGTAGGGTGTGATACCAATCCCAGTAGGATACCACCATAAATATATTCCATGTGATAAAAATTCAAATAAAAAAATCATGAAAGTTTTCAAAAATATTAAATTCTAGTTACAATTTCTAAAAGATGCAACTTTAAAAATTAAAATTGTTTCCAAGTTTTCTATTTTAAAGAATAAACAATTTAAAATAAAATTCCAAAGCTACTGAAATTTCCAGCCAAACATATTGTATGTCTATGGTAATATTAAAGAATCGAATGAGCACAGGCAATATGAAATAACCCCTAGGCACTGACTCATTGTGGGTCATAGGTACCTCATATCTTAGTGAGAGTAACCATAAAAATATATATTCTCGTGTGCACGACCCACTAGTAGGGAACATACCCATAACCTAGTGGTCCTCGGTCATCATCATCATCATAGTTTATTTAGTTTTATATGTTTCAATCTTGCTACTTGAAACTGAGGCCAAACCCCACAGGATCACTAGAATACTAGTACACGTCCACCCACCTAGATACATGGGTTTCCCTCTTGTGCTCAAACAAGTTCAACAAGACAAGAAATATAATTTTCACTTGAAAATACCACTTCCACATCACACATAATCCAAATATCCCACATGTACATCAAACAATCACATTATCTCCCTTTTCATTCAAATTGATTTTTAATTCTAACTCACAACAAAATAGCCCACAACACACTTTTCATATCTTTGAAAATTCAAAACATCCTTTAACAATTTTATAAAATCTATCTGAGGATGATAAACATCATATAACAACCCACTCACATGTAACATAATACCCTTTTAATAAACAAAATCCATTTTTCACATCACACTCACATAGAATTTCCACATCAGGTTCACATCACTTTCACATTTCAGTAATTCCATTAAAAATTTTGATAAAACATTTCCAAGAGGATAAACATCACATGACAACCCCTTTCACATTTAAAATGGACCATTTCTAAATATACACAATCCAAAACAGTTTGCCAATATGTTTTCACCTCTTACATAAATTATTAACCATTCAAATATTTCATAAAACAATTCTAAGGAGTATACCCAAGCTTTTCACATAAAACCCATTTCAAAACCATCTTTCAAGGAAAAAATAACACCAATAACAATCCAAAACTGAACTTTCATCCATATAAAGATTTGATAAACCACTCTCAACTATTATAAAATTACCTCTAACAATACCAAAAAATATGCACATGAAAACACACACATTTTATAAAATAATTTCATGAGGCATAACATGGTTTTACACATAAAACCCATTAAAACCCCTCTTTCAAACAAAATAGAATACCAAGACCATACCAAATTATAATTGGAAGTTCAAAAAATATTTAGTAAACCAATTGAAATTGTTATTAAAAAACCAAAATAATACCCCAAGAGTTACACATGAAAAACACCCAATTTCGAGCTAAAATGAAACTATAAAATTAAATGCTTAACCAAATCAATCATAAATAGTTTTCCTACCATAAAAAACACATGAGGAATATGAAAAATGAGTAAATAAATCAATCTAACTCAACATAAAATGGTTACACATGGAACAAATTATCTTTTTGTGTTGAAACCCTCAAAACATGGTGTGAAACATCAACCACACCAGCGCCGCACCAAAAG
Source organism: Viscum album (assembly GCA_963277665.1). Lineage (NCBI taxonomy): Eukaryota > Viridiplantae > Streptophyta > Magnoliopsida > Santalales > Viscaceae > Viscum > Viscum album. The sequence continues at coordinate 1,243,077,992 of OY728146.1, read as the reverse complement.
GGGGTGAAAACCAACCCCAAACCACAATATTTGACCAGAAAGACATCAAATAAAACCCTAGGTCCTAACCCTAACTTATGGACATTTTATAACTTCATGAAAGAGGGGGGAAACCCTAAGAAAAATGGAAGAAACCAAGAAAGAATCACTTACCTTGAACAATCATGAATAAATAACACCAAATCCACCAAAGGTTGAATCTCTAAGTGTCCAAAACTGATAGGTAGGATCGAATGAGGATTAGTAGCTTATGTGGGGACAGAAATTGGGTAAAAATAGTAAAAATATAAAGTTTTATGAAAGAATCAAATTATCTTCTAAAATTTGGATGATTTGAGAAACCCTAATAATTTTCATCCTAATATGTGATCCAAATGATCTCCAAAGTGGTTAAATAGAAAATTAGAGTGAGACTAGGGTTTTTTTCATTGGGTGGGAGGTGTAATCACTGAAAAAAATTTCCAAATTAAAGAGATATTAAATAATTAAAAACTAGTTTAAAGTAGGAAATGGGATTTCGGGTTGTCCCAACGCCTTAATAAAAAACCCATATCCATCGTTATTATGGATTCTTATGTCTTAGAAATTGATGTTGTGGTTTTAATATACTAGGGGGTTAAAATTGAGAAGTTTAATGGTTGTAAAAAGTTTAAAAATTAAGGAGTTATATTATAAATAAAATTTATTTTTAAATCTGAAAATGGGCTCACAATTTGACCCAAATTTTGAAAACCCACCATTTCCACAAAAATAATTGGGAAAACTCTAAAATAAAGCAAAAATGGAAATTAAATGAAAAAACAACTTTAAAATATGTCTTTTATATGATAGTAACACATTATGACTTATAATATCTTTTAGGGATTATATTATTTTTTGATGAATATGATCAATTTCTATAAAATATGATCAAACTATATTGTTGCACTCATAATTGAACATGAATTAATTAGAAAAAATACATCACATCCTTATACATTTTTTCTTGTTTATTATTTTATTTTATTTCATAGTAAATATAAATATGCATAAAATAATAAACAATGCATAAAATAATTTTTTTTACCCAAATGGTGTTGGTCATCTAATTGTGATTGATCCATTTTAAAATTAATGAATCAATCATGACCTAGGGAGTTTCATTCCAGATACATGTCTTGACTCATATTTCAACTTTCCCCCACTCTAGTGAATTCACTTCTCATCTATTGTACCACCTCCTCTTGTTGTGGTCTGCATATTATCACATCATCATCAACTGTACATGTATACTCACACATAGGAAAGGGGGTCATGTGGTGCAATATTAAACAAATTAATTTGATGAATATTCCCTTCTACATATTAAAAAATTGATGAACATACAATCATTTAATTGACTACTTATTATAATAATCACCCCAAATAAATTTTTAAACAAATCAACTAACCAGGACATTATCACGTATGACCATTACCTCAAGACCTACTGGTATAAAAATCAATGCACAATAAAATTAAATTTCAATAAATTTAAAGTATGAGGGTATTTAAATAAATTAAATTAATTATATAAATTATAATAATTTATTTAATTTTCTCCTATAATTAATTTTTTTTAATTCCAACTTAAATTGATTAACTTATTTATTTATCCTGGACCCCGATAACCCCGCATAGGAATATTTTGGGTCAGGTCATAACCCCTTAATCCCTTTTGGTCTTGGCAGACCCCATGTAGGGCTTTTATTGTCCAAGAAGGCCCACCTAGACCCATTTTGAGTTACTTAGGTCTATCGTGGACCATTGTGTGGTGAATTGGGTCAAATAGGACCCATGGAATTCATGATAGGGGTACCTCATTACCAAGGAGGTAGTTAACTCTGTCAGAGGTATTGTTGATGATCAGACATCTATTGGCCATCGTTGCTGGTAAAGTCCATGAAGGGTTCAAGCTTGGGACCCCTACATGAGGTGGTGGAACTACTTCTAAGTGGCATAATGGTGGTGGCACACATGGAGGATGAGGCAGTCGGTGTTAGATGGGGTTCAGTAGGGCATCACACTAGTTCTAGAGGGAGGTAAAGGCAATAGTTTGGATTTTGGCCGATGAGGTGCTAGTGGGATCTCGCAGTAGTGGAAGCCTAATATTAGATAGCATGGGATGGATCATGAGGGATAGAGAAAGTGTTACAGGGGGTCTCGAATGAACCTCTAGAGAAGGAGACCCTCGGTGTCTTAGTATTTATTTTTAAAAAATTAAATCCTACTAATAGGATACTGACCACCTTTTTGTGTGTCCAACTTGTAGAAATCATGTCTCCCCTCAAAAATTTTGACTTCCTATTTTGTGTGTATTATTTTGATCTTGTAGTCAAGTCAGCTATCCAATTATAATTTTACAATTTTTTAACTTTTTTTGGATTTACTGAAAAACCCATTACAATGGAAAAAATATTTGGAAAAAAAAATTAATTTAGGACCTTTAGCATTTATCCATTATTACCACTAAAAATATTGTTCTGGTTTAAACCCTAGATGGAATAGTTTTATATTGCTTCTTGAAAATAATATATATATATATATATATATTGTGTTCCTCAAAATTTAATATACAAAAATTTTAATATCTGATAAACACAATTTTGATCAATAAAAAAATTTGAATGGATATATATTTTCCATTAGAGATCAAATTGAAGTGTGGTATGATTTTTTAGGCCTAATTTACATCCTACTAAATAAAATTTAATGTAAAATAACTTTTATTATTTTAGAAAAATCACATGATATATTTAATATTATTTTTTGTTACTTGTGAGTACAGTGGAAACCGGTGGGCCTTTTATTTAAAAAATTTCTTAACTAGAGGAACAAAACATTATATTCTATGGTGATCTGAGCCCTGGTATGATCTAAGAATCTAATGTGGTTTAATAGGATCATTGAATATAAAATTGAACGTGTACCTTGTTCGGTTAAAAGTGATCATTTTTTGTCACAAGTCACCAATGACCATTTCTTGAAGTATCTAATGAAGAACCCCTCTATATTCACCACACATGCCTCTTGAATCTTTGCATACAGTATTTTTTATATTTTAGGTGCTAGTGAGGAGATTTAGAGATCTCTTTGACACCAAATGGATCACCACAATCCCATGTCTTCGATTAGAAAATATGTTCTTGGAACATTTTCATAATTATAGAGATTCTCTCTCTAGAATTTGGGTGGAGATAGAAGCTCTCAATTCCAACTGATGAATAGTCTTATGGAAAGAGCATATCTCTTACTTATATAGTGGAAGTATAAATACATGGTTATCTTTTACCATCCCCTATATTTAAAATCCACAAAATAAGTAGTAAATAAATAATTATAACAAACTAAATGTATCATAAATAATATTTATATGTTATCACATACTTTTTATATATATTAAATATATTATGTTATAAACAAAACCCATTAACTTGACTCATAATTCCTGAAAATATTTAGAGAAACTAGAATATTAACATAATATTAGTTTTTTTAATATTAATCCATGTATTTTCATAAAAACTTGTAAATAATTTTTATATATAAATTAAATTGAATTATTATGTACTAGGATAATAATGAATTTATTTACTTATGAGTGATTGATAAAACATGAAAAATCTCAAACCTTATAGTGGGTCCCACTATATCCTCTATACTTACTCACCGGAATAGGGAATATTTGAGAATGCTACATTTTTTTGTCCCTAGACAAACGTATCTCAATAGCACCAGATAGTATTTTAAGACTAGCATTGGTGTCCAACAATCAATCAAGACCCCTAAATAGACTAAGCATTGGAATAGTAGTGACAACCAACCTAAGGACACACACTAAGTGATATAATCTCTTTGTTATATGATATCTCATAAATTAGGAGGCACACTTGTGTCATCAACCATTCTTTCCTTATTATTTGTTTTTTAAATTGTACGGACTTATCTTTGACTAACATGGCTATGAATTTATGAAGGTACTACCATCCTAATTAACTAGGCTAGAGATATTACTTCCTATACTCAGAAGAAAAAAATTATTTCTTCATCATTCAACCAATTTCATACCACCAATGATGAACCCAACACAAGATACCTCACAATGACTTCATTGTCTTTGTTTTTTCCCTATATCAAGGTATGCAATCAAAGGAAACAAATTGATAATGATCTCATGTAAATAGACCAATACACATGTTAGTAGATAGAAACAAACAATGACTCCCAAAATAGATGGTGTTCCTATTTGAGGGACTTTACGTATGATCTCAGCTATAAGATATCACTAAGATTGAATTTCATAAGAAGAAGTCTTGGTGCTTATGAGCCCCCAACACATGATAATCACACATTATCTGTGTCATTTCACTATGATGTATCTGGACTATAGAAAAATGCATTAATTTTACTTTCATTGTATCTGTAGATCCTCATAATAGATTGGAAACTACTATAACCCATTAATATGACACATAATCTATGTAAATTACCATAAATATAGTGTATGTAGAAGTATAAATACTATTCTAGTAAGAAAACACACATATATATAAAACAATATATATGTAATGGTAATTAAAGTGCATACACAAGTTAGGTCTATGGAACCCACTTTTAAACAAAAGGTAAGAATAGAAATGATATATGATTTTTCCAGAATGATAAATTTTTCACTAATGTAATTTATTTACATTAATTCAAAAATTATAACTTTTCTTGAGATATAGTGATGGAAAATGAATTACATCATTTTGTGAGGCGGTAGTCCATCGCACACAAAAATGATGAATTATATTCTTATTTTATGGAAGAGGAGAAGGATATAGTTAATTAAACTAATATAACATCATATAAGTATGTGGATGATACTATATTTACTATTTAATAATGGTGGAACAAGGTTTTAGGGATGTGGAAGAAGAAATATAACTATGACATGCAAATAAAGCAATACCAATTCATCGGAAAACCTAATTTTCTTAACTACTTAATACATCAATGATTTGTATTATGACTAAAATATGACCTAAAGAATGTGGGGAGGGGTTTTATGAAAGTATTTTGGAATGTATTGGATTAACAAAAATGGTTTTTAAGTGTGATGTAGTGAGAATAAGTGGTTCCCTTTCATAAGAGTTGGTAGGGTCTCTCTTGGAATTTCTCAATATATTAAATTAAAATAAATAAATTTTTATTTAAAAACAACTCAAAAGTTACTTATTATGAATATAAGATGATTATTGGTTAAAATAACCTTATAAAATTAAAAATATGTATTTTTTCACGATATTTTTCCCTTATATTTTTTTATATAACCCCTTTAAATCTTATCGTGACAATATAGATTTAAACTCCTTGAGGGTGAATAAAATTACTATAAAATAAAAATGACCCACAAATGGTATATGGTTTATATTTAAAATATTTTCTGAATCCCATGGTAGATTTTAATATATTTAGTACTTTTATATCATTTAATAAAATATTATTTACGATAAAATATCCATAATGTCAATTTTTAGAACTATTCATTTATATGAACATAATAATATCAAGAAAGAATATAAAATTAAAACATTGTATTTTATTCCATACATAAAATTTTATGTACTTCCTTAAAATTCATTTATCACATTATTAATCTCAAATTATATTTATTGTATTATTTTTAATATCTTTAATTTGATTTTTCCATTAATTATATAATTACAACATCAGTGTTGTGAAAGAATTAAAGGTAGTTATTTCGTCACTAAAAATAGAAAAAAATTAACATGATTAAGATAAACCATTTATATTTTAAATGAATATTTATAGTAAATCATATACTATATATAGGACCATATTAGAAATATTACACTTATAAAAAATAAGAGTGTGACATGTTTGAAATTTCATTAAATAAAACATTATAAGGGCCATAATATCATCCAAGTGGCCCCAAAAGGTCATAAATTCAACCCTTGTGTATTTATGGTCGATATATACATATCCAAAAAGATTTGGGCAACTGAATGGGCTAATTAATAGTTCTGATCATTTTTTTAACCTAAATTACCTAACAACCCATTTATCATGGTAATAAAATTACTATGTTTACTATTCATTTTATAAAAAAATAAAAGTTTCCTATTTACTAAATTTTAACACCTTAATTCAAAATATGGAAACCATTTTTATAAACTAAAAACATTGAATTTTTAGACTTTATTCTAAAATTAAACCAGTAAAATGCAATGAAAAATGGTTATTTTTAAATTCCATTTTTAAAGATAAAATGATTTTATATTAAATTTTAGTATAAAATACATTTAAAAAAGAATGATTGGATTTTTTTAAATGAAAATTTATAAAATAAAATATAAAACTAATACAAAACATAAATTTACCACATAATTTAAATAAATATGTATTTTTCACTATTCATTGAAAAATCAATATTTTTAAGAAATTATCAAAAATTCATCCTAAAATAAATTTTACATGATGAATTTAAAAATTAAATTCATTATGAAAAATTAAAATTCAATAATTTCAAAATTATTCTTAAATTAAAATATTATTTGAAATAAGTTTAATAAACCTATTTTATATAAGATTTTAAGAATTAATTAATATATTTATAATGAATAAAACAATATAATTAAATATATATAATAAATATTAAAATGATATATTATATCATTATATGGGTTTTCACATTCTCTCACCCCCATTGAAATTTTATCCTTGCAATTTTGAACTCGGGCTGAGTAACCAGGATTTTACTTTTCAAAATACCTTTGTTGAATACCCATATTGTAAAAGAGGTCAATATAAATTCCATTTTAAAAGGGTTAATGGGATGTATGGACGTTATCTATACTAAAAAATACTAGGATTCCATGTATGATAACTTTTATGGGAAGTGAAAACATTTATATGAAAAATAAAACTAACTCCCTAGGACTGATAGAGAGTAATAGAAAACATGGTCATGAGAATATTTACCATTAAAAATCATAAATCTGTGATGGGATAAAATTCTATTGATTTTCCATAAGAAAATTAAATAGATAAATTATTTGTCTCAAAATAATTTTTCTGATTTTAAGGAATTATTTTAAGAATTATATGAAGATCATAATGAAATATATTACCTAAAAATTAGAGTTTAATCCTTTAACAAATTTACACCACAAAATCATATTTTTCTCTAAAGGTTGAGCCTTCAAGATGAGTTTTTCATGCTTCAAGCACTATAATAAACTTATAGGGATCATAAAATCCACAAAAGGATAAAAATTTATTTCTCTTATCTTTATATATTAACCAAAACCAAAATGGTTTGTACAAGATAAGATAATTCTCCAAAATTAATAAAATTTTATCTGATGAAAAAACAATTTAATCTCAAAAATTAAACATTAATACCCAAATTTAAAAAAAATATCATTCAAAAAATAATTATCCTTAAAATTTATTTAGGTATTCTAGACTAGAATTGAAACCCAAACGTTAAAATGATTTGATCACATAGTCTTCTAAGATATGTTGTAAAAATTATCTATAAATAATATCACCCTTGTGGTCTCAGACCAAATATTTAATTTCCTAAATCACATAATCTTCAAGATAACCTAACCATTTCTATAAATACCTTGAATCACCATAAATCCACAATAATATCATATATGCCTCCAAAATGTAAATCAATCTTTATTCCATAAATAAAATTCCATAGTATTATTTTTACCTTAATCATATAGGGTTCCCAAAATAGTGAAATTATTTTTAAATTACATTAATAAAGTAACACAAAATTAATTTCCAATCCCATGGTTTTCTATTCAACAAAAAATATGATCTCGAAATGATCATAACCATTATCCACCAGAAAGTTTAAATTAAGGAAAAAAATTTATACTTACAGGAAATCACTTGGGCCAGTGGTGGGTGATGAAACCTTGTCTCCCTTATGTTATGGGTTCAATCTTGGTGGCATTTTCAGATGTGACAAGTTGTCACCCATCCGGTGGGTTGTCCTTTTTCTAAAACAATATTAATATAATCTTTATAAAATTCTAGAAATGTGAGAAACATCATAAAAAATAATCATAATTTATTCAATATTAAATAAATTTTTTAACATCAATGGTTATCTCATACATTTCCTACTGCATCGCAAAATATAATAACTCATAATTATCTCAAAATAAAAAAAATCATAAAAAAATTAAAGGCTACCAATACCATTAAAACTGTGTCCCCAAAAATTAAATTAATTTTTCCTTAAATAACATTTTCAATAAAACCTAGAAACTATTAAGCGATATATTACCATAGATGTCTATCAAAATAAACTTAATCATCCCATTCATCCACCACTTAAAACCTAAAAAAGAGTGTCTCAGATTTTGAATATATGATCAACCTTAAAATTGCAAACTCATGATGGTATTCATACCAATTCAGATTACCACACCTAAAAACATCCTAATCTCTATCATTATATAAACCCTCCTCTAATACCAACTATATGTACCAGAAAATAAAAATTACATATTCTAGTGTCATTGAACTAGAATTAAAATTATTTCAATATCAGGGATCTTTTCATTTTATAATTTTAGATAATTAGGTCATAAATCATGCATAACAGATCATATATTAAAAATTATACACTTCTACTCAAAATCCGTGTTTCATAATATAGAATAGTTGTAATAGAATATTATTTATTTTCATGATAAATAATCGTGAATTTCAATTTAACTTCTTTCTTTCCATAACCCATCCATTGGACCTATAAAAACATTTAAAATGTGGGATGATAAAAAAACATCATTATGAAACATAAAAAAGAAATTCATTAATTCAGTGAAAAACATAAAATCCCATGAAATAATTTCCTTCCTCTCAATGATCTTATAGATAATAAAATATATCATTTTCATATGAAAACACAAACACTTTTAGATTAATGAAAATAATTAAAACCATAAATATTAAAAAAACCCTTTTCGAAACATATATAATCTAATTCATAACCTATTTTAGACACATGTTAGAAATAGTTAGAGCCCAGTTAAATCCATCGGAGAAACCCTTTGGTAACTCACCCTTTATTGCTTTGAAAGAAAAGGTACATTACCCAATGCATTAGACCACTATCAGAGTGAACCTAATGCTATAATAGGTTTACCCAATGCAAAATTAGTGCACCCAATAAATAATATATATTAATCTCACCCATGAGCTATAATTCCGATCAACTCTTCATATAAGATGAATCAAGCTCACTCATTTCACATATAACACTCATGAACCATATCATGAATAAAAAATATTATGTTTACACTTTTTATAATAAAACCATTAGAAACTATTTAAAAACCACTTCCAAAAAAAATCAGATATAAAAAATACCATTTTCTTTTAAAATCCTTCTTAAATAGAAAAATATCTAGAACAATTTGAAGAGGTTTTTTAATTTAAGTAATATATTTAAAAACATTCTAATGGAAAATAACATTTCCATTTTGGGAAATCTTATTTTAAAAGTGTGTAATTGTAAAGGAAAAATTTTTGGTTGAAAATATCCTTATAAACTAGTAAAAGAATAATCAAATCAAATATTACTCATGATGACTAGAAAATATTCTCATTCTGTATAAGATAAAAAACATTCCTTTCGTATTTTTTTTAGAAAAATCACAAAGTACCTCATTTGGAAAATTAAAAAAATATTTCAAACAATTTAATTACAAGTCTAAAATGGGTAAATTTAAATTAAAAATTATATATAATAATTTTAAAATTACACATTAATAAAGTTTTATAAAATATGTATATGGATGAAAAATATATTTTTAATGGAAACTTTATAAGATTGGTTTTTAAAAGAAATTTTCTTACCATGAGTCTAAATCATCATGTACTTTATTTATCTTAAAGAATAATAATATTATGTTAACTTATAATTTAATAATAACATTTTTCAATTTTATTATTCCTTTTATATCACTTATTATCATGTTATATATAATTATATAATAATTAAAGTTCATGCCAGTTGTTTTGGAAATATTTAGTTCAAAAGTCTAGAATGACATTGGAAGGTTGCCTATGGTAAAAGAAATCAACATTATATCAACACCATTATAATATTAATGAAATAATATTCCCTTTTATACATTTATTTTACTTTTAAATCCAATCATTGAATATGTTTATGAAAAATTAAATACATTACAATCTTGGAAATGGTGAGTCATATGTACGCATGAATAATGTTTCCATTTTCTAATGATCATTATAAAAAAAAGATAAGTATTATTTTTTCTTTATAAATTATAATTATTTAACATATATTATATTAATTATTAAAATATACTTATATTTAGAATCCATGTAATTTTTTGATAAGAAATGAATCACATATCTTGGTCGTTGCGGTAGTCCACAAATATGCACAAATGATGTTATATTTTTTTATTCTCACAGATAGGAAAGAACATAAATAATATATTATCATTTAATAATGATAAATATTTTATTAATATAGTATATATAAAATAATTCAGTCATTATAACCAGTCTTGAGATACAGTGTTGGAAAATTAATTACATTAGTTCATGAGGGAGTAGTCTTCTATACACTCGATTGATGAATTCTTTTCCCGATTGATCAAATAGTATATTTATATTGGAAATCACACTAAAAATAACATACCAATTTATTTAGGATACTATATATGTTATTTTATAATTTTTTAACAAGGTTTTTGGATATGGAAGAAGAAACAAAACTAAAACATGAAGATAATATTGTACCTCTTCTTTGGAAAACCTCTATTTCTTAACACCTTAATATATATAATATTGGTATTATGTATAAAATAAGACCTAAATAATATGGTGATATATTATATTGAAGTATATTGTTAATTATTGATAGAAATAAAAATTAAGTGTTATGAAATGAGAAGAATATGTTCCCCTTTATAAGATATGGGAGGGGCGCTCTTCGCATTTCTCAAAATATTAAATCAATATAAATCAATTTTCATTTAAAAATGGACCTAAAGTGATTTTTTAAGATAATATGGGTAGTGGTATAAATTATCTCATAAAATAAAAATTATTCATGTTTGGATTATATTTCTACCTTTATCTTTAGTTTTTAAACACTTTAACTATAACCAGTATAACATTATTTTTTACACTTTTAGGGTCAATATAGTTACTATAAAATGAAAAAAAAAAATATAAATTCACCATGGGGTATATTATAAATGTTAATATAATCACTTGGAATCATTTAATTTTTTTTTTAAAATTATAAAACATTTAATAAAATAACATTTACTATAAAATATTCATAATGTCAATTTTTAGAAATATTCATTACAATGACATTAATAGTAATAATACAATATCTAAATTTTGAAAGAAATATTTTATTATAACCCTAAAATTTCATTTTGATCTATTAAATTCATTTTTCACATTATTTATCTCATTTTATATTTATTTTAATATTTTTAATATCGTTTAATTTATTCTTCTATTAATTCATTACTTACTACATCAGTGTTGTGAAAGCATTCAAGGTGATTATTTATTTAGTAAAAATTAAAAATAAATTACCATAATGAATATAAACATTTTATATTTCAAAATTATTTTTATACTCAATAATATCCTTTATATAAAACTATATTAAAAAAATAACACTTACTAAAAATTAGAGTATGTCAAATCTCACATTTCATTAAATAAAATACTTTAAGGTTACAATCTTATCTACGTAGACCCAAAAAGTCATATATTAGACACTTGGATTATAATGGGTGATATATACTCATAAAAAAGTTAGGTAGGTGTTTGGTTCATTAAATAGTTCTCATCATTATATTTTTAAATGAGATTAGCCAATTTACCCATTACTATGGTAATAAAATTAATATGTTTACTATTCATATTTCCCAAAAATAAAAGGGACATATTATCTAAATTTGGACACACTTTGTTATAAATATGGAATCCATTTTTCAAAATTCAAAACAAAAAAGTTTAGAAATTAATTTAAAATAAAAAAATCAAAACCCAACGAAATAATTTTTTTTTAGAAAAATGGCCTTTTGAAATATGAAAGGGTTTTATTCTAAATTTAAATATGAAATCAATTTCAATAACCATAATTGTATTTTTTTAGAATAAAAATTTACTAATGATAATGTAAAACTATTCCAAAACATAATTTTAAATTTAAATTTAATAAAAATTGATATTTTTCACTATTCCTTAAAAAGTTAAAAACTGTAGAAAATTATTAAAACTCAATCCTAATATATTTTTTACCTGATAAATTTTTAAAAATAAAATTATTTAATAAAAATAAAATATTATTATTTATAACATAATATTTTAAGTAAAACATTATAATATATCGGTTTCATAAAACTATTACTGAATTGATTTTTAAAATTAATTAATATATTTAAAAGGAATATAACTACATAATTCAGAAATACTGATAAGTGTTCAAATGAATTATTTTATCTTTATTTGGTATGTATCAATCATAATTTCTATATAAACTATTATGGTATTGGATTACATAATGGCCATGGATGGCCGGGGTTAAACCTAATGTTTCATAGGATAGAAAGTAGGTTTCATGGTTAAGGCATATTAAGAATGATTTTTCTTGATTAAATGTTTTTTTATTATTGTTTCTCATAATGTTCTTTTGGTTTTAGTGAATGGATGAAACCAGGAGGTATTGTGTTTACAATGAATATGAAAAATGATGTAATGATTTTCCTTAAAAGAAACTAAATGATATGGGTGATAGAATGTGAAATCATATGATAATGCCTAACCATCTATCTAGTTATATGATTAATAACCTAAGAATTGATGAGTTTATAGATAAACCAAATAATGGGAAAATGGGGATTCATGAAGATCATGTAAGAATTAAGATTCATCTTCCTATATGTTTAGAGTTAGGGAAGAAGCACCCATGGAAATGTCTAAAATGAACAATAATATTTTTTATGTGTGTAAAATAAGGACATAGAGAAAATAATTACTGAAAATAATTCAATTAAGAGAAATAAATCACATACTAATAGACCTTTTATAGTTTTATGTCATATCTGTCGAGAACATGGGAATTATCTAATCCAATTCCCTAATCCAAGGTCTAACTCCAAGACTAAGGATGCACTTATATTATTTTAATTATTGAAGTACAATGATTGACGGATTTATGTGTTAGAATTTGAGAACTATATAGTAGAATAGTTTTATTAATGATATTTTTTTATAAGAATCAGGAAACATTTAAATATTGTTCAATAGATGATTTTATTTAATCATTTACAATCATGTGTTGAATGATATAAATAACTTAGAAAATTTCTTTACTGCTAAGGTGATATTTTTGTGAAACACATGATTGAGGAATAAAGAACCCTTAATATGTGCATGAGAACTAGATGATATTGTTTATTTTGGATAAAGAGTTGATATATATCAATAAAATAAATTTGATAACATTGATGACCTTGAAAATTATTAGATATTTAATGACATTGTGATTTAAGATATTATTTATGAGTTTGTTAAATTTATATATTTTTGGAATAATATTTTATAGACATTGATTTTATTTGAAGAAAAATTATAGAGTTAAATTTTGGTACCATATATTTTTTCATTGATGGTTTATAGTGATTCGGGTTATTTTCATGTTTTAGAAGAATATATGATCAAGGTATTCACATATTTTTTTGTGACATTAAAATTTTATTTTTATTTCACGTGATTGATGATTACTTGATTTTTGAACTTTTTTACCATTTTTATAAAAAAAATTGGGTTTTTAATATAGTTAGGCATATTTTGGAGAATTCATAAGGTTATATTTTTATAGAATGGATTATATTTAATTTGGGGTGTTGTTTTTTAGATTTAGATATTAATATATTATTTCATTATTTATCGATTTATCCAATTGGAATATCTAGTGATATAATTTTTTTTGTAAATATATATAGATAAAAGGAATTAATTTTGATTATTTTATAGATCATATAATTTGTTAAAATATAATCTGAGTGTTTTATATAAGAAAAAATCATCTGGAATATTGATTTATTGTAGTAAGAGATGTGATGGAAGTGAAAAATGATCGAACCCAACCCAAAGTATATGATTATAATATAACTTGTAAATAAATAAAGAAAATATATTTTCTAACATTCCATGGTAAGATAATTCAAAAAATATATGAAAAAGGAAGTTGAAAATGAAAATGTTTTCCTTTTTAAATTTATTTTTGCGGGTTTTATTGTATCTTTTTACCCCTCACTAATTTCTGGTTTTGTAGTAATTAACTTTATCATGGCCATGTTCTCTATCACTAAATGTTATTATTTGGAAAATATCATTATCCTCAGCATCCATATTTTTACATACCACTAATGTTATCCTCACCTGGGAACCTAGTCATGTGTTATTTCAGGTAACCTATATTTTTCCAACTTCCCCTTTTCCATGGATGTTTTATTATCCATTTATATAATGTGGATTTTCAACAAAGTTATTTTCAAATATTGAACCTATCATTTCTAAGATAAGAATTTTGAGGGAAAAAATATGGCTGGGAGAATGTAACACCCTTAGAGTATAGAATATATTATTTCTTAAATGAAATGTAAGTGTTCGGAATATTACTTTACACACAACCTAAGGTTGTTATGAACCATGATATAGTAAACTATTATATAATAGCTATTAAATTAGAAGGTATTAATATTAATTAACCCATTGTTAAAAGTATTTTTTATAATTTAAAATAATTAAAATATACTGATTTATTCATAATAAATTAGTACAGAATTTCCTATAAAATCATTTTATGTATCAGAAATGTTTTTTCTTTAAAAATGGTTTTTATTTAATTTTATATGAAAATAAATTATAAATAATTTTTAAAAATTTTATAAATTCTATTTTTATTAATTAATATCATTTTTACATTATATTTTCAATATTTTCTTTTGGTGATTTTTTGAATTTTTCTAAAAATATTCATTTTTCTGTGAATAGGGAAAAACAAAGATTTTTATAAAAAATCATTTATTTTCAAGTAAAAGACCCAATATGACATGAATTTTAAATAAAAGAAAAACAATTCCCATGTAATAAATATAATATAATAATTTACATATCATTAATCATTATACTCAATTTTGGTATAAGTTAATTTTTGGTATTAAAAACACAATTTTCAAAAACAAACTATTTTTAAGCATACAATGTATTTTTTTCTTAATAAATTAAACTCATACTTATTTATTAATGGTTTTTGTTAAATTTATATATAATTTAATCAATCATATACTCAAAAACTTATTTTATTTCATTTATAATGTGCATAATGTGAGTAAATTATGTTTTATACTTAAATTTTCACTTTTCTAAAACTGGTTTTCGTTGCGGTTTGGGTGGTTATTTAAAATTAAATTTTACCTATAATAGAAAATTAATAATGTAAAATGGATTTTATATTTGAAATTATAATAATTAATATAATCTAATATGGTCAACTTAATGTTTGTTAATAGTGAAAAGTAAAATAATGCTACCACGATTAAGGTTGAAATTGGTTTACCAAAGGGTTAAAGTGGGTAGGATTTCCACCCAAACCTATTTAATTATTATTGGTTGAAGATAATTCTACAATATATTATATTAACTTTTAATACCTATTAATTTTTATCCATTTTCTCATGAATGTTTCTTTATTTAATTGAAATCTCTTGTGGACTTCCACGTGTGTGGCTCCCTCACTTATAAAAGGGAACTTATCCTCCACCATTATTCACACCATTTGAGACTTATAAATTAGTAATTAGATGCTATAAATTATTCCTATAATCCATCCATTCATCCTATACGTTCTATTCTTAACTTAATGTCATTTATTCTAGGATTAACTTGTAATCCAAAATGTGTCTCACAAATAAGAGGTATAAATATTAACCATGATATTTGTATTTTATTTCTTATTCTACATTATATAAACATTTTATATCCAAAAATCCATATAAATATAATATCATCAGTATAATTAAATGTTATTATGATTATTTAGCAACCATATTTCTGACCATCTTCATCTAATGGTAAATAAAAGCCTTGCTCGTGCGTACATGTGAATTATCGCATCCACATAGCGAAATAATTCATTTTCCAAGAGAATATTTCATGGTTGGTTATAATGATGGATTTAATGTATATATATTAAATTTATAACATTATTATTATTATAAAATAAAAATATCTTATAAAAAAATCACTTATGATCTATTTCTAAATGGTAATGTCAATTGTGCATATGTGTGGACTACCACATCCACAAAATGATTTGATTTAATTATCATTTTTTTATTCACTTGGATGGTATAAATGATAGAATTAAGGTAAATATATGATATTAGTTTTATATTAATTATTATAAAAAGGTGAATAATCATTGAACATTCTTTCATCCCATTGATCAAAAATTGGTAACATCACTTCTGTGTGTGTATGGATTGTCATCTCCACAATATCATGTAACTAATTTTTCATCAACACATAATAAGAATGGATATATATATATATATCTGTGTGTGTGTGTGGTTATATGTTATATTTATATCATTATTAACAATCTATAGATAGAGTATCCAGGATCATGGGAAAGGAACACAACTTTTGAACTAAAATATACATGAAACCCAAAGTAGTTAACACCCAAAATGGTGTTCTTGAAATAATTTTATTAATAAATGTGTGATTAAATGATATAAGTGGATTATAAATGATATTATATGTATTATTATTGTTTTATTATATAATTATAATGAATAAAAGTTTTTATATATGAGGTTATAGTGCTTATGAATCAATTGGCATAAAAGGTAAGGTATTCATCTCAATCTTTCATCATTAAGACATGTTTTAATATTATGTACTAATTTAATGTTTTTATGGTTTATATAATTCCCGGTAATTTATTTTAGAATACCAATTATTTAATGAAATTTATTTACATAACCATTTGATTTTCAAGAATCCAATAACATTTTATTCCAAAATTACAAAATTTAGGAGGGTTATTCTTCTCAATTTCATTTCATTCATAGTTGTTCGATGTTATACACATATCTTATTTTATGAGTTATATATAATTACCCATTTATATTTTTTATTATTAATATCCTTATTTTCATATAATTCAAATATACATTTTATTATATTTCATTCATGAGGATTATGATTCAAAATTTACCATAGTGGTATGGGTATTATGTTTCATCTCATTTTTACTGGGATTGTTTATACATAAATTGTTTAATGAAGAAATTATGTGATCAATCTATCCAAAATAATAATTATTTTCTTATCCGCTAGTTATTTTTTATATTACATGTTTAAATTTCAATTAATTATCTTTAAGTACTATAGAGACTAAAATAATGTTTTTAAGGAAAATCGACTAAATTTCTCTCATGGGTTGGGAGTCCTTTATTCAACGTCCATATTTTTATGAAATGTTTTATATAATGTTTTTATTATTATATGAATATTTATTATTTTTATTTTTAACCTTATTTTATTTTTTATAAATATAACTGAACGAATGATATTTTTTGTCTTCTAAACATGATTATTTTGAATTTTACTAAAATGTAAAAAGAGTGTTTATTTTAACAAAGACCATATGAATGTTTTTCCTTATCATACTGAATACTCATTTCAATAAATATTCATTAATAAATTTCCTTGGGTATTTTCAAAGAAAATGTTTTCTTTAATATTTTCAAAAAAATTATATTTTGAATACATTATTTCAAAATGAAAAGGGTAATTTACTCAAGAAATTTCATAGTGGTCAATTAAAGGTATTCTCATCTATAACAACATCATTTAATTATTTTAATGATTTATTGGGATATGATCCAACGATAATATTTTTATTATTTCCCATGATTTTTTTTCATTATGATGATAAAAATTTTATGAAACTCATACCCTTTCCATAGGTTATGATATGATGATATAAGGAATATTTTATGATATTATAGAACGCATACATATAGTTTTCATTATGTGATGGGTGGGATTATATTTATATAGAACCAAAATTCATTTGGTAAATAAGGATATAACCTTATATAAGAATCAATGGAATGGGGAGTGATCCCTTTTTAGTATGGGACTTTATCTTATATGATATTCTTGGGAGTAAACCTTGACTAAGGAATTGATTGAATGGTGAATGAACCTAATCCACTATGATATCATTAGAAGTGATACTTGACAAATGAAATCCTTTTATCTACTTATATAAATTAAAAAATATTATGTCTTATTCTTATTATATATTTTTATGGATAATAACTGATTATTAATGATTTTGTACTCTAATGTCTTATGTATTTTGATTTATAAAACATCATGTTATGTTTCATGATTATGATTTATGAATTTATGGGAATGTTTTTCTAATGATAAAATCATATTCTCATACCCTTGTGTGTTAATTATTCTCAATTGTAATAATTGATTAATATTACTTATATTTTCTCTTACTAGGTATCTGATATCACCCTTTATCATGTTTCCCTTCCCAGAGATAAGGATAAAGGTTTTATGTTTTTTATGCCTAAGAAGGGATATAATTTTGAAAACCCTAATGGGAAATAATATAGATTCTTTATGTACCAATATATTTTGTATCAATGTTTCTAAAGCCACTAAAACATTGTGGTTTTATAATGGACTATACTAATATGTAATGAATATTTCCTAAAATAATATGTAATATTTATATAAAAAAAATTGCGGTCTCTATACTTCATCCTATAAATGCAGGAGATAAAATCAAATAAAATAATTTATAAAGAAAAATTATTGGAATCACACCAAAATTCATCCTATATAAAAAATATGAGTATTCCCTTTTTTAATCTATTTATCACTAGTATGTTTTATGAATAGATGGATGGAGGATTTTTAGGGTGTGGTTTTCACATAGGTTCTTCTAAAATGTCATTGTAATTCAAGTTTGGGTTTTTACTTGGATTTTTTTACTTTATAATTTATAGTTTAATTTTTGTAGTTTCTCAATGTTTTTTATTCCTTTAAATTTTATAGTTTTTCCATGTTAAATAAATAATATTAAATGGTTTATTTTTATTTCTTTATACCACTTCCATAATTCATCAGGCTTCTCTTAAAAATTTTAGAAAAAAATTCTGCAAAGGATCAATAATCTTCTCAAAAAGTGGTATTACAGATGATGGTATTTTCTTAGATTTTTTAATGGGAATTATGGAGGAAATTGAGAGAATTTATGGCACATGTGTGAGTTAGAATAGGTTTTTGAAACAAAAATATATTGACCATGGTGTTTCATGTCTTATATTAAATTATTTTTCATCTTTTTATGCCACTAGTGAATAAAGTATTAAAAATTAAAGATTGAGGAGATTCCCAAAGTTCATGAAGGATGTTTAGGGAGAATTAATTTATATGGGTGATCTAGATAACTTGTAAATAAATATTTTTGGGATACTGGTGTTATTTCTATATTTTTTTTAGTGCATATTTAGGTGTGATAAACACTTTGAAATTTGGATATTATGATATGTATTTTTAAATGATCTCAACTACCTCTCTCTCCCTTGAATTATCCCCAACCTCATTAATCATTTAAATATATTTAGAATCATTAATAGAAAAAAATCATGTTTTATTGAGTTTTTATCACATTATGTTGATATTTTGTAAGGATTTTGAAACATGCATCTCTTTTGTTTCACATTTAATGATTTTCATAAAAAATCTTTTATGGCAAATCTGCATTGACTGAATCTCATATATGTGGCTTGAACTCCACACGAAAATTATTTTAAAACTTCTCTATGCTTTGATATATTAGAAATATACCATTATAAGATCAAAGAAATATACATATGAATCCTTCTTAAATTCATCCTACCTATGAATTATTCCTGGTCAAATTATCAAGACACAAAGTCTTTGTTTTTCAATCATGAAAACCTTATGCATACATTAAATGAATTACATAGTGCTAAAGCATCACAAAATTTCCTATAACTTTCAAGAATCATTAAAATCACAAATGAATATTTTCATTTATACATGAACATATCCATTTTTTTCACTACACCATATAACTCCTCAAATTCTCACATGGAACTATGCGTTGTGAATCCAGAGGTGTATTGATCTACATGTAATCATTTGTGAGATACAAAAATTCAAAAATTTACTAATGTAGGAATAATAAATCTTATATGATTGAGATACTTAAATGAATGATTCTTCCATCACATATTTTCTATACAAATAGTGGCTACAGCTTGAGAAATAGAGGGGAAGTGCAGGAAAAACCTCACAGACCCTAGATTCAAGATGGTCAAAAATGAAACAGTATTTTATAACTATGATTGCATGATTTAAAATGAATAAATAATGATATGACTTAATAATACCCACATCACATTTCAGATATAGAGACCACTTATTAATAAATTGGGATTTATCCTATTTCAATCAATTTTATCCCCTTCTACTAACCAATGCCACACTCTTATATGAATATTTTTCATGTTATCCCCTTTCTTGCATCAACAAAGATGTTTTGCAGGACTTCTATAAGAACTTTTTCATAAACCATTTTCAAATAATAATACCAATAAAATTTAATTTCATTATATATATTTCGTCTTTCATATAAAATCTATTTTATTTTTTTGAAATATTTCCATCATTATTCAAAATAATGGAATTTCCTTCTGATATGTCACCTAATATTTCCATGACAGTTCACAATTAACTAGAAACAATTAACTCAATTTTAGTTTATTTATTGTAGTCCACACATCATAATTTATTTACCATATAAATAAATACACATTAAATCCCATCTTAATAATCTTCACTTGTTATTTTGAACATGTGTCCATAACAATCCTCTAAGAATCATGAACTCCCTATGCAAATTTTGGAAAATACTCAAAACTAAGTTAGTAAACCTTATTGAAAATAAATAAAATTAATCCAAAATAAAAATTCAAATATTTTCCATAAATCATATTTTCCTATTAATTATAATCTATAAAAAAGGAAAAAACATAAACAAATAATACAAGGACATCAATGATTAAATGAGTTCAGCAAGGTCAATATTCCAGCAATTTTTGATCAATCGTGATATAGGCTAATGAAAGGAAAAAATTGAGGGAGGAAAACATAATTATATAATAGTTTGTGAAGTTTTAAATTTATTTCCTTAACTAAAAATTAAATCAACAAATAAATGGAAGAAAATACATCTTATAAGAGTCAATATCCAAGAATAAAAATTTAGAATAAATAATCCGAAGAAACAAAAAAATATTATGAATCAATAAAAAATGAAAACAAGGGTTTGTCCTAATTTAATTATAATTGTATGTAAACATAAATTTATCCACTAGATATAAAACAATTCTTACCAGTGTCTACCCCCATCACCTTCGAATGAAATTACATAAATTGAACAGAATATATGCCTCACTTTTCACATCTAGGAAGAGATGGTTCATGTATAGATATGTTTCATGTGTGAATGTTTTGATTCAAGATATGTAGGGTGATGATTTATTCTATTAGATAAAAAACTGAGTTTTAACATTCAGAATTATCAACTATAGATATTGAGGGAAGAAAACATAGGGATATGACAGAGCTCACCTTTGATTATGATTCGTAGAGGAATCATTTTCATTTTTCTAACATCTTATATTCACTAATTTTGTATGAAAAAAATAAAAAAGTATTGTGATCCACTCCCACACGGGACCCTCTATAGGATAGTAGTGAAGATTATGTGACCTCCTAAGCCCTCCACTAATACGACATGGGTTAATGACTAGAAAAAAGGTATAAATAATAAAAATGGGTGGAATTACCCTCATAAATCCCATGAACATAATAATTAATCAACCCATTATAGTATAAAATAAAACTCAACCCATAATGTATGTATGTGTAATATAAAAATATGGTCTCCATAATAAAATATCTATATAAACTCCAATAGTATAAAATCTGTTAACAATTTCATGACTCGAGATACTAATACACAACTCAGTCACCAACACCCAAATATAAACCTGAAAAATTGATTTAAATATATATATATGGGTGAGAATGAAATAATACTCAGTGGGATCCTCCAAATATCCTCTCATAAAGATGTGGGAGGAATACTTAATTGAATAAACAATAGAGTCAAGTCACCCTTATATCAGGATAACTATAACCCAACCTTAGTAAATATCACTCACCCAATATTTCATATAAGTATAGAAATGTTATGACCACTTGGTATTTAATTTCTACTTAGAGGGGTAGATTTAGTGTTGGAATAGTTTTTTTTCAACTCTAACATTTATCCCTCTACCACTTTGACTAGTTAAAATGTTGATTCAATTATTATGTCATTCCTCCTTTATGCAAGAAGATAATTTAAGTAGAATAATGAACATGATATTTTTACAAGTTTCACAACTCAAATTTATTATCTAGTTCTTACTATTTATAGTGATGTAAAAAACATATATTTTACAATATAATAAGGTAACAATTATATTTTTTGTGGAATCGATCTTGAATTGAATTTTGGTTCCCTATAATTTAAGAGGGGAAATAAAACAAACATGATTCTATTCACTGGTGATATCATGGGCCACATACAGTGCCTACTATATCTTTATACTTCCTATATTGATAATCTTTAACTTCTTCAATTTTAATTGAAATACCATGATATTCATCCACCAATTTAAACATCTATTTACTTTTATAGTGCTTCCTATGATTTTTCTTCTTCTCTTACTAATAAAAGAACATGCAAGAAATTATTCCTCTTATTCCCTTGTATAAACATCAGTGTGCACATACATCTTCCTCTTCATATATGTAAATTAGAATACTGGTTTTCTTATATCATTTCAAGACATATTCTCTTCTTATTGTTCTTCTCTTGTACTAGCTTCAAGTCCGCACTTCAATATAGAAATCTCAAAAAGAGAAACACATTCTTCTTCTTGTTAACCACATGAAAAAATTAACCAATTCTTATTCTTCCTCCTATGAAAAAAATACACAAAGGTTTTTTATGTTCTTATTTTTCTTCTTTAATGTATAAAAGCATCACTAGTTATTTATTTTTCTCATATTCTTTAGTAACACAAAAATATTTTGAATATCATGATATTGGGTCATTTTTTTCCTACCACATGGAGAATACTTTCTTTACAAAAATTATATTGAACATCAAAAAACATCTTCTTATTCTTCAAACTAAAATATATATAATAATATCCTACATTATTGATTAATTTTTGTCCTTATTTTCTTTCTCTCTCCCATATTCATAATACTATGCGAGTTCATCACATTGAATAACCATGATTTTTAGTAATTCAAAAATTTTAGGACCATTGATCTTGAAAAACTACACATTAATTATATTTTAAAGTGTTTTATTTAAATAAAATATTCCATGAGGGATCTAACAAAGATCCATTTATTAATTCTTATTTTAATTACATGATATATAAAATTATAGCACACCCGTTACTCAATAAAATATTATTCAAATATCAATCTTTCTTCCTATTTTTACCTCCATAATATATAGAAATATTATGTAACCTTATCTATGTAAAATTTTAATATTTTAACTATGTTCCTTTATTCATATTTAAATATAAATTATTTATAATCATAGTTCCATTTACATGTATCATAAATCTTAGGGTTCTCCATTACTCTTCCTTCATTAAACTTCATGAATCCAATATCCTTCATCTGCAATGGTATTTCACAAAATATATATTCACTAAAAATTTAATAGTGTATCCTATATCACTATTATAATTATCAAGATATATATTTTAATTTAATTCTTGTTTACCTATAATATTTAGAATCTCAATTTCATATTCCATAAGAAAGGATAATGATAATCTATATCGTGATGTTAATAACACTAGGGATCAGTTTATAGTATATCATCTAAAATATTCTTATCATAGCATAGATATTTTATATGAAAATTTTCTATATATCCTATTCATATTGCATATAGTACATCTTCACATATATGATTAAATTTTCATATTTTTCCTGTTTTATAGCTCATGATTTGAATACTAATTCCTAGATGTGTCCAACTATCATATGTAGCTACTTCATAAAAATGGTTCATTTCTGTTTGTAGAATAATATTATGGTACACAAATTCACAAATGTGACCCATAACATATAGAAATTCTTCATATGTTTATTATTTTCTTATGTGGTGCAACATATATAAAAAATCACCTATGGGAATATTCACTTATGTGACTAGTTCACTTATGTAATGATTTCACCAATAAAAGAATCAACATATACAAATTATTCATACATAGATATCTTCTTTATAAAACTATTGGATATATAGAAGTGAATCTAGATATTTATATTCTCCTATATAGGAAAACCTATATGTGGATATCCCCTTATGTGGGGAATGTATGAAAATTCACATGCACGGTTTCTCACTTCTTCAACCGGTTTCCAGAACTTTATTAACCCCTTGTGAAACCTCATTCCCTTATTAAAACATCATTGAAAAACTTTATTAATGAATCATGATATATATTACCATGATATTTTTCCCAAAAAAGAAAATCTCACTTTTCATAATTAGATTTAAATCTCCCCCTATTTATGTTCATCCAATTATATTCATTGTGACATATCACATAATCTTATTCTTTCATTTGATCTTCCATAATACATGTATTCTATTAATTTTATGTTGGTGCAAAAAAAATACTACAACCTTCTTTATACAATAAATCTATGTTTCCATGGGGTTGAAATCACTTTATTCATCTATATAACTATACTACAATGCATCTCCAATAGTCACTCTCTCTTATTATCTTCTCATGATCACTTCCAGATAATTCCCATTGTAATCAAATTCCATCCAGTAGATATGGATAGAAATTTGATAGATTTATACACATATATTCATTATTATTATTAATTAATACTTCATCATTTAAAATCCAAGATACTTCATATCCTCAATATATGAACATTCCTTTACAATCATTCCTTGAAAATAAATACAACTTACATGAACTGGGATCAATAATATCCCCATTTAAATTCACTTGAAATACCTTAATCAATATATTGGCATGCATTGAGAAGCATTCCTTGAAAAAAAATAGAAATAAAAAAAGGTGGGATAAATAATATCCCCCTATATATTTGTTGGAAATATAATTTAAATGATGTTTCTCTATGTGTTTTCTTCATTCTTACACACCCACTTTTTCATCAATGTTTAATTTCACTTTCGCTACCCTTTATTGAATAGAAAAAAATTACATGATAAAAGGGTATAAATTCATTCTTATGAAATGTTCTATCAATAATCTAAATATATATCTACATGATCCATGTTCGGTGTTGAAAACAATATTATTTGATTTAAACAATAATGTTTCGCATTTTTAATTGAACTTTTATCAAATTAAATGGAAACTATTTCCCTTTATTAATGTTTTTCCAACAATTTTCCAAGATGATTCCAATTGTGATATTAATCTATTAAAAAATTAATCAACCCAAAACACCTACTCATTTTTTATCAAGCACATCAACATAATTCATGTAAAATTTAGGATTAGTGTTATAGTAAACATCACTAAATATTCTTCACAAAAAAATATAGTTCAATTTATTTCAAATCAATTTTTAAATATTTAGGTTGAAATTTTTATTTTATTTACCAAGGATGAGGGAAAATTAAATCAAACATTATCAATTAAATTTTCATCAAGTAAATTCAATAATAACATAGGTTTTCGTGAAATATAAAATCTAGAATCTTGTTATTAATTCTCCACTAATCACCCCTTCACAATATTAGTTACGTGTACATGTTTTTGTGGTATTTTAATTTTGACTACTTCCAAAACTTCACCCAGGATGATCTACATCAATCAATGAAAATTTTGATATCATTATTAGATGGTTGCTTCTTCTTCAATTTGTCTAATATTTGAAGCAACATTCACTTTCTCAGTTTCAACCCCTAAGATGTTTATTCACTTTCAATTACCTATAGTTTAAGAACAAATACAGTATGTAGATAATAAGGAATAATGTGGAACTCATTTCTCATCAAAGTGAAAAAATGATTTCGAGGATTTTATCTACTAATTTTATCCACTATTCATACCTCCACATTTGTTTTTAAAATATGTTTTAATAATTATCAACCTGGATCTCATCACTTATTCAATATATTTACATATAAATCAAATCTAATTGATATTATTCCAAGAACTCATATATTATAGTGAGACTTTTAGATACATTGAGAGATCATATTATATTAAAATTATTGTAGATCATATTCTAGGAGATTTTCCAACCATTTTACACCTCACACATTGTAATACATCATCATAAGAGATGTATTTTATTAAAAACCTCAAGAAATTTGGGATATTCATTTCAAATCTTCTCTTTTCCTTTACTAATATCCTTTTATTATTATTCTTCTATCTTATTTGGTTTTTCCAAATATTTAAAACATATTACAATTAAATCATTGGATATATTGAATGGTTCTTTAGTTTTTTGACATGGTTATTTCTTTGTGATTTTATTCACATGACATCTTCTCAAATTTACACTATTTTTTATCTTCTTGGACTTTATTTGTACCTTTTTTTATTTTTCCCTTCTGTCCAAAAATGACTCAACCTTTTCTTTGAGATATTCTTAGGAGAATTTTGATTTATAAAAACAAAATTCTTCACAAGACTCTATATTATTAATTTTAAAACTTCGGTGTTCGTATTTTACCATTAGCAATTGATTACTGTTTAGATAATCATGAACCATTATTATGACCTCCATTATTTCATACATAATAGATATCTTCAAGTATATCAAATCTATTATATGTTAATTTTTTTTCATTCTAAGGATATTATTTCATAATTTTTATCTCCCTCCATTAAAATGGGATTTCTATGAAATTTAGTATTTAAAGTATTATACCAGAAATCAAATGCAATGTTCCCAAAAAAATACCTATAAATATTGATCTTTTCACTTTATTTTCTTGTGATCCCGATTTTTGACAATGATTGGTTTTAAATTATTTTATCATTGGTTGTGCTTTTTTTGGGTATTTTACATTCATAGTCCATCTTCTATTAACCATGGGCTTAGTCGAATTCATTTACTAATTTTTCTTTATCCTTATCATATAATTTATTTTTCAACAAATCAATATCCTTGAAAATAGATTCAAAAAAATTATTATAAAATATGTGAATAGTATATTTTTTTTCATAACTTCTTATGATATATCATCAAATAACGTCATATTATTTTTTTTCACATTATAGAGTTTTTTTATTATATTACTCCATAGATAATTGGGTGATAATAACTACTCCTTTATTTATTGGTTATGAAATCTCAGTATGTGTCTTCTCTAGATTTGTTAATTTTATTTCTAATTTTAGGGATTTCTTATTAAAATGTTTGAAACTCTGTTATTTTATATTATACTGCCTCTAACATAGAATCATTCACATCAATTCTATGTTTCAAATATTATTCAATTGTATGGATCTTATCATTGATGGTCTTATTGAAAAATTATTTCTTTATTACTTCTTTGATCCATTTAATTTAAAAATTTTAGAAACTTATTGCAATATATTTTTTACTTTTTCCTATAATTCAACCATATTAGATAGAATTATATATCCAATAATATTTCTTGGAAAATTGTTCTCTAGGTTATCTATTTCACTATAATGTGGGGTGATCTCTTTCTGTATTCTTTTAGAATATCCACCAAAACATTGTCATTTTGTTGAAGGTAATGTAGAATATATTTTATCCACTAAATGATATTTCTTTAAAAATTCTAGATAGATCACTATCACCACCTATGCTTAGTTTTTATTCTTTAGGTATCATTGTGCATCAATTTTCACATAACTCGTTATTATTTGAATCATTTGAGGAGGAAGAGTTGATAATATCCATGGTGGAATAATGAACCACCTACCCTTTATCATCCAAGACAAAACTATACCTTTTTCAATCCTCGCATGGAGAGCCTAAAACATTCACTTTTCTAGAAAATAGGGACATCTTCTTAAATATCATATTCTCTTTCATTTTCTTATTCAACATACTCTTGTTAATATCTTAATTCTTATATAAAATAGATAGTTCATCTCTAAATATATATAATAATATAAATAAATAAATAAAATACAATTCTTTAAAAGAGAACAATTTCCCAAATAAGGAATCTAATAGAGGTGAACCTCCTCTAATACCAATTTTTTGGACCTCTTTGGATATACTTAACACTAAGAAGGGTGAACTATTATTTTTACAAGTATATTCCAATTAAAACTTTTATCCCTTTAACTCTTTAAATTGTTCATATCTTGATTCTCTTATTGACTCTTTTTTTATATACAAGAAGATAATGCAATTAGAGTAAGGAACCTAATATTTTTATAGGGTTCACTACTCAGAAATAGTATCTAGTACTTAGTGTTTATAGTGATAAACAACACATATAATGTATACTATTATAAGGTAATAATTACACTTGTTTGGATTTGAAAAAATCTTTAACGAAAGTAAAGTTCCCTACACATTAGGATTGGGGATATAAAACAATCTTGATTCGCTGGACTAGAGATATTCTGGTCCAATAAAGTTCTTACTAGATCCTTTTACTACTTGTATAGGTAGCCTTTAACTTCATAAATTTTCTCACCAACAGCAATAATATCCTACACAAGTTGAGACTTTTGTTGAATTTTATAGTGATTCATTAGATTATTCCTCCTCTATTTCCAACACTACAGCATGAAAGTAACTCTTCTTATTCTTCCCTTATATCCACATCAGTGTAGACAACATTTTTTATCTTCACAATAGTAGATTGTAATAATGTATTTCTTGCATAGGTAAATGATTTATTCTTCTCTATTTTTTATACTCACGTAAAGACTATAATACCTTTCTTCTATTTTTAAAAACTAGATTACACAACACCCTCTTCTTCTTCTTAACATCATGACCAACTCATTCAATTCAACTTATTCTTCCTATAAAAAGTAATATTAATAGTTTATTATTCTTATCTTTTTATTTTTCCGTGCATAAAACTTACACCAATTATTCCTTATTATTTTTTTCTTTGACACTAAAAAAATATTCCAAATATCTTGATGTCGGGTTTTTTATTTCTTAACACATGAAAAATACTCTCCATATAAAAATTATGCCAAATATATGCACACCACTAATTCTTCATTAACTTACAATATATATAATAATTTATAGTATTTTTTGTTAATTATTCTTATCATTATATCTATTCTATATTTTTAACAACATATGAATTCATCGAATTTATCTTCTAATAATTCCAGAAATTCATATATGAAGATATATATTCTCTTCAAAATCACCACATTCATATGATCGTGTTGTGTTTCCATGTGGTCTCCATCAACTTATTCAGGTGGTTTATCATTCTACCATGCATCTCTCATGGTCATTCGATATATCACGATTCTCATGGTCACATCCTTTAAATTTCCATTTTCATTAAACATCATCCAATACATATGGATAGAACTTCAGATACCTGAATAGGCATGGATTATTAATCATCCATAATTAATACTTCATCCACACCATCTTCATTCAACAACCAAGATACTTCTTATACATAAAAAAAATTGAATTACATAACAATTATTCCTTGGAAAGATATATAAATCATAAAAAGTGGGATCAATAAGAAGCATAGTATCAAGAGGATTTATACTAAGAAAGTATCATCCATCCACTTCCCCATTGATCCAGTCACTCTCATGCCCCAAAAATATAAATCATGTACCTATATCTCTTCCATATCTTTGAATATACATAACCACATACCATATCAATGCCATTACCACACAATCTATAATGAAATATTGCATCACCACATCACAACCACATATCATATACTCATCATAGTTGGGTATCTCGAACATGTTATACATAAAACTTGAACCATTATCATATAATACACTACCCCCACAATGTACCACAACCTCAAACTCATCATCATCATCATGTCATAGGAACTCTAACAAAAAACCATTATATCTTGTGCATCATAAACTATATCCATAACAATATATTATAAAAATAGAGAATATGGAAGAGGGGGTAGTCATCCATCCATTACCTCAATAACCAAGATGTTGCGGAAAACACCCAAACCCTAAGGCTGTATGATAATTGTAAGCCTACCATACTTTGTTGATTATGGATAAAAAATATATAAAAACATAATGATATTATATATTAGAAAAAATAAAAACCTATAGCTTCATACTATAAAAATACTACAATAGCCCACAACCACCAAAAAATCATCACTTCTAAACATCAGCAACTTCTTCCATCACTATATCACAAAATATACCCCAAACAATCATCCAAAATATTCACAACAACGTTATTCAAATCTGATTTCATTAATATTTAAAAATTAGATAATTTCCAATACCTCCCATATTTTAGTATAGTTATCCATAATTAATGTCAAACCATTCATTAAACCACTTACCACATCATGTAATACATTATTAATTATTAACATTATTTTATCCATTACCAATTAGTACACACAACAATTTTGACTACTATCATTTACTATTTAATGACCACAATTTATCAATTTCAACCCATCATTCATCATCGTTTACATCAATTCAAGCCACATTCAATTCCACCAGTAAATATTGATATATACACATAATTATTGATTCATCATAAAATTAACCTCCCCACAATAGAATCCAATAATACCAATAAGAAACAAAAAAATACTTCTATTATACACCACCATACCTTCCACTACTACCATAATCACAAAACAATCCCATCTACCACTATAGAAATCAAACCACAAATCATCATTCTAAATTGATGAAACATACAAAATAATATTTTACATACAGTATGGGAAGATTCATATATATCATTGGACCAAGGAAAAAAATTTAATTTTAATAACTACCCCTTAATAATCCATTCATATTAAATAATAATTTTATGTTAAATTTAAGGTTATAAAAATAGTGAAATTTCCAATTGGGGAATAAAAAAATCATATTCTTTCATTATCATTGAAGAATATGAGATTTTCATGACAATGAGCCATCCCAACTAATGAATTAATGAAAATATTAAATGACATAATTTTTTAAAAACCAATAATATAGGATCATTTTTATGTTAACTTTATAATTACATATTTAATAATAATACCATAGTCTTGAGAATTATTTCTTTATATAATAGGTTAATCATCTGGGAATCATTCAGTTACAACATTGTTTTGTAAGATTATCCAAGGTTATAATATCTCTATGGGTGAAAAACACATTCTTATATTGATCTTGAAGCATCATCAATGGTAATTAGGGTGCAAGAACGATAGTGCTAATCATATTATGTCAATATATTGATCGCTACCATGATCTATTTAGTCTTGAGGTATCATCTCTTAGTCTCTTTGGTTTTATAGGAGGAGGAATGATGAAAATATTATCTTAATATTGAGAGAAAACCCTAGATAAATTCATCCTTGAGGGAGATTTCTCAACATAGAAAAATGTTTTCAATAGAATATTCTATCTATAAAATATTATATCTGTAAGGATTTGTGTCTATAATAGAATATATAAGTAAGGTTTTATTTCTACAAATTATTTTATCTATAAAAAATTTTATCTAAAATTGATTATATCAATAATAATTTGTATATACAATGGTTTGTATCTACAATAGATATAACTTGTAATTTATAGGTCTAGGGTTATGGTTAAAATATTTCATAATTATATATATTAAATTAGTAATATGTTAAATAGATAAAGTACCTTATTCTATGTAAAATAACAATAATTTTACTTCTATTAATGGAGTACACTAACCCCCCCCCCCCCCAATATTAAATATTATTTTACATTTTGGTAATCAAGTATCTATCATTGGGCCTAATAATTAGTCCACTCATACTTATGAATATTTATTGAAACCAAAATAAATATTATTCATTCAGTAAATTGATAAATATTTATTTACTATTTACAATAAATGAAATAATGAATAAATATTATTTTTCATTATTAGAAATTATATTTATTACTACTATTAAATATAAATAATGTTTAGTTGATATCAACGAAAACACTAAATGTGTGAACCCCTTGGATTCTCCTTCAATGGAATAAGGTAAGCCAATATAAAGTACAATATAAACATCTTAAATCATGTAAAACTACCCAAAAATATTATGTTAATGTCACAATTATGACAATAACAATTGATTGCTTACTATGTAATATAATCTCACTGTCTTGATATCTCATCAAGAAGTTTCCATGCCCGTGTCATGAACCCATATTCATGGTATTTATTTCATCAAATTTCTAGAATAATCCTTTTTATACCCCATGGACATTGATTTTAATTTTAATTCTTCATTTCAATAAAATTTCCATGATATTATATTCCCTCATTATGTAAGGGACAAATCTATCCTTGACTTATTCATTAATAACATATCGTTTGTGACTCACCCAGAATACTCAACTTCTCATAAAAATATGGAATCATTAGTTTAATTAGTACATATAAGTATGTGATTCATCATATGTATTAATAATAATAATAAATTATAAGTATAATTTGATATTATTGTTGTAAGAAATTACATATGACATGTAAACACATAGAGGTTCTATTAGTGGGTATGTCCTCATAATCTCTCATCTTAGAGATTACAAAGAGAAAACATCATGAGATATAGCCTCATCCACTTATGAGAATCCGACACTTAATTATTTGTGGAATCAATGCCCAATTAAATAAATTCATCCAATAATATAACCATGGTTTATGAATACTTTCACAGTGCCTCAAGGTTCTCAAAATAACAGGAAATTGTTTTGACTTTATTAATGTTACAAATACTTAAAGACATTATCATATTGATGTAATATAGAAGAGATAATTATCAAGTGATAATAAATATTTTTAATAATAAATATATTTAATTATAAATTATTTAATAATAAATTATTTTAATATACATAGTTAATCTAAGTTACATAGTAAAACTTAGTTAACATTAGGAAACCAACTACAATAGGCTCCCACTTACACAGGAGGGAACTACCTATGATATTCAAAATGTTGGATCTCACATAATTTTTATAATTCTACTAGTGTAATGATTTATTTTTTAGTTTCCCTAATTTTTATTCTTTTGTTACATTTACCACTAGGATAAAAATCTTTGAGAATTTTGGGAAGATAAGATACTTTCAGAGTATGTGCTTCATCTGCTGATGTGCCATTAGCTTCTTTGAAAGAGAAAATGTTATGGTAATATCATAGTATATTATGATAGTTTATTTATTAATATGTTACATTTATATATCTTCGGTGATTTTTC
Source organism: Viscum album (assembly GCA_963277665.1). NCBI lineage: Eukaryota > Viridiplantae > Streptophyta > Magnoliopsida > Santalales > Viscaceae > Viscum > Viscum album. The sequence continues at coordinate 1,243,044,265 of OY728146.1, read as the reverse complement.
ATATCCATACCACCACTTTATCTACAATAGATTCCACAATATACTCGGACTCCATAGCAGATTCCACAACCATGACTTTCTTAGATATCTTTTTATGCATAACACCTCCAATGATTGTAAATATGTATCTTAAAAAAGATTTTATTTCAAATTTTTCAGTTTTTAATCTATAATATATTTATCCCTTGATGAATATATCCTCATATATTACATGAAACATGAAAATATCATTAGTATATTGAAATTATTGTAGGGTATTTTTAACTAACATTCATTAAAAGTCTCTTAGATTATCCTATTATCTACCAATAATTGTAAGAGAATAGGAAACATCAATGACGTTATATTACAAGTAATGCATGAATATATAAGTCATAGATTCATTTGGGTACCTTTAAATTCTCAATCTCTTATCATCTTTACAAAGACACATTTTCTAGGAAATATGAATGCCATGTGACATTGGTAACAATACCCTCTTGGATTGTTCCAAACTAAATTGATTTGGTATCCTATCAATGTATGTTATATGAATTAGTCAAAGTAGCATCATGGAATTTTCATGATGGATCTTGATCCCAATAATATCAACTAATTCACCTATTTTGTTAATGGATAATCATATTTTTAACCAAGTATTAATTGTTTATTGGACTAGTATTTCATTCCCTATGAATATTATATAATCAAAATATACTATCAAGAAAACAATTTCACTCCCATTAAACTACTTATAGGAAAATGGATCTCAATCAATCTTTATGAATCCCAATTCAATTGTTGAATTGTTAGGAATATTATTCCATGAACATTATGCATCATTCAATCCATAAGTGGATATCTACAACATACATACCTATTCCTCCAAATAATTTTTTTAATTTTCAAAAAACCAATATTAGGGTAAAATTGGGAACCCGTCCATCCACAAACCACACCTAATTCAACATCACACAAATTTCAGCGGTAAACTTTGAAATTCAAAAACCAACAACAAAAATTCAAAATGGGTGCCGTAAGAAGATCTCGTCAACCCGCAAATCCCATCAGTGGCCCGAGGATCCCTGCATCGAGGTAAGACACCTCACGTCCACACGTCGTTTCCATCATCACAACTTTGTTTCACCAAAAATAGTATTCAACCCCATTGCAGGCCGTCAAGTAGATCCAACCTCACACCAAATCCCAATCGAGAAAGAATGAACCTTCGTGAGATCTCCAATAAAGAAACACCACAACCATCGCAGACAATGCCAACAACCACCATCAGAACCAGAAGAAAAGAACTCCCAAAACCAGACCAAACAAGATCACAAAAAAAACTAGAACAGGAAAAAATTCCATAGAAATAATCCCATCACATCGAAGATGTTCCCTAAATCCATCTCAGAACACAAACATCGACGCAGGCCTCGTTCCTGGAAAACCTGCGGCTGCCGAACCACACACCCAAAACCTCTATGTAACCACTGATCGTGATCCTACTTTGGGAGTCGCGGTAGACCAGGAGGTCAGAGTAGGGAATGAGCAGCCGAGGGCTCCAAACGACTACAGTGTCGATGTGGCAGAAAATAGCCACCAGAACAAAAACAAGTTGATCCATGAAGCGCATTGAAGTCCGTCAACTGCCGAACTGCAAAACCCAAAACCCTTAGAAACCACCGCACCTTTTCCTACTCGGAGAGGCATAGAGGAGACGGGAGGTTAGAGCCAGGATCTTAGCGATCAAGGGTTTCAACCGTGAGCAACCTTCGTCGGAACCCCGAACATCCCTTGACAAAAATCGTCATCGCCGTTAGAATAACAGAAGCACCGTATCTTGAGCGGACCTCAACCATCATCAAACCATCATCCCGACACAAAATCATCACCAGTACGAAATCTCGAGCCAATAGCACCATCGGATAAAGATTGGGAGCCAAAAGAGGGAGGGGAAGGCACCATAGAGGTACAAGATCCTCCCCCCTCCAAATTGCAGCGGATGAAAACCCAAGAACGAGAGGGGGAAGGGGAAGCTCGAAAGAGACAATTTCTGGGATTGGCAATATTACTTTTACAACATACATACATTATTGGTGTTATTTTGATTCATAAACAATTCGGATTATGTACTATTAAAATCACCAAGATAGTTTCTATTAAGTAAGGTTGTTTTAAAATATTCTTATTAAATCTATTAATCATATTAAGATATTATAACAAGTATATTTTTAATGTATATGAGCATAGTAATTGGTGAACAAAAATTTTCATATTCTATGCATTAATATTATTTGAACTATTTACTAACCAGTCATTCTGTATTGGCACTAACTTTTCCATCCATGTCTTGTTCCTTCTAGAATACCCATTTGAAACTAAAATATTTAAATCAACTAGAGAATATTCCAAATTCCATATATGGTTTTTCTACATAGAATACATTTTATAATTTAGGGAAACATTCATTTTTGAATATTTTGTTCCACTTTATGTTTCTTAGTAGGTTATGGGATCATTATTATTAACTAATAGTGAGTCATTATATTTAGTGGTGAGAAAACGATATCATTTAGGTAATAAAACCTCTCTTTTACTCACATTCAATACTTATGTCTCTATAATTTCAACTTTTAAAGGGATTTATATAATCTATTAATGTTACAACTTTTTTTTCTAGATCCAAGAGTACATTTAAGTATATCTCGATACCACTATCTCATTTAACGATTTTCTCCCTCCTAAGGAATATAAAATATCTTTCTAATATTACCCTTTTATCTAGTGATCATATAGGTATTATCCCCTTGTTTCCTTAGGATGTCCTATAATAATGCACTTTGTTCTATGGGGTCAAAGTTTTTCACCATAAGTGGCCTTAAAAATTCATCACAACACCACACTTTTAAATTCAACAACATTGGTTTACTTCTTCACTAATGTTCATATGGAATACTATTTTCATTTCTATCTAGAACTTGTTTGATTGTTTTTTTATAATATCTGTAAAATGTATTCCCAAAGGATATTAGATAACTTTTATGACTCATCACTCATCTTACCATATCTAGTAAGGTAAGATTCTCTCATTCACTAACAACATTAATTTTTTTTATAAGGAGGATTTAGATAACATAAAATCCCAATATCTCATATAAAATCTATGAATAATTAGTTAAAATATTTTACACCATGGTCTGAGTGGACTTTATTTATCTTCTTACCTTGTTAGCTCTCATATTTTTCTAGAATTCCTTGAATTTATCAATGGAATATGACTTATACCTCATCAAGTAGACATATAAATATCTATTTAAATAATAAATAAAATATATGAAAATGGAGTATAAACCCCTTTAATCAACTATAAATAGTCCACACACGTTAGTATAAACCATCTCAAGAAGCTTTGTGGCCCATTTAGCATTTCACTTAATGGATCTTTGGTCATTTTACCTTATAAATAAGCATGACATATGCCAAGTGGTTTTAGTTTAAAAGAATAAAATTTTTTATCTTGGTATAAATCTTTCATGTAATTTTTATTTATATGACCTATGTGATGATCCCATATTTGGGTGTGATATTATTCACAGAAACATGATTTTTAATCTATTTTCATTACTTGGTTTTTATAATCCCACACATAAAGACCATTATTAAGTTGTTACTTATAATAAAATTTCTTATCCTTATAAAATAATAATTTTTTATTTAAAATTTTGAAAATAAAACAATTGGAATCACGAATGATTATAGTTATAATTTTTTTGGTAAGTAGATAAACATAATAAAAATTCATTAAATCTAATATCATTTCAATTAGTGAAATGAGGTTGTACTCTCCAAAAACCAAAATCGCAAGCTAAGATTTTTTGGTTACTCAAAGATCTTCCTCACCTCATGAAATATTCTAGAATCTAATAGGTTTATATATTTAAATACATATTTGATAACCATGTACTATATTTTAAACCCAATATATTGAAACAAATAGATTTAACTTGATAACAATTTCACCTAAATCTTAAATTTTTCTTCATTTTCTAGTTGTAGTTATTTTTCTAGGGGACCCTTTTCCCACAAAAAAAGTAGACAACATAATGTTACATTTATCTCCCCTTGATCTTCATTCTTCTATAAGGGAGATTCAATTAATCCTTGGTATTAGTGTCAATATTAGGTATTTTTTCTTTTACCTTCCACTAGTTCACTAAATAATTAGATGGATTTTCAGGATTTATGCCCTTATTATCATAGCGAAGTAGAGTAAGTGGATTTAGGAGGGACTTCTTGTTATTGGATACTTTAACATTTATAACAAAAATGAAGATTATCTAAAGGATTTATTCCAAAATAATATCAATGGGTGATTATCTAGGAAATGGGAACCCTAAGATATGTATATGCTCAATATTTATATTAAACATGACTACATATGGTCCAGATGTCACACCGTCTAAATGTTTTCTCAAGAATATTAACTTATATATCTCAAACAACTCATTTTTATCTTTATCCTGATAAAAATTAAATTGACTCCTGAAAATTCAACAAGTGTACACACTCTCATGAAATATATTTAGTTTGTTATTTGTGGATGAAATAATTCTACACTAGACATCCAACACATATTCCATTTGTTTCCGATAAATATTGAGAACTTCCTTACTCAACTCTATAACAGGTATATAGGCATTGGTGTTTCTATCATGTAATTCATACATTCATATTGTAATAAAATTCTAAATCACCTATAAAATTATTGGAATTGACCACCAACTAAGATATGGTCTTTATAAAACATTTCTCATTGGAATATTGTGGTGGATGAATGTTTCATTTTACTATAACTGAATAAAAGTTTACATAAGTACATTATATAATTAAAAATATATATATGATGAAATAAATTAAATTATTAGTCTATAATTATTCCATCAACTCCCAAAAACCCTCACTATTGGACATAGAATTTCTTCTCATGTATTCTTTCAAATGGAAGGGATACGTATGTCCCTTACAAGAACACATCTAATGGTCCTATAAATTACTAAAAGGTATATTGGTAGTCATTATTTCCATCTAACTAAACAAATTTTTTTGATTTGTTGAGAGGAACCCCCCCTCCCAATGAAAATATAAAATTTCATTTACTTAACACATTACTCAAAGACTCTCCATGACTAGTAATGGTAACTTATATTAATTCCAAATTTATTAGGTTAACATGAAACAATCATTATAAATCCCAAGTAAATATATTTACTCAAACAAGGGGTGGGTTAACATGTAGTTCAATGATTTTAATCTTAATCAAGTAGAATAAGGCTTAGCCTAATGAAATATTTTATTGAGATATTTGGATTATTATTTGTAAACATGTCATGTTAATATTATTTAGATTTTATATAATTAAGTAACCATGTTTTATAAATCAATTTTTAGGGATAATCTAATTATTTCATTCAATATAAGGAATATTTTTAATTTATTTCACTTATTTATGTGATCTTGATAGTGCATACATGAAATAAATAACCATGAATAATAATAAAAATAATATATTTGGCATGACCATGAGATTTATTTATTAGTTTTTTATTGAGAGGAAAATAAAAAAAACCATTAAACATATTGGGAAACTCCTTGATCCATACTTTCCTTGATTTATAGTTTTTCACCAATTTCATATGTATCACTTGTGTTGGTTTCAACTAAATTTAATCTTGAAGTAACTCCATGCACATGTAATCTCTTTACAATGAATTTAATTCACTCATGTGTAAAGAAAACCAAAATGGGGTTTATATAAAAGAAACACTAGGTATAGAAAATCGTACATAATAAAGAATGAGGGATGACATCCAAGTCGTGATTTTAATTTAAAAATAATAATCTACAAAAAGTTATGTGATGATTAATTTCAATTAAATAAAACACATGCATGGTTCTCTCAATTATCATGGTCATAAACATATTAATTCAATACATATTCAATAAACTAGCATACATTTCAATCATTCTTTATTAAAATAAAATGCACTCAAATAAATTAATTATTTTTATTAGTTAGAAAATTCATTTCTCTTAATTTCTCATCTAAATTTTCATTGATATTCCCATCAAATTTAATTTTAATCAAATTTTTGTAAATTAATTTTATTTAAAATTAATTAAGAACATAATTTATACTTAGAGAGTAACATGGTCTTTGTCTCTCTAGACTAGTAGGCATAGCCCTTTTCATGTACTTTATACTGACACGACATCTATAATATTACATAATTACAAGGTTTGTACTATTAATAAATAAAACACATACATATGTAAATTACATGGTATATAATGCTTTTAATGCATGTGGAGTGCACAACATGTGATGACTATATATGGTGTATGGTTATAAAAAATACATGGAAATTAATTAATCAATTAGTATATTTATAAAACATATCACATGGTGTGAACTATCAATAATGGACACACGGGTACATGATTATTAGGTTCAATAGAATAATTAATAAATTTTATTTTTTATATATAAATAGTTGAGATATCCATCATTAACTAGACAGATACACATGGTGTATTCCTATTCACATTCAAAATATAACACAAGTATACACGGCTTATACCAACAGGCCACATTACCTATAATCTTGAGTTATCAATATGGAATTATTTGAACCTTCATAAGGGTTATTCAGATGTTCTTCATATATAATTAACCTATTTTTCATTATATGAGTGAGAATAAGGAATAATAAGAGAAGATATCACCATTCATATATTAACGAACAAATTAAAAAAAATGAAAACCAAATAATAAATATTTAAATCGATCAATTTTTAATAAATAATTATAAAATTGAACATGATTTCATTGATACTAATTGAAATGTATATGGCGTGATAGAACGCTAGGTTTTGAGGGGTGAATCATTGGTAACACAAAACTTTTTTATATTATTATCATTAATTCAATCATCTGGACTTATTTATCCCAAATCTACTCCTTCTTATGTCTCATGAAATCACCAATGTAATGTAGTAAATGAACACACAAAAACACAAGGATTTGAAATGATTATTATAAAGACTCACTTTTTGAATTGATTGGTTATATTATCCAATATATCATTCATTACTATAGTCAAATATCACAATAACAGGTGGAGAGTACTTCACACACCATAACTATATCATGACCACACTTATCTTCTCTTACCCAGAATCTAACTAGTTAATTTCTTTCTCCTCACTGAATTTATCTCACTATCTCCACACTAGAAACATTTCGTTTCTTCCCACTGTATTCCAAAGTTGTAAATTGATATTTTTGTATACCCTAAGTAAAAAATGTTCCACGTATTCTCACTATATATATGAAATTTCTCCCATAATGTTTCTCATTGTATGTAAATATAAATATCCACAACAGATGTCTCTACATCAATTAGAGTGATCTCCTTCTCACAATAAGCTTCTTTGAATGCCAACAGGTCTTCCAGAATACTATATAAATCAGTCACTCCACATAACCCAATTTCACATAACATCTAAATCTATTCAACTAGATTTATCACTCACTATGATCCTATGATATCCCATCCCATAATCTCCTTAGAAAAATTTTGCAACAAAGTATGTAGAAGGAGATTCTTTTTCTCATCACATAAGTGAACTTCAACCTAATCTTAGAATGATTGTCAACTCCTTAAAATTCTACTTATTCTATACAATATGAAGAAGGTTCTTCTCTTTATCTTTAAGAGAGATCATTTGATGTTGTATAGTAGCAAAAATCTTCATTCCCCCTTTTTCACACACATAGAAATGGTGGATGCATGCTTGATTTCTATCCCATTAACCCCGATCTTATTACCTTCATATGTGCATGAGTGTCTACATTAAATTCTTATTTAATTTTCAATACACATAAATGGTTTTCTGAGGGAGAAAATAAGTATCTAGCATGAGATCACACAAATAAAATACCAATTTCAAGTTCCCAAAATTACATGTGTGCTACTTTTTCATCAAAAATGATATTCCCAAAATACCCAAATATATTTATTATTATTCTTGAAACTTTGACATAAATAATTTCATAAAATATCATTTCTAGTCTTAAATTATTCATTTCAAATAGCCTCTAATAAAAATATATACATCATATTTTTAATATTTTTATTAAATATACAATGGATAGATATGGTGTGGAAATTTTCAACATACTTGGTTACACAAAGTAAGTCTAAAAAATTCTTAAGTCTTGGGAAAATTCCTAAACTATAATCTCAGTCACTCAAGAACACTCAAATGGAAATAGTTTAATATGATGTAGGATGAGATGAATAGTATAATGATGTTTGATGGAACTTCATTTTCATTAATCACTAATATCCAATATCTTTAATTTCTCCATCAATAAATATTATATTTATTTATCTTGTTCTTTATTCATTAAAATTTGATTGGATCATTAATTATCTATAAATATTGATTTTTATAACTTGAATGCATATGATCAACATCTCCTAATTTTGGTTTCCTCATAATTAAATAATTTAGGAAACTGTACTTTTCATAATGCTTTGGTCTTCTCTTTTCCATTGATGAAGATCATCTCAACTTTCTTCTCATTCATTGATAACAATACTTTATAGGTTTTTTTCTATTTATACCGTGAACAAAAAACTCTGTAATTATCACAAATTATTTTTTATTTAGAATAAAAAATTCTATAATTTTTTATTTTTCACCTATTATGTAATGGAAATTTAAATATGTGAATTTCAGGTCATATATGCAGATTCAGCTATGAAAATAATTCCCTTACATGGTGCTTCATATATCAAAATTTTGATACAAGGTTCTCCTATGAAGATTCATCTATGTGGGTATTCATTTGGATACATGAATCTGAATTCTGATATACTATAGAATATGGCTACATGAAGTTTGGATACACCACAAAAATTCACTATGTGAGGAATTTGGCTATGCCACTTCATTTGGCTATATGGAGATTAATTTCCCTACACGATTCTCAAAAAAAATTAAAAATAGATTTTGGATACCCATATTTTCATAAGTGAGTCATTATACTTCATTTCTTCATTAATATAGATAAATAATAATGTATGAAACTATTTTTCATATATAAGATGTAATCTCTTTTGATTTTAGCTACACAAGAATTTATATATTTGGAAACTAAAAATTATAAGCTTTTTTATATTCGAGCTAGTGATCCTCCATTTCATCTCCAACCAATATCAATAATTCATAAACTTAACAAATATTCTTAAAATATATTTATATGAGTATTTATATTATTAAAATAATTCAAAACTCTAGATAGTAGTTATGGTTTATAAAGTACTCATGGTTTATTATTTTCTCAAATTCCTCTTCCAAATTAGGCATGACTCTTCTTGAGTTAATCCTGAGCCATCTATATTCACTTCAATATTCAAATAAGAGTATTTAAACACTAATTAATAATAATTATAGAATCCAATATGTTTTTTTTTACTCTATTAATGGATTCTCCTCATTCGTCTATCTATCTTCAACTCTTTTAAATGGATTTATACGTTTTATCCCTATGAATATAGGCTTTTAATCCATAAGTTTAGTAGCCAAAGACTATTTTATTCAACCTTTAAATGAAAATGCTTCATCGCCTTTTGAAGGATCCATATACATAGAGAATAACTCCTTAAATCATCTGATTTAGGAGCACCCCACTTGAATCTATCAATCTAGGTATTCAAGGGAAGCCGACCCTTAATTATTCTCTACTCATAGTGATGGTGAGTATCTCTATATTAGTGTGTGGATACTCAATCCATCAACCAAATCATATATCATGTATTACATGAATAAGTAGAATTGAAAAAAAATCTCTAATTGAAAACAAATATAACCAAACATATTTGGGAACTTTAATATCAACCTTTATGTTTGTTTTTTATTCTAAATATTCCATATATGCTTCTAAGTAAATGTAATTTCTATCTACCCCTAATTGAAAATAAATTAAAATTGTAAGATCTCAAACATTTCTGGAGATTTCTTGAGCATGATTTCAGGTATTCTTTTTTGATCTATTTGAACATGCATTGTTTGGGTTTTACCTTGGAGTTAAATTGGGAGAAAATTGGAAATTTTAGAAGGAATAGGGCATGTGCACAGTTGGTGTATGATTTTTCCAAACTGTGTGCCCTAGACCAGCAAATCGTGCGAACTCAAATAGAGGTTATTTGCACAGCTGGAACAGCGATTTTAAAATTATATTCCCTTTAATTAGAAACCATGTACCCCCCCCAGAAGAGGTTCCCAATTAATGTACACGATTAGGGGAAACCGTACACCCCAGGCTGTAAATCATGGTTAAGATATTTTAATCACCAAAAAATTAGATTTAAAATTTCTTAAGCCCCCATTTTAACCCATATTCAGACCTAAATCGACCCCTAACTCCTTTTCACAATTTAGAGCCTCCCTGACAGATTCCAATCCATTATGACCTTCGTTCTTTGTGATTTAAATCAAAGATTAAAGATCTACATCCCTCCTAGTTAAAGTATCTCATCCTGTGTGGTTTCCTTTCTCTTTCCCATTATTCCTCCATCCATTGAAGGATTGTTCTGTCCTATTTTGGTTGTATCTATATCTAAGATTATGGATCTAGATGTAAAATTTTTGTATCATGATTGTTTGATCTTGATTTAGGGTTTAAGATCTAGATCTCATTCTATGTCATTATTCCATTAAAATTGGGGATTTTGGTTGTGAGTTCACTCATCATCAAATTGAGGGAGGTGTTCTATTACTAAAATCTCATAGTCATTATTACAATTATTTGTATGTAATTGAAGAATTTATATATTTTTTTTAACAATTAAATTCCTAATTTAATTAATTAGTTTATAAAATTAATTAATTACAAAAATTGGATTTAGTAATAATTAATTATTGAGTTAATTATCGAAATATTGAATTTTTGGATTTGAGGATAATTATTTGTTGAGTTAATTTTATGAATATTGAATTATAGAATTTGGGGATAATTAATTGATCAGTAAATTACCATAATATTGAATAATTGTATTTGGGGATAATAAATTTTTGATTTAATTATTAGAATAATGAATTGTGAATTAGATTATTAATTTTTGAATTAATTATGGTACATTGATTTTGTGGATATTAATTAATTAATTTTTGAGTTAATTAATGTGTTTTAGATGATTAATTAATTATTAATTTAATTAATGGTATTGAGATGATTAATTAATTATTGAATTAATTAATGGTATTGATGTTCTTAATTAATTGGGAATTTAATTAAGGGGATTTATGTGATAAATTAATTGTTGAATTAATAATGATATTGAGATTATTAATTAATTTTTAAGTTAATTAATGAGTTTGATATGAATAATTAATTATTGAGTAAATTAATGGGATTAAAATGATTAATTGATTATTCAATTAATTATTGGGATTTATGTGCTTAATTAGTTAAGGAATTAATTAATGGGATTAATTTGATAAACTAATTGTTTAATTAGTAATGAGATTGAGATGACTAGTTATTTACTGAGTTAATTAATGAGTTTGAGATGATTAATTAATTTTTGAGTTAATTAATTATATTGAGATGATTAATTAATTTTCAAATTAATTATTAGGATTAATGTGATTAATTAATTGGGGAATTAATTAAGGTAATTGATGTGATAAACTAATTATTGAATTACTAATGATATTGAGATGATTAATTAATTTTTTAGCTAATTAATGAGTTTTAGGTTATTAATTTTTATTTTATTAATTAATGGAATGATATTGAAATGATGAATGGTAATAATTGAATTCATATGTGATATTGATATGATGAATGGTAAAAATGACATTCATATTTGATATTAAAATGATGAATGATAATAGTGGAATTATTATGTGATATTGAAATAATGAATGGTAGTAATGGAATTCATGAGTGATTTGAAATGTGGAATGGTAACAGCAGAATTAAGATGTGAATTGAGACAATGAATGGTAACAATGAAATTTATATGTGAATTGAGATGAATAATGGTGATAATGACATTTTGGGATAGGATATCCCTCGGGGACAGTTAAGACTCTGACATGAGATGAAGCGGTATTGAGGTTTGGGAGTCCTCATGAACACTGAGGATTATGTGGTTAAATAAAGAATAATGGAGTAAGTGTAAAATTTTTACTTTATTCATGATATTTATTCTTTGTACAACTAAATGATATTTTTGAGTGGATATTGTTTTAGACGTGGTTAGTGGTGGCCAACTGATTTATGTTGACCCCATACTCAGGCTACCTAATCGATACCCGAATAGATTTATTGGTTACATGACATGTTAAGTGAAAGGTCCCTATTTAAGATTGTTTAGTTGGGTGGATCACAGATGAGGGAACTAGACATGGTTCAGGACCCACTTTGGAGTTTTCAGTGTCTTACATTTGAGTTTTATTTTGATAATTAACTTGTACTTTTGTATGGAATGTCTACTCTTCAATTTTGATATTGTATTTCCATGTTTGGTATCATGATATTGGATTTGTTATGGTTATATGATTGGATATTTTTTTATTTATATTGTTGTGCAACTTTGATAAAGAGGGTATAGTCCCCCCATAATCGATAAGAGACTCTCATTGGTTATTGGCAGCCTTTGGCATGCTGGGTGGTGTGCTTAATGTCATGTGACCAACTGTCTTGAGGATCTAGTGTGTGAAACAAAGTTTAGGATGTTATAAATTAGTATCAGTGTCAAATGGGATATACAGGAAGGCTGAGTATGTCCAATTACTAATAAAATCTATGATATTGCATCCTAGGTTGTTAGTTTGTTGTTGGATGATGGGGGTTTCAATCATGATGTATTTCTACACATAGTGGATAGGTTCCAGGATGTGTTTCTGGAAGACTTCTCAAGGATACCACCTAATAGAGGCATGGTGTTTTCAATTGGGCTCTTGTTGAGGGATGATCTAGTTTCTATTCCACTATAAATAATGTCACTAACAGAGCATCAAGAGATTAAGACACGATTGGAGGAGTGGGAGGATAATGGATTTATCTGTATGAGTACGTCACCTTGGAGTTCACTAGTGTTGTTTTCTAAGAAGCATGACAAGAGTCTATGCTTGTGTTTTGATTACCGAAAGTTGAATTAGATGACTATGAAGAACCAGTATCCCCTTCCATGTATAAGTTATCTTTTTGACTAGTTGAGAGGGGCTTGTGTTTTCTATAAGATTGACTTGAGATCATGGTATTATAAGTTGGTATTTCATCCTTCTGATATGATCAGGAATTCTTTTAGAATAAGGTATGGCCTATATGAGTTCTTCATAATATCATTTGGGTTGATGAATTCACCAGTAGTGTTTATGGACCTGATGAATAGAATATTAAATATGTACCTGGATAAGTATCTAGTAGAGTGTGTGGATGACATATTTGTGTATTCTAAGACTCATGAAAATCATTCCCAATATATTTACATCATCCTAACTACACTGGGAGAGAATCAGTTATTCACCAAGCTATCTAGGTGTCAATTTTTGATTGATAAAGTATACTTTATGGGTCACATCATCTTAGAAAAAACTGTGTACATGGACCCAGATAAAGTGTAGGTAGTTGTTTCTTGGGAGCAGCAAAAGAATGTTTTTGATATTCATATATCTCTAGGATTATCCAGATATTATTATAAATTCGTCTAGGACTATTCCTGATTGGAAGTTCCACTTTTGGTCCAAACCAAAAAGGGGATTGAGATTTACTTGTCAGAATCATGTGAGAATGCCTTCCTGGAGTTGAGGAAGTTGTTGAAATAGGCACAAATCTTGATCTTATATGATCTTGTTGAGGAGTAAATAGTGTTTTGTGATTTCTATGGTATTAGAATTGGAGAAGTTTTGATGCAAGGAGATTGATTTTTGGTATATGGGTCTCGGCAGTTGAGGCCTTGTGGGAGGAACTTCCCTACACAAGAACTCAAGTTTTCTGTAGTGGTTAATGATTTAAACTATAGTAAGAATTATCTGTTAGGAGATAAGTTTACTGTGTAAACAAATCACAATATCTTAAAGTGAATCTTCTTGCAGTGAGATGTGAATATTAGGCTGTGGAGATGGGTTGAGTATATTCAATCATTTGATTTTGAGTTTTCATATATACCTATTAAAGGAAACAGTTTTGTTAATGATTTAAGAAAGAAAACTCAGACACAAGTACGTAAGGAGTCTAGTATTGAGTGAAAATTATGACTTTACTAGCTGATATGAAAGTTATGGTTTAGTAGAGTCAAGAGTAGATGAATATCATGTCATTTTTAGTGGATTACACACTTTGGAGGTAGTATGAGGATCCAAAGTTCTAGACCTTGAGGGAATTCATTAAAGGTGGTGGGTCACCTTCTAATTGGAGAATTGTTGAAGATGATATAATCTATGTTATAAATTGAGTTGTTGTGACTATTAGTATATGGAAGAATCTGATGTGTGATTTCCATGCCACTTGGTGGGATGTACATCCAGGTGTGACCTAAATGTACGATGACCTATGACGACAGTTGTGGGGGCTATACATGAAAAAGGAGATATAAGGGTTCATGGTAAGATGTTACACCTTCCATTAGGTGAATTTCGAGAATCAACGATCTGGTGGTTTACTACAACCATTTTTTATTCCAGAAAATAAGTGGGATGGTGTTATCATGGAATTTGTGGTGGGTATCGGGAGGACACCTCATAAGAATGATATTATTTGGGTTAGTATGGATAGAATGGCACATGTAGAGAATTTCTTACCAGTGTAATAGATTCTTTCACTAGATCAGTTTGGATAACTATATGTCTAGGAGATAGTTCTCCTTCATGGGGTCCCATGGACTATTGTTTTAGACCATAAATCGGGTTTTTATTCACAATTCTGGAAAGTCATTCCTAAGGCACTGGTAACATAGGTTTTATTGAGTATATTTTTTCACCCACATAGAGATGGGTAGTTATAGTGTACTATACAGGTGCTCGAGGATATTTTGTGATCATGTGTTCTATAATTCAGTGGATCTTGGGAGAAGCACATAGATTTGGTGGAGTTCACCTATAAAAACAGTTAACAGGAAACTATTAAGATTTGACAATACAAGGCTCTTTATTGTAGTCTATACAAATCACTCTATGATGGATGGAGGAAAGTAAGTCAAAGTTATTGGGATATAGTTTCATAAAGGAGACTTTGGAGCAGTTTCAATTGATTCCAAATCATATGGCTATGGATTTGAGTATATATAAGTTGTAATATGATATATGTAGATGACCCCTAGAGTTTACAGTGGGTGATCGTGAATTTTTATGGGTATCCCCAATATTGGATCACTATAGGATACAAATAAAGGGAAAGTGTGTGCCCAGTTTTGTTGGATCATGCGAGGTTGTTGAGAGAATCCGGTGGGTGTCATACCGATTATACCTTATATAGAGATATAGTTCTATGCATGATGTTTTTCCATGTGTCACAAATATGGAAGTATCACCCTATCCCTTCTCATGTGATTTATTTGAATTATGTTTATCTTGATATAGATTCATACTTTGAGGAACATTTGATGTATTTGTTGGATCACAGTGAGAAAGTGTTGTGGTGAAATATAGTTTTGATAGTTTGTGTATTCTGGAAACATGGTATTGTTTCGGAGGAAACATGGGAGAGGAAAGTATATATGTAGGCTCAGGGGCCTAATCATTTGGACTCAGAATATTAGATATACTTTAGAGTAGAGGTCAAGAATAAGCATTTTTAAGGTGGGAATATTATAAGATTTGTACCTTTTCTGATAATGTGTAGAGCTTAATTTAAGGTATTATTTGTTAATTTTTTTAGCATTATTTTTTTGGGTTTTACCTTAGGGTATGTTTGGGAGAAAATTTAAAATTTGGAAGGAAGCGGTCTTGTGCATGGTTGGCATACAGTTTGGGAAAACAATAAGCCCCATACCAGAAAACTGTGAGAACAAAAAAGATGGAATTTTCATGGTTGCATCATGGTTTTTCAAACCATTCCCCTTATTAGGATAAATCATGTACCCTCCCCCCCTAGATAAGGTGAATGGTTAAGGTTCACAGTTAGGGGAAACTATGCACACCAAGCAGGAATTTTTTCCTATGGGATTTTAATCCCCTTAAAAATAGATTTAAAATTTCATAAGCCCCCTTTTAACCCATATTATTCCTTAACTAAACTCCTAATGATTTTTTAGGATTTTGGAGCTTCCCATACAGATTCCAAGCCATTTTGACCCCTTTTATTCACAATTCGAAGATCGTATTTAAGATCTACACCCCTCTCGAAAAGAGGATGTCAACCTTTTTGGTTTACTTTCTTTTTATCGTTCTTCCTCCTTCTGTTGAAATATTTTTATTCCCTATTTTAGTTGGTATAGATCTAGGATAGTGGATCTACATCTATAATTGTGGGATCTTGAGTTTTCTATATTGATTTAGGGCTTAAGATTCAGATCTCATTCAATGTCATTATTCTTTTCAAATTTGTTTTTTTTTTGTTGGGCGATCGCTCATCAATAAATTGAGGTAAGTGTTATATTATTCAAAGACCATAGTCATGATTTCAATTATTTTTATATAATTGTATAATTAATAGATTTTGTTTAGCAATATAATTTCTAATTGAATTTACTAATTTGATAAATTAATTACTTATGGAATTAGAATTTGGGGATGATTAGTTATTGAGTTAATTATCAGAATATTGAATAGTGGGATTTGGGGATAATTAATTATTGAGTTAATTATTGGAATATTGAATTGTGGGATATAGGGATAATTTATTGTTGTGTAATTTATCAAAATATTCAATTTTGGTATTTGGGGACAATTAATTGTTGAGTAATTTATCAAAATATTAAATTATCAATTGAATGATTAATTTTTCAATTAATTATGGTACATTGAGTTTTTAGATATTGATTAATCAATTGTTGAGTTAATTAATTATTTTTATATGATTAATTAATTTTTGAACTAATTAATTGGTTTGAGATGATTAATAAATTTTTAAATTAATTAATGTGATTGATGTTCTTAATTAATTGGGGATTTAATTAAGGGGATTGATGTGATAAACTAATTGATGAATTATTAATGATATGAGATGATTAATTAATAATATAGTTAATTATTGATTTTGAGATGATTAATTAATTGTTGAGTTAATTAATGGGACTGAGATGATTAATTAATTTTTGAATTAATTAATGGGATTAATGTGTTTAATTAATTGTAGAATTAATTAAGGGGATTTATGTGATAAAATAATTGTTAAATTAGTAATTAGATAGATATTATTAATTAATTGTTGAGATAATTAATGATTTTGAGATGATTCATTAATTATTGAGTTAACTAATGGATTAATATTATTAATTAATTATTGAATTAATTAATCAGATCAATGTGCTTAATTAATTGGGGAATTAATTAGTAGGATTGATGTGATAAACTGATTTTTGAATTAGTAATGAGATTGGGATGATTAATTAGTTATTGGGTTAATTAATGAGTTTTAGGTGATTAAATAATTGTTGAATTAATTAATGTCATGACATTAAAATGATGCTTGGTAACAATGGAATTCATATGTGATATTAAGATGATGAATGGTAACAATTTCATTGATAAGTTATATTGAAATAATAAATGTAAAAAATGGAATTCATATGTGATATTGAAATAATGAATGGTAACAAAGGAATTCATGAGTGATTTGAAATAATGGATTGTAATAATGGAGTTTATATGTGAATTAAGGCAATGAATGGTAACAATGGAATTCATATGTGAATTAAGATGATGAATGGTAACAATGAAATTCTAATATATGATAACACTCCTCAATAGTTCAGAATTCAGAATGGTCCAAAGTAGGTATTGAGGTTCGGGTTTCCTTGGGAACCTGAGGTTTATGTGGTTAAATAAAGAAGAATTTAATAATTTTAATTTTTTTACTTTATTTCTGATATTTATTCTTTATAAAACTATATGCACTATTTGAATGGATATTTTATAAACGTCATTGGTGTTGGACTACAAAGTTATACTCGCACTCTATTAAGGATTCCTGGTCAATACCCAAATAGTTTTAATGGTTTCAGGACATGTTAAGGGTAAGGGCCCTGTGTTAGATGGCTGATATGGTATGGATCATGATTAAGGGAATCAAATGTTGTTCGAGACCTTGATGGAAGTTTTCATTGTATTACTTTTTAGTTGAATTTTGACACTTGAAACTTAAGTTAGCATGGCATATCTAATGTTAATTTTTTATATTGTATCTCCCAATTTAGTCTCGTGAAATTGTATTTTTTATGGTTATATGATTGGATATTCTTTATTTATTTTTTCTTTTTTACTAGATTGATAAATAGGGTATTGTATCCCAATGATTGATATTAGACCCTCACTTCTAATCGGAAGCCTCTAGCGTATGAGGAGGCATTCGAGAGTTCATGTGACCATCTGGATCAGGGCACTAGTGTATGGAACCCAGATCAAGATATCACAAAAAGGAATGAACCCCCCCCCCCCAAATGTAAGGTTCTCTTTCCTCTACCCCTACTTATCAATATGGGTTTATATAAGGATTTCTATAACTTTTAACATATTATCCCCAAAAAATTCTAGATACCACTTGAGATATAATACCTATTGAATTGTGATACAATTTTAAATACTAGTTTATATGCCAAATGATTCCACATGTTGTAAATTATGGGGATTCTCTTATTTAAATTTATATCCCTATAAAAATGACATTGGGGGTCTTTAGTAATATCATCTCTCCTTGTGGATACAATCATATTTCTTTTGAAAAAATATTGGAATTTTTAGAAACCAATTGATTCTTACAAATCCAAATACCAAATGATGATTATAATTCCTAATTGAATTTGTAAAAAATGCAACATGGATCCCTTTTCTCAATATCCAAAATCTCCAATAATTCAATAAGATAAGGAATTCATCAAGAATAATTACTTTCAAATGAAATTCATTGTTGGAACTAAATATCAAAAAACACATCGTCTAAACTAACATGGAATAAAATTTCTATTAACAATCTAACATAAAAAACTAACATATAAGTGAACATGGGATAACCCTTTATAGAAAAAAAAGTGAAAATTTTAGAATATAATCTTCTCTAAATTTTCACATGTGATATTAGTTTTTTAATTATTAATTTTAGTGGTATCACATGCTTATTTTCAAGAAAAAATCAAGATTCATGGCTCATCTAGAAAAATTCAAAAAATAACATCAAGTTCCATGTCATATCCATTGTTAGATAAAAACTCTCCCTTGATAAAAATAATATGTATTTGTAAAAAAAATGGGATAATGTAATCTTACCTTGTAACAAACCGAATCTGGTTTCCACCAATACTAGAAAAAAACCCAGCCCGTGACAAGTCCCGAAGATCATTCCCTATCCCCACGTACTGGAAAAAGTGCCTGGGTATCATTAATTTAGGTTTGGGAACGATTTATCTGAGTATGAAAGCATAAAACATTTAAAACATTCCATAATATAAATCTGAACTTTTCAATCCAAACAAGTCTTAAGAAAAAATCAGAGCTGAATACATTGTTTTAATGATAATAAAAGTGGTCCAAATACAAATAAATACAATAGCAAGACATCCCCAAGGACTCCACATGACAAGGGTTCATCACCCACAAGCCATCTCCACAACTCTACGCCAAGGATGAGAACTAAAACCCTAAACCGCCACCACCCATAGCCATACCTTTACCTGAGTCAAGCATAATAAAGTCAACTTACACCCATGGGATGTAAGTAGAGTGTGAGACTAAGCCTGATAGGATACCACCCAATGATTCCAAAGAGCATTCAATATAATGTGAAAAAGAAAGAAATTTTAATATGCAAAGAAAAGCAATGATAAAATCCAAGAAATGAAACTTTCAATTTAAAAGAGTTTTCAAGCTAAAATTTTCAGAATTTTCACAGATTTAAATATAAATTTTTTCTACTGTAAATATATTCTAAAAACACCCCAATACATGTTCAAATACCACCAACACAATGAGCCACAAAATCGGGAACACCCCTAGGCACTAGACAGTATTGGGCCCCAAGTACCTCATACCTCGGTGTAATGTAACCATAGTAAAATCCATTCTCGTGCATGATCCAATAGTATGGAACATACCCATAACCTAGTGGTCCCCAATCATCATCCACACAGTTTAGTTAGAGTTTTCTTTATCCAAGTGTTAGGTGAAACATGGACAAAACCTATCGGGTCCACTAGCCGTACTAGTACATATCTGACCCACCTAGGTACCCGGGCTTCCCCCTTTGTGCTCAAAAACATTCATCATTCAAAACACATCCATTTTCATGTAAAACACCACTAACAGTCACATACACCCATTATAGTTGCTACAGACATTTTATACCATTTAGAACACACATCAAAACACTCTGAGTTTCAATAAAAAACAACATCTCCATATCTTTCCTTGTTTTGGACCCAAAACTCTTTGAAAACCCCACTTTAACACCATGTGAATACTAAAATTAGACAAAACATAATTTAAATAACCTTAAACATTTCTTTAAACCCATTACATGAGTTATAAAACAACCCCCAATAAGCATCACATAGAATATCCATGTAAAGAACCTAATTCAACACCAAATTGCTACTCAAAAATCATTTTCTTAACAAACATGACCCAAAACCAATTTATGAGAAACAAACCACGAATAATAAAATTGAAAACATTATTTTAATCCCTAATTCAGTTCATTATAATCAACTAAATAATTATAGGGAATCCCTTAATGAACTAACAAAATATTTATATGAAAAACTCCCAAATTTCAAAAGAAATTGGCATTAAAATTTCCCTAGCATTACAAACACCACTAAAACTCATTTTTACAGAATTAATAATATTAAATAGGAATTAAAATATCATAAATACACCATTATAATCACATATATTTCATTAACATTTGAATCACCTACCAAAGTAATGAAAACCCTTGAATCACCGTACAAAAATCAAGTCGCACCACCGCCGCAATAATAGGGATTTAGAACAAATGTAAATCCATAATAATTGAACAATAAAACCCATGGTTAAAACCTAGGTTATAAACCCTACCCCCTGTTCATTTGTTACATCAATAAAAAATGGAATAATCCCTAATCTAATTGAATGAAACCCTAAGCAATTTGAAAGAGGAATTAAATGGACTAACTTACTTGAGAGATCTTGAAGTAATATCCAAAAATACACCAGTAGATGAAATTAAAAATAACCACAATTTATTGGTGGTCCTAACAAGGATGTGGAGGTCATTTAGGATCTTTAATGGAGGAAAAAGAGTAATAATTGATATAGTTATGATTGAATGAACTTACCTCCTCAAAACTGGCCGATTTTAGAAACCCTAAGATTTTTTGCACTCAATCGTGATGGATATGAGCTCCAAAGTGTGTGGGAGGATACTAGGAATGCGTATGGTTTCAATGGTATTGGGTGAGTTATGGAATCACCTAAAATTCTTTAAAATTTAATAACTTATTAATTAATCAAATTTTATTTTTTAAACTGGAATTGGGTTTCCAGGCAGGCCCAACCCCTTTAATAAAAACCCATATACACCTTGGTTATGGATTTCTAAAGGCTCCAAATTGAAATTTTGGTGTTACTATATCAGGGGAGGCCATATAAGAATTGGAATGGGTTAAAAATATTAAAAAATTAAAAATTTATAAAAGAGAAAAAATTATTTTTAAATCTGAAATTTGGCTCACAGTTTGGCCCAATTCATGAAAACTCACCCATTCCTCCATAAAAGCTTTAGAAACCCCAAAAAACAAATCATGATTGGAAATTAAATGAAAAATAACTTTAAAATATGTAATTTATGTGAAAATTCACCCCACCATGAAATCTTTCCATCCATAGAAATCCACAACAAGTCCAGATACAAAAACCAAACTCAACCAATAAACCAAGACGTACTTATTTGCCAAGCTTCGCCCCCAAGGGCCAAAACACCTCCAATGATCAATTAAGGAAGGATTAATCTCATAAACCTAAATTACACCACTTTACTAAAATGATCAATCACATTCATACTTTATCTAAAAATAAGAGTCCTCAAACACTATCCGAAAAAAACTCAATCAATTCACCAAAACGAACAAAAACTTCGAACAAGGTTACACTTACCTTACTTTAACTAAACCTTTGGGAGATATCCAATCCCAATTTTTACTCAACGAATATGTTGGTAGATAGATAGTTACGAAAGATACTACCTACCACCAAGCCAAGGCCATGGATAAATCTGAGCTATTGGTATGGGGGGATACAAATAGGCACCACACCATAAGAGGCAACCTATATTTTTTCCGAGACGGAATCTAGACACTAACAGGGGGAGGCCTGAACGAACTCCCTAGTACAAAGGGTAGAATTCCATTAAATGTTTACAAAGGAATGTAAATGAGAATCATAGTGGGTCTCCCCACCATAATAACCAACCATCTTAACTGACCAGCATGGGCTGGCACAGAAAGACTCAATTTTTTTTAAAGATAAGGTAAGGGTGCAGGGTCAGTCTGCACAGTTTGGGAAACTATACACTAACTGTGGAGATCATTCTTTCCGCATGGATTTCTAGAAAACAGTCACTAATAATCATGCACAAACTATTTCCTCTGCATGTCTATCCAAATTTACCACCATTCTCTAATGACTCAATGGAAACCAAAGGGGGATTGAATGACATTAGGTGATAACATGGGTACAAGTCCCTCAACCTATTTCCACTGAATGGGAACAATGGAAGAAAGATAATGGAACTAGAGGTTTAAACTCTTCATATCTTTCATACTGAGGATAAGACATTGTATAAGGGTTTAAACGACCCTGGGATTTCCCCTAACTACGAGTCAGCTTCTCTCCGAGACCTATGGGTGGAGCTCTAATGATTGAAGCATCTTCAACCTCGCAGTTAGGTTTTGGAAACCCCCTGAATGATAATTCTTCTTTCGGTGCCACCAACAACTATACTAAAATCCCCGATAATATTTCCATGACATAACACATTCCAAACTAAATTTACCCTAAGTCGATATTTCACTAAAACAAGGGCTTAGAAAATGAACACACATCACACCTTGTTTCTTCGAGTGAGAAACTATATAAGTAAATAACACCTATAATAACCTTCCTCCAAAATGGAAGATTTTGTGGTTTTTTCAAGGGATAAATTCTCCCAACATAAAGAGACTCTCAGAGGATTGCATGACTTTCACTTTTATAGTCAATCGAGTGCATGAAATCACAAGGCGTCACCGAACATGACCATTGAGATTGATATAAACAATTCATGGAGTGGAGCCTTATACAACATCCCCGAACAACACACAATTCTAGAAAGTGGCCACAATATCCTCTCGTGACCATATTTCCCACACTGGTAGTTTAACGTGAACTCCTTCTTCAAAGAGACTATGAAGGACTGAGAGGACCTCTTAGAAACCATCCAGATACTCATCCATGCTAACAACCCCAGACCACTTCCACCTTCAGCAAATCAGGAAACTTAAGAGGCTAAGGTCTCTTTCAACCTTCAATGATCACTCTCCCACTAAAAGAGGATACACAAAACCAAGAAAGGAAAGGGTGTAGACTCAATCTAAAAATCTCAAGAAAAGTATTCCTTACACTGATCAACTAGAGGGTCTTCAAAAGGAGAAACAATCCAAGTTTCACTTTAGTTGTTCACTAACCCTTAATGGGGCATACCTTATCCAACGATTAAACCCAAGGACCCAACCAAGATATTCCATTGGTCAATATATACCACAATCCCGATCCAAACACATGAAAGGAACAACCGTAAAAGTATCCTAAAACATTTCTCAGAAGATACCACTAACCAGCCCTTCAGTAGCTTATTGACCAAACACAAACCCAAAACACAATACAAATAGGAGGGGTTCTTGGACTCAAAAAATCCCAAAACATCAACATTTAAAAAAACCCATAATACACACCATCCCAAACTATTTATAAAGACATCAAGTTTCTCATTTAAAATCATCTTTTTGAAAATAAATGGTTCGGAAGCTAGCGTATCCACCAATGGAACCCCATGGGCCTCACGCATGCATGTTTCGGTGCCACACTGTGCACCCTCCTCATATCCATCCCAGAACTCATCCATCCATGCCATAAATAGTCCATAATCCCATATAACCTCATTCATGTGGTCTCTCATGGAAATAAAAAAGGTTAAAATAAAAAATTCTTTCTACTTTTCAAAATCCAAAATTGTCAACCAATACCTCTTTTTCTCAAAACCGCTAACCACGAAATTAAACCCAAATTACATCTTACCAATATTTTCCAAAAAGAACAATCATTTAAATAAAAAATCACTTTAAAGTCATACAAATTAATTTAAATACATGTCATACTATTAATACACCTTACAATATTTTATAAAACACTATTGGAAACATTTTTTCAAAACCAACGTTGACATAGTTCATGCTTTCAAAAGCGGTGCAAACACACTATTTTCCATTCCAATAAAATTACGAAAATTCAGTTCTCCATTTTCAAAAATCTAACCATTCCATCTTTATTAGATAATAATTTCACAAAATCTTTATGCTTCTTAAACCCAAATCACTTTAAAACAAAAATTTTAAGATCTTCAAAACTAAAGAACACAAGACAATTCTAGAGGAAACTAGTTTCAGTGGGTGACTTAGAAATATGGTTGGAAGACATATTACAATCACTTAACCATCACAGAGAGTGTTCTAGTGAATATCCCCAGCTCCACATTGTTTTCCAGACCCTGTGATCTCACCGAGACTATTAACCCAACTCTCTTTTCATTTCCCCTAATCATCATCAATCCAAGAAATCCAAAGGACGTATATAAATCTCAACATCCCCTGGAAACTCGAAACCCATCATGAGGTGTGGTGATCAAGAACACTACCCATAACCGAAATACAAATTCCCAAAAATCCTAACTCCATATTATCCCAACTGTTCCCTAAATAACGTGACCCAAAGAGTTAACCAGAACCTCCTCTGATACCATTTGGTCATGAACTGAATCTGGTCTCCACCAATACCGGCACCAAACCCAGCCAGTGACAGGGCACTAAGGGTGTTACCTATCCCCATGGGCTGGAAAAGGTTCTTATATATCATTAATTTAGGTTTTAGAATGATTCACCCGATTATGAAAGCATAAAACATTAAAAACATCCCATAATATAAATCTGAAATTTTCGAGCCAAACAAGTCTTAAACAAAAAACCAGAACTGAATAAATTGGTTTAAAGACAATAAAAGTGGTCCAAATAAAAATAAATACAATAGAAAGACACCCCCAAGGACTCCACATGACATGGGGTCATCACCCACAAGCCATCTCTACAAATCAGCACAAATAATGAGAACTAACACCATGAACCGCCATCACCCATAACCTTACCATTACCTGAGTCAAGAATAATAAAGTCTATATAAACCCATGGTATTTAAGTAGGGTGTGAGACTAAGCCCAATAATATACCACCCAATGATTCCAAATATCATTCAATACAATGTGAAAAAGAAAGAAATTCTAATATGTAAAGAAAAGCAGTGATGAAATCCAAGAAATGAAATTTTCAATTGAAAACAGTTTTCAAGATTAAATATTCAGAAGGTTCACACATTTAAATATAAATGTTAGCTACTATGAACAACTTCTGAAAACACCCCAATTCAAGGTCAAATACTACAAACACAATGAGCCACAAAATTAGGAAAACCCCTAGGCACTAGATAGTCTCGGGCCCCATGTACCTCATACCTCGATGTAATGTAACTGTAGTAAAATTTGTTCTCGTGCATGAGACACTAGTATGGAACATTATGATAACCTAGTGGTCCCCAATAATCATCCATATAGTTTATTTAGAGTTTTTGTTATCCAAATTCCAGGTGAAATAGGGACAAAACCCCTCTGGTCCACTGGCCATACTAGTACACATCTGCCCCACCTAGGTACCCGAGCTTCCCCCTTTGTGCTCAAGAAATTTCATCATTGAAAACATATTCATTATCATGTAAAACACTAATATTGGTCACATACACCCATTACTATCTCTTCTCACATTTTATACCATTTAGAACACACATCTAAACACTTTGAGGTTCAATAAAAACAACTTCTCTAAATATTCCCTTGTTTTGCACCCAAAACTCTTTGAAAACCCCACTTTAAGCCCATGTGCATACTCAAATTAACCAAAACATAATTTAAATAGCCTTTATAAATTCTCTAAACCCATTACATGATTTATAAAACAACCCCCAATAATCATCACATAGAATATCCATGCGATGAACCTAATTCAACACCAGATTGCTACTCAAAAATCATTTTCTTAACAAACGTGACCCCAAACCAATTTCTCAGAAACAACCAAAGAAGAATAATAATGAAAAAATTATTTTCAGACCTAATACAGTTCAATAAAATCAACTTAATAATTATAGGGAATCCCTTAATGAACCAAAAAATATTTATATGAAAACCCCCCCCAAATTTCACAAGAAATTGGCATTAAAATTTCACTTGCAATACAAACACCACTAAAACTCATTTTTACAGCATTAATCAGATTATATAGGAATAAAAATATCATAAATACACCATGATAATCACAGATAAAGAATAAACATTGGAATCACCTACCAAAGTATTGAAAACCCTTGAATCACCATACAAAAATCAAGTGGCACCACTACCACACCAAGAAGGATTTAGAACAAACTTATAACTACAATAATTGACCAATAAAACCCATGTTTAAACCATAGGTTCGAAACCCTACCCCATGGTCATTTGGTAATTCAATAAAAAGGGAATAATCCCTAATCTAATTGAATGAAACCCTTAGCAATTTGAAAGAGGAATGAAATGGACTAACTTACTTGAGAAATCTTGAAGGAGTCTCCCAAAATACACCAGTATCTGAAATTAAAAATAACCAAAATTCAGAGGTGGTTCGAACAAGGATGTGGAGGTCATTTAGAAACCATAATGGAGGAAAAAGAGTAATAATTGAGATAGTTATTGTGGAAAGAACTTACCTCCTACAAACTGGACGATTCTTGAGACCCTAAGATGTTATACACTCAATTGCAATGCATATGAGCTCCAAAGTGTGTGGGAGGATACTAGGAGTGCGTCTGGGTTCAATGGGATTGGGTGAGTCTTGGGATCACCTAAAAATACTTAAAATTGAATATGTTATTAATTAAACAAATTTAATTTTTAAAACTAGAATATGGTTTCCAGGAAGGCCCAATCCCTTAAATAAAATACAATATAAACCTTGGTTATGGATTTATAAAGGCTCCAAATTACAATGGTGGTGTTAATATGTCAGGGGAGGTCATTAAGAAAGTGGAATGAGTGAAAAATATTAAAAATGAAAATTTTATAAAAGAAAAAAAATTATTTTTAAATCTGGAATTGGGCTCACGGTTTGGCCCAATTCATAAAAACTCACTCATTCCTCCATAAAAGCTTGGGAAACCCAAGAAACAAAGAATTAATGGAAATTAAATAAAAACTACCTTTAAAATATGTAATTTATGTGACATACATCATATTTAATCTTTAAAAGTGGAATTAAAAATTTCTATATTCAAGCTAATAGATAAATTTTAGCCACTTTATTCAATTTTATAGCTCCCCGTCAAGGGAATACTCTCCAGATTCTATCATCCTCTCCCCAAATTATTTAAAAATAACCAATCGAATATTGGTTGATGATGGATCATCTAGTTATCCTCCATTAGAACACTCAAGCTAAGAATTATTACTCAATCCAGTAACATTCTTATTTAAAGATCTAATGTTCCTCCATTATTTCATAATTGAATCCTCTTTAGGTTTCCATATTTGTTCATATTTGGGAAGAATAGACTTATTTTCACTCAAAACGTTAAAATTAAATGGATAAAATTTTTTCATGATCTAGTATAATATTCTAACTCTATGAATCTTACTCCAACTTTTTCTCTTATTCCATATAATCATGCCATATGATTGTAATAACCTTTGTCTTTCACACATCCTTTATCATTGTTTTAGAGTAATTATTTCTTACAAATGTTTTTCTAAATTAAATTCATAGGTTATTTTCTATTTTGTTCAATCTTTCCATGAAAAATAGTCATACATTTAACATAACTATGGACTAACTTTTAGTACTTTATAGACACAAATTTATTATTTCTAATTCTCACCATTTTGGTAAGATTCTTCACTTCTTTTCTAATAGTATAAATCACTAATCGAATTTTAGAATCCATCACGTGGAAGAATTATTTTATTATCTTCATATTACACCCATTTTTCTTATAATTCTACAATATTTTTCATTGTTCCATGACGAGACCTCTCATTAAATAGTAGAAGCATCATTTTTAGTATGTTTGACCTCCTACACATCTCTCTTTTCTTTCTTCTCAAGGGTAGTGGATTCAAATTCTCTTTTCACAGATTTATTTCAAGTAATTATTCACCCACACTATTCACATACTTCTTATAATGAGGTAGTTATATTTGATATTATGTAAATTTATGGTAGCTTTAATGATTTTATTGGTATCTATAGTAGTAGTAACCACTAATAATACAGAAATAAGGGGAGTTCATCAATATTACAAATCTATTATTCAAAAGAAGATTATTCACTTTTGTGAGGTTCGATTCTTTTAAATATTAGGTTTTATTCTTCCTACAGCCATAAAACCCCTTAATTTAGGTCATATATGATTTCCAAAAGATGACATATTTTTTCAGTGATCAATAGCACTATTCTAGAATCTCTAGAAACACTCAATCCTTTTGATAAGTCTTGTTATTTTCACTATACATGTAGGCTATCGACAATAAGATAATTGTTTTTAAACTATAACTCTACCCTTTTGATCACCTTTTGGGGGAAAATTCCTTTGATACTTACCCACTTCCTCTCTACAAACATTAAGTGAATTCTTGGAAATTTTCCAACACTACACAAAATTACATATTTACCAGAATCCACTTTATCTTGATTTATGAATACCACTTCCAATGGTAAATAGGTAGAGGCTTCTTTACATGATTTTAATCACTATGAGACACCATTTTGAGCCTCCATTTTTATAGGTATCTCCTCTAATGTTTGTCATGGAAACACATATTTTATTAGATTCTGGGAAGATTTAGTTTATTAATTTTACATATTCTTCAACTTAACTTATAGATTTAGAAACCAAATCCTGAAAATGGACTTTTCATCCCAAAAGGATTTCATCATTCCTTCCTAATCACTAATAAAAACATATTTCTCAAAAAAATTCTTAAAAACTCTTTATCAATTAAAGAAAATATTTCTCTCAAATTTGTGGAATATTCCTCCTTGGAATTTATAATGAACCATACTTTAGATACATGGTTATTACTTAACAATTGAAGCATACTTATTAAAATATATAACAAAACCATGAAAGGACCGTATAGGTATAGTGTCTTTAGAAACTGGGAAACATAAACAATTGGTTCATAAATCATATACATTGTATCCCATTTCTTTCATCAAATCTAGAGTCGCTTTTGTCATATCCAACTTAATACCCTTCTTCCAGACCTGGGGAAAAGAAAACATACAAAAGTGTGAGCTCCAATGCTCAGTAAGGGTAAACAAAAGAAATATCAATCATATCATATTAATAAGAACATAACATTTTGTAAATCTTAACCTGAAAAAGAGATCAACATATCATAACATGGTGTAAGTCATAGTAGTGAAATGTAATCCCAATAATAATAACTTATAACATGAAATTTTGTGGCATACACACATAATCATAGAAAATCATTTCAAATTAGTCAAGACTCATTTCCAAGACTATCATAGCGGACAAATTCCATTACTGAACCGAGTTCACTCCTCGTTCCAGTCCCGTGTCACTGAACCGGATTAACTTGTCATTCCAGCCATGTCTATCTCATGAGATATAAATATTTACCCAATAAATTGGAGGTAGATATAGGTCCCACACATCTCATAATGAAACCATTCTTATGTGTGCCACAAAATCATAAATCATACATCATATCATAACCCATGTAATAAAAATGGGATTCTTAAACATCATGCCATCATAACATAATCCATATAAGATAAAAGGACATCATAAAATTAATTCCATCATAACATAATAAAATCAATGTAAAAATAGGGATATAAACAGAACCCTTATATTATCTTAGATGGAAAATAATTTTGATAAAACCCTTGAACTCTATTCTTGAGGAAAATATCCTTTCTACTTCAAAAACATTTTTCCTTTCTTAACATGTCATAAAATTTTAAACTAAAATAATTTGATTAAAAATAAACTTTAAAACTTTTAAAGGATGCTTCATGGAAATAATTTTCTATGAAATCATAAAAATCCTTTCATGCTGTATAAGTTAAAAAACATTTTTCTCGTACTTTGGCCGGAAAAGTCAAAAAGTACCTCATACTAAAAATGACAAAAGATTCCTTTCATATCTTTTACTAAAAACTCACCAATGGGTAACATTGGATTTATAAATTTTTAGGAGGTTATAAATAATATTACATATTGAGGAAACATGGATGTGAATGATAAATATGCCCCAGTAAATTCTGAAGTATAAACAATCTAGGATAAAAATGAGATTGTGAGATTTTCCCTTACCATAGGTCTGATATGCATTGTACGTATCTGAACCTCCAGTATAATGATTTAAACAATGTCATTGAATTATTCCAGAATCATATTCATTATTATGATATCATATATGGTCATATTCTTATCTTCGTATTAGTAATATTTCATTGCTTCTTGTTATTCGGGTGTTTATTGCTTTATGTTATTATGCATGTTTTGTTGAATAAATTCATATTACACTTTTTAGGTTATAGATAAATCATTTACAGAATGGTATTATCATAATATATATCATATTTATTCATTCAATTCTTTTATATAATCATGGTTTAATGAACATCATGTATAACGAATCACATCGCACCGTGGAGACGGTAAGTCGTACGTACGCACGAGCGACGATATCGTTCCCATAATTATTGAATGGTATTGTAGTGGATAATAGAATATATCAGAGTTATGATCATGTTATAATAATCATATATAGTTATTCTTTACACCATTATACCCATCCAAGTAAGGTGTTGGTGGAAAACAAATTACACCACGGCGTGGAGACAGTATTCTGTACGTACAAACTTGCGGTGATTTCGTTTTCTGTAAGATGGATAAAAGGTGAAATAAAGTTGTTTCATATTTATAATAAAATATCATTATATTAGTGATACTTATTTTATTGCTTTATAATGAAACAAATAAATAATAGTAAGTAGAAGAAGAAGGAAATTTGAAAGAATCGGTAACAGATATTACCTCTTCTTCGACACGCCTCTTTGAAACCTCCTTTTAGGGTACTAAAATTGGTCTTTGAAGAAGACCAGGGACTCTAGTATGTTTCTAGGGATGTTGATAAGGGAAATGGGCAGGGGTTTCGCGATCTTGAAGGCTCAAAGTTCTTTAAAGAGGAGAGAGAGGAGGTGCCCTTTTAAAAGGGAGGAGAAGGGCACCTTAGGAAAAACTTAAAATATTATTTTATAATAAAGTCATATTCAGTTTATAATAGCTCCAAATTGATTTATTTCGAATCTAAAGTTGGGATGGGTATAAATCCTCTCAAAAAATAGGTTTTAGAAAAGTTTACGTTACTATGTTAACCTTATCATTTAGATTTAACTCTAAGTTAAATATTTTAACTTTTACCGTGTCTTCTTGTTTTCTTACACTATATGGTTAATAAACCTACTATAATAAGTCAAAGGAACCCAAAGTGGTTCATTATTAATATATATAACCTTATCTAAGTCATTTGGCCTAACATTAGATTTTTAGGAATATAATAACAATTAATAATATAATATTTGTTTTAAAAACTATTTTATGTCAATTTTGACACTATTTGGTAATTGATTTTTGTGAAAATAATAACAGCATTATTAGTTCGAAAAAAGTTAATTTAATAAATAATAACATGTCATATTAACCAAAAAAATTATTATAATTTATAAAAAGTCTAAAATTACAATTATTTGGGTATTTATAACATCAATTATGTTAATATTTCATTAATAAGGTAATTACTACATCATCATTGTGTCAAAAAAAAATTAAATTATTTAATGTTTTAAAATTATAAAAAAATATAATTATGTATGAAATCTTTTTATCTTTCTAATGAATATTTATAGTCTAATTTATATTATGTATAACCCTATATTAAAAGTGTTTTATTTATTAGACTTTGATTTTAACTCTTTTAACTCTTCTTTAAATAAAATAATAATAAGTATCCTAATCTAATCCAAGTGGACCTAAAGGGTAATATTTTATTCCTAAGGTTTTTTTGGTCTAATTACACTTATCCAATAGAATTAGGACATGTGTTAGGGTAATAATAATATCATTTTTACCCTTAATTACCCTATTTACTTTTAACCGTGGTAAATAAAAGTAAAAAGTTACTATTCACAAAAAATTATTTTTATCTTATTGAACCACATTTTACTCCTTGATATTAACCGTGTCTCTTGGATTTTCGAAATTCAACTCACAGAAGCGGTAAAATTAAGTTTTATATACAATCGCAAAATTCTCCTAGGACGTGGGTAAAAGACGGTGAAAAGTTCAATAAAATTTTTATATATCTAAAATTATTATAAATTGACTCCAATGAATTACATTGAACTTATATAGGTATTATGTATCAATTGTGACCTAAAATAAATTTAAATATAATAAATAATTATTTAAATAAAAAGTCGGTTTTTAAATAGTAACCCAGTGTTTTCACTATTCATCAAAAAATGAAAGTTTTCAAAAAAATACCAAAAATTTACTTTAGTGAAACTCGATATTGCATACAACACACGTTATCGAGGAAGGTTTCTCTTGCGTATAATGCAATCCAAGCTGGTTTTGTGTGTAATAAAAGATTCATTTGATGTTGCATATAACATAAGACATAAAATTTATATATATATATATATATACTTCTCATAAAATATCAGGGTGTTACATTCTACCCCCCTTAAAATGAATTCCTCCCTCGAAATTCGTCACTTTGTAATAAACAAATAAGGATACCTCTCCATCATCATATCCTCAAGATCCCATGTAGCTTCTTCTAATTTGTGGTTCCTCCATAAAACTTTCACCAAGCGAGTGGTCTTGTTCCGTAGAACTTTTTTGCTACGATCCAGAATCTCTATCGGCAGTTCTTCATAAGAAAGATATTGCTCCAGCGGTACAACTTTTGACCTTAGTACATGTGAAGGATTGGGTATGTACTTTTTCATGAGAGATACATGGAACACATCGTGAACTTGAGAGAGATTCGGTGGAAGCGCCAATCGGTAAGCTACCTTCCCAACATGATCTAGTATTTTGAAACGACCGATATACCTAGGGATCAACTTGCCCTTATTTCCAAATATCATTACTCTCTTCCAAGGATATATTCGTAAGAACACTTTATCGCCCACTTCAAACTCTAGGTCTTTACTTCAGTTATCAATATAAATTTTTTGTCGATTCTAAGCTTCTCTTATGTTTTGTTGAATAGATCGGACCTTTTCTAACATCTCATCAACAAGATCAGATCCTAATAGATTTCTTTCCCCAACTTCATCCTAGCAAGTTGGAGTTCGGAATTTCCTTACATAGAGAGCTTCATAAGGATCCATCTGAATACAAGAGTGAAAGATATTATTATAAGAAAACTCCACCAAAGGTAGGTGTTGATCCCAACCACCTTTGAAATACATAGAGCAAGATCTCAACAAGTCTTCTAGAGTTTGAATTGTCCTCTCCGACTGACCGTCTATCTAAGGATGATAAGAAGTGCTGAAACTCAACTCTGTATCTAGAGTATGCTGAAGACTTTACCAAAACTTCGAGGTAAACCTCGGATCCCGATCATATATAATGGAAAGTGGTACTCCATGCAATCTTACCACTTCCTTCACATATATCCTGACAAGTTGATCAAGAGAGAAATCTTCTCTAATAGCAATGAAGTGTGCTGACTTCATAATACAATCAACTATGACTCAGATAGAATTATTTCCTTTGGATGTTTTAGTAAGTCCGGTGACTAAGTCCATAGTGATGGTTTCCCATTTCTATTCGGGTATGGGTAATGGTTGTAACATCCCCTTAGACTTCTGTCTCTCAGCTTTAACTTGCTGACAAACCAAGCATCGAGAGACATATTCAGTAACATCTCTTTTTATTCCATCCCACCAGAAGTACCCTTTCACGTCCCTATACATCTTCGTGCTTCCAGGATGAATAGAGAATAAATAACTATGAGCCTAATCCAAAATCTCCTTCTTTAATTCTGGGATGGGAGGAATACATACATGGTTCCTGAACCTTATTATTCCATCATAATCAAGGTTGAATTCAGAAACATTTCTCACCTTCTTTTGTAACTCTACATCTTCTTTATATGCCTCTTTAATATTCACATGTATAGATGGTTGAACATTAATTTGAGAAAGATAATATTTTTCCCCTTCCATTATAATTCCAAGATCCATACATTGTAAATCCATAAATATTGGATCTTTTTTATCCTCATCATGGATAAGCTAGCATGGTCTTTTCGACTTAATATGTCTGCCACCTTGTTTTCTTTCCCAGGATGATAATGAATTGAGCAGTCATAATCCTTAATCAACTCCAATCATCTTCTTTGGTGCATATTCAGCTCCTTTTGTGTGAAAATATACTATAAACTTTTATGATCAGTATAAATATCACACCTTTGACCATAAAGGTAATGCCTCCAAATATTTAATGCAAAGATTACCGCAGCTAACTCCACATCATGATTTGGGTAATTTTTCTCATGGATTTTCAACTTTTGTGAAGCATAAGCTATCACCATATTATTTTTCATGAGAACACACCCCAATCCCTTCTTGGATACATCACTCTAGATCACAAACCTTTCTTCACTACAAGGCAGTGTGAGCACAGGTGCACTCGATAACCTTCGTTTTAACTCCTTGAAATTTTCTTCACACTCCTTCGTCCAAACGAACTTAACTCATTTTTGAGTCAACCTGGTGAGTGGATTAGATAACCTTGAAAAATCTTTCAAAAAATGTCGATAATATCCAGCCAAACCAAGAAAACTTTGAATCTTAGTTACTGTTGTTGGTCTCGACCATCTTTCGTTAACTTCTGTTTTCGCTAGATCCACATATATCCCCTATTTTGAGATTATGTGACCCAAAAATGAAACTTTTTGAAGACAAAATTCACACTTGGTAAATTTGGCATAAAGCTTCTCCTTTCTCAGGGTCTTTAATACAATTCTCAAGTGATCTTCATGTTCTTCCTTGCTTTTTGAATAGACAAGAATATCGTCTATAAATACTACCAAAAACTGATAAAGATAGTCTATAGACTCTATTCATCAAATTCATGAAGATAGCAGGGGCATTAGTAAGACCAAATGGCATCACTCTAAATTCATAGTGTCCATACATTGTACGGAAAGCCGACTTTAGTATATCCTCCCTTTTGACCCTTAATTGATGATACCCTGAACGAAGATCAATCTTGGAAAAGTATTGAGCTCTGCGTAGTTTCTCAAATAAGTCATCAATGCGTGGGAGAGGATATTTGTTCTTGATAGTGATCTTGTTATGTTCCCGATAATCAATGCAGAGTCTCATTGATCCATCTTTCTTCTTAACAAACAGAATAGGTGATCCCCAAGGTGACACACTAGGGCATATGAATCCTTTATCAATATTCTCTTGGAGTTGCTTCTTCAATTCCTGCAACTCAATTGGGGCCATTCTATAAGGTTTCTTTGAAATAGACATAGCACCGGGTATGAGTTCTATTGAAAAATCAACTTCACGATTTTGTGGAAGACCTATAAATTCCTTCGAAAAGACATCATCAAACTCCCATAAAATGGGTGTATTCTTAATTTTGAGTTTCTTTCCAATAATTTGAGATAAATAACCTTCATTTAGTGGAATCAAGACCCATAAGATGGAAGAAATTTCCACTGGAATTTCATGTTCATCCTTGCATCGATAGACGATCATAGATTGATCTGGAATATGAAATGTGACTTCCTTTCTTTGTAAATTGATATGAGATCCATATAAAGAAAGTCAATCCATGCCAAGAATCACATCAAATTCCACTATAGGAAGGATCACAATATTTTCCGAAAGCACTTTCCCACAAACTTCAATCAGAGAAAAAATTTTAACTTTTGATGCGACCGTTCTGCCATTAAGAGTTGTTATAGCTAACTCAACATCTAATTGTTGGGGTAATACGGCGATAACCTAATAAAATTCTTCCAAAATAAAAGAGTGAGTGGATCCAGAATCAAATAAAACATTTTCTACTTTATAGTGGATGGTAAGTGTACCTTTCACCACTTCGTTATCGTACTTCACATCACCGATAGTAATTGCATGTGACTTTCCTTTGTCTTTGGCCTTAATAGTTTGTTGACGTTGATCATCGTCAACAACCCTTGGATTTGGGCATTGATTGGAATTGAAGTGCCCAGATCAGTGTGAATCACTGAGAGGGGGAGGGGGTGAATCAGTGATCCTTTAAAACTTATTACTAATTGATTCTTAATCAATTAAACCTCTATGGCTGGTTAAAGCCTCGATCCACTCTTCTTGTATCTCTCACCTTTCCACGAATGATGCAGTAAATGTAAAGGCACTGGACACAAGGATTTACAAGGTTCGGCACCAAAGGCCTACATCCTTGCCATGCTCTCCAAGCATGGATTCTCCCATTATAATCTGTTAGTATTACAATGGTCGATACAGCTTCCCACCGTATCTCTCCTGAGTCCCACAGGAGGGTCTTTATACTGTGTCCCACAGTGTTACCAGAGTCCCACTGGCCTGCTCCAGAATCCCACTGAAGACTTCTTCTCCCTGAGTCCCACAGGGTCTTCTCTTGGCTCCTCGAGTCGCACGAGTAGCTCTTCTTCACTTTAAGTTCTTCAAGTAACTTCAGCAGCCTGGGATAAAGGCTGCTGGCCTTGCACTTCTTCTGATCACTTGTGGTGATCAGGGTCTTCTCGTCTAGCTCGGGCTTTATCACCTTCTTCTAAGGATGACCCGGCTTCTCTCTTCAACTTACTGAATGCTCAGACAACTGATGTCTCTAACTTCAGTCTGGTCCAGTCTCAACTTACTTCAACTTCATGCACTGACTGCATGGCCTTCTCAAATCTCTTCAAGATCTTCAAGTCTTGGACTCCTCAGAGGCACACCACTGATTTAGCACTGTTCACGTGTGCACGTGCATGCATGCATGCATGCATGCACTGTCTTGTTCTTCTTCTAGGTGCAGTAAACCCTCAAAGGGTGTAACCAATTATAGCACACACCTTCTCCACAATCTTCACACACTATATTCAAATTGCTCACACACTCAGAAGTGTGTTTTACTTTAGTGTGAGGGTCTCCTCTTTCTTCCTTCTTCTAAGTGTGTTCACTTCACTTAGTGCACACACACTAGGTTCGGCCTTCACTTGTTTAGCACACACAATTTGTTCTTCGTTTTGCACACACTTGAGCTTGGCCTCTTCTCCTCTTCTTGTTGCACACACTCACTTTAGTGTTCTTTTAATTTGTTCTTCGAAGTGTCCACACACAAGGTCACAACCCTCGGCCTCTTCAAATGCACACACTTAAACTTGGCATGTACTTATTGTTGTTGCACATACTTAACCCATAGGTGGTTCTTCAATTTTGCACACACACAAATACCCACGGCCTTCTCTTCTGGCTTTGCACACATACGGCCACGTGTGTTCTTTTATTCTTCTTTGCACACACACCCAAGCCTCGGCTTACTTCATCATTTTAGCACTTAAGGGGTGCAAGGGCTCGGGTCTTCCTGTTTAACACATAAGCACTAAGGCCCTTGGGCTCTTCTCCAATTTGCACATACACGAGGCAAAGCCTCAGCCTTCACTTGAATTGCACACACACAAATAGTGTGGTCTTCCTCCTTATGCACACACACGGCCACGGCCTTTCTCTTGTTTTGTTAAGCACACACGGCCTCGGGACTTCACTTCCTCTTCAAGGCGCGTAAGGTGTGAGTTCACCTCGGGTGTAGCTGGCCGCGCAAGTGCTTGGAGCACAAGAGCGCGCAAGTGTGCATTGGCCGCGGGGCACCCAAGTGCAACACCCGCATGCACTTCCTCCTGCCACGCAGGTATACGGGCAGTGAGGGTGCCAACCGCAAGCGCGCAAGGAGATGCGGCTGGGGTTCTTCCTGTCGCGCAAAGGAGGCGCGCAGGGTCTCCTCCAACTTCTTTTGCGCAAGGAGTGCACAAAAGGGACTCAGCCGCGCAAATACCTTGCGCGGGGCTTCAACTTCGCGAGGCAGAGGCTTCGCGGGACTCGGTTTTTCAACAGAGTTTCAGCAAGCATCCAAGTGCTCGGGCTCTCTTTTTATAGGCGAGGCAGAGCCTTGGTTCATCCGCGTGTAAAATCTTGAATCACCGAAATCTTCGGATCTTTAAACACTTTCCCAATCTTTATTTTGCTCCTCTGTTTCACACGGGTTCTCTCTTTTATTTTTCCTCACGTGCATGCGATTTATAACGCATGCACGGCCTCTGTTTAAACCATATCCATGCAAAGGGACAAACACTGAATGGCCTCGCACCTCCGGTTGCTTCGGCCTCGCTCGAAATCCTCCTTTCATCGCATGCATGCTTATTTTATTGCATGGTTATGTTCAGTAGGCACAGACGATCACAATGGAGGTTTCGGATTCGGAAATGGTGGCCGGGAGCTCAAGATAGGTCGTCAGGAAGGCTCTGGTTCAGCAGCTGCTCGCGGGTGGCTTCGGCTCGAGCTCGACGAAGGAGATGAGCCGGGAGCCGTTCGATCGGGCGAATGAAGGACATCGGACGGCCGGATTAAATCGGGGGCGCGGCGGATCAGATGAGCGGTCCAGATCGAGCGCGAGATCGCTCGGATGGCCGAGATTTGTTCCCGGTGAAAATCGCGCGTCCCACATCGAATTCTCTCGCGGAATTTCCGCGATTTATAACCCTGCCGCTCCCTCATCCCGGCAATTGAACTCTCTCCCTCCACGGTGCCGCCCCGCACCGTGTTCACCCTGCGGGCGCGCTCTGCGCCCACTCTTGCTCCCTGCGGGCGCGCTCCTAGCGTCCACCATGCACTCTCCGGGCGCGCGGGCTTCACCACTGCGTGCCCTCGGGGGCTTATACACGGCCCCCCCTGCCTCTCGAGCTTGCACCATGGGATCCCCCATGGGCGTGGCGCCTAGTGCCCATATGAGCCGTGGGGTTGAACCCGTGGGCTGGCTTGAGATGGCCAATTTTTTGGCAAAGGACAGAACCTAGACTTTGTAAAAACAAAGTCCACCTCTATGTAAAACATGCCAAGTGCCAAGTGCCAAATGCCTCCTTCTTCTTCTAAGCCATTCTTCCTCCTCTTTATTTCTTCTTCTTCATTAGAATTCATCATCCTTCTTCAACATATATTCATCATTCAAGAATGGAATTCTTGAAGGTTCTTCCTTCAACCGATGCTCCTGAATCAAATAATTCATTAATAAACTTTGTTGATCTAATCAGAGATCAAATTGGGACTTCTTCAGATTCACATGCACTAAGTGTTAGTGCATGGATTTTATTAAACCACTTCATCCACTTAGAAGTTGTGGATGGATCTTCTTCTCATCTCCTCATGCATTGTCAATACAATGCATGGTCTTCTAAAGCTTGTTGTGACATTGTATCCAGTTGATACAAGTTCTTGGAACTTAATGATCAGCTCAACAATCGTCTGCTGTTACTAGAGAATGTTTCAACCACATCTCCTATGCCACTTATTGAATCTCCTAAGTGACATGCCTCTTAGTACCATGGCCATTCTCCTACATCACCATCACCATCACATCCTTTGACATTCACATCTTGACTCCTTGACATCCATTCAATCCAAGACAACTTCATGCCTCATTGACAACAAATGCAACACATTGCACTTCAATCTCCCCCTTTGTATTTGTTGTCAATACACTCCTTCAGCACATATGAATGGGTCAATATGTGTGCCAATGTTTTCTCCCCCTTATTGGCAATCAAATGCAAAGGTGTGGTGTGGTTCACTTTCAAAAATATCTTCCTCCCTTTGAATAGCATATTCTTGAAAATCACTAAGAGAGGGATGATGTCACATGTTCTCTTTAGTAAAGAACCTTTAGTAAATCAACTCTAAGTCTACTTGGGCTAACCCGGTGTAGAAAACAAGAGTGATGTAACCAAGGAACTCAATGCTGTCCACAATTCTCTACACATGTGAGATCATGCTTAGGGGCTTGAAATTTTTCAGATATAACAATGAATTGCTAAATCCTGCACATACTTCACAAAACTCATTAGAAAGTTCAGTGCTAAGATAAAGCTCCCCCTTTCATCCATTTGTCTTCAATCCATACTCCCCCTTAATTGACAAGATAAACTCAATTAAGAAACAAGGGATGAAAGTATGATTGGAATACCTTCACTTTCTCAAGATGATATTAATTTTTAGAACATCTTCTTCTTCAGATTTGCTCCCCCTCAAGGGGTGCACTCCATTCTTTTCAAACCATCCTCCAGCTGAGAATGATCATCATCTTCAATTCCCTGCAATGTTAGCACATGTATATACCAAGAGTATAAGGGAATAAGATGGAACCTCCTTGGTTCATCAACGTGAACAACAAGGTTGAGAAGATTCTCTCAACCGAGATGTCCCATTTTCACCAGTCTTCACACTTGCACATTTGATCTTTATTGATGATTGTGCTGGTGTGGTTCTCAAAACATCTTCATGTGAAACCTTCTTCTTCCCTTTTGCTTTAGCCATTGCCAGAACTTCATCTTCAGCTCTTTGTAGATCTTTGGCAAGTTGCAACTGATTTGGCCATATGACTAACAAGTCATTTGGAAGTGTGGCCTCAGTTCTGGAAGTTACACATGGTTCTTTTGATGCTGTCAAGCTACCTCTCTTAGGCAACTTGTTTTCAATCAATCCCTTCGGCTTCTTGATTGATTGTCTTCTGGAGTTCAGTCTGCTTCTATTTAGTTTCATGGCTTCTTTACAAAGATCCATGATATGACCTTTCTTTCCACAGTAGAAGCATTTCTTGGTGGTCCTTCTGGATGCATCACCCTTCTTGGATTCAGACTCCAAGGACTTTTCTTCA
The DNA here is from genome assembly GCA_963277665.1 of Viscum album. NCBI lineage: Eukaryota > Viridiplantae > Streptophyta > Magnoliopsida > Santalales > Viscaceae > Viscum > Viscum album. Next base: position 1,243,002,688 of record OY728146.1, on the reverse strand, counting down.
TTTCTCAAACACTTCTTGGGAGCATTTTCTACTTTCTTCTTGCTTCCCAAGGAATCTCTCTTAGCCAGGTTCTGTGATCTTTTCTTCTTTTGAGCTCTGGATACAGTTGGAGATTGACATGTATCTATTTGACCACTTTTGCAATCATCCCAGATGTTGTCAAGTAATCCAAATCTATTTGCAGTAAACAGATGTCTCTGGACCTGTGGATGTTGCTTCCTTCCTTCTGGCTTGCTCCCCCTTGGCATGGGCTTCCTTTGTGCTTTGACATTCAGTGGATTGTGCCAACAATCATTTGCACAGTGCCCATACTTATTACAATACCAACATTGACCCACAAATCTTGACCTCTTGTGTACTTCTGATTGCTGGGTACTCTTCTTGATTTTTTGTGCTGCTTCAGGAGAGCTCTGCTTCTTTACTGTCTTCATCCATATTTGTTTGGAATTATTCTTCCATCCTGCACTTTTTGTGGAAACACAATTAGAAGCATCAGTACAAGATGGTATGGATGGTACCTTCCTTTTAGAAGTTGTTGCCCTTTTATTAGAGGATGTCTTTCTTTTAGAATCATCCTGCTCAATGCATACTTGAGTAGCAACATTTCTCCTTTCAGCTGACTGGGAGGGTTCAGCTTTGGGTGATTGCTGATTTTTCAATATCACCTCTAGTTCTAAGCATTTCATATTGAGGGAGTTTTTCTCATCCTCAATAGTTCTTAGCTTTCCTTCCCAATTCTCCACCAGTTGTTTCATCTGGTCTTCATGCACCTTCTTTAATTCTTGTAATGAATTGTCCAGCTCCTTCACCCTTTTTGCTTTGTCTTCAAGTTGAGCATCTTTGACAACCATTGAAACTCTGTGCCTCTTTTCCAGTGCATGGAAAACATCTTTGACTATTATCATAAAGAATTCTTTCTCAGAAAGGCTTCTTTGCAATTCTTCAGCGGTGTCTTCATATCTTTCATTGCAAAGAGATACTGTTTCATCTTTGGCATTTACCAGCTTTCTGAGAGTGTTGGTTATGCCAACCCTTTTAGCCAATTGGACTTCCAGAGAATTGGCTTCATCTTCTAGCTGTAATTTTTCTTCCTGAAGATCAAGGAGGCCTGTAGCTATACACATCGCAACTTCCTTGGGGACTCTCTTCTGAAGATATTTGATTTCATTTAGAAGATCATTGTTTCTTCCATCTTCATCACAGCTAGAGCAGGCTTCATCAGAAGAATGATAAAAGGAATTGTCATCTGATGTGACTTTCACATTTCTTTCCATAGAAGGAGTTTCTATGATTGCACCAGCCTTCTTCTTCATCTTCTTTGCCTGTTTCTTCATTCTGTTTTTCAGAGTCTTGGCAGATATCTCCGTTTGAGGCTGTTCTTTCATTTCCTCAAATCTGCACTCCATATAGACTCTCTTGGATCTTTTAGAGGTAACCTCCCTCTGATACCAATTGAAGTGCCCAGATCAGTGTGAATCACTGAGAGGGGGAGGGGGTGAATCAGTGATCCTTTAAAACTTTTTACTAATTGATTCTTAATCAATTAAACCTCTATGGCTGGTTAAAGCCTCGATCCACTCTTCTTGTATCTCTCACCTTTCCACGAATGATGCAGTAAATGTAAAGGCACTGGACACAAGGATTTACAAGGTTCGGCACCAAAGGCCTACATCCTTGCCATGCTCTCCAAGCATGGATTCTCCCATTATAATCTGTTAGTATTACAATGGTCGATACAGCTTCCCACCGTATCTCTCCTGAGTCCCACAGGAGGGTCTTTATACTGCGTCCCACAGTGTTACCAGAGTCCCACTGGCCTGCTCCAGAATCCCACTGAAGACTTCTTCTCCCTGAGTCCCACAGGGTCTTCTCTTGGCTCCTCGAGTCGCACGAGTAGCTCTTCTTCAGTTTAAGTTCTTCAAGTAACTTCAGCAGCCTGGGATAAAGGCTGCTGGCCTTGCTCTTCTTCTGATCACTTGTGGTGATCAGGGTCTTCTCGTCTAGCTCGGGCTTTATCACCTTCTTCTAAGGATGACCCGGCTTCTCTCTTCAACTTACTGAATGCTCAGACAACTGATGTCTCTAACTTCAGTCTGGTCCAGTCTCAACTTACTTCAACTTCATGCACTGACTGCATGGCCTTCTCAAATTTCTTCAAGATCTTCAAGTCTTGGACTCCTCAGAGGCACACCACTGATTTAGCACTGTTCACGTGTGCACGTGCATGCATGCATGCATGCACTGTCTTGTTCTTCTTCTAGGTGCAGTAAACCCTCAAAGGGTGTAACCAATTATAGCACACACCTTCTCCACAATCTTCACACACTATATTCAAATTGCTCACACACTCAGAAGTGTGTTTTACTTTAGTGTGAGGGTCTCCTCTTTCTTCCTTCTTCTAAGTGTGTTCACTTCACTTAGTGCACACACACTAGGTTCGGCCTTCACTTGTTTAGCACACACAATTTGTTCTTCGTTTTGCACACACTTGAGCTTGGCCTCTTCTCCTCTTCTTGTTGCACACACTCACTTTAGTGTTCTTTTAATTTGTTCTTCGAAGTGTCCACACACAAGGTCACAACCCTCGGCCTCTTCAAATGCACACACTTAAACTTGGCATGTACTTATTGTTGTTGCACATACTTAACCCATAGGTGGTTCTTCAATTTTGCACACACACAAATACCCACGGCCTTCTCTTCTGGCTTTGCACACATACGGCCACGTGTGTTCTTTTATTCTTCTTTGCACACACACCCAAGCCTCGGCTTACTTCTTCATTTTAGCACTTAAGGGGTGCAAGGGCTCGGGTCTTCCTGTTTAACACATAAGCACTAAGGCCCTTGGGCTCTTCTCCAATTTGCACATACACGAGGCAAAGCCTCGGCCTTCACTTGAATTGCACACACACAAATAGTGTGGTCTTCCTCCTTAAGCACACACACGGCCACGGCCTTTCTCTTGTTTTGTTAAGCACACACGGCCTCGGGACTTCACTTCCTCTTCAAGGCGCGTAAGGTGTGAGTTCACCTCGGGTGTAGCTGGCCGCGCAAGTTCTTGGAGCACAAGAGCGCGCAAGTGTGCATTGGTCGCGGGGCACCCAAGTGCAACACCCGCATGCACTTCCTCCTGCCACGCAGGTATACGGGCAGTGAGGGTGCCAACCGCAAGCGCGCAAGGAGATGCGGCTGGGGTTCTTCCTGTCGCGCAAAGGAGGCGCGCAGGGTCTCCTCCAACTTCTTTTGCGCAAGGAGTGCACAAAAGGGACTCAGCCGCGCAAATACCTTGCGCGGGGCTTCAACTTCGCGAGGCAGAGGCTTCGCGGGACTCGGTTTTTCAACAGAGTTTCAGCAAGCATCCAAGTGCTCGGGCTCTCTTTTTATAGGCGAGGCAGAGCCTTGGTTCATCCGCGTGTAAAATCTTGAATCACCGAAATCTTCGGATCTTTAAACACTTTCCCAATCTTTATTTTGCTCCTCTGTTTCACGCGGGTTCTCTCTTTTATTTTTCCTCACGTGCATGCGATTTATAACGCATGCACGGCCTCTGTTTAAACCCTATCCATGCAAAGGGACAAACACCGAATGGCCTCGCACCTCCGGTTGCTTCGGCCTCGCTCGAAATCCTCCTTTCATCGCATGCATGCTTATTTTATTGCATGGTTATGTTCAGTAGGCACAGACGATCACAATGGAGGTTTCGGATTCGGAAATGGTGGCCGGGAGCTCAAGATAGGTCGTCAGGAAGGCTCTGGTTCAGCAGCTGCTCGCGGGTGGCTTCGGCTCGAGCTCGACGAAGGAGATGAGCAGGGAGCCGTTCGATCGGGCGAATGAAGGACATCGGACGGCCGGATTAAATCGGGGGCGCGGCGGATCAGATGAGCGGTCCAGATCGAGCGCGAGATCGCTCGGACGGCCGAGATTTGTTCCCGGTGAAAATCGCGCGTCCCACATCGAATTCTCTCGCGGAATTTCCGCGATTTATAACCCTGCCGCTCCCTCATCCCGGCAATTGAACTCTCTCCCTCCACGGTGCCGCCCCGCACCGTGTTCACCCTGCGGGCGCGCTCTGCGCCCACTCTTGCTCCCTGCGGGCGCGCTCCTAGCGTCCACCATGCACTCTCCGGGCGCGCGGGCTTCACCACTGCGTGCCCTCGGGGGCTTATACACGGCCCCCTGCCTCTCGAGCTTGCACCATGGGATCCCCCATGGGCGTGGCGCCTAGTGCCCATATGAGCCGTGGGGTTGAACCCGTGGGCTGGCTTGAGATGGCCAATTTTTTGGCAAAGGACAGAACCTAGACTTTGTAAAAACAAAGTCCACCTCTATGTAAAACATGCCAAGTGCCAAGTGCCAAATGCCTCCTTCTTCTTCTAAGCCATTCTTCCTCCTCTTTATTTCTTCTTCTTCATTAGAATTCATCATCCTTCTTCAACATATATTCATCATTCAAGAATGGAATTCTTGAAGGTTCTTCCTTCAACCGATGCTCCTGAATCAAATAATTCATTAATAAACTTTGTTGATCTAATCAGAGATCAAATTGGGACTTCTTCAGATTCACATGCACTAAGTGTTAGTGCATGGATTTTATTAAACCACTTCATCCACTTAGAAGTTGTGGATGGATCTTCTTCTCATCTCCTCATGCATTGTCAATACAATGCATGGTCTTCTAAAGCTTGTTGTGACATTGTATCCAGTTGATACAAGTTCTTGGAACTTAATGATCAGCTCAACAATCGTCTGATGTTACTAGAGAATGTTTCAACCACATCTCCTATGCCACTTAGTGAATCTCCTAAGTGACATGCCTCTTAGTACCATGGCCATTCTCCTACATCACCATCACCATCACATCCTTTGACATTCACATCTTGACTCCTTGACATCCATTCAATCCAAGACAACTTCATGCCTCATTGACAACAAATGCAACACATTGCACTTCAGGAATAATGCCCCATCTCCTTGCACTTGAAACATTGAAGTCTTGGAGGTACATTCTGTGTATCCCTTTCTTTGTTCGCATCATTATACATCTTCTTCCCATTATTTCGACATTCAATTGCCTGATGACCTTCTTCTCCACACTTAAAACATTTTCTTGTCCCTTTAAGACAAGTCCCTCTAAGTTTCTTTCCACAATTTGAGCATAAAGGAAAACTCAACTTCTTTTTAGGTTGGTCTTTAGATTTTCCATTGAATTCCATTTTCCTCTTTTTATCAAACCCATATGATTGATGGGTTACTCCAATCTCCATCTCAACCTTGAGAGCACGTCGAACAATTTCCTCATAGCTATTGAAGTCCCTTATGGCTAACACCCTTCAAAGACTTGGTTTTGAGCCACTAAAGAATTGATCGATCTTACTCTCAGGTTGGATAATAATTCTGGAAGTGTACCTTGAAAGTCTTGTAAAATTTTCTTCGTAGGTACCAACAGATTCATCGTCCTTTTTCTTTAGTTCAAGAAACTCCTTCTCCATCTTTGTTCGAAGAATACGAGGGAAGTACTTATTGAAAAATAAGTTCTTGAACTCATCCCATTCCATGGACTCAATTTCATCCCTTTGCCTCATATTCTTGATAAGATTCCACCATTGATCAGCATCACCTTCCAAACGATATAATACTAAGATGACTTTATCATGTTCAAAACATTGAAGAACTGAAAATAGATTTTCAGTGGTACTGATCCATTGTTCAGCCACCAATGGATCAGAAGACCCGCTGAATGAAGGTGGATGCTTCCTAATGAAGGATTCAACAGAATGTTGCTTCTTCCTTTGCTCGTTTGGAATTCCTACATGATTCATATCTTGAGAAAGTTGTGTGAGAATGGCTACAATATTTTTCATTCTGTCTCCCATAACATTTGGTTACTCAGGCAGACAATCATTGCATTGTCTATCGCATTCAACATTAACACGGTTTCTTCGGGTTCCAGCCATTGACTAAAACCAAGAATCATAGTGTGAGAAACACTAATTACAATAGGAAAACCACATAATCAGTAATAAAATTTCACACGTTAGGTCTTATCATAGGTTATTCATGGACATTTATAAAACACTAAGATTATGTTCTATGCTTAGATATATCCTTAGGGTTCTTACTAAGGTTTTCACATCCTAGATTCCAAAGGTTGACTATACCTTTCCTCTGATACCAACTATAACGACCCATAATTTAGATACATGGTTATTACTTTAGAATTGAATCATAATTATTACAACATATAACAAAACCATGAAAGGACCATATAGGTATAGTGTCTTTAGAAATTGGGAAACATAAACAACTGGTTCATAAATCATCTACATTGTCTCCCATTTATTTCATCATATCTGGAGTCCCTTTTGGAATATCCTACTTAATACCCTTCTTCCAGACCTGGGGAAAAGAAAACATACAAAAGGGTGAGCTCAAATGCTTAGTAAGGGTAAACAAATGAAATATCAATCATATAATATTCATAAGAACATAACATTTTAGAAATCTTAACCTACAAAAGAGATCATAATATCAAAACATGGGATAAATAATAGTCGTGAAATGTAATCCCAATAATCATAACTTAGAACATGAAATTTTGTGGCATAAACACATAATCATAGAAAATCATTTCATATTAGTCAAGACTCATTTCCAAGACTATCATAGAGGACAAAGTCCATTACTGAACCGAGTCCACTCCTCGTTCCAGTTAGGTGTCACTGAACCGGATTAACATGTCGTTCCAGCCATGTCTATCTCAGGAGATATAAATCTTTACCCAATACATTGGATGGAGATATAGGTCCCACCCATATCATAATAAAACAATTCTTATGTGTGCCACAAAATCATTAATCATACATCATATCATAATCCATGTAATAAAAATGGGATTCTTAAACATCATGCCATCATAACATAATCCATATAAGATAAAAGGACATCATAAAATTAATTCCATCATAAAATAATCAAATCAATGTAAAAATAGGGGTATAAATAGAACCCTTATATTATCTTAGATTGAAAATAATTTTGATAAAACACATGAACTCCATTCTTGATGAAAATATCCTTTCTACTTCAAAAACATTTTTCCTTTCTTAACATGTCATACAATTTTAAACTAAAAGAAGTTGATTAAAAATAAACTTGAAAACTTGTAAAGGAAGCTTCATGGAAATAATGTTCTATGAAATCATAAAAATCATTTCATGCCGTATAAGTTAAAAAACATTCTTCTCGTACTTTGGATGGAAAAGTCAAAAAGTACCTCATAATAAAAACAACAAAAGATTCATTTCATATCATTTACTAAAAACTCACCAATGGTTAAAATTAGATTTAAACAATTGTATGAGGATAGAAATAATATTACATATTGAGGAAACATGGATGTGGATGATAAATATTCCCCAGTAAATTCTGAAGTATAAACAATCTCGGATAAAAATAAGATTGTGAGATTTTCCCTTACCTTAGGTCAGATATGATTTGTATGTATCCGAACCTACTTTATAATGATTTAAAAAATGTCATTAACTTATTCCAGAATCATATTCATTTTTATGATATAAAATATGGTCATATTCTTATCTTCTTATTAGTAATATTTCATTGCTTCTTGTTATTCGGGTGTTTATTGCTTTATGTTCTTATGCATGTTTTGTCGAATAAATTCATATTCCTCTTTTTAGGTTACAGATAAATCATTTAGAGAATGGTATTATCATAATATATATCATATTTATTCATTCAATTCGTTTATATAATCATGGTTTAATAAAGATCATGTATAACGAATCACATCGCACCGTGGAGATGGTAAGCCATACGTACGCACGAGCGACGATATTGTTCCCATAATTATTGAATGGTATTGTAGTGGATAATAGAATATATCAGAGTTATGATCATGTTATAATAATAATATATAGTTATTCTTTACACCATTATACCCATCCAAGTATGGTGGTGGTGGAAAACAAATTACACCACGGCGTGGTGACGGTATTCTGTACGTACGCACGCACGGTGATTTCATTTTCTGTAGGATGGATAAAAGGTGAAATAAGGTTGTTTAATATTTATAATAACATATAATTATATGATTGATACTGATATTATTACTTTATAATGAAACAAATAAATAAGAGTAAGTAGAATAATAAGGAAATTTGAAAGAATCAGTAACGGATATTACCTCTTCTTCGACACGCCTCTTTGAAACCTCCTTTTAGGGCACTAAAATTGGTCTTTGAAGAATACCCGGACCTCTAGTATGTTTCTAAGGAAGTTAAAAAGGTAAATGGTCTGGTTTTGTCCGAGCTTGAAGGCTCAAGGTTGTGTAAAAAGGAGAGGGAGGAGGTGTCCTTTTATAAGGGATGAGAGGGGCACCTTAGGAAAAACTTAAAATATTATTTTATAATAAAGTCATATTTGGTTTATAATAGTTCCAAATTGATTTATTTATAAGATAAAGTGGGTATGAGTCTAAATACTCTCAACAAATAGGTTTTATACAAGTTTAGGTTACTATTTTAACCTTATCATTTAGATTTAACTCTAAGTTAAATATTTTAACTTTTACCGTGTCTTCTTGTTTTCTTACACTATATGGTTAATAAACTTACTATAACAAGACAAAAGAACCCAAAGTGGTTAATTATTAATATATATAACCTTATCTAAGTCATTTGGCAAAACCTTATATTTTTTGGAATATAATAAAAATTAATAATATAATATTTTTTTTAAAAACTATTTTATGTCAATTTTTACACTATTTGGTAATTGGTTTTTTTGAAAATCATAACAACATGATTAGTTAGAAAAAAGTTAATTGAATAAATAATAACATGTCATATTAACCTAAAAAATTTGTGTAATTTATAAAAAGTATCAAATTACATTTATTTTGGTATTTATTACATCAATTATGTTAATATTTCATTAATAAGGTAATTACTGCATCATCATTGTGTAAAAAATAGATTAAATTATTTAATGTATAAAATTTATAAATAAAATACCATTATGTAGCAAATATTTTTATCTTTCTAATTAATATTTATTGTCGAATTTATCTTATGTATAACCCTATATTTAAATTTGTTTAATTATTAAACTTTGATTTTTTACTCTTTTAACTCTTCTTTAAATAAAATAATAATAAGTGTCCTAATCCAATACAAGTGGACCTAAAGGGTAATATTTTATTCCTAAGGTTTTTTTGGGTCTAATTAAACTTATCCAATAGAATTAGGACATGTGTTAGGGTAATAATAATATCATTTTACCCTTAATTACCCTATTTACTTTTAACCATGGTAAATAAAAGTAAAAAGTTACTATTCACAAAAAATTATTTTTATCTTATTGAACCACATTTTCCTCCTTGATATTAACCATGTCTCTCATATTTTTGAAATTCAACTCACAGAAGTGGTAAAATTAAGTTTTATGTACAATTGCAAAATGCTCCTAGGAGGTGGGTAAAATATGGTGAAAAGTTCAATAAAATTTTTATATATCTAAAATTATTATAAAATGACTCCAATTAATTACATTGAACTTATATAGGTATTATGTATCAATTTTGACATAAAATAAATTTAAATAAAATAAATAATTATTTAAATAAAAAGTCGGTTTTTAAATAGTAACCTAGTGTTTTCACTATTCATCAAAAATTGAAAGTTTTCAGAAAAATACCAAAATTTCACCCTAGGCTAATTTAGATATTCCAAATCCAAAAATGAAGTCCATTTTGAAAGATAAAATTTATAAAATTTCAAAAAGTTGGTATTACTATTCATAACGGCTAGTTTATATAATATTTTAATAACATATCGTTGTTTAGTGAAAATCGATATTGCGTACAACACACGCTATCGAGGAAGGTTGCTCTTGAGTATAACGCAATCAAAGCTAGTGTTGTGTGTAATGAAATATTCCTTTGATGTTGCGTATAACATAAGACAAAAATATATATATATTTATATATATATATACTTCTCATAAAATATCAGGGTGTTACAGAATTGACAAGTTTTGTGAGAGTGTTGCATCTTCAAAATTATTTATCCAATTCATCCTACATATCATAATCTTCTCTCTATATCTATGTTTTTTCATCAAATAGGTCCTTGATTAAATTTAGAATATATGTTACAATTATTTCAAGAACCTTTATTAAATACTTTCAAACATGTGAGTAAAAATCGTTATTTATTATAATATCTTAATATTCCTCATATCCTTCACATATTGAAATCAAATCATTAAAGGAACAGAAATCCATAAATTTAATATTTATATTATTAATATTGTTATTATATTCATCAAATGATATCTTATATTGTTTTCTTGAGATTTTTTTACTTTTTTTCCTCTTTCTATAACGAATTTTTATTTTCTTGGATGATACATTCATTTCTACTTTAATATATGTAGATGAAAAATTATTCAACTAATTATCTTCTCCAAGCATGTCATATCCACAAATTGTCTAAATATTTTTATAGGAAACCAACTCTCAGGTTCTAATTGAAATGTGTAGGGTACTTATGGACCACTAAGAGTGTAGTCATGAATCAGTTGTCACATTAACATTTTATGAAGTATTCCATTTAAATTAACCTCTTGTACTTATTTATTCTTTACCTGCTCATTATTGTATCACAAAAACTCACTTGTATAATAAAATAAATTAATTCATAATAACACAAATTCTTAAAAAGGTTTATTAAAAATAAAAAAATCCTTGATTGTTTATGAACCTAAATAAAGGATTCACTACAATATTAAAATATCAAAATTACAAGTATACCATGATTAAAACACTAAAATGACATGAAAACCACAATGATATTATATTGACCAAATTCTCACAAGTAAATTTCTTACTCCTCAGTTAAATCATCTTTCCAACAGCACAATAGAAATATTCAATAGATTCACACTAAATTCACAAATTTCTAAAATATTTTCTATGTATACAATGAGTCGCATAAGTTTCATGGTGTCCCACCATATGTATGTAAGTTCTCCCTTCATGTTCTACTTTGGAAGTAGATGATAAGCTCTGTATGGGATGTATCTGCATCAATAAATATGATCCCCTTCTTCTCATAATAAATTTCATTGAATGCAAGATGGTCCCTAAGAATACACTATATCTCAATCACTGAACATAGCTCAGATTTACTCCACTTATGAATCTATTCACCTAGTTATCTCACTCACTTGTCTCCTATGATATTCAAACCCAATATCTCCTTAGAAAATAACTATAACAACAGATATCACAAGAACATCGTCTTCTAAACAACTCAAAAAACATCAATATGATCTCAAAAAAATAGAATTATCTTACTTCTTATTCTTATTAATCATAGAATTTAGTGGGTTCTACTTGTATTTTTCCTCTTCTAGAGGTCTTATGATGTCACATAAGAGTACAACAAGAGATTCATTTAGTTTTCACACACACAGTTGTGGTGTTTTCATATTTCTTTTCTATTTATTCCTCTTTAAAATTCACACTTCCCCCCATGGATGAGAGGATACATTAAATGCCGATTTAATTTTCAATCCCAATAAATGGCTTACTAAGGGGATAAATTATCATCTAGTATAAATCAAAACATATGGAATACACATTTGGGTTCCCATTATTACATGTATTCTACTTTTTCAACTTAAATGATATTCCAAAAATACACTAATTTATTTATATTTATTCTTAAAAAAAATTTAATGATCTTTAAAAAATATATTTAATAGGCTCAGATTCATTATCTCAAAAAACACCACTAAAAAATATGGTCATCACATTTTCAATAAATATATAAAATATATTAAAGACGGATGTGGTGTGGAATTTTTCTTCATTTTATGTTAAACAAAGCAACTATTATCATTTCTAAATTCATGGTAAAATTCTTATACATAAATTTCAGTCACCCATAAACACTCAAGAATCATTGGCTCAATCTGGTGTATGATATGGTGAATAGAAACTTTAGGTTCCATGAAAGTTTATCAATATTATTTTTGAAACCCTAGTAACATGATTTTTTTTTCTTTAATAAATTCATTCAAAGGAACATTTTATTCATTCTTCCTCAAAAAACACTTAGATCATAGATTTTTTAAGTACTGTGATGTTTTAATATTGAATTAATAGGATCATATTTACTATATTTTTATTTAATCAAAGTAAATAATTTTGTAAACTCATTTTTACACGATGCCCCAATTTTCCCATTACTATGGATAAATATTACCTCCTCATGTTTCTAATTCTTGGATCACAATTTTTTCTAAATTTTTGTGATGTTTACACCATGAAAAAAAACCCATGCATCATCTTAAATTATTTTTTCTTTAAAATAAACAATTCTAGATTTATTAATTTTCACTCAATATTTATGGTAAATTATTCTCCGTGAATTTTAATTCATATAGGTATATTAATCTATGTGATGAATTAAATTATAAAGTGATTCATTTATCATAATTCGTATATGTGGTTCCCCATTGAGAATTCTCCTACATTGGTCTTTATTTTATTATATGGATCTTAATTCAGATACATAGTAAAATTTGGATACATTTGGTTTAGATAAGGAACCAAAATTATTTATATAATGAATTCAGCTACATCACTCTATTTTGATATATAGAGATTCATTCATGTACAAAATAATTGAATTATACTATGCACCATATTTTGGATACAAATATGTTCATATTTAATCATTCTTATATGTCAATGAATTAAAATACATGAATCTTTACATGATAAAATCATTGCATATGTTGGAATTTGGCTCCATGGATTTTTTCTACACTGAAATTTACATATGTGGATCTTTAAAATTAGAAACTTATGTATTTTAAAATAGGTTCTCCTACACTTAAAATCTAAACAATCTAAATAATTCATAAACATATCAAATCATCTCAGAACATATTTAGATTATTATTGAAAATAATAAAATATTTCTTAACTCCTACTATTTAATTCTTTAGGTATTGTAGCATATAAAATTATCAAGGTAGAGTATTTCCATGAATTCATCTACCATATATGGTGTTTCGATAATATAATCAATCAAGAGTCATCACTATTCGCATCAACCATTATTCAGTAGTGTGTAAACAGTAATAGACATTTATTACAGTAGAAAATAGGCATTTATACTCCTTAAATTGGTTCTCCTCATTCAAATTTCTATCCTCAATTATTTAAACCTAATTTATAAGTGTTCCCAAAAAATATACATTTTTCAAAAAAATAGGTTTTAAATCCAATAAATTTTCTATTTATTATATTAAAAAACACAATTCTTCACCTTTATAACTTATCATAAAAATGGTGAATACCTTTTTTAATCTTCAAATTTAGGGGATTCCAAATTGAACCAGTCGGTCTGGGTATTCAAGTGTAGCCAAATCATCATTATTATTTACCCATTGTGAAGGTTATCATATCTTCATTAGTAGGTGGATACTAAATACCCCACCCAAATCATCTTTTAATTTATTTCATTGACAATAATCCTTAACAGAAATGCTCTAATTGACAAAACTATAACAAAACACATTTGGAAATTGTACAAATGAATGATCTAGAAGCAATTGAAGCTTCTATTAGGTAGTAGAAAATAAGTTTTTTTATCATAATAAATGAATATAGTATGTTTTAGATAAAAAAGAGTCATTTTTAATAGTAAATTAAGTCATTTTATAAATGATATAAACACTAGAACAAAAAAGATGAAATATTTTCCATGTTAAATTTATAATTAATTTAGTAAAAATACAATTACATTGGTCTTGGGAATTAAATATTTATAGAAGAGATTATTCATTCAGTTTTATTTCATTTAAAACATCATTAAATTATATGATCCAAGGATATAATCCCTCTAATGGTGATCCACATATGATCCTTCTTATATTAAAGTGTCACTGATGGTACATTAGGTGTTATCATGGTGATACTAATAATATTACATTGGTCCATTGATTTGTAAAATGGAACCTTCTATCTTGAAGGATGATATCTTGGTATATTATTCCTGATATTAAGGGGAATGGTGAAGATATTCACTTAATATTGTGAGATAATCCTAGAGAAATTCTTCATAGATAGAGAATTGTCCTGGTAGAATAATGTTGTGAATAATAGATTGTATCAATAATGAACTATATCTACAATGGTTTGTATCCAAATAGATTTTATCTACTATGGTTTTTATATAAAATAGATTCTATTAATAATGGATTCTATCTAAAATGGATTTTATCTAAAATAGTTTTTATCTATAATGGTTTGTATCTAAAAAGGTTTGTATCTTCAATGTATATAACAGGGTATTTATAATCTAAGGGATAGAGTTAAATATATTAAACAATTTCACATAGGACCTTAATAATATATTAAACACATAATATTCCCCATTATATGTAAAATAATAATAATATTATTATTATTATTATTATTCATAGCGTGTTCTAATCCATATAGTGATAAATATTATTTTAAAATCGAGTAAATAGATATTTATCACCATACCCAATACTCGGTTCCCTCATCCTCATGGATTTTTATTAAACCCCAAACAATATTTTATTAAATATTATATGTATATAAAATACATAAATATTTTATTCACTACCTATAGAATAGTTATTTGTTAACATGTAGGATAAATAAAATAATAAATAAATATTATTTTTTCTCAGGAAAATAATATTTTTTTCAAAATGTTAAATATAAATAATATTAAACTAAGATCAATGTAAACACAAAGTCTATTACCCTCTAAGATTCATGCTCAGCAGAATAAGGTAATTTGACTTAAATTTCAATATCATGCCCTATAAACACATAAAGGAAACCGAGACGAATAAATTAATGCCGCAATGGTTACAATTGTATATAAAAATATAACATTTAATATAATCAATTTATCTCAATATATCATCAAGAAGGTTGCATGCCTTTATCATAAACCATATACTTGATACATCTTTCTTATAATTTCTATAATATCCCAGCTTAAACAAAATTGACATGAAGTTTAATTCTATAGTTTTTTTTAAATCAAAAGGATGAATACCAGCTTCTCGTATTATGTAATGGGATAAATCATTCCCAAACTTATTCATTAAAAAAAACCATTCGTGACACACCATACATACCATACTTCTCATGATAATATGTTGTCATGGTTAAGGTTAGTACATATAAATAAATGAGTGATGATACCTATTAATAATAATATTAAAGTCTAAGAACCATTACAAAATCTTATATATAGAAATTCCAAAAACACACAAACATTTATAAAATTCTACAGATGGGTATATCCTCATAATCTCCCATCTTGGAGATTACTAAGTCTTAAAATCATGAGATATAGCTTTAACTACTTACATTAATCCATAAACTAATGGTATTTATCATTAGTGTTCTACCATAGGACTGTAGTTTATGAATATTATTATAGAACCTCATAGTTCTCATTATAACATGAAATTTTTATGACTGTATTAGTGTCATATATACTTGAGGGAATTATCACATTATGTAACATTGAAGATTAAATTATCATTTGATAGAAATAAATTTAATACACACTTAATTGAAAATACATAGGTAATATAAACTAGATAGTAAAATGTAGTTGGTTCTTAGGCACCAACTCCAGCACAAAAATCATAATTTAATTCCAAATTTCAAAAAAAAAACCAATTTATTATCAAATTTATGTGATTAGTCAATTATTAAAGGCAATTAAAAAACCAATTGAAGAAATAAAATCTTAATGTATAATCAAACATCAATATCTTATTAGAAAGAAGAACATAACCATCAATAAATAAGTAATATCATGGATCCTATAAAGAACCTACAAATCAATACCTTCCATTAAACTTCCTTTAGTATGGTTCATTGTATTTTTAGGAAAATCCATATCATCAATCCAAAGAAAAAAAATCATGATAATCTAGAAATTTACACAAAATAAAGGAGGAAAACTTCAAAATCACTTTACCTAACTAGATCCTTAGATACCACTGTACAAGATGAAAAATAAACTAAATTTAAATACTACCCAAAACAAAATGATCAATCACAAGGCCTATGTGTGATCATTACATTTCATGACAACAATAAAAAATCATAAAAAACAAAATCATCACTATTTTTATATCCTTCATAGAGGAAATAATATGAAGGTAATCAAAAAGAAGAGAATAATTTAAATTTTATCTAAAAGAGTCGATCCCATAAAGTAAAAGACGAAAACCAATCAATGTATGAAAAAATAACTCCAAAAATAAACCAAAGGTAGACTAATATTTGGGTTAAGTTGATTAAATAAGATTGAATTTGAGACAAATCCCAAATTTATATCCATTATAGAAAATTAAACCATTAAATATTAATAGAGTTCATATTTCTATAATGAAACTCAAACCAAAAAATATGATGTGTTACTTCCATAAATCTTGGACTAAAATTACATTAAATATAACATTAATATTAATGATCCCGAAATACCCAATACTAACATGACACAACACTTGGACTCTCAAGAACCTTACCATTTTCATTAGACTCTTATCCTCAAACTAGATAAATATTAAACAAAACCATGATAGAATGGAAGGCACTACTACATCGTTGACCTCAGAAAAATAGAGATGGAAAACTAACCAAATTGGTCCTCATGGAACAACGAGAAGTGTGAAACTATATTATACATCATAAGATATTAATTAATATTATTATATAATAAAAACATCAAAGAAACATGAAATAATTAACTAAAATAAGTTGTACTCTAAACACCATATGATCATCATGTTGCAATATACCCATTACAAAATAATTAAAATCATGTCAGATAAACCAAATCGCACTATATTATATTAACCTAGACACTTTCCCATGGATTAATGACATCATATAATTCATACAACCACCATACCTATTTACATAAAAACAATACATCCTCCTTAAAATAATGTTTCATCAAATCATTGTCCCTCACATCCCACACTGCACCACAAAAATGATGCCACAGTGAAAAGTTTCATGGAATGACACCCCAAACTATGGAACCAACATATCTTTTAGCCCACTTATCACAAAGCAACATAATTTCCATTCCACAAAACATTTACCCTAATAAAAATTATAACTACAAATCAATATTACTTCCTACATCCTTCCCCAACTCCTCCAACCCCTGAAAATCATCGGATAATGGTTTGATATGGTCAATTATATTACCTTAGATACCACTTAAATAATTATCATCCATGTGAATGAAAACCAAATTAAAATGAAACATTGTATTAAAAACCCTAACATTCTAAGGGTACACCCCTCAGAAAATAATGATTTGATCATCAAATAAGAATATAATATAATGATAAAAATATAAAATAATTCATCATAACATAAATAATGTCAATATAAAATCAAAATAATGATAAAAATATTAGGATATTTAGTGTGAATTTGTGAATCATGTTACCATGTACAATTTTCCAATCCATCATGCATCCACAGAACAAGAATAAAGTAAATGACACACCCATAGAATAGCTTCTCAAGACAATATGAAATTTCAACTGGATGATCCTTGAACATCACACCATACTTCATATCTAACTCACCCCAATCAATGAAAAGAGAGTAAACATGAAGATATAGATGAAATTTTGACCCATAAAGGACATCCTGGATATTATCCAACTACATAGGGAGGTATAAGAGTAACACCACCTTTCCAAGATGCCCCAAAACCTCAAAAGTCCCATTAAATTGTGGAGAAACCTTACTACCTTGGACAACCACTACCCATGATGTGTTGACTCTTACAAAAACACATGATCTCCAACCACAAACACCTTGATCTATAAAAATGTTATTTATTGTTATGTTAAATCTTCATCCACTCTTGAAACATATAAACCAACTCATTCATTATTTACACCAAATCGAGCCTAATGAACTATGAATCTCCAAAATTACTATTATAGAGAAGATATTGTAAGGCCATAAATATAATTACTTGAATGGAGATATAATAATGGATGAGTGAAAACTATTATTATTATAAAATTTAACCAAAGATAGTTACTTCACTAATGATCATCCAAAATATAGAATTCATGGACACAACATATCCTCCCACACAAGAATGTTCAGCACTATTTTTCTATACTTATAGGGATGAAAAGTAGTTCTAAGTCATAGATTAGGGAAAAAAGAATTTGGAAACCTCCTTAAACATAGGAGGTAAAATTAGGACCCTAATTAGAGATAATGTTCCTCAACACCCCATGATTTTCACTATAGTATCCACATTCTACCTTATAAAATAATACATGGAACTTGTCTTCTTGATTTCCAATAAATGATTCAACTTCAACAACTGATACATAGTCACCATGAAATAATATCCTCCTTGATGTTGAGGAAAATCAATGATACAATCCATCAGTATATTCTCCCATAACCATGTGCATAAATCTAATGTCTGTAAAGACACACAAAGGGCATGATTTTCTAACTTCACTTAATAACAAACCAAGATTAATGACACAAACACCATCATTTAAAACTTAATCATTAACTACTATTACTAAAACATCAACACTCAATACATATTGAACATAACTAGATACACCATCAATAAAAATTTATGAAACGCATGATGTGATTCCCCTCATATCACTAATTGGATGAATAAATTTCCTCAAAAAACACCTGATGTTTATTATCCTTTAACCATCACTTAGAAGAATCACAATGAAATACACAATCCTAAAACCCCTCTAACTATGAGTCTCACCACTAAGACTCATCCACCAACTTAAATAAAAGGGATTTCATAATCATATTATTCAAGAAACCTCTACCATTATCCTTCTCCATATAAGAAAAATCACTATAAATATAATGAATCTCTTCATTATGGGTTCATAAATTTTTAGGAATATGAATATTTGACTCCAGTGGAGGGGCCTTTTAAAAATTTAGATTCTGATCAGAATTAAGAATATTAGATTACCTTAAGGTAAATTTTTTGATATATGTTAAGGATTGTGAGGTGTATCTGGTGATAGTTTGAATCTCAAGGGCTTCGGGTTGAATTTAGAAATTATGAGAGGTGTTATTACCCAATGAATTATTACCATAGGGTTAGGGGTAACTATTCAGGAAACCATAGAGGTTGTAATTTCCATGATGAATAGTGAAATTTTAATGAAGAGTTGTATATCATCCATGAAAAAAACTATATTTTAGGTTTTAGAGTGAGTCACATGGTTGGCACATTTTTTTCAAAGACATGTGAGGTGGTATTTATTGAGAAAGTTATGAACACATGGCTGGTTCATGATATGAAAAGATATTTTGAAAAATTATATGACTTCCAAAATTCATTTACAATTATGATATTCCCAAATTTCCCCTTGATTTTTTCAATGGAGGCATCCGCTTCTCTTCTCTCTCGTGAAAAATCTACCTCCCTCTAACCTTCTCCTTTCCTTCCCCTTTATAGGGGTGATATTGGATGAATTGTTTGGTTGTTTGATGTATGATATTATGCTTCAACATCCATTATTTTAAAACCTTATTAGCCACATATTTCACTATGATTTTAGTTGGTATTTTGGTGATAATTTCCTCCAATCATGGTGAAATAATCTAAGAATGATGAGGATGTTTCTTTGAAAGACTGTACGATATCCTTGGATGATGAATACAAGTCATTCCATGTATTTTAGATCAATATACGTCACATGGTGAGTTTATATTAGGGTTTTGGAAAATTTTAATTAATTTTTTCATTTAAAATTGAAATTAAATCGGGTTTGTTTAGTGCTTACGCTTATGTGTGTATTAGTTATAGATCGCACCCCATTGCTTGAGGTTTTGGTAGTTTGATGTCTCTTATTGATATATTATAAATTTAAACCTATTTAAATTAAATTTTATTCAATTTTAAAAGTAATTAAAAATTATTATAAATAATTTATTTGTATGTCATGTCTTCAGATTGCTTCTTAGGAGTTGACATGAGGATGGACAAGCTTATGAGATATTCATCAACCAAGGATTGAAGGGAAATGGCTTCATATGAGTTAGGTGATCCATTGAACATACCCTATGTATTAATTAAGATTGTGTATCATGTGATTTATGGTATCTCCCCTAAGGTAAATTGAACTTTTATTAAATTTATTTTTGTACTAAAATAAAATTCACTGAATTGGACAACGTTCTATGGTCCATGTTGGATGTGGCACACTATCATGATGCCTCAACTACTAATGTTTGATGAATTAAAAAATAAATGTTTTACTTGAGATGTATGGATAGTGGGGGTTTAATATTATATGAAATTAGATGAATGTACATTGTGGACTATAAAATAGGTTCCCTTATCTTTTTAGAGAAGGGAGTTTTGTTAGACCCGACAAGAGAAACCTTTGGTTTCACCATAGAACCTGTGGGTCTATCATGATACAAACATGATACGCCTTATGGACTATGTGATTCACCACTATAGAGTGGGGTGAATATTCCCCACTATTATCATGTGAGTGCTTGGGGGTGTTTACCCTGGGTAAGACTTATGATAGGACAATTGAGTGGACCATCCTATGTTATCTTGGGAATTGTGGCATGTATTATTCATTTTCCATAGATTGGTTCTAGGGTGTCTTCTCTCATAAGTAATATGAGGTTGTAATGTAATTATGGTGATTATAATGGGTGATATGCCCTTTGAGTGATGAGAATGGTCCTAGGAGATAAGAATGCCAGAGCAGAGTCTTCTACGGTGCCGAGACTATGATGCGGATTTAGGGATCATAGTGGATTCCCCAAAATTATGATCAATCCTAGAGAGGTTTAGTATAATGAATAACATATTATCAAATATGGGAATCATATTAGAACTAGATGTTTAATTGTTTGTGCCTCATATGGATTTAGTGATGAAGATATGTTGTGCTACTTAGGAAAAAACTATGGAATTCTATTAGGGGTTTCGGTGCTTAGACAAAAAATGTGTATTAACAATTATATTAGGCATTCTTGGATGGATACACTTCCCATGATTTTTCATATATTTTGTTCCTATGATACATCCAGGGATTTTTTTTCAATATCATATACTATATGGTATGATTGGGATATTACATGGGATCTGATATTTATGTCTGATATACGTGGGATTCCTATAGTACTTTATAGGATCTGAATTTCTATCATGATACTATATAGATTCCTATTTAACTATATAGGATTCATATTTTGAGTCTATTACTACATATGATCCCTAGGATACACCATAGGATCCAGTTTTTGATCCTGATACTATATAGATATCATGGATACTATCTTTCATTAGGTTATTGAGCTTGATAACCTCTAGATTACTTGGATACATCTTGAGATCAAGTTATCTCAACTAATACTGTGATGGTATTATAGGAAAGAATTTACCCAACCCTTAGTGTGAAGATGCAATGTGTTCAGAAATACTCTGGAAATATCCAAAGTAATTACGGTCCATCCTAAGGGCCACCATGGAACCCAAGGATATATGATAAATATTTATTTCTGATTTCATAGTTATTTTTTGTTTATTCTTGATATATCACATATTCATGCACTATATTTACTTTTTATGTTGGATCCTTGTTGGTGGTTACCTATTGAATTTTACTCGCATCATACTCGAGTGGCCATGGCACTTGGGTATCTGAGTATATTTCCCTATTTGTATGCTCAGGTATGATTGATGCCCGGGATTATATTACTCGGCATGATATATATGATGGAGTCTAGATATTTGGTTGAGGTGAGGCTTAAAGTTGACAGTAATTCCACTTCAGTATTTTATTCTTTAATTTATTATTTATATGAGTCTTTCTCTATGGGTGGCCATTTTAAATGAATGATTTTATCCATCCATATTTCATTTTATATAGAATTGTATATTGTTTTATTTATTCTACATAATTAGATTATTATTTTTATTGAGGATTTTTGGTTATTTTACCACTATGTTTACTCTAAGAAGAAGATATAGTCTCCCTATAGAAACAACCTAGACCACAATGGATATTAGTAGACGCTAAAATAAGGGGAGGCATGCCAAAGGTCATGTAACAAACTTAGTTCTAGGAATGGTAGAGTGGCCTGGAGTAGTGGGGCATTACAATGTGGAATCAAAAAATAATTTTCTTTTTCATAAACTTTCTATTATAGTATATAGGGGATAGGTATGTGTTAGATATTTTGATGGACATGAAACAGATGTGTCATGAACATTTTTCCTAATGGAAATTATAGTTTACTAGAGATATGGGATTATTATTCTCTATTTTAAATGTTATAGTTGAGATATTTATTTAAATATGATGTGTCAATTTGTGATTCTAATTATGTTTTTTTATTTTGACTAATTGAAAAGATTCATATATATATATATATTTTATTATGTAGTTTTCACATGGAATTATTTTTATTTTGTATGATTTATATCACTACTAATATAAGTTATATATATTTAAATTTACAATAAAAATTCATACAGTGTTTTTAAATATAACATGTTGGTAGCATATTAATCGACAGGAGAACAATGTATTTCTATCTGATATCTCTCCTTCTAGATCTTATGATTATACTTTCTATGGTGTCATCTATATAGTCCCTTAGTGTTAGGGATGAATAGTGAACACTACTGAGTCAACACATGTATTGGATGACTTGGTGAACAACTCCTAATGAATAATTATGGACGGGTTTTGGATAGAGTAAATAGGTTTGGTTATTTAATGTGTAAAAGAAAACAATATTGTGTTTTCCCATATTCCTTCTTAGTGAAAATATACTTAACCATACAATATTATGTTGTTACAAGCATTTGGATGAGAATTTGATACTTAAAGGGTAGTCTCTTATATAGATTCTCGGTGAGGGTCAGTTCCCTAGTAGGATGAATACATGGCATGGGATACCTAATGTGTTTGTGTGTGTGTGTGAACCCTAAAGTGGGTATTTTGGAACATGAGTTTCCTTGTGATATATAAGACATAAGTAGAGGAGCTACCACATTGGTTATAAACTATGATATGCCTAATTTATAGTCTACATGGGATAGCTTGGTATTTCTTAAATATGGGTTATTATATTGAATCGATGAGTTATATGATGGATTAGTAGGGATATTCCAATTGTTTTCTATATGAGATGTGATATACAAGGGTAACCTGAGAGAGGGGTTAGACTTATCTTGAAAGAACCTTTGGATATACAATCATGGGAACATTATTTTGGTAATGATATTTGATAAGATTATCCATAAAATGCATGGCATAAGAATGAAAAATACATAGAACTTTGATATATATATATCACTTAGAGTACCTAGGTTTCAAGGATTTATTTTTATGGTAGGATTAGTGGGATACCCAACCCTGTGTATTTTGTATGCTTTTCTATGTAGCCTATAAGAAGAAAGGATGGATGCTTCATGGTTATGGGGTAAAACCCAAGTGGCGGGTCATCATGTTCTAGGCCATGGAATGACATAAATGCCTCATTATTGTTAAAGGATTTCATCGAGGATTCCTGTGGCTATATGATATTGACTTATGAGTAGATCATGGATAGTTTTTAAGGTTCATAAGACTATTATTGGTGATATAATACCCATGGTATCATGAGTCATCTTGTGTGACTAGGTTGTATACGAGTTTAGACCCATTACATTTAGATGAGATCAGGGTGTTGTTTATTTTTCATGTGTGGTTCTGGTTCCCTCTATAAGATAGTGAGTATCCATGTGAAGTTAAGAACAAATATTTTCAAAGAGACGATTTAAATAATGGTGTCCTTATGTGTTTATGAGGATAGGAAATATCCCTCTATGATATGATAGTGATATCATGGATGGATTAGGGAGCATGGTGTGGTTGATCAGTGGTTATTCTATGATAGGATTTTACCAGATAAGTTATAATATCCTAGGAGGATAGAAAAGTGTGAGATGGTTGTTCTTGTTAAGTTTTTTCTCAAGTAATGGTACAAGGGGAGTAATATAGTGTGATGTAAAACATTTTTTAGAGGGTGTGAGCCTCATTTCATATTGAATTTTGTAAGATATAGAGGTATTTATTCCTATTTAGAAGAGAATATATATTAATTGATGAATCATATTGTTTATCATGTATGATAGGGATTGTCGTTTATAGTCATTACATGTGGTAATGGATGGAGTGTGGGTCATTGAGGTATGAACCTCATGTGAGTAGGGTGGTGGGGGTGACAAGACTGATCATTTGATGATTTAGATGACATATGGATGTCGATTAGTATGTGAATATGAATTTACCTAGTTCTTTAGTGAATTTCATGTGAGGATTTAGATATGGTATTCGATAGATTATATGTATTGGGATTGAACTCAGGATGGTTTTGATGAGGTCGAAGTTTTTTTATTGGGGGTGTGTCAATACTCATTGGTAGAGTATGATGGTAGTTTTTGTTGGACGAACTAACCATGGAATTACACTAAGAGTCATTTTTAGACTTTGGTTTGGATGTATCTATTATCTTAGGATTCCTTTAGTAGTTTATGAATCAATATCAGGTGATGGGTTAGTGTGTATGGGGTACAGTCAATAATTTTGAAAAAAGTTCATCTAGATAAAGATAAATTATGTTTTCAAGTGAAATTGGGTAAAGTGAGATGTAAATTAGACCAAGAATGTCATTAAAATGGTTATAATTTATTTTTAATATGTAATAAAATTGTTTGGGAGAACCATACTTGAAATTAGTCTTTATGTGTAGAGATTTGTGGCGGGAGAACCTTGAGCCTAAGGATGAATCATCCAATGAAACTAATGTGTCATGGGATGGAGAGGTGATCTTTAGTTTGATCTTAGTGATTCATTGATTTGGTCGATCCATGGAACAATTTTTAAAAATAATGAACCTTTTGGTGTTTGGAAACAAAAACTCCTTCATCATTCTGAGTTAGAACATGATGATACAATTGTTGTTTTATGACAGAGATGGGTCAACATTAATGGTTAAAATTACACTGAGACTTATTAAGATTATAAGCTCTATGTTGGGTAGTTTTTAATTACTCGTGTAATTAGTATTTATGAAATATAGTGTGAATTTTAATTTTTTACTCTAGTGAAGGGATCATTTTGATGATTCATATTCATATTTGAATTTCATGATTTGGAGAATTCGATGAGATGTTTTTATTATTGATCTAAGCCTAGTAGGACTCTCATTTTCAGGGTTGAATATATGGTGAATTGATATGAGTTACAAATTTAGTATGTGTTACTACCAGGTACTTGGTTAGCATATGGTTAGGGGAAACCATGTGGATTAAATTTTTCTAGAGGCAAGACAGAATGTTGGACCATAATTATAGGGAAACCATGAAAACCCTACAATTTTAGTATTAGAGTGAGTCTCACAGTTGGTTCATGGTCTAGAAAAATATGTCGCTAAACTATCTATGATGTTATAGCTATGGATAGTTTCAATCTCATGGTTTGTTAAACCATGTGGTTATATAGTGAAGATACCAAAAATTATTTTAAAGGTGTTAAATACCCAGATTTACCCCTTGAAATTTTTAAGAATTGCGCATCCTCTCTTATCCCTCATGGGTGGTTGATCTCCCTCTTACCTACTCCTTCACTTCCCCTTGATAGGGGTGATCTTGAATGCTTTTTGGTGGATGTTTGAGGGACGATATTTCATTTTCCTTTATTTTTCTCTCTCAGTTTTAGTCGATGACTTCATTAAAAAGTAGCCATTCTGTTTTGTTATGATTTCATCATATCTAGGTGTAATCATCTTAGAATGGTGGGGATTTTACTTGTAAAGGATAAAGGACTTCCTATAACAAATAAATCAAGTCTTCACACATCATTTTGATAAAGTTAAATATCATGATAAATTTTTATTATGTAATTCTATGACATTTGATAAAATTGGTTATTGAATCAGGAATTTCAATTTGGGCTTTGTGTGGGTTACATTTGAGTGTCTTTTGGGATAGGATCACACCCCATTGCTTAGGATTTCAGTAAGAAAATATTTCTTGATATGTTTTTTGGTATTTATTACTATTTAAACTAAATTAAATTAAATTTTAAAATAAAATATAAATTTTTATAATTAATTTATGTAATCTTTTTGGATTGAGATCTATTCTTGGTTGTTGATGCGATAACGAACGAGGCTTAGACAAGCATGGGTGGGAGTAAATGGGTTTTGATTAATGTAAAATGTACTTATTATAGGTAGGTGGTACCTTGAACATACACTATGGTTTATGAATTGTTATATGGATTTTGATATGTGGTCTAACCACTAAGGTTGATGAACCTTTTATTAAACGAATAGTTTCTTTAAAATATGTTTTTTTGGAAATAAACAATGTTTAAGGGCCATGATGGAACCTAATTATCTGAATTGATGCCACAACCTCTAATGTTTGAGGAAATAAACACAGAATTTATGACTTTAGATATCATTACCCCAAGGGGAATAATTTTAAATGAAATGAGATGGATGGACATAATAAAGCTTGAGGTAGATTCCTTATCTCACTGGTGGAGGGAGAATTATTCTACCATGCATGAAAAACCTAAAGTGTCACCTAAAAACTTGGGGGTTGTCCATGTTATCACTATGGATGCCTTATATACTTTGGGATAGATGACTTGATTATAGGGAAAGTGTTTTAAATGTATTAGTTTTCAGTACCCAAGTGGGATTTCCCATGGTAATATTTGTGATATGTTAGGAGAGTAGACCATCCTCTAATGGATTGGGATGTATAGTAAAAATTATTCACTTTCCTAAGAGTGATTTCAGTGAGTATTTTCTTATGATGCATGTGAATCCATAATGATATATATTGGTGATGAGATACACTATTCCCATTATTAATGGGCATGGGACTTAAAGATGGGAATGAGATAGTGAAGCCTCATTTGGTGTTTAGCCTATAATGTGGATTTGGGGACATTGGTGGGTAAACCCATATTTGGAATGTCCTTCGGGATGGTGATTGTACCAGAGTACATATTGTTAACTTTGGGTGTCACTATATAAAATAAATTTTGATAGTGTAAACCCAGTTTGGTTATAGTGATAATGATAGGCTGTGATCCATACAGTCCAACCTTGGAATTGTGTGATGGATTTTGGAATTTAGACAACCCATGTTTGTTATTAATGATATTAGGTATTATGAGAGGTATGATATTACCTTGAATTTTCAAGAATTATATTCCTATGATATGTCCTGGGATTTTTCATTTATGGATGATATAAATGGAATGTCTTGGATGATAACTAGTATCTGAAATTAATGACTGCTGCTATATAGGATTCCTAGGATACTACCTAGAATGTGAATTTTAAGCTTGATACTATATGGGTTACTTGGATACTACATAAGATCTGACTTCTATGATTACTATTTTATAGGATTCATAGGATTCTCTCAAGGATATCACTATTGAGTATGATATTAAAAGGATACATGGGATACTCCCTAGGATCTGACCATTAATCTCGATGACCTGTTAATTCCATGGATAATTCCTAAAATATGGTGCTTTTACCTGATATTAATATTATATTATCAATAGGAGTTTACTCAGACTTTTTCATTATTAATACATGTTCTCATAGAGACTCTAACATTGGTCTAAGTTAGAATGTTCAATCCTTGATGTCACCTTAGAACACAAAATTTGAAGATAAAAATTTATTTATTATTCTACACATAATATTTATTTATTCTAAACATATAACATGTGCGTGTAATTTATTTTTTAGTTATATTAATAACTCATTTAATGGTTCTTTAATGGGATGTACTCAAACCCTTCTCAAGTATCCATGGAACATGGATACTTAATAAAACTTCACTACCCATATGTAAAGACCCGTAATTTCCATGTAATTGTTTTTAATAAATGGAAATTTTACTAGTCCGCGAAAATTGATGGCACGTGATTCTGAGGCCCGGAGTGCCAGGAATGAATTTGTAAACATTTTTTCAGGTACGTTTAGTAAATGTGCAAGAGGGTTTTTAAAATTTTTGAACCAGTGCTCAGAATTGAAATCTGAGGGCATCATTGAACTCATAGCGTCGGTATTCTCTTAAAGAGAATTTCACCTCGACGGTAGTTGGTCGAGGGTGGAAGTTAGTTTTTTGGTTTTTCGTGAATGAATAAAAAAAATAAAGTTGTGTAGCTTGTATTTTTATTTTATTTGTTAAAAACTTCCATAAGGAAGTTGAGAAGTAGGGACCACCAGACCTTAACCTCCCGTGAGAGGTTGTGGAGGTGGGGACCACCCGAGGCCTAAACCTCTTGAACACCCCTCTTAATGAGGGAGAAACCTCTCAACTCCCTCATTAATGTGGAGGAGCCTTTTGAGATCCCTATAACATTAATTATGCCAACCCATCAAACAATTAATTATGCCAACCTATGTGATTAATATTTCCAATTTGAATTATTCCAACATATTCTATAATGTTGGTTAATTCATTATTGGTGGAATTGGGGGAAACTATTGGAAAAGGGGAGATCTCTTGGAGAAAGCTCTCCAACGAAGAACTTCTTCTCCAAATGAAGAACGTTGACCTCAACTTCAACCTTCTTCCTCGAGACATCCTCTAACGGTCGACATCTTCAAAAACGAAGAACCACCTCCATCCAAGAACATTAATCTGACGAACGAGCTCAGGATCTGAGGCGTTTGACGGGCGCGACGAACGCCGACTTCGACTTCTCTCTTCATTGTCAACAATCGAACAACTCGAGGTAGGTGATTATTTATATTTTTTTATCACTTCCCATGTACACCCCTTCAATTTATTTTGCGGGTTGGGAACAATCATTATGGGAGGATGGGATTTTTGACGTTCATGTTCATGTTCTTAATGAGCCATGTGCTACCACCATAACGCAGAGGGTACGTTAGAAACCAACATGGCCCCGACCCTTCCACAAATCGTGTGGTGTTCTTCGTGATGGAGGAGGTCGGCAACCATCCATGTTTGGGGAACGGGAACGGAGGTCGACACCACCACCGGCCGTGACAAAGGTGATGGAGCAACGACGCGGCCCCATGGCCTCTGCCGCCGCCCCGCGACCTCTGTGCCGACCGCGGACACTGCCGACGTCTGTGGCTCTGCACCTCCCCATGGTTGAGGCGCCGCCCCAGGCGGCCGGACCACCGACCCACGGTCGGACCACCGACCCGCGGCCAGACCACCGCCCAGCGGCCCCACCGCCGACCCATGACCGAACCGCCATCCCCGGCCGAGCCACCCAGCCGTCGGAACATCACCTCATGGCCCCACTGCTGCCTCGTCCTCGGGTGAGCCACCTCGCGGCTTCGCGCCCTCACGGCACTCTCTGTGGCCCCTCGCGGCTTGCCGGGACGGACCCAGTGGGCCGGGCCAAACCCAACGGGCCGGGAAGAACTGCGGGCTAGGCCATACCCAATTGGTCAGGCCAAGTTGACTCGAACCAGGTCATCCCAGGCTGGGTCGGACCAGACCCGAGCCCACTATGACCCATTTAGTTTATTTTGGCCATAACTTTGGCATCGAACGTCCGTTTGATGAACCGTCAGCGGCATTGGGAACCTTGGAGCGATTTGGTACCTTTAAGTGTTACCCCACTCCGTTTTGGATTAATATGGGGAATGGTCAGTTTGGATCAAGCACGAATCCAACCAGGCCCCTGGGACTAAAACGCTAATAACTCACAGACCGGGCATCCGATTGACTCGTCGTCTATTACGTTGAGACCCTTATGACATGGAGGACCAATGAGATACTTATTCGTGGGAATTTGTGGTAGTTGGAGTATCGACCAGTAGATTGTGAATCGGATCCTCCCGGAGATGAGCGAGCATAGTGCGGGAACCCAGTGGTTGGCTGAGACTTGATGAATGTTGGACACTTCGACTTGGAGTGACTTGACAGGCCCAATGGGGAGTGCCTTGGTGATGCGGAAGACCCACGGTGGGGAGCGCCTTGGTGATGCAGCAGACCCATGGTACTCGACTGAAGAAGTACAACAGCAGGACAAGAGGGGGACTGCCTTTGTGACACGACTGACCCATGTTACTCGACAGGAGGAGTACCTCAGTAGTCCAAGGTTAGTGGGAAGTGCCTCTGTGTGATGCGACAGGCCCATTTTACATGATAAGGGAGGAGTTCTCCAGTAGCCGAGGTGTTCGACGTTGTGACTGGGGATGTTACTTGACACTACCCCTAGAATAAATCCTGGTGTGAGCTGATTCAATACCTCTCTGTTTTCCTTATGATTGAGATTGATTTATTAATAACTTAGGTACATGTATGGGCTTATACCAAAGTATGGTTATCTATTGATTTCATAATTTTTTATTTATCCTTGATGGATTTATGTGAGACCTAGAGGGTCTTGGGGTCCCCACTAAGTGTCTTTATACTCACCCCTACACGGGTTATGCCCGTACCTTGTTGTGTAGGATGCAGACGATGGACAGTACTGATTGAGGCTGAGAGTACCAGGATTGTACGGTACCTAGATGTAGACCATACGGTGTGTTGGTACACAGAGGAGATGGGTGGAAGTGGAGTGCTGAGGAGGAAATTTGTACCTACCCTTCAGGTAGGAACCTTGGAGAAAGACCCAGTAGCTGAATTTCCCTTTTCTTCAGTTGTATTGTATCATAGTTGTACTTTTACTATCCAGTTGGGCTTGTATTCTGGACCCTTTTTCTTACTGCACTCACTCTATTTAGAGTTCAGTTTACTTGTGTTCCTATCTTGATGTGTGCTTGGTTACGTGTGCTTACATGTTATAAAGGAAATTCCTTCCTAGTTTTAGGGAAAATGCCTTCAGTGCTAGTCGCCAGCCCCTGGCCTATGGAAGACGGTCTTGGGGTAGTCACGGCACGGGCCCTAGGGGACGGGTTGTGACAAATTGGTATCAGAGGAGTTGGTTATACTGAAAAACATAAGACTTTGATATTTATTTTTAATATAAATATTGTTAAGTGTAGTGATTGTGGTTATCAATATAGAGAATCCAGTGTTGGTGTGGCGGCCGACGTATCCATACACCAGGACCCTGACTTATAATTTCTGACTCAGTGCATGAAAACACTGATTGCATGTGTGTTTTCAAGATTCTTCTTTGTTAACTCTTTGAGTCATCTCACCAGGTACAACTTATTGACCATGGACCACCTGTTTCTTTTCAAGATGCCTCCATGCAGATAGCCATCTATGGTTCCGAGAGTTGTACACACTGATAGCCCACCGAGCGATGAGGCCTCGGTGCAGGGCCCTCTTCCAGTAGAGGTACCATCGGAGGTACTAGCGGTACCATTACCTGTTGGGACACCGATGCCACCATCCCCAGGAGAAGTGAGTGCACGCCACTTGAGATCATTGCATGAGTTCAAGTGCTATAGGCCACCCAGTTTTAGGGGAGAGACGGACCCACTGGCGGCTGAGGATTGGCTGAAGGCTGTGGTGAGAGTCGTCCAACTCATAGGGACACCAGCTGATCTCATGGAGATCCTTGCCGCCAGCCTTTTATAGGCAGTAGTGGGCATATGGTGGAGCTTGATGGTCTAAGTTCACGACGAGGTGACGCTTCTATGTGAAGACTTCGAGAGCCTATTTTGGGTAGAGTTTGTCTCGAAGACTCTTCACATAGTGCGCATACATGAGCTTCATCATCTTCAGTGGGGCAACATGAATGTGGCTCAGTACTCAGCTAGGTTCACTAACCTCTCATTCTACACCATGGATATGGTACGGGACCCATTATTCTGGGTCTAGACCTTTGAGTAGGGGATCAAGAAAGATATCAGGGCTTCTATGATCTCACTCAGCATCCTGACGTAGACGGGTGTGTTAGAGAGAGCCCTCTTGGTGGAGAGTTTCCTTGCCGAGCAATCACCAGCAGCAAGAACCACTACCATTAGTCATGTAGCGGATTCTTCTGCAACTAGCATCAAACAAATGTCACAGAGGTCCATGAGGACCAGACCCATAGGTGGACGACCGCATGACTCAGGACCAGTTGTGCGGGGCACCCGAGGCGGAGCCAGTTATGCTAGGAGGGGGCAGTGTTTCAAATGTGGCAGGTAGGGTCACATGGCTCGTGACTGTCCGACCTGCCATACAGATGATCATTAGATGGTCGAAGGACTTCCAAGGAAGAGAAAATGATTTGACCGAGGAGTTCTATAGGGAGCAAGCGGATGTGGCAGTGGAGCTATTCGAGTAGCTGGTGGTGGGCAACAATTCGAGATGTTACCGCCACCACCACCAGGAGGTCCACCGCGACCATATGGAGCAGGTGGACAGGGGAGAGCTCATCTCCAGGAAGCTGAGTCTTACGATCATGGCACTCTAGAGATGATACAAGGTACGATCTATGTCTACTCCACCTTAGATGCAGTGCTTATAGACATAGGTTTCAGTCATTCTTTTATTGCCACTACCCTTGTTCAGAGCTCAGAGATTCTGATAGATTAATTAGGTAAATATTTATAGCTAGACACTACTACGAGAAAGGATTTGACGATTACGCACTGGTGTTGGTAGTTTGAGCTTACTCTAGTAGGTGAGAGCTTTAGCTGGGATCTCCTAGAAGTGGCATCGAGGCCTTATGACATCATCTTAGGTGTGGACTGGTTATCTACTGTCCATGCTCAGATTGACTGTATTAGGTGAAAAGTGTGGTGTTTCTACACTGATGGAACCAATTTTACCTTCACCAGTGACAAGGGAGCCTTTGCAACAAAGGATGGACTTACCCGGAGGAGGGTGCAGCCGATTACACATCAGTTAGCTAGCCTTACCCTCGGAGTTGTTGATGTGGAGAGTCTGAGCTATCTAGTAGTGTTGGACCAGTATGCGGATGTCTTAGCTAATGATGTTCTGAGTCTACGTCTTTGTAGAGAGGTGGACTTTAACATTGAATTGTACCCTGAGATGGCAATGATATCTACACCAGCATATTAGATGGATCCTGTGGAGCTTCATGTGTTGCGGGTTCAGTTAGAGGACTTGTAGAGGAAGGGATTCATCCATCCTAGTGTTTCTCCTTGGAATGCCACGATTCTGTTCGCCAAGAAGGAATATGGGAGCAGGAGTATTTGTGTTGACTATCAATGCCTGAACCAGGTGACCGGGAAGAAGAAGTACCCACATCTGAATATTGACGACCTCTTTGATTAGCTGAAGAGGGCATGGTGGTTCTCGAAGATAGACCTCAGATCAGGATATCACCAGCTCAGAGTACAAGACGAGGATGTGCAAAAGACGACCTTCAAGTGTTGGTATGGCCATTATGAGTTCTTGGTTATGCCATTCGACGTGACCAACACTCCAACAGTGTTCATGGGACTCATGAACATGATCTTTCATCCATACCCTGACTGTGTTGTAGTAGTCTTCATCGACGAAATTCTGATCTACTCGACTACTGAGGAGGAGCATGCATATCATTTGCAGGTATTACTGGACACACTCTGAGAGCACAAGCTTTATGGTAAGCTCTCTAAGTGCCGGTTCTTGATCTGAGAGTTTCAATTTCTCAGACATGTCATATCAGAGGCTGGATTTGTAGTATATCCTGCGAAGATTGAGGTGGTACTTGCTTGGGAGCCACCTAGGAGTGTGACGGAGGTAATTAGTTTCCTAGGTTTGGTCAGATATTACCGGTGGTTTGTTCCAGACTTCCCAAAAGTTCTAGCACCACTATCATCCTTGACGAAGAAGGGGAAACTCTTCGTGTGGTCAGAGAGATTCCAGTAGAGTTTTCAGGAGCTGAGGCAGAGGCTGACTAGTGCCCCTATCTTGAGGAATTCAGAGGAGGGCATAGGGTACGTAGTCTACTACGATGCATCAAGGACCGAACTCGGATGTGTTCTGATGTAGGAGTGAGTAGTGATCGCATATGGTTCTCGATAGCTGAGACAGCACGAGAAAAACTACGCTACCCATGACCTAGAGTTAGTAGTAGTGGTCTTCGCCTTGAAGTTGTGAAGGCACTATCTGATGGGTGAGCATTTTATCATGTACTTTGATCACAATAGTCTCAGGTATATCTTCTCCCAGAAGGACCTGAACCTGAGACAACGACGCTGGCTTGAGTTCCTCCAGGACTATGACTTAGAGATATTCTAGACTCTTAGGAAGGGGAACATTGTAGCAGATGCACTCAGCAGAAGATCTGGTATACATCTGCTAGGAGAGGCGACGGAGTAGCTGACCACTATGCAGATATCCTTTATGGATAGAGAGGAGCATTTTTCTTCAGTCTCTTACAGTCACCCCCCCCCCCACTTCTTCGGTGAGTCAGGGAGGCGCAGCATGGGGATGCTGACTGCGAGGCTCGACGTGCTCAGATATCCATAGGACAGACACCTGATGGATTTTATGAAGGTGGGGAGCATGTCATCCTCTTCATAGGACATACCATGGTACCAGTGTCGCTTCAGGAGGAAGTGATGAGGGAGTTCCACACATCCCCTCTAGCGGTACATCTAGGAGTTGTGAAGATGTACCAGGATCTCCAATGACAGCACTGGTGGCTGAGAATGAAGAAAGTAGTATTAGAGTTTCTCTCTCGGTGCCTCACTTGTTAACAAGTGAAGGTAGAGAATCAGGTACCAGCAGTCTTGGTTCGGCCTTTAGAGGTCCAAGAGTGGAAGTGGGATGGGATATACATGGACTTCGTGATAGGACTTCCATGTACATCTAGAGGACATGACTCAATTTGGGTGATCGTCGACCGACTCACCAAGTCGGCCCACTTCCAACTGATCAGAGAGAAGGTTTCAGTAGATAGCATGGGATGCCTCTATGTGTAGAAGATTTTGTGGCTACATGGAGTACCCTCAAATTTTTTCTCCGGTCATGATGAAAGTTTTACTTTATAGATATGGAAGGGGTTGTAGGAGGCTTTCAGGATGCAGCTTCGTTTGAGCACTGCCTTCCATTCTCAGATGGATGGCCAGACTGAGCAGACCATTCAAACCCTCAAGGAAATGTTGCGTGCTTATGTCCTTGACTTTGGTCATAGCTTGGAGGATCACTTGAATTTGGTGAAGTTTTCTTACAAAAAAAGATATCACTCCACCATAGGGATGGCACCTTTTGAGGAATTGTATGGGTAACCTTGTAGATCACCTTTGTGCTAGACTAACCCAGGGGAGTCAGCACTTGTAAGACCAGAGATGGTATGGGCTACCATAGAGAAGGTGCAGATCATCTAAGAGCAGATGAAGACTGCACAGAGCAGGCAGAAGTCATATACTGACAAGAGATGGAGACCTCTATAGTTTGAGGATGGCGACCGCGTCTTTCTACAGGTCTCACCTTGATGAGGTTTACGGAGATTTGGCCGAGGTGGAAAGTTATCTCTAAGGTTCATCAGACCTTTTCATGTCCTCAGAAGAGTTGGTGAGGTGGCATACTGCTTAGTTCTTCCACCTCAGTTGCACATAGTGTATTACATCTTCCACGTGTCCCAGCTGAGGAGATATGTGGATGACCCTTCTCACATCATCGACCATGGAGAGCTAGACATCGACGATGGGGCGACTTTTATGGAGGTTTCATTAGATATTGAGGATCGATAGTAGTGGGTCCTTCAAGGACGGTTGATACCTCTGTTGAAAGTTCGCTGGAAGCACGGGAACCTCCATGAGAGCACATGGGAGCGAAAGGCTCAGATGCGTGCTCAGTACCCCCACTTGTTTGCCTAGTTTGAGTTGTGGCTTATAGGTATGTAGAGACTTGAGGTGGGTAAAATGTAAAGAACCTAAATTTCCATGTAATATTTCTTAATAAATGGTAATTTTACAAGTCTGTTGAAATTTACTGCATATGATTCCAAGGCCCGGAGTGCCCGTAATAAATTTCTGAACTTTTGTTCGGGTACGTTCTGTGAATGTGAGAGCAGGTTTTTCTAACTTTTGAACCAGTACTCAGAATTGAAATCTGAGGGAATTGTTGAACTCATAGTGCCAGTATTCACTTAAAGAAACTTTCACCTTGATGGCAGTTGGTCGAGGGTGGAAGTTAGTTTTTGTGTTTTTTGTGAATGAATAAAATAAAAAAAGTAGTGTAGCTTGTATTTTTATTTTATTTGTTAAAAACCACCAGGTGGAAGTTGATAAGTGGGTACCACCACACCTTAACCTCCCATGAGAGGTTATGGTGGTGGGGACCACACGAGGCCTAAACCTCTTGAACGCCCCTCTTAATGGGAGAGAAACCTCTCAACTCCCTCATTAATGTGAAGGAGAATTTTGAGCTTCCTCCAACCTTAATTGTGCCAACCCATCAAACAATTAATTATACCAACCTATGTTATTAATTTTTTCAATTTGAATTATTCCAACATATTCTATAATGTTCGCTAATTAATTATTGGTGGAATTGGGAGAAACTATTGGAAAAAGGGAGAGCTCTTGGAGAAAGCTCACCAACGAAGAACTTCTTCTCTAAACGATGAACGCCAACCTCGACTTAGACCTTCTTCCTCGAGACATCCACCGACGGTGGACATCTTCAACAATGAAGAATCACCTCCATCGAATAACGTTAATCCGATGAATGAGATTGTGATCGGAGGCATGTGGCGGGCGCAACGAATGCCGACTTCAACTTCTCTCTTTGTTGACAACAATCGAACAACCAGAGGTAGGGATTTATTTCTATTTGTTTATCACTTCCCATATACACCCCTTCAAGTTATTTTGAGGGTTGGGAACAATCATTGTGGGAGGATGATATTTTTGACGTTCATGTTCATGTTCTTAATGAGCCATATGCTACAACCCTAACGCGGAGGGTATGGGCCAAACCAACATGGCCCAAACCTTCCGAAAATCTTGTGGTGTTCTTCATGATGTAGGAGGTCATCAAAAATCCATGGTTGGGGCATGACAATGGAGTTCGGCACCACCACTGGCCATGATGAAGGCGACAGTGCAACAGTGCCGCCCTGCGGCCTCCGGGCCGACCATAGCCATCGTCGTCGTTCGCGGCTCTGCACCGCCTCACGGCTGACGCACTGCACCACGGACGAGACGCCACCCCGCGCGGCCGGACCATTGCCCCACGGCCAGACAGTCACCCCGTGGCCGGAACGCCACCCCGCGCGGCCAAACCGCCGCCCCGCCCGGCCTGAACGCCACCCCGCGCGGCCAGACCGGCACCCGCGGCCGGACCGCCGCCCCGCGGCCAGACCGCAGCCCCGCGGTCGGGCCGCCTCCCCGCGCCGTCGGACCACCACCCCATGGCCGGATTGCCACCATGCGGTCGCAACGCCACCCCACAGCCGAATCGTTGTACCCGGTCGAGCTGCCCCACAGCCTCGCACCGTCATGGCACTCTCTACGGCCCCTTGCGGCCTATCAGGCCGGACTCAGCGGGCCGGTCCGAACCCAACGGGCCGGGCAGCACTGCAGGATGGGCCAAACCCAATGGGTCGGGCCGGGTTGAACCGAACCAGGTTGGGTCGGGCTGGGTCATACGTACCAGGTCGGACCGGACCCAGGCCCATTATAACGCATTTACTTTCTTTTGGCCATAACTTTGGTACCGGACGTCCGTTTGACGAACTGTCAGCGGAGTTGGGAACCTTGGAGCAAGTCGGTCTCTTTGAGTGATACCCCAATATGTTTTGGATTAAGATGGGGAATGGTCATGTTTGATCGAGCATGAATCCAACCGGGACCTCGGGACTAAAAGGTTAATAACTCACAGATCGGGCGTCTGATTGACACGCCGTCTTTTAAGTTGAGACCCCTATGGTGTGGAGGACCTTCAAGATACTTCTTCATGTGACTTTGTGGCAGTTGGAGTATCGACCAGTATCTTGTGGAGCAGAACCTCTCGAAAATGAGCTAGCATGGTGTGGGAACCCAGTAGCTGGCTGAGACTTGACGACTGTGGACCATTTCGACTCTAAGTGAATTGACGGGCCCACTGGGGAGCTCCTTGGTGACGCGGCAAACCCACAGTACTTGAAAGGATGATTACCTCAGCAGGCCATGAGGGGGAGCGCCTTGGTGACATGGAAGACCCATGTTGGGGAGCGCCTTGGTGACGTGGAAGACCCACACTACTCGACAGGAGGAGTAACTCAGTAGTCCAAGGTTAGTGGGAACCGCCTCTGTGTGACGCGGCAGGCCCGCTGTACTCGATAGAAAAGGGGTTCTCCAGCAGTCAAGGTGTTTGATGTTGTGACTGGGAATGTTACTTGAAACTACCCCTAGAATAAATCCTAGTGTGATCTGAGTCAGTACCTCTGTGTTTTCCTCATGATTGAGATGGATTACTTGATAACTTAGGTATATGTATGGGCATATACCTAAGTAAGGTTATCTGTTGATTTCATACTTTGTGATTTATCATTGATGGATTTTTTTGAGACCTAGAGAGTCTCAGGGTCCCTAATGAGTATCG
This sequence comes from Viscum album, assembly GCA_963277665.1. NCBI lineage: Eukaryota > Viridiplantae > Streptophyta > Magnoliopsida > Santalales > Viscaceae > Viscum > Viscum album. Next base: position 1,242,964,074 of record OY728146.1, on the reverse strand, counting down.
TTATACTCACCCCTGCACAGGCTATGCCCACACCTTGTTATGTTGGATGTAGACAACGAATAGTGTTGTCTGAGGCTATGAGTACCGAGACTGGACAGTACCTGGATGTGGACCAATGACATGTCGGTACATAGAGGAGATGGGTGGAGGTGGAGTGATAAGGAGGCTATCTGTACCTACCCTTCAGGTAGGAACCTAGGAGGATGACCCAGTAGCTGATTTTCCCTTTTCTTCAGTTGTATTGTATCATAGTTGTACTTGTAATTTCCAGTTGGGGTTGTATTCTAGCCCCTTTTTCTTTCTGCACTCACTTTTTTTATAGTTCAGTTTACTATTTTTTATCTTTCTATGTGCTTGGTTACCTGTGCTTATAGGTTATAAAGGCAATGTCTTCCCAGTTTTAGGGAATATGCCTTCGGTGCTAGTTTCCAGCCCCTGGCCTACAGAAGGTGGGCTTGGGGTAGTCACCGCACGGGCCCCGGGGGACGGGTCGTGACACCATAGGTTCAGGTTGGGAAAATAAATAGGATAAGACTATTTATAAGGATAATTGGGATAGACTCTAGAGATTTAGATGATGTGTGGATTAGGTATAATAACAATTCCTTTTATATATTTTATTCTTTTTTGTTTTTATTTTTTATATATGTCCATCTTAGTGGGTGTTCAGTAGGGATGTTTGACTTCATGCCTCCACATTTCATTATTTATAGAATTGTATATTATTATATTTATTTAATGTACGCTGATTGTTATTGTCATGGATTATGTTTGTTTATTTTTATATTGTGGTTTCTCTGATATGACTGTATATTATCTCCAATGTGATATCCTAGACCCTCATTGTTAATTGGTAACCTCTGAAATATAAGGAGGTGTGCTTGAGTTCACTGGTCTAGGAACTGTTGAGTTTTCATCACAGTGTTTCCCAATGGTTCCCCACCTAAACTAGAAATGACGAGACATATTATAATCCCATAGGAATTACTACAACAGTCTATGGGTTGAAGAATAGTACTAAGGGTATATAATATATACAATGAGATATATTACACTCAAGATATAGTTTAATGAATAAAATACCAGAGGAGATCTAATAATCAACACTACGGATATATAAAATAAATCCCATAACATAAATTTAATGTCATAAAATTGGTACAACTCAACAACTAAAAATAAATACCAACACGATCCAAGGCAGTGACCACAAACTCTTGAAGCTCATAAACAACTCAATGAGCTAGTAACGACTGCCATAATCACCAACCAAATCCCACATACTTGAAGAGTATTATATATATATATATAGGGTCATAATAAATTTATACTCAGTAGGATTATCACTAAAACCTCTCAGGCAAAAAGTGATAGAATAATACTAATGCCTAGTGAATTAAAAAAACAAAACCAACTAATCACCTAAATAGTTAAAGTTGTTTCTTATCCTAAGCATGGATCACTCATGAAGTAATGAATATAAGTAACCATAATAACATCACATCACATTTATATATATATATATGATGGTACCCTATATCCACTACAATGATGATGTGTCCCTCTCACACCCCAATAACTCATGTCTTATTCCCATAGCGTGCATACATCATCCATCCCTAACTGAAGAAATCATATCATATTCATAATGCATCCCATGCAACCTAGAATAACCTCATTATCACCATCTCATCTGCAACCATGTAGAATTTTGGAATCCACTTCTTCCTGTGTGTCATGCATTATACCATAAGACATCACAACACTAGCATGTAATCCCAAGGGAATTCATACCCACCATGACTAGATATATGTATATTATACAACCTAAAGTCATTATAGCTTGAAAAAATATATATATAGTAAACCAATATCCATAAAAATATTGATGATTCCATACCTTGTACCTTTATCCATCACAACCCATGAACAATAATGTAATATACTATAGACAAACAGAGAGTTTGGAGAGGGAGAATCCAACCATTTGTTCCAACTCTATCCTGGTTATTTGATAAAACACCCAAAAAAATTTGTTGGTTTCCCTACCTATTCATGTGGTGAAGTGTATGAAATCAATAAATATAATGTGTATTGCATCAAATAAAACTTAGGGAATCTACCTAGACATTAAATCATTTATCAGTATTGTCTCTCAAGACACCCATCTACCACTGCTAGGTTCTAGATATCAAACATTCATAGAAGCATCAAGATTAAAATATTTAATTACCATCACAATTTAATTTTGAAAATTTATAATATTTTATTAAAGAATTATCAATATCAGATCAACCATTGGATTAAAAACAAGGAAACTTTCTTATTAAAACATATTATAATTTCCAAATTTTACATTCATGTCATTTGAGCATTTAATTCAAACCAACCCCATAGAGCTCAATAATATATAAATCATTTATCATTTTTCCATCATAAGTACCTTATTCTAATTGTTTAATTATTAATCTAATTTAACATTGACAAAAATGGGTATTTCATGTCACACCCTGATCGATAAATATTAATTAATTTAATTATTTAATTATTTTTAGCCTCTCTTTTGAGTTTTGATAATTTGAAGTCTGAAATTTAATTTTTTGTAGGATTTTTAACTATTGAACCATTAGCCTGCATGGTAGTTGTCACTATTCAGTGCATGAGCAAGTTCTCGAGTGAATATATGGTGTTGTGTACATCTTGTGGAAGGCCTATTAGACCATGCGAACAATATGTTGTTTGGATATATTAGTTGATAGTGCCAAGTGGCATGGTTTTAGCATGGTTTTCTAAACCATTTGTTTTCCTCATAGTAACTGTGTGAAGTTTCCTAGCCTATAAAATAGACAGCGCACTATTGGTTCACATTTTGGTAAACAATGTGAAAACCATGTGGGTTTCCTAGTTTTTAAGAATTTTGGTTCTTCTTTTTTTTCTTTTTTCTTTTTATTTATTCCCTACTATTTCATTTTCTCACCTCTTATTTGGTGTCACATGACAGCCCCCTCCCTTACTCCCTTAGCTCTACGCCACAAACTCCTCCTAATCCCACCTCTTGATTCCAATTTTTATTAGTTTTCGTGAAGATTCGCGGTCGTCTCTCTAAGTTGAGGTCCCTTTATCCCTCATCCTTTCATTTTATAGAATTTTTCTCTTCCCCTTAGACCTATATTTCTCATTCAAACCCAATGTTAGGGGTTAACTCTATTTTTGGTTCTGTCTTTCATTGTTAGAGAATGTGATGGGTCTCCCAGGACTTCTTCTCACATGTTTCAGAATCTTCCATGAAAGGTGATTTATTTTGGGCCATTTTGGTCTACCAATAATTGTTTTGAGGTTTATTTCCATATTCCTTTTCTTTTTTCCAAATTTTAATTTGGTGGTCTCTAATTTTTGGGCTCTTAGTATTATCATAGTGCGTCTTGGACATTGTCAAGGTGGACTTTATCTGCTGTTGTAAAGGCTTTCAAGAATATTCACAGGTAGGCATATATATATTTGAGTTCACCTTCATATTTATTCACCCATGGCATGATGAATATATATAATGGGGATATGTGTGATTATATAAATATATATGAAAATTCATATGCATGTAAGTATAAAGGGGTGTGAAAATATATTCATATATGTATGGATCCCCTCATACATATTTTTCCATGAAAATATGCACATAGAGGCTAGGTTTCCTTATATATATGTTAATTTACATATTCATGCAATTGTAAAGGGAAGATTATAGTTTTTATCATAAAAAAATTGTGCATCTTGAGTTAAATTCCATATGTTTGATCCTTTAATTGAATTCCTTAATTTCATGCATTTTTTAAAAGTACACTTTAATATTAAATGGTATGTATTTTCTATGAAAGAATGTTTTGACTCTTATAAATGGTATTTTCATTTGTTTTAATTAATTAATATAATCTTACAACTTGTTTTTTATTGTTTAAACATGTTTTCAACCATATTTTATAATGCATGGTATTTTAATCACTCAATTGGTTTTATAAATGATTTCTAACTTGGAATGTATAAATGCCCAAGTGGTTTTTTCTTAGTGTGGTAAGTCTTGGTTGGAGATTTAACTAACTTTATAAATTTAAAAAAAACCCTCCTAATGCATTCCCCTTGAATTTAAAATTTCATTTATGCATATTAAATGTGTGATAAGAGATGTGCTCTCTTTGATGGGCTAGTTCCTTGTTTTTGTATATTTGAAAGGGGTTACACTAGATGACGTAGGCTAGCTATGATAAATTGAATGGTAGATTATTGTGAAAATTTTATGATATGTACATGTAAAATAGTAGATAAATACTCACCTCTATTTGATTTTCATGGGAATCCTTGGTTAGTTAGGTGGGAGCCTAGGTACACTGGCTACACATGTTGAGATTACGCATTGTCTAGTGGCCCTGAGTAGATAGTCTACTGCCCAAGAGAGGTGCCCCTCGATTGAGATAGTGAGGGTGTCTCTAAGTATTATGGAAGTATATTTGGATAACCATTATCAATAGAGATTTATTAAGGGATTTTATTGGGAGATTTTTCATAGGTTTTCTCATCCAGCACCTGAGATCCCATGATTAATGTTTTCCCTACATGATACATTCCTCTATTTTAAGGTATTTTTATTAAGTAATACCATTTCCCTAAATTTCATATTAAAATACTTATTTTAATAGTATTTATATTTTAAATAATTTCATTGAAATGTTTTCATATTGGGAAACAGTTTTGGAAAGTTGATGGAAAAAATGGTTCTTCTTAAAAAACGGAAGCTTGTTACTCGTTTTAAAAATAAATTAAAAATTATATTTTTATAAAGTTTTATTTTGAAACTATATTAAAATGGTTTTAATTTTAATGGTATGTCATAGGGAATGGTTTATTTAGGTATACCTACTAAGTTTTAACAATCATACCAATAGATTTTTTATAGTTCCTGGTGATGCTTTCAGCTCAAATTTGGTAAATGTGGAGAAAAGTTGGTTTAGTGTTTGGTGGTGACCAGCAGGATCACCTTTTTTGAGGTTTTATTTATTTATATTACTAGTTTTTATCTTTTTATTTTTCAGTTTAATTTGGTCTATTTTCCATTTTATAGGATAAAAGTTTCCTATTTTCTTTATATTGATGCCCAACACTATTTTCCAGCCAGGGAGGATTGGGAACACCTCTTGGGCCTTATCGCGAGCTAGATCGGGTGACCGGTTTGGGGTTGACTCAGGTTGGTCTATAAAAAATGGTATAAGATTTGACCCTTTGTTATTTGGGATGTTAGGTATATTGGATATTGGATTTTCAGGGTTTAGTAGGTAGTTCATGGGTCCTTTCTTGATCACCACCACTCGTGATGAGACTTAAGTCACTATGGATGGTTGGGATTTGAGTATTTATTTTTTATTTTGGATTATGATATTATAATTTGTTTAGTTCGTTGAGCTTTTTTATGTTGCATAATTATAGTGGAAGCGATCTTGTTCTACCAAATGAGTTTACATGGTGTAGAAAACCATCTGGAGCCTCTGTGCACGGTTCAATATGCTTCAAGTGGTTAGTGCATACTCAGTTCATAGTATACTAAACCATGTGGTTGGGTTATTCCTGGCCACTAGTTCCATATTTTAGTTATTTTAGTATTGGTAATGATTCGGTTTGACTTGGTTTGGCATGAGTGGATTTTAAAAGGAAAATTATTTCTAAAAATGGTTTTTAAATTCACAAAAAAGGGTTTTCAAATAAAAAATGATTCATAATTTCAAAAATTTTATGAAATGTAGAGGATAAGTGAATTGGGAATTCGATAAATGATTTTTATTTATGATAAAATGGTATGCATGAACCTTGGTATTCCTTATGGATGTTCACTTGTGTATGTGTGTGGAAAGTAAATATTGGTATATATGTGTGTATAATAGAAGTGGAAGTGGGATGCACACATATTTGATAGTTCATAGGATGTCATTGGTGAGTATTTAAAAATAAAATATTTGACTTGTTTTTAAAAATTTGTTTCTTCAAAAGGAAAATGGTTTCTATTAAAAATGGGACTCCTTTTATAATGGGATTTGTGATTTTAAAGGGAAAAGTGAGGTGGGTTTTTTAATTTTTAAGTGGATGTGATGAAATGATTTTGGAAATGAAAAATTATTTTGATTTTGAAAGAGGGGTTAAATTTGGAAATGGGTCAATTTGAGAATAGAAGTTTCCAAAAGAGGGTTGTTGGATATTTTTTTGATCTTGTTTTGGTTTTGTTTCAATTGATATTTTATTTGGTTTTGATTTAGTTTTTATTTGTCTTTGAACTTTATTTTACTTAGAGTATCCCACCCAGAAATACCTAAAAGGTTTCTAAGGAGTCTCTCCAAATCCTCAACCCTACCCAAACTCCTAGTGGAGTGGTGGTGCCATGATCTCCTCAATCAATGATTGTTTTATTTAGACATATAAGTCTCTTAGAGGTGGATGAGTGTATTGGGGAAGTTAAGAGTTTCTTTATGTTTTTGGAAACTCTAGATTTTGTGAGAGTCCGAGTTTTCATAGGTATGTTTGATTAGATGGTACTGGACCAGTGGAAGGTGATCGTTCCATTATAATTGTATGTTGGGATGTCTTGGGATTTATTCAAGATAATATATATCCCGTAGTTTATTATTTAAGAATTGAGAAAGAATAAGGTGGAAGATCTCATGGATGCTCAATAAGGTCAGCTGGAGGTGAAGGGGTATGTTGACCATTTTGATGAACTGGTTTCATTTTCTCCATTGATAGAGTTGAGTGATTAGCTAAAATCTCTACCTTTTGTGTAGGATCTCAATCCAGGGTTCAAGAACTAGTTTCTTTTGGTGATTGTGTAGGTTCCCCGAATGGTGAGGAGTGTGAACTAGAGTAACCATTTCTAAGAAAGTATTTTTATTAATTCTTCCCTTTCCATTCTCATTCCACTCACTCATTTGTTTTTTGTATGGTTAGTTTTAGAACTCTAAGCCATTTTTTTGTAATCCTATGAAGTATTTTCATCGATGTGGTATTGGATGAGATTTGTAAGTTATGTTTCTAGAATAGAAATCATAAGTTATAGGTTTTTATTTACCAATGACGGGGTAGAATAGGTTCTTAGACATCAAGGCTCTATCAATAGGTCCCTAATGGAATCATTCCATGTTGTTGGGGAAATATTAGGTTTGGTGGGGGTTTACCAAACCTGTAGTATCCATTTTTGTAGAATAATATATTTGAGTATTTCCTTTCATGTGGTTATCTATTTGCGAACCACTTTTTGTTCTGGTGGTTGTGGAAGCCTAATTTTGAAATGGGTTTGGTTTTTGGGATGTACATTTTTTGGGGATTCTTATGTCTTATGGAAATTATGAATCTTGGTTCAGTCTATTGTTTAATTTTAATCTATTTTTTTGGGCCTCTTATGTTAGGGGTTTTCCTATATTAGTTATTTTCTTAAATAGTGGTGAGACCCACCATTCATCTCTTATTATTTTGTTTTCTCTAGATTTGTTTGGGTGTGACTTGTGGAGTTTAAAGGTCAGTTGGATTTCATGGTATATTTTTGAATTATTTGTTTTGAGTTTTAGATTTCCACCTTGTTTGGCTAAGTGACTTTATGGGGGAATAATGTGTTAATGGTGGGTATAATTTTAACACCCTAACCTTGAAATATTAATTATTTTAATTATTTTTGTCCTCTCTTTTGAGTTTATGTGGTTGGTGGAACAAAATTTATATTTTTGGAGGATTTTTAACTATTGAAAAGTTAGCCCGCATAGTTACTAATAACCATACGATGGCCATGAGGGTTCCCAGGTGAGTCTAAAGTTTGATGTATGGATTGCACATAGTCTACTAAATAGTGCAGAAAGCATGTGGTTTGAATTTTTGAGTTGACATTTCTAAGTGGCATGATTTGAGCATGATTTTCTCAATCATGTGTCTACATATAGATAATTTTGAAAAGGTGTCTAGACAAGGAATTGGCTAGCACAAATTCGGTGCTTGGTTTGGTAATCTATGTGAAAACTATGTGAGTGACATAGTTTTTAAGAATTATGGTTTTTTTTTTTGTTTTTTTTTTTTATTTGTCTTTCTTCCTTTTTCTTTCTTTCCTCCTCCTCCCATTTGGTGTCACATGATAGCCCACCCCCTCCCTTCCTCCCTTAGTCATGTTCCACTCCATCCGCTTGATCCCACCTCTCTATTCCATGTTTTCCAAGATTTCTACAAGATTCTTGGTCTTCTCACTTAAGTAAGGTCTATGTTCCCCTCATCCTTACATTTTCTAGTGTTTTTTAATTCCACTTCAACCCATCTTGCTCAGATGAACCCTGGGGTTAAGGGTTAACCTGATTTTTGGTTATTTCTTCTATTATTAGGGCATGTGATGGATCTCCTGGGAATTTTTCTCATGTTTGTCAGCATCTTGGGTCGAAGGTGAAGCATTTCATACCATTTCAGTTTTCCCTCCATCGTTTTGAGGTTGGTTTCCTTCTTCATTTTCTTTTATCTCAATTTCAATTTTTTTATTAATAAATTTTGGGCTCATGGTATTTTTTTAGTGAAACTTAGACCTTGTCTAGGTGGATTCGAGCTTTCATTGTCAAATACATACAGGAGTATGCATAGGTAGGAATTTATATACGTAAGTTCACCCTTTATATATATTCACCCATGGAAGGATGAATATATATAATGGGGCTTAGTGTGATTATATATATATATATGTGTGTGTGTGCGTGAAAATGAATATGCATGTAAGTGTATAGAGTTATATACAAGTACAAGAATATATGTACAGATCCCCATATAAATATTTGTCCTTGAAAATATGTACAAAGGGGATATGTGTATTTTATATATGCGAAGGTGCATATGTGTAAATGTAGAAAGGGAATATTTGAGTTTACATCATCAAAAGAAATAGTATATCTTGAGGTAGGTTTTTTATGTATGAGCCTTTAATTGAATTTCTTAATTTATTTCTTATTTCAAAAGTACTATTTAATATTAAATGCTATGTATTTTCTATGAAAATGGTTCTTTATATAAAAAATAGTAATTTCATTTGTTTTACTTAATTCAACTAAGATTCCAACATAGTTTTTCTATTTTGAACATGTTTTCAACCTTATTTGAGAATTCATGTTATTTTAAATGCTCAATTGGTTTCCTAAATTATTTCTAAATCGGAATGTCTAAATGTCCAAGTGTTGTTTTCTTAGTGTTACAAGGCCTAGTTGTCACTTTCCATTGTTTTATGAAATTAGAAACCCCCTCTTAAGGAATTACCCTTAAAATGTAAACATGATGTACGTGTATTAAATGTTTGATATGAGATGTGTACCCGGTGATGGTCTAGTTCCTTGTTTTTGTATATAGGAAATTATCTTACCTTGAGGAGGGAGGTCGGATGTGAGAACGTGAATGATATATTGTTGTGAAAATTGTATTATATTTACTTATAAAATAGTTAAGAAAAACTCACATCCATTTGATTTTAATGGGAAGCCTTGGGTTGTGATAGCCTATGGGGCATTGCTAATTCACATGAGGATAACCAAATTTAGTAATTTATTAAAATCAAACAACCTAAATAAATATGTAGTACTTGTTAAGTCTGAGTATCTAACCCATAGGTATGGTTCATGTGTTCTGAATTAATTTGGGAAACTAAAATTGAAATTGTTTTATTTTTTGTAAAAAGAGAAACAAATAGTAGGGTTGATTGGGTTAAATATCAAGATATAGTCATGCCAGGTTCAATGATTTTCAATGTTAGGTGCTAGGGATTTAATTGATAAAATATTTATTCAGTTTTGGTGTTGGAATTGGTAGGTGAGGAACTGTGGTCTTAGTATCCTGGCCTAATCCTATGATTGCACCATTGGAATGGTCATCTACTAAATGAAATCACAAAATTAGGCAACCCAAAACCTTATTTAAACTTAACCATCCTAGATTCTATAATTTTGAAATTAAAACTAGTTCAATTAATTGATATAATGAAAAGATAACCTTCAAAACATATCAATGATCATGCAATGAAAAAATAATAATATTTCGATTTGATAAATAATGTTGTTGAAATCCAAAACTTGAATAATAAAAATAAATAATTCCTATCATCGCATCCCCCTATAATCACATCACCTAGAACAAAGAAAACTACTCACTCATGTTAGGAATGATGAGAAAGAATAGCATGGGTACCCGAAGAAGAAAGGTGGTGAAGAATGGAGGTGAAGCAGGGCCTTGAATCATTACTCTGTGTTCAGCAGCCACCATTGGTGTCGCTTGGCATCCACTGGTCCCAGAGTGTTTTTTAAGGGTGACCAAGGAACTTAAATTATAGTTATTCCCCATCAAAAACTCAGTTGCGGTGCATTTAATTTTTTTTCTTCACATTGACACTTACATGATGTGTGACTGGGTTACACAAATTGTAATCATTTGGACTTCAGTCATCACGAATCTTGGAAAAATATTCACTGAAATCTCATCTATAAAAATGTCACATTGTGAAATTAGGATTCCGAATGTGAAATGATGTTTCATAGCATGTACTGAAGTCATGAATTTTCTTTCATGGATAATTAATTTTTAAAAACTCACATCATGTAAGAATATTACAAAACATGTAATATATCTTTTTCTAGTATTCATGCTCTGCTTCACTCTCAAAAATTTCTTGTCACACCATGAGTGATCTGAAGCAGTGTGAAGTGTTTGTAAGCTATAATTTCCGCCTATTTTCATACCCTTTTCACAAATTCATTGTTTCCTACCAAAAATTATAAAACAAGTCAACACATTCCAAAATTGGAAATATTAATCAATAAAATACCAAATCTAAACATTAAAACACTCTAAAATGTTTGTATGAAATAGACTTATCAGGTAGTTGGGTGGGATCCTAGGTATACTTACATCACTAGTTGAGATTACACACTAGATAGTGGCCTTGAGTAGATAGTCTGAATATCCATGGGATGTACCACTCACTTGAGCCAGTGCAGGTGTTACCAAGTGAAAGGGAAGTGTTTGTGGATAGCCAGTACTGGTAGAGATTGATTGTGAGATTGTATTCAGAGATTTTTCCTAGGCCATATCAACCAACACCTGAGATCCCATGATTCCTATTTTTTTTATTTTATAAATTCCTATAATTTCTGGTATATTATAAAGTGAAACCCTTTCCTTGTATTTCATATTAAAATAGTTATTCCTTAACTGTTTATATTTTAAATAATTTCATTGAAATGTTTTCATAATGGGAAACAGTTTTCGAAACTATAATGGAAAAAGGTTTCTTCTTAAAAAATGGAAGCTTGTTACATGTTTTAAAAAGAAATGGTAAATCCTATTTTTATATAGTTTTATTTACAAAGTATATTGAAATGGTTTTCATTTTTAATATAAATCATATGAAATAGTTTATCCGGGCACCTCTATTGAGTTTTAATATTCATGCCTATGGATTTTTTTTACCTTCTTGTGCTACATCAAGCACATATTTGTTCTCTATGTAGACATAATTGGTTTAGTGGTTAGTGTTGACCCGTTGGGTCACATAGAGGTATGTTTAGTTTTATTTATTTCAGTTTCTAGTGATTATTATTTTGTTTTTCAATTTATTTTTGTTTTTTGTTATTTTATATGGGAAAAATCATTCCCATCAACCTTATATTTATTCCTAGCAGTAGTTGTCATCTAAGAAAGATCAGGAATGCCTCAAGGTCCTTATCGCAGGCTCGATCGAGTGACCAATTCAAGGTTGAACCATTTTGGTTCATGACACTACAAGACTCAAATTATTCTACAACTAACAAGGAGTCACTTATTGTGAATAGAATCAACTAGAGTAACTAGTTGAGAATCCTAACCAACTAATTGAAAATCCATCCATCAAAATAAATCATGAATTTAGAATCAATGATAGAATCCAAATATTACCTCTTCTCAACCAACCATGTTTCATCCTTGATACCATTGTGCACATCACAATCTATCCCAATAATACCAAATTCAACCACCACAACAACCCCATCAAAACCATCCCATTATTCATAAATTTTTTAACCTATAACAAATAAAAAAAATAAAAAATAAAAATTCATAAATATGATTAAATCATAACATCAACGTTTATTCAAATTCATGAATGAATGATAATTAATTTACAAGTTTCTTCCCTGAATCAATAATGTTATTATGAATTTACATTTTTTATCATCTTCCATGGATACTAATTGAGCTACACAAAAATAATAACATAGCCAATAGATATAACACTATATAATAAATCCATAGGAAACATTATTATATCATAAAACATATGGTAAAATAATATCCAAATTCTATATTTCATTATTCTAGAAATTACCATATTATTATATTCCTTTTAATTTCATCTTAGGTCATTTACCTATACTTATATAATGAAGAAGAATCATAATGAATATAATTTCACACTAATAAAGAAAAAACAAAAAATAGTAATAACAACTTCTTGCAATAAGGTTACTATTTTATTTCTTCCATATCATGAAATGATAATAATAATAATAACAAATTACATGAAATAACAAATTCTTCAAACATATATAATTTCCAAAATTATAAAATAATATTTATCATTATGTATCATGTGATAATTCCTTCTCTCTCCTAATAATTTTATATATTATTACCTTTTTATGGTTGTTAAAATCTATTTATTCAAATTAAGATAAAGAATTATTTAACACACTTGTAAAAATTAAAATAAATGCAATAGATCCCCTACCTAGAAGGATTCATTGCTACAAGTTTCACATAAAAACAAATAGAGGAAGTTGGTGCGATGATGTTTGGAAAAACAAAAGAGTGGTTGAAGGAATTTCTGAAGGACCACTGAACATGAATGGTGATGTTTGGATTGCCCAAACTTGAGGGAAAGAAAGAAACATTATTGAGGGAAGAGTCTGGTTTTTTCCAAATTTATAGATATAAGTTCCATGAAAAACCCCCCATAATACTTTTCCAAACCTTTTTTTTTATTTCTCAATAATTTAATTTTCATTTAATTTTCCTCTCACAACCCATTCAATCTTCTAGATATTAGGATTTAAAATATTTAATAAAATTTCATAATAATATATTATAAAATCAATATTTTCAATCAATATTTTCATTTATATCATAAAAATATTTTATTAATAAATTCTAGGCAAAAATATAAGTTTTTTTACAAAAAAAGGTTATCCACACCTGAGAGGGGTGCACTATATAAGTGGAATTAAAACTATCTTTACCCTGCTAAGTTTCCCTTATGTGGATTGGAGGCTGAAGTTTTACTTTTACACAACTCAACAAAACAAGAATGACCCTTAGGTGAGATTAGAAAACTAACTTAACATAATAATTTCCACACAGCTACGCTGACATATCTATAAACCAGCTTACCTATACTTTTAGAGCTTCCTCTACATAAGTAGGATAAAAAATACATACCATGTAAGGAAGAGGATAACCTTTATGAAATTTCACTACCTTTACCCGACTTATAATAAAACCATCTTATCATTACATAACCAATTAAAAGGGCATCTAATTCTTACCTATAATTAAAAACAAAATCCTTTCCTAAATGTAACTTTTTAGAAGATCATCATACCTTTGTGAAAATAAGGGGTCATATGTAAGGGTTAGAGAGATATTAAAAAATAATTAAATATAAATTAATTAAACATATAATTATAAAGGAATGGAATTTATTACTATTTCCAAAATTATATATTTAATTTTATAATAATCAATCCACTTTTTTATTTCTTTTTTAGATTATAAAACTATGTTAAAATTATTTTTAAATGTTAAAAGTCTATCAAACCACTGAAAACTCCTAGAGTGGAAAATAAAAGGATTAGTGAATATTCAAAACCTTACATCAGATATCTCTAAAAAAATATTATCCTAGAAAATTAAAAACCTATATAAGAAGGAAATAGAATGGGATCCAAACAATGACCTTGTGAGATACCTCTCAATGAATCCATAACATCTAGAATAATTCCACACAACAGAATAAAGCGTCGCATAAAGATCCATTATCAATATCTAAAATGAAACTCTCTAAGTAGATACTACTCAAAAATGTATAAATCCATCTACAAGAACTGCATCAAGGGATATTAACAATCTCCCATATCATCATTTACCTAATCATAAATAAACAAATAATCTAAATCATTATTATTAAAACCAAACCTCTCAATAAGTATTCAACATATAAAAACTCAGGATATTGATCTCACGTATGTGACTCCAACTCCAAATTTATTTCTAACAATCCATTATTCCATCATATGCCAGGAACTAGAGTAATTTCATACCCACACATCACCTTCTCTTGATGGTACTTGATCATAACAGGCCATTCCTTAAAGGTTTCATCATCCACGACATCCAACTCAACCCAATTTAAAATATTTGAATTATCATAAAGATATAGATATAGATATGAAAAATAAAAAGTTCATTTTTCTATGCTATCAATGTGGGATTTAATAACTAATATTTTGTAAATCCAGGTTGCGCCGAAAGCATGAAAGGTCTAGAAATTCAGCGAGATTGACTACTCCCATAAACAAAAATTCATTACATATATTGAGAAGAAATCCTCAATAACACATTATAATCAATATATAAATCTATAGTAATATTTAAATTACCAAAATTGGACTTATAATGATCATTTTAAAACATCATTCTCACATGGATAACATGTACCTTCTCTATCATGCTCTAAACTAATTCTAATCCAAGAACAGTTATCTCATCATACTTAGTCCAATACAATAAATATAAAAAACTCAAGCTATAAATTTATTTAGATTAATATATTCTATTAGAGTATGGGTAAATATTATAGTATTAATAATCTACCCGGGGATGGTGCCTCACCCACAAAAACTCCAAAATTCAAAATTCATGGGTGCAACATGTTTTCTAGAATTTAGATAGTTCCCTCTAGCTAACTATCTATCTGCATATAAAATACAGTGTTAAGGTATAACTAAGTGATAAAATCATGTTAGATACCTCTCAAAATCCTATATGTGAACCTAGGTTCATGGTCATAAATGATCATCTTTGAAACCCCATGAAGCCTCACCAACTCCTCTAAATACTAACTCGATAAAACTTTTTTTGATCTTGAATCTATAATCTAAATGATTTAATATGATGTCACTAAATGGACCACGATCACTTAATATCATTTCAAAACCACCTTGAGTTTTAGGAAATACGCTTTTTAAGTCCTTTTAAATGTCCTCTCACTTCATTTTGGGAACATCAATTAATTGAAGCAACCCACAAGAATCACAATACTCATCCTTCACCCTCTAAAAACCCCAACATCATGAAATGAATAGTGAGAAATATTATTTCATTTGTTAGAACCAAAATTGACCTCCAAATGTTTGATATATATTCTCTATGCTAGGATATACCACTAAAAGTAATCTGTAAAACTCACAGAGAATAACATCACACATTGACACATGAATGAAAATATACCCCTAAAAACACCTAATGATATCATCATCAGATCATTCATCTAGTGAATCAAAATATAAAACTCAATACCATCACACCACCACCTTAGAATCACTAGGTAAGGATGCTTTAATGGGATTCACCAGATATTACTGCATCATCATCAGGTAAGGACACCCACTCCCACATTTTTGGGGGCTTCCAAAGAAGCAACCAATTATACCCTTAGAGGTATCCATGACTACTAACTATTGATACATGACATGTCCCATGAAAATTGCCTCATGGGACTAATAATTTCACATAAAATTCTTCTTGAATAATTTATGATGATGAATAACACACAAAGTAGACCATATAATATATTCATGGACATCCTCTGACATAGAAATCATAAGTATGTTGTTGATATACACCACCAAGAATTGATCCAAAAAAATCCTAGAGCTATGTACCCATCCTTTTATTTCATATTATTATATCATTACCACAAATAAATATATTATAACTAACTATCTCCCTTAATTTGATCAAATAAATCATCAATCTATGGAAGAGGAGAGTGGTTCTAAATTTTCACCCAACTTATCCAATGGTAATAAATACACAAGTACTAATATCCATCATCCATATTTATAAATAGAACTAGAGAACCCCAAGGATCCACACTAAGTCAAATTAATCCTATCTATTTAAATAAACCAATATGAATCCATATCTCATGAAACATAAAAGGGTACATCCTATAAAAATATATCAATATATGATTGATTTCAAACAGTATATCTATCCTGAACTAAATCTTATATTGATGTTGTAGTAACTCAACCTCTTTCAGAATGATATAAGGGTAATCTTCCAAAATCCTTGGAAACACCACTAGATGATCCCTTATGGAAATAATCATCATCTTGGTTATCAAGGAAGAATGAGACTCAGCATGACTCCAACCCATCAATGTATCTTTCTCAATAATAAACACATATTGTACCCCCATAAACATCATAGAATATGACACACTTCCTAAATAAATCTATAATAGATTGAATCAAAATACAATTAATCCAGGTTGGGGATGATGTTTTATGGTTGTACATGAAATTTTAGGAATTTATTCCAAGAGTAATAATATCCTATCACTAGATCATAATCATTGTAAAAATCATAAAAGATAACTCAAGCTCTTATTATCATAGTAAATATGACAGTAGATAAAACACTCTCTACCTCAAGTCTTAAAGTATGGACTATAACGGGTACAATGAAGGAGTGTGTATCTCCTGAATTAAATAATGCATAAAACAAAGTAAAAAAACAATCATATAGTACCTCACATGCCATATGGATATCCTAATACTAGAAACTGTAAGAAATGATGCTGAATATTCTCTTCTCCATGACCTCTCTAACCCAGATGGTGACCACCTACATAACCACATTATGCACCATATCCTTGATGATAAGGGGTATCCTGGGGCTATCTGCTTATATTAATATCCCTTATATCCTTATTGAATCCTATATCTCCCAATTACTAATATTTCCTTGGTGATTATTCTTATAAAAATGAAGCTTAAAGAGGGACACCAGCCACATATTTTTTATCAAGGAAGGTCGGGCACTCTTATGTCTAATTTAAAAGACCACTAGAATAATCAAAAACCAGGACTGGTCCACTATAATGGTTCAACATAATTCCAAATATAGTGAAAGTGGATAAATAATTCTTGAATTGACTCCCTTGTATCTAAAAATTATTCTAATTGTGAAATTGATAACCACGATACACAAATCTACTCGAAGATGAATCATGAAAAATATCATACCATAACAATCTAGTTTTATATTTTTCTCTCTCGATAACATTATCCTTCACCATCACATAATGATTTTACTTAAACATAAATGGTGTTATCTAGAGTTAAATCACTGGATGAAAATCCTTATCAAAATTCCTCACCCTAGCCTCCTTTTCTAGTAGAAGTTCCAAAGAATAATTCAAGATATTTTTATATTGAATAATAAACACTTTAAATCTAGAACTGTTCTGAAAAAGGTTTTGTTTCTCTTAAAGGTAAATTGACATCATAGTTAAAGAACTAAACTTTACTGGAAACTAATCTCAAAACTTCTCATAAAAAATAGGTGACTCCTAGAATTCCTTTGGATACAAGAACCACTACTACTAGGATTCCTTATATAGCATCATTATAGAAAATGAAACCTAGTAATCCCTATAAGTATTAATCTAACTAAAGTTAATGTAAACTCCTCTAAATATACCATATTCTCCTAATAATAAATATATAAACCATACTTCTATAGACCCTAGAAAATCAAACCCTTAGAATATCTTTTTACATGTATTGTTTTCATCTAACTTAACCCTATGGTGATCTGATAGCACATCATGCTAAAAAACATTGGCACAAACTTGACAGAGATGTCATCATTGATCCATTCATAAAAAAGAACAAAAATAAGGGACTCCTAAACCTGAAATATATAATATATAAACTTAATTAATTAATTAAATTTTAACATAATTTTTCACTTTGTACTCAATTTAAACATGGGCATAGAATTTCAGGATGCATTACCATTTTTTAGGTCACTACCCAACAAGAAACATCAATTTTCTTATTAATCTTTTTTAAAATGAAGGTTTTTTATTATAATCACATGGGTCCTAAATACGCATTTTTATGTTGGTATCCCATATTTACATCATGTTATAAATCCTGATGATATTATTTCTCTACAAACCAATGAGTCCACACTAGTTCATACCTCCAAACACTATCCAATATCTTAACCACCATCAGAAATTCCACTCTTTCATGAATCCCCATCTACTGGTTCCCCTCTAGATAAAACAATAAATAGAGAGGTGATGAAACCTAAATCCTACCTCTAGTAGGCCACATGTTGGTGGTTTTCACCCAAGGTATATAATCCATACCATGGGATGTACAACCCTAAACATGTAGTTTATAGAATAATTGATAAGTGGATATCCACTAATAAACACTATGAATATATAAAAACAATTCCAATATATAAATGTAATTTCATGCAACTGATATAGATGAACAACTAAAAATAAACTCGACAACAAGCCTAGGCAGCGACCATGGTCTTAAGATGCTCCCAAAAATCTACACGATTTAGTAGATCCAATATCAATCATCAACAAACTCATTTTGTCCTAAAAAATAGTTTATATATAGATACGATAAGCATAAAATTATAGTTGATAGGATCCTCCATATAACCCCTTATGTAAAATGTGAAAGAAGTATAATTAATCTTGGTGAATAAATAAATTAAACTAACTCACCAACTAAATAGTTAAATCTATTTTATATCATTTACATGGATCACTCACCATGTAAAAAATATAATTAATAATAACCATATCAAATAATATATATATATATATATATATATTAAGTTAGGATTCTTCCACTTCCACTTTCTCATGTCACTCTCACACCCAAATGAATCAAGTTCTATGCTCATCCCTTCTATAAGTCATCCTACCCTATCCCAGACAATCATATCCTAGAAATTCTACATACCATTAATCCTACTATAAAATCATCATCATCTCATATATAACTAAGTATAATTATGGATTCCATTATAGCATGTGTATCATGAATTATTCCTCATTCCATCATAACCCATACATGAGCTTTTATGGGAATCCATTTCCACAATGACCTGATATAGGAATGTATTGTAACCTCAATCCATTACATCCCATACATAAATGTATATTAAACTAAGAGATTTCAAAACCTAAAATATTCCATACCATATACCTTAATCCATCATATCCTAGGTATGCCCATGTAATGTACTCTAGAAAAATGGAGAGCAGGGGAAAGAGATAATTCATTCATCCATTCTCTCACCATTTTTGATGTTGGAGAAAACACCCCCCCCCCCCAATTTGGGTTTCCCTACTGAATCAAAGAAGTGTATTATATCAAAAAATATAAGATATATCATATAAAACCACACTAAGGAAACTTACTATTGATTGACTCACCTATCACTATTGTATCTCAAGACACTTATCCCCCACCACTGTGGTTTATATATCAATCGTCCACACAAGTATCAATATTAAAATTAATAATTATATTCACTCAGAAATTTATAAAATTATATATATTTCATTTAACAATCATTAACCCTATTTTTACCATTTCATTTATTAAAATTCATCTATCTTTATAATTTCCAAATTTAACATCCATGCCCTTTTAAAATTTAATTCCAACCATCCCCGTGGTTATCATTTTTATATAAACCATTTATCAATATAACCATTAAAAATACCCCATCATATAAGTTAATTTATAAATAAAATTTATCATTCTAAAAATTTATCAGGTACTCCAACACTTATCCAAAGATACAACATAAAATGAATCACTTATTGGGCATAGAACAAACTACAATAAATAGTTGAGAATTATAATAATCAACTATATGGTAATCCATCCATCAGTAAAATGGGTTAATATATAATTTATAAGATATCCTAGATCCTTGATCATACTAACATCCGTGATATCATCCCTAACACCATTGGGTACGTCACATTCCATCCTACCATTATCAACATCAAAAATCACTAGAACTTTAGGAAAAACAATCAATTGTTTATCAATTTCTAAACAATAATAGTTTATAAAATATATCACATCAAAAAAATTTAATCCTACAGAATGAATGAAAACAAAAATGATAATTTTCATCACGGCACACTCACATGGAATAAAAGGCCATAGATCCAATGAATTTGATCCATTATCAAATAAAAATGGGCTTTCTCATCCTCAAACAGTTATCTTTATCAAACAACCATTTTAAATAACATATTTTAGTTAACAGTTTCATTATGATTATGTTTTTAGCAATAAGAAGCCTATAAAATTATCTAATAATACCTACGTATCAACTGTATACATGATTCAATCAAAACATCCATATTTAGTCAATTTCAAGAAATGGTGATAATTAGTTTAAATTCATCTTCCATTAATCAATTACATCATTCTGGTTTTACACATTTTATAAATTTCAAATCATATTAATTATTCAAACTATAAAAAATATCATATACAATAGATTTAACACTATCTAGTAAATCAATATGTCATATAAACATATTCAAAAGAAAATGTGATCATAATATCCCAATTCTCTATTTCATTATACAATAAATTACTATATTATTATATTCCTTCTTATTTAATATTAGGTTATTTACCAATATGAATATGATTAATTAGAATTAGAATAAACATAATTATTCACAAACTATGAAATATTGTAAAAATAAAAATAACAGTGGCATGGA
The DNA here is from genome assembly GCA_963277665.1 of Viscum album. NCBI lineage: Eukaryota > Viridiplantae > Streptophyta > Magnoliopsida > Santalales > Viscaceae > Viscum > Viscum album. The sequence continues at coordinate 1,242,943,142 of OY728146.1, read as the reverse complement.
AAAAGGTCCCTATTTTATTTCTTATATTTCTATATCATGAAATAATAATGATATTAATAATAATAATAATAACATTCAATTCTAATTTATTCTTCATTATTTAATTTCTAGAATTATGATATCATATTTATCATTCTTCAACATGTGAAAATTCCTTCTTTCATTTGATAATTTTCCCAATTATTATCTTCTTATGGTTGGTCACATCTATTTATTCATAGGAAGAAAAATAATTATTTAAGACATTTACTCAAATTAAAATAAATTCAACATATCACTTACCTATAAGTAATATTCACGTCCACCTACACCCAAAAATAGGTAGAGGATGTGGATGAATGAAGGTATCAAAAATATAAGAGGTATTGATGTAATTTTTTAAGGATCTATGGACATGAATAATGAAGTTTGGATTACCCGGACTTGAGGGAAAGAAAAAAACATGATTAAGGGAAGAATTTTTTTTCAAAATTTATAGTAAACAATTTCATGGAAAAACCCCAGGAGACTAGGCCAAAAAATTCCTTTCAATTCACATTGATTTAGTTTACGTTTAATTATCATGGGATGTCTCATTAAAACCACTAGTATTTAGGAAACTAGTGATTTAATTGAACCAATTCATAACATATTTCAAAACCATAATTTTATGTCAATATTCATTTTTATATCTTTAAAATATTTTTCAAATAAATATAAAGGAAGAAATATATATTATCTATAAAAAATATGTTACCTATAAGTGATAGGGGTGTGTTATGTTAATGTAGATCAAACTAGACCTATGTTGCTCAATTATCATGGAGTTGTTCAAAATCTAGGGACATACATTCATATAGATCAACAAAACCATGTGTGACCCTTAAGTGATCTTGGAAAAGTTCCATGACCCAAGAAGTCTCATGTGACAACCCTGATAGAGCTCTAAATTGACTTACCCATACATAGTGGGAAAAAATCACAAAACCAGGATCAAGACCCATTACCCTTATGTAATGAAGTGACTTACCTTTATACGAGATCAATACCATTACAAAGTTTATAATAAATCTATATTGCCTTTAAATAACAAATTGATAATGCATCTCACCCTTACTCGGGATTCAAAATAAAACCCTTACCCTTACACAACCTATTTAATATACATATTTCATTAATGTAAGGAGGAGTACTTTCATAAGGGTAATAAATAATTAAAAAAGTAATTAAATTTCAATTAAATAAACTCATAAATAATAATTAATTTGAATTATTAATATTTAAAAAACCATATTTACTTCTAAAATAATTGAACCACACTAAAATTACATACATAAATATTAAAACCATTTAAAACTAAATTTTTAATATGAAAACTATCCTGATATAGAAAACACCCTAGAATGACAAAGGAAAGGCTCATGGAAGATCGGATCCTTTTCTTGATTGGTCTCAGGTGGAGAGGTCTTATAGTATGCTCCTACTTTACTCTTCAAGAATCTCCAGACTCCTAAATAACTTCACCTAGTAAATTCTTTATCTGAACATCCACAACTACATTCCCTTTATCTAGGATTTAAGATTTTTCAAATTCATAGCCATGTAAGAACTCCACCACCAGCTCTAATGAAAATTAAAATCTTACTAAGAGAAGATACGCCTTAGGAAATTATGATTTTTGAATACCATAAATTTCATAATTCCACCATGAATTCAGAGAAATCACTACTACTTACACTTCCATATCATAGGTGTCATAGTTATAGTCATTAGGATACAACTTATTATAGCCATATGAGATCATCATCCTCTTCCATTTCAAAAAAAATGAGAATCATCTCATAATACCTAAAACATGACTAATTCCATTGGAAACTAAAGAATAAGGGAACTGATCAAGTTCTCTGTTAAGTCATCCAACTTTTTCTAACACTAATCTGTCCAAATGATGGCATTGTCCTTATAATTATGGGATATTAATGGTTCTACAATCCTTTGGAAGTCAGAAATAAACTATCAATAATATACCACAAAACTAAGGAAACCATAAAACTATATTATATTATTATGTTCTTTATAATAAGAAACTAATTTTACCTTTGATCGGTTGACTACAACTACTTTTTTAGACACAACATGTTCTGTAAAATTTATCTTCAAATACAAAACCTACACTTAAATAACATCCCATAGATCTGAAATTGATAATGGGCCACCAAAATAATCCTTAGATTCTTAGCTAGATCCTCTTATGACTATATCATAGTGTCATTGTTGAACACAACCATGGACATATCTAGTAACTCACAAAACATAGAGATATTGAGTCCCAAGAAAATAGATAAGGTCTTCAAAAAACCAATGATATAACTATGTACTCAAATTTCCCATAACAACACCTAAAAGAGTACTTTTGGATATCCCCATCCTCTATCCTCATCTGATGATATGCATACCATATATTTTTTCTTGAAAACCAGCTAACTCTATTATAACCCATACATTATTAGTGAATTTTTTTCCTTGAATAAGTTTTCATTATATTATATAGTGTTATAAGCATATAACAAACAGAAAAATTAACAATACTTTATTTCATTAATAAAGGATGTTGCACTAGTTAGAAACTAAACAAAAGAAAATAAAAAACATTATAATGGAATAAGAAAAATTAAATAAGAAAAATAGAATTTGAAAATAAAGATCTTTATAATTTCCTAGGATCTTCACCCTTAGGAACAACACTATAAAAATTCAACTGAATATTAGTAAACCAACCAACATTTTATAAAATTAATAGATATAGGACCCATATAGAAAATATAGGGAATAATATATAATGAAATTAAAAGGTATTTAAAGGAGTTAATATGACCATTGTAATATTATTCTAATCATTAGTTAATATGACCATTGGAAAATATGACTATTGGTAATGATGTTACAATTAGATATAGTGTTTATAAAAGTTAAAGAAAAATGATAATTCATGTAGAAAAGAAAAATTGTGGCCTCAATGAGTATATTCATGCCTTTTAGATCCCATTTCTTAGAACATGGTAGGGGTGAAGCATCATTGGGGATTTACCTAGAGAATTCCCAAGTACACCATCAAAAAGTGAGGAAAAAATAAAACCAACTATGGGAGAAGTTCAATTTAGTGGATATCACCACTATGTCAATGATAACTGAGTCACCTAATGAAACTACCACCATTACAAACCTTACCCTTAGGATGTATTTTAGTGTAATAAGGGGTTATGTCTATAGACCTTGTTTTTATAAATGTTTCATTTCCTTATATAAATGAAATTGTTATTTTTTTAATCCCAATTTTAGTATTATTTTGTTCAATAAAATATTCATGAAAATAAGATGAATTTGATAATGTGATTTTTGGAAACAAATAAAATTTTATTTTAAAAATATATATACACTTTTATAATAAACTCAGGTGTTCTATGTAAATTTTATTACAATTAAATATCCTTTTAAAACACTATATATTAAAAAATTAATAATAATAAAATTCTACAATGGCCTGTGAAATTTTTATATGTGCATTATATTTTACTGTCATGAAAATTTTTATTTTTTTATTAAATGGGAAGTTTTTATTTAAAAGTAAAAATTCTCATATTTAGAAAATTATTTTGTTAAAATAAACAATATATTTAAAATCATCATGTAAAAATTAAGTCAGGGTTAATTTTTGAGAATTTTCTAAATTACATTATTTTTCAATGAAAACTAAAAAATATAGTTTTTTGTTTTTGATATGTTTTAGGACTTTATATATATTTAATAATGATTTAATAACTATTTAAATAGGATCCATGACATAAAATCTATTCATTTATTAACATTATGTATTTAAATGGATTTAAAACAATTTACAAACCTAAAAAATTATATCCCAAATCTAAAACAGAAACTATGATTTCAAAAACTATATTTTGTGGAATATTACTTTACCATGTTGAAATTAATTTTAAAATATTGATTTCGATTCTAAAATATTAAAATACTATAAAATATGACTCAAAATTCTAAAACCATTAACAAAAACCATGGTCAATCAAATTATTTTAATTTAATATTACATAGAATTTCAAGACCTATATTTGGATAATATTAAATAATTCCTCCACTTTTATTATAAATACTCATTCATACCTCATTAATCTCCAATAAAAGTCCATAATCCATGATGTTTTGGTAATTTTAAGACACAAAGAGTCCTTTCAAGGTTTCTTTAAGTTATCAAGGTTCCATCCTAATGTTTAAGGAAGTAACACTTTAAGGAAATGTAATTCTCTACTTCCTATTTTCTATTCAAGTACCTATCTTGTTAATTTTTTTCTAAATTTTGGATTAAAACATTTATATTCCCTTTTTATTGTCCCATTACTTCTAAAATATTGTTTTATCAATGAGAGACCTTCATCCCCTACCATTATTTCATTTTCTTAATCCTCATTTTATACCATAATGTTGCCGAATTCATTTCTTGAATTTTCTTTATAACATAAACAAATTATTATATTGTGAATATACAAACCATTTCCTGATATATGGTTATTCACCTATATTTAAATATAATTTTTAAATTTAAGTATTTATATATACAAAATAAGCATTACCTTTCTACGAATTGAAAATGATGTAATGTTCCAATCTATAAAAACTTATATACAAAATTATTTTATATGAAACCCATTATTTATTATCCATAAGTTATTATTAAAATGAATTATTATGATAAATGTGGATCACATGTATTCAGACATATTAATGGTACATACTAATAGTGCTCCAATTTTTTGGGTAAATAATTATTCTATAGATATGGAATGTTTTATGATACATTGGTAAATAACCTTGGTAATTATGATTTATGGCACCTTGGTGATAAAACATGGTGATATTATGAGGACTTTCATATTTTTATGTTGTACCTACATTTCCATATTATGATATGCCTCACGTTCTTATGATCATTCCCTATTTTTATGCCTCATGGTCACATGATAAATATCACTTTTGTTTATTCCCTTACTAGGATTTATGCTCACCCCTTTCTTTTTATGTATGTTCCTGGGATATGAGATGTAGTAAAATTCACATAGGAATAACCTATGAAGAATCCATTTAATTGGATAAAAGTAATTTTTATGTTATTTATGTATATTTTTCCTAATTTCCATGAAACAAAACCTCAATATATCTTTTGTATTATTAGGTGTTTACCATGTAATGAAAGTTTTATGTATTAAAAAATTAAGGATTCCATAAATTCTCTTCAAAAAATGATATAAAAAATATATCCTCAAATGGGGATAATGGTTTTTGATCACCAACTTGTTCAACTACACGTTTACTGTGTAAAACCTCACACTAAAATCTTCCTTATTTAATAATAAGAAACGAGAACCCCATAATAACCCACTAGGTCAAATAATACCCCTCGACATAAAATTATTAATATGAATTTTAAAATTCCTCAACTAAGAAGGATCCATACAATATTGATTCATTGAAATTAGAGTGACACTTAGTTTAAACTCAGTCCCACACTTTATATCACATAAAGGGGGAACCTAAGAATCAATTTGGGAAAACACATGGAATTCCCCAATGTTCTTGGGAAGAACCACAGGGTAAACCTATATTGATCACAACATCAACTCTTCCAACCTATAAGATAATGCATTTAAACACCTAAAATCTATTTGATTATCCCACTCACTGACTAACACCATATTTTTTCCATCTATAACAATGAATTGAACTCCATTTCATAATAAAACAATGAATATATATACAAAGTATTACTAGTCCATGTTAATAATAACATCATATGGTTATATCTTCAACAAGAAGATATTTTCCAATGAACGATGACGCCCCATCATTTTCATTCAACCATAATACATATCAAATAGACTATAATGACCTCTAACTGGAATAGATAATACTTGCGGAAAAGAAAACATTTTATCCTAGAGTCCCAAGGTGTAATCTAAGTCGAGCACAAAAAAATGTAAAATCCAAAAATCAAAAAAAATCAAAAATAATGATAGAATATAATAATATGCTTCCTCAAACATGAAGGTTCGAGGGTATAGTGAAAATAGCTTTTCCCCTACCCAATAATGGTGTTTCATTAGATGCATTATATTCCCCCTTATAATTGGTTGAAATAGAAGACATGGAATTTATGAGACAAGAAGTTCACATATAATTTTTAATCAATTTATTTACTTTAAGAATTATCTCACATTTGAATTATTTATTCATTTATGAATAGGTTGAATACATATTGATGTAAAAAACATTTTGAAAGAGGATTAAATGGTACAATCCATTTATCATTTACCCACCCATATATCTCAAACCTCCAAAAAACAAGATAAAAATCATCTAATGCTAGCATAGAATACTCTAATGCTTGCATCATTCATAATAAATCATCATAATAATTATTCAATGTGTAAATATTATTTTTTCTCGTTTCACTCTGTATGGTGGAAGAGAAGGATCATTCTCTATTCTCAAGGGAATCCAAGGATAATATATCTCAAGGTATTAAGAGGGGGTCTCTATAATTCATTATGGACTATAACTATTAGGTTGAGAATTATATAATTGGGTTTTTTAATTTCTAGGGTTAGATAATAAATAATTGCACAAGGACCTTATCATTCTTCTAATTCATATCATACCTTATTTCTATATAACAATATTATTAGTATTATTATTTTGATATATACATAACTCCCGAATAAATAAATATAAATTTTAGAATTATTAAATTAATGTTTATTAAAATATATATATCATTTTAACCAGACCATTGAATTGACATATCTTACCTCCTTGGTATTTATCAGGCCTTGAATAATGAATATTTATTTAAATAAATATATATCCCAACATTATTGACTAACAAATAAATATTATATTCACTAAAATAGAAAATAAATATGTATTAAATTTCAACTCACATATATATTCTATTGAATAACATATGACTGAATATTTTACATCAAATCAACATGGATAGTTATTAACCTATGTATAGAAATAATGTATATTTAATATGTTAAATTCAGAAAAAATTAATTGAGGTTTTGAATACACTATATTTGTGACCCTCTATGCCTCTTTTATAGTGGAATTAGGTAATATAGCCTAGAGTACAAGGCTATAATTTAGTAACACACCAAGGAACACATTGAATAAGAAATTAAAAACCCAAATGAAAAAACATTTGAATGAAAAATGTTCAAAATAATCTATTTTTTTCAATATCTCCAAACAAAAAGGATGCATAGTAGTTTCATTAACCTATGTTCTCACAGTATATTTCTTTGAATTCCTAGAAATGGACTTGAGGATAGAACATCATGTCCATAGATTCCACTAAGAAGTTCTATTCCCATCAATGGGTTAGATATATACACTTTTGTTAAAGAAATTAAAGAACAAGTCCTTCCTTAAATTATTCATCAATACATATCATTCATGACATGCAAAATAATCCTTACTTATCGTGAACATATGTCGTAAATTTGATGATCAATACATCAAATTAAATGAATCATAATATAAATTTATAATAATAATAATTTATAAGGACTATTACAAAATTCAATCAATAAAAACATCCAATTACACACACACACACACACACATATATATATATATATCATTCTGGTGAGTCGTGTTCTCATAATATTTATTCTTAATATTACTAAGGGAATACACCATGAGAAAGTGTCTCAAAGTCTTATGATTCTCTACACCTCATAGACAATATCATTTATGTTCTATAAAAATTTATAATCTATCCATATAACATATATTTAATAATAATTCCATATCACTTATAGGCTCTCATTATAGAGGTAAAATGCCAAGAAATTTCAATGTTGCATGTACTACAAGAACATTATCACATTTATTGTCACATATTAGAATGATTACTATTTGATAATATATTAAATAATATATAACACTATGAATATTCTAGTAATTGAATATTCATAGTATTTGTTCTAGGTAACCTACTCCAAAAGACTCTCACTTTCACTTCAGATAACAACTAAATTGGTTATCTTTACATGATAAACATGCTTCTGCAGAGATATGTCTATTGCTGCATAGCCCACAATGGTACCCATGGTTTTTTTATAACAATAAACTCATCACTACCAAAAAATAACTCATTAGATAATATCACTGATTATTGAATTTTCTAGCCTCTATCACTCTCATTTTCTTGGATAATACCATGGTTGTAATTCTGTATGTTATGAATTTTATCATATGGTAACAACTCCAAAATCTATAAAAAATAATTTCTAAACTTGCTTCATAGGCTACATCAGAATCCGAAATATACGCTATATAATTTATTAATGGAAACTACTAGTTGTAATATAATATACCCCTATATGTTAATTTAACCTTACTATTATTCTTGATTGAACTAAACCAAATAAAAATAGTTTTGAATCCTCTAAAAACTAGTATTTAAAATTCTTTAATTACTTGGGACTCAACCAGTTCTTCTTACTAAATCACTGTTGAATATTTCTGAGTACTACCCTATAAAGTTACATGGGTCTTTTCTTGATATATTCATTCTAATAATTATTTATATATAAGTTGAAACATGTATACATATTATGGAATGTGAAAAAGATCTCTAAAGTAATTATAGTCATATATTATTAGTAACTAATAATAATACCATGTACTAATGGAAAAAATTTAGTGTATTATTTAATATAACATTTTAATACCATATTATCTTTGAATAATGGATTTGATTAATCAACCCCTAAATATATTCTTTTAAAACTTATTCCCTAACACATAGGTCTCTACTTAAGTCATCTCATAGAAAACAACTTTAGTTTTAATTACCCATAAGTTTGTTAATATTTTTTATATTCTCAAACATATATATCTTGAAAACTATATCACTCCCACTAACCTCTTATAAAAACATAGGCTTACATTATATCAAAATTAATTTCATATTATAATTATTATTGTTTAGATCTATAAATGGATCTTTGATGATTATATATAATATTTTTATTTCTTATTTTCACCAACCTTTCAGGTTATGTCATATAGACATGTCCAATAATATTTCATTTATGGATCATGGTCAATAAATCAAATTCAAAATAAAATTTATAAAGAAAATCTATGGAATGTAAAACTTTATAGGATTTTCACATGAATATTATTGAGAAGGTATTATCATAGACTATGTCCATATATTTTAAACCATTAATTAATAATTTATATATTATTATTCTAATCATGAAAACTCATATATGGTTTCTTTTTAATACGATCCAATGTCATTAAATCAACTGGAGAATCTACAAAAATGGGGAACTTGATTTTGGTACATATAATACACCATTACCTTCAAATGAACTTATAAATAAATTTCATAAAATATATTTATCATGCACCATGGTGAATATAAATCCACTACTATAGTTTTATTATCTTTAATACACAATATTTATCTCTATAATAATTCCTCCCACTAAAAATTATGGTGTTAACTATTCTTATTCCACATTTTCTTCTGGAGCTATTATCCAATTGAAGCCTTTTTTTTCTCCCACTATCTCAAAAGTGATGTATTTCCCTCAAGGAAATTTATGAGGTATGATTAATACCATTCTCTTTTAGTGATGATAATATGATTAGTATCTATAGGATAATTAATTATAATTCATTTTTTGTTTCTTTTGATGTTAATTTCTAGCTAGAGCCAGCATAACAAATTATTATTATCATAACCCATTAGGTTGTGGAATTATGTAATCCAATAATATTGTAACTTATATAATTTATTCAATTTAAATTTATTAATAAATGAATACTTGGTTAATATATTCTCTAAAATAAAACCTATAAGATACTTTATTGTTTTCCAATAGTATTAAAAATTTCCATCTATCATTTAAAATTTATTAAAGGAATTCAATTAAGTATATAAATTTACCACTAGCTTCACCTTAGAATTGTTCACACTATATAGATAAAATAAATCTAGAATCTCTATAGATCACATTTATTTTTAATGTATTTCTTGTAAAAAACTCAATAACAAAGTATTTTGATAATGCGTAAACTATTTTTAGTTGTATGGATACTAAATACACTATTAGGTATATATTTCAAAAAACCATTAGTTTTACTAGAAAAAAATTATTGTTGCACAATTATTTATGTGTATATATGTTTTTTATTTCATTATTTTTTAATAACATTGTATATTAATTATTAAAGTATTAATAAACTGATAATTATGTGTAGAATACCAGAAATATTTAAATTTAAAAGAAATAATGTCACATTTTTTCAATAGAGAATTGAGATAAATATACATGTAAATCATAATGAAAAATAATTATTCTACATGAATCAATCCTCTTAAAAACCATATGTTTTGAAGTTCTCATTGTTTCTATAGGAATCACCCATTTTTACCTCTAGGAGAAATAATCTTTACTTGTTGAAGTAATGTGATTCTCAGGAATGACATAAGAATCACCCCTCATTACCACTTGAGAGAACACACCTTAATTATTATAAAGTTTCCTTCTTGTTTTTATTATCCAAATATATGTTATTATTTGATAACCAAGAAGATAAATAAAAACAACATAATATATGATTAATATATTTAAATTAGGTTTATATTCTTTCATCTTCTTCAATTATAATTCTTTTCAAAAATAAAATTTCTATCCACATGAGAAGAGAATATCCTAATTATTACTACAATGATTCTAAATATTCTGTATAATTTAAATATATTGGGAAGGAACCATTTAATATAAAATATTCATGGTAATTTCAACCTTTCCTTCCATGATCTTAACCATAAGGGTTGTAAAATCGAGTTTTTTTACAATGCTTATCTCACTAGGGAAGCTTAGTCAAATGATTACTAGGTTGTTCATCTACAATTTTCATCTCATAATACTTGATGAATATGTAGAGCTTAAAATATAATGAAGATAGTCTGATATTAATGGATAATAACTTATCTATATAAAAGTGAATCATTTCCAACTGATAAATGTTCTTCGGTATACTTAAGACAATATCATTAGGTAAATGAAGTGTTCTAGTTTATACTGAAATTGTGTGGTGGAAATGTCATTTATTTAAAGATTCTATTTATCCTTACCAATGGATATGAGATTAAAAGATAATTGTTTAAAAATACTTTTCATTATATTTTATTATCACTTTATTGGATGTAATAGATATTTTATGCAATATATAGTAGAAGCACACTCATGGTCCCCCTCTAGACATCCTTCCAACCTTCACTCACATAGTGAGGTGATAGATCTGGGATAATTTATTGTAATATATAATTTAAACCCCCCGTAGAAAAATAGAATATATAAAATTGTACCACACTTTGATATTGGTGTTAGATAGAAAATTTTATTTTTTTTAGAAATGGTCATAGGGTTATGAAATTTTCACTTTCCATACTATATATTAATTAAAATAATATTTTAGTTTTATCTTAAATGCCAAATGATATAAAATAATAAATTTTATTCATTAGTATATAATTATTTTATCTAAACCTAACAGACCTCACTATTTGTTTAAGAATATATTTTCTCAGGGATAATCTTTTGAAAAGTTTCCATATTCTATTTCTCATACCCAAAGTGAGGGCTTATCTAATTACTCAAATGTATTTAGGTAATTAGTTCTATTAAAACTATATTAACTCAAATATACTTGATCTGTTGAGTGGAATCCCTAATTATGAAATCCTGAAAATGGATTTCCTCAACAGTTGCATCCAAATTTACACCTAGTATAATGGGGGGAAATTCACCTTATGTGAATTTGTTTAAATAAAACCAAAACTTTATTTATCACTCCTTATTAAATGGTAGTGTACAAGTAATAAACCACTCTAATCTAGTGTTTCCATTATAAATCAAGTAATAAAAGGCTATACTAACATAATATTTTAATTGGATAGATTTTTTTTAGGAATTAATTTCCCATTTTTTCATATTACATTCTTGTTAATATTAAGAGGAATAAAAATAAGTGATTAACCAAAACTATATAAATTTTTTTGATAACCCAATTTCTTTTAATTACATTTGGAATGTCTTTCAATTCATTTGTTATATGATAGTGATAAATAATCTATAAATAATTAACTATGTAACTAGTATAAATTAAATAATAAATATAGCATTCTCATGAGATTATATAATGGTTAGTTTATCTTACATATGATAAACTAAAATTTGACCCAATAAAACTCCTTGAATCATAACTTGGTTTGAGTTATAGAATTCCACCAATACTCAAATTTTACTCTTGAGCTAGTTTCATCTCAAATCTAAATGTTGAGGAGCCTCCATTCGATAGGGAGCTCCATCCATTATATATTCTTTTAATCAAACATAAATGAGAGGAACCAAAGTATTACTAATGGGGTTTACGTAAAAAAACATTGGGGAATGCAAGCTATTAAATAATAGAGGGGATGACATCCATACCATCATTTTTATTTAATAAAATAATTATTATAAAACAAATAAAATAATAGTCAAATTAATAGGACCAATCACATAAATTAGTAGGTCTAAGATCATAATCATCCAAAAATTCAATGAATATATATATATAAACAATTTCTAGCATTATCTTCAATTCATTCTTTTATTAGTATAAAATCACCTCGAATTAATCTATTTTACTAATTATTTCACTTTATATGACTTAAAAAGTCCTTGAAATTACATAATATATAATTTTAAATAAATTAATTTTATTTTGAATAAATAGGTACATAGTGTTAACTTATATGCAACATGAATAAGTAGTTCAAATTTAATGTGGAATTAATTGGGAGTTTAATATTCTTTGAACTATTTTTATATAGCATATAGCCCAGTTTAATACTAAAATTAATATTATTTACACATAAATTAATTTATAAATGTAATATGTAGAAAAATGTGTACATATCCTAAAAAATAATAAAAAAATTTGTAGAAAACACCTCATGTGTGTATTAGTAATACAATGCATGTGAATTTATTACACCAAATATGAATTAATTATACCTTAAAATAATTAATTAATTTCAAGGTGTTTGAATTAAACATATTTCATATGAAATAATTAATTACATCATATGTGAATAAATTAGACAACACATATGAATTAATTATACATTGTGTGTTAATTAATGACACATTATATATGAATTAAATACACACCATAGGAAATACACCATATATAAATTAATTAAACGACCACTACGTCCTTTATATTAAATGAAATGTTTGTTTATTAATTATATGGCCATTTCATTTTGTGTATTAAATGAACCTTGTGTGAATTAATTACCTGACCACCACATCATTTTTATTAAATACACAATGTGTGTATTAATTACATGATAACCATATCATGTTTATTAAATACACCTTATCTGTATTAATTACATGAAAATTGCATCATGTGAGTTAATTACCATGTTTCATGGCTATATCCCACACTTCATGTAATAAATACCAAACGCATCATTGACCATGTAGATTCTATGATCTATGCTGTGAAAATGCATACACTGCACGATATGTACATAAGTTACACATCATGTAATTCAAGAAGTCACATGCTAGTCTAGCCTATTAACATGTGGCGTGTACTAAATAAACCACATGTTGAAATCGTGTGCAAATTTTTATACCTCATAAACAATTTATATTTAGATAAATTAGGTACATAATGTGTACTTTTCAATTACATGTTGTGTATCCTTGTCATCAAACCAGAATCTCCAACACCACTAGATGGATTCTGTCGACCCATTATTCAATGATCATTGTCTAGTAATTAGTTACATAATGGAGAACCATTTCATAAAATTGACATCCATAGAAAAATATTTAATTAACAATAATGAAATAGTAACAAAAAATATCTATATCAATCAATAACCATCAAATAATTATAAATTTTTATGTGACCGCTCTATTACCACATGAAGGTTCTGAGGTTCAGTAGAAGCGGTTGGTCCCATGACCAACAATGGTTTTTCAAAATGTTCTTTGGATTTGTCCCAATAACTACGTGAAATAGAAATCCTATAATCCATGAGAAAGGATCATCACATATAATTTGAAATTAATTTATGTAGATTAAAAATTACCTTGAATTTGAATTTTTTTTATTTGTTGAAAAATTAGTTGACCACTTAATGGTGTATTTTCAATTCAATGAGAGGTTTCAAGGATATAATTTATCGAGTAGTGGTTTAGAAATTCTTAAAAACCTCTAAACATCACTATAAACATCCCCATGTGATATAATAGAATACTCTAACACTTGTGTATTTCAACATGGATTTTCATAAGAATCACATTAAGGAAAAAATATTATTTTATTCACTCTAGAATCACGAGGTTGGAGGATAAAGAACACTCTAATTTATAGAAATCATTATATAATTAAATATATCTAGTTATTTATAGGGTTATCTCTAGAAAACATTTTGAAAAACAACCATTTAGATCAGTATGATATAATAACGTTTATATTGAGATATGTCCAAAGATTATATAATTTCACATGAGAGAATATTATTCTCTTAATCCCCATCATACACCATTGTACATTCCAAGGATTAGTAAAGTACCATTGAGAGGTGGTTGAATCAGTGTACACACATTTTATAAATTCTTCTCTAAATTAACCACATAAACTTGTTATGCCTCTCAATCCACTCATTATTATCTATCATCCTCACCCCATTTTGTAGTATTAATAATAGAGAGAGAAACACACTGTATTTTTATGGTTTGGATGAAATGAATACACATTTCCATGTTTTTCATACCCCCCCCCCCCCCATAAACATGACTAATTTACTATATATATGTGGTTACATATAAGGAAAGTTTATTACCATCAATATTGAGTTCATAAGGATCCACTATAGAGTCCACTAGAGATAACAACTCTTGAACCTACTTATGAATTCAACACAGAATCAATTATACCCTTCTCTTACTTCATATTACAATATATTCTCCCACTTCTATAGTCCATAAGAAAATTTCTTCACTTCTTCACACAATGATTCATAACTATAAAAAACTTCTCCATCGGATAGTCTTCCTCCACAAGGAATCTGGATTCCCCTTCCTTGTGTAAAATTCTTCAATGACTTCAACAGATACATATAGTAGGTATGTTGTCCTTGAAAATATTATTATATCTTGGATGGCCTAATTATCTAAATCATTGAATACTCAGGTAAATAATTTTCTTCTTCATTAAAGGATCCTAAATTAAAACTCTTTATTTCATCAATATAAAGATACATTGGGTTCTCTCACAATTTTTTCTCTAATTCTTCATGACCGGAATGCACAAACTTATCCATGAAAAAAAAATCTATATGTAATAATATGTCATTTATTTATTTTCCAAAAACCCTTAATAAAATGTGTTATTAATTAGACATTTCTTTTTACTAATTTTAAATATGAATACACACTTTCCTATTAAATAATATTTCAAATAAATGTTTCTTGGGTGATATTAATTTCTTACACATGGTAGTATGCATTCATTTATTAATCAAATTGTATCTCATCATGCAAGAAATGTGCACTCATTTTAAATACCCAAAAGAATCTAGATTCCTTCATTATTTATCATGCAGATATCATCTCCTGTGATTCATCTCCAGTTAATGTAGTATCAAATAACATATGTTTTTCCCCTGTATAAATACCCACATCATCATGTGGTATATTTATTTAATAATTCCTAAATTATTTGGGCATAACTCCCCATTTATTCATGCATTAAAAAATACTGAACCAAATTCTTTAATACTTATAATCTTGGGAAGAACCATTGATGTTGTGTCCCTCATTCAATTTTCTCCTTCAATATTTTTTCATGAATGAAATGTAAAGCTACATTAATGACCATTATGATATCAACAATGCATTAATATCTAAATTATAATCATATGAAACCACCATTCCATATTCTACAACTCATCCAATCAAGTTTTAGTGTGCAAGGATCATGGACTTCCCATGATGCACGTATTAGGTTTATTATGATCTCCTACATCATTAAAACTTGGGAGAAATCATGGTGTGTTCATAAAATATGGAACCAATTTTATTTAATGATCACCATGGCTTAAATATGGTTAGATAACTAGAACAAAGATGGACCCTTGAATTAAGGATAAAGATGATGGTGTGCTCCTTTTTCAGATAGTGTATATCAACTAGGTTAGACAATATACATTCCTTACGTATGTTTTAAATAAGGTTAATACTACCATCTATGTTATTATCTTACATCATACTTTACTTTGGTATAGGTGTTCCTAAAAAATAATCGCATTCTACTTCACACTTGATATAACAATGGGTTTGGCACTAAAATACACATGAACAAATATCAGCTTCATGGTATATTCCTCCTTTTACGGGACAACCTTCCCACCTCACAACATAATCTCATCTATTATCACACCTGTATTCCTATGAAGACACTCACTACCTCTTACCTATATACTATCATAGTGAACATGCTCTCCCATGTGGTTGAGGCATCCTCCCATAATGAATTCGATTGAGATGGCACAAATCACATGTGTGGTTGAAAATATTTTTTACTAAACTCTATAAAAGAGTTAGAAAAAAATTTAAAAATTAATTCAATTACTTATTAAAATAATTATGAATTTGTTTCCATCATTCCCAAAAAAATAAAACATTATGTATACAATCACATAGACTTGAAAAAAAAACTACTCATGAAATAATATTTATATTTCATGAAAAAATCCTATAGTGATAATATTTATATTCCATGGTATTTTTCAAATTTACTTTTTCATATTCTTCTTCAATATGATATAAAAAATATAACATCAATTACATAGGTATTTAACATTAAAGAATAGTTCAATAACAAAAACACTTAAACTCATTAAATTTCTCATGCATGAAATCTAATTCCATTGAACAAATCCACAATAATTATCCTAGAATCATTAATTTACATATTGATCAGTTAACCAAAAATGCAACACTTGGTCTCAATAATATCCCTCTTTGTATTTTGTTTTCAACATCCCTCTACACTTTAAATGTCAATATGTGGCACTCAATATTTCTCCCCATTATTGATAGTAAAATGTAAAATATTTTTGGGGGTCTTCTCATTTTTTCAATATTCTCAAGACATGTTCTCCTCCATTATAAGATTATTTATCTAACACTTCATATAGATGGATGATAACACATGTTTCTCTTATAAAATATAATTTAGTTAATCAAATATAAAAATCTATGGGATAACCTAGTGTAAAAACCAAGTGAGATATAACTAAGGTAAACTAATCTATCTATAAATTGCCATTCATGTGAAATGATGCTAAAAAAAATTCAATTATCAAGAAAAGTTTTTTTAAGATAAAAAATGCATGCTTCTGCACACTCTTTAACAAAGATGTCATAAATTTCATGTGAACGAAAAACTATATCCCCCATTTATGCCATTGTTTCATCAACCAAGAACTCCCCCTTAATAAATATGATTATTAAAATTAATAATTATTGATAATAGATTGATTTGTATAATCTAAACTCTAATATTACTAGGTTGTCTATAAAATTAAAAATTCATATGAAAAATTAATTGGAATCCAGATTTCTCAATTTTTCTTCCCCTCAAGGGATGAACCCCTCTTTTCCATTTCATGGTAGTTAAAAGACTACATGAAGAAAAATCTATTCATGTTGTTGAGTAGTGAAAACCTGAATATCCTACTTATATTCCCTGAATGTTATCTTAAAACACATAAAATAATAGGGAATAATGTGGAGCATATTATTTTATTATAATAAACATTTCGATTAAGTGTTTCTTCTCAAATTGTGCCTTTCCTTTTTATCATCCTCAATCTTTATAGAATCTTCACATCATTTACAATTGGTTTTATTTTTTATCATTTCCCCCTTTATAACATAGGTAATCTCTCCTTCAAAAAATATCATGAATTTCTCATAATTTTTTCCTTACAAACCGAATCTACCACAATTTTATTCTATAATTTTTAATTTGTTTTATGTTGATATTTTTAGTGAAGATATGGTCAACGATTGTTTCCTCAGAGTTTTTCATTCTTAGCTTT
The DNA here is from genome assembly GCA_963277665.1 of Viscum album. NCBI lineage: Eukaryota > Viridiplantae > Streptophyta > Magnoliopsida > Santalales > Viscaceae > Viscum > Viscum album. The sequence continues at coordinate 1,242,924,886 of OY728146.1, read as the reverse complement.
GCACCATAACTCCCCCTTGGTTCTAAAAAAATTTCCTATAAAAGATTTATGAAATTGAAAATAATTAAATTTATGAACAATCTTACAATAACACCAGAAAAAACCTTAAATAATTAAATTTATATGTTGATTCCAAATATATCTAGATTTGAACTCCTATTTTATTTTTCTAAATAGAACCACACTTTTCTTGGGGGATATAGACACCGTGGAATATTTTTCCCTTCCTTTAATTTTAATATTTCATATCATATTTCATGGCCTAATAAACATAAAATTAGTTTTTAAAACCATTATTATTAGAAAAAAATACTTACCTTATTTCCTTAGACCTTTCTTCTTACCTCTAAGAGAGGACTCTACTTTTACTTCTACTAAATTGGTAATTTATTATCTAACTCTATTCAATTTATGTAATATTGTGAGATATATGGATTGTGTCTCAGCCAGTTCTTCTACCTATGTTGCTAGTTTATTTTTAAGATCTATGATAATATTTTCATGTTCAACATCTCTAAGATTTTAATTATTAATATCATCAACATAGGCTACTTTCTTATCCAAATCATTATTATTATTCTTTTAATAATTAATGAAGAGAATATTGATTTCATCTATAATTCTTCCCTTCTTTACATTATCATTTTTTGAACATTCATGAAATAAGGTATATGAGAAAATTTAAATCCTTATTAGATTCTATATTTAAAACTTCTTGGTTATTTAGTGGTGACCTCGCTATAATACCAAATGTAGTGTCCAAGGATCAGTTAGGTGCCACTAAGAGGTGGGTGAATCCATGGTACACATGTTGTAAAAATTCTATTCCATTTTAACCTCTTGAACTTGTTAAGGTTCTTGATTGACTCAATATTATCTCCCCATATCAACTCATTGTGTAGTGGTGATAATAGAGAGATAATAAAATATTATTTAAAAGGTTCGGCTAAAATCCCTACCACTTTCGGTGTTCATTATACCCCCCCCCCCCATGGATTCATCACTATATTCATTTGGTTACATCCAAGGAAATTTTATTCCCATCAACACTGATCCCATATGGATCCCACTCTATAGAAAAGTAAAGATCAAAATGCACTCACCAACACATGAAATCAATATAGAATCCAATGTTCCATTATCCTTATCTAGAGTCTAATATAGACTTGCACTTCCAAATTCTATTATAATATTAGTTCACTTCTTCACATAATTATTTAGAGAGAGAAAGAAAGTATTCCTCTAATATTATTCCTCCATAATAAATTTGGATTACCCTTAATTGTGTATAATTATTCAAGGTCTTCAGAAATAGAGAGTGTTTTTTCCTTGAAATTCATATTAGATCTTAAATGATCTGATTCTCTCAAACATTGAATAGTTAGGAATATAATCTGGTTATTCTTTAATGATTTGCAGCTTTAAACTTTTTCTTTCTTCGAAAAAATATGTATTGAGTTATATAAATTTTTTTCTATAATTCTTCATCACTTTCATGAATAAATTTTTTCACCCTAAAAACAGTTATTGTGCATGTGATGATATCACATTTATTTATTTTCCAAAAACACTCAATAAAATGTATTCTAAATAACACATTTATTTTTACTCATTTTAAATATGAATACTCACCACACTCTTAAACATTATTTCAAATAAATTTGTTTTGTGTTATATTATTTTCTTTAACCTATCATTATGATTATATTTATTATTAACAAGGAAAATTATTATGTAGATAATGAGAATTCATTTAAAATAATTGAATGAATTGGTTTTCTTTGATTTTTTATCTAGTGGATGTCAGCCTACATCACTCATATTCTATTAGTTTAGTATCAAACAACCTTTATTTTTTCCTCATTTAAATAACCACATAATCACACACTATATAAAGTTTACGATTCCAAAATAATTATAGAATAACTACACATTTATTCTTGTTGTAAACAAGTACCATACATTATTCTTTAATACTTGAAATTTTGGGATGAACCATTGATGTTGTTTCCCTCATTTTATTTTCTCCATCATATTCTTTTCATTCATGTAATGTAAAGATTCAAGAATCACCATTGTGTTCTTAATAGTGAATTAATCCTAGAATTATCATCACATAAAACCTTCACTCAACCTTCAGTAACTCATCCATGGAAGTTTTTATGTGCATGGATCTGAACATCTCAAGATTCATGTATCTAGATTATTATGATCGAATATATCATTAAAACATAGAATAAATCTTATCATGATCATAAAATATTAAATTCATTTGAGGGAATGAACACCTAAGATCAAAATTGGAAAGAGATCCATTAAAATATGAACCCTCGGACATGGGATAGAGACAACGATGCTCATCTTTGATTGGGTGGTGCAGATCAACTGGATCGTATTTCATGTGTTCTTTATGTAATTTTTTAAGATGATGAATATTACACTTTTTGTTGTTATCTCACATTGGTTTTTACTTTGGTTATGGAGATGTTATTAAATGAGAACTAATGGCTCTAGATAAGCACAAATAATACAACTGTGATCGACTCATTAACAGTCAAAATCATAGCATCCCAAAAATTTTAGGTCATCCATCTAGATCTATTCTCCTCAATAAGTTCTAATTAAATACCTCTTTAGATGATATATATCATGCATGCATCCAATCAATCACCTCTACCTCATCCACCACCTTCTAATGCATCTCCAGTGTGAATGTGGTCACCTAGTGCTAAATATAAGAACACAATACCAACAAAAAAATATGTTATAGCCTCATAATATGGGAAATGATCAGGGGAAAGTGATGAACTCCCTTTAACAAAATAACAATATCCCACAAGTTCATGATACCCCACTAAATAAATGAAAACTATTACCAATTTACTACCTTAATCATTAATAAAAGAAACACTGTACAAAAATACTTTCAAAAATCCTCCCATGAAACTTTCTACTCTTCATGTTCTCTAAGGAACAGATACCACCACTGAGATACTACTAATCTCAACTAACAAACATAAAATAGGATCCAATACTTCCTTTTATAACAGATCAGACTGAAGGAAATCTTCATCTCCTCTAACCAGTGATCCATCCCTTGATCAGAGACACTCCCATTATACATCCAAAATATTTGATGTAGAAACTCACACAACTCCTTCTTATAGGACCCATCCTCCTATGTAGGTTCAAATATCCTATAATAAACATTATTAGCCTATAACAACTCTAAAATATTAACTACATATAGAAGATTCCCACCACCCATCTCTATAAGTGAAAAGGGGAAAACTCTTCATCCTGAGAACATATATTTCATTTAATATCATTTAATTAAAATAATTTTTTTTATTCCCTAAATCACCCCAATTCAACCCCAAGTGCATAAACAAATTATAGATGTATATCTAGTTGGAATCTACCCCATAATCAATATCATCTTACCTATTACTTCATGTAATTTTAAATTCCTTACATCGAATCAAAAGGGTATAAATCACTTGGGTCCTATTTGATATCCCTATCCATGTCACATGATATGTTCAACTAATATTATTTTCCCATAAAAAGCATGAATTTCTCACCACTTATAAACTCCAAACCCCACCCTAACTCTCAACCAATTATCTAATATCACTTGTTCATAACCTTCTACCACTGAGAACCCCTCCTAGCCTAACTTTGATGATGAGTATGACCCAAAAATTTCACCTCTAATGTTTCATGGGTTTGTGAGTAGAAATAATGTTTTAATACGTATAAATGGGGGTTATTACCATCATGAATCCCAAGAAAACTTATAAACCCAAAATTAAAAAAATATAGTATAAATTAAAACCCAACTCATAATACATGTAAATATTATATATGAACAATGTATATAAAATAAAATATAAAAAGAAAACTCCTTAGATACTGACACTAATAATAACTCCAAATCTGGTGGTATTAATTTGAATCTTAGTCACCAAATCCCTTTAAGAATTATGAAAAAATATAATTACATATATATGTGTGATCATACAAATATTCTTATTAACATCCACACCAAAACCTATCGTGCAAATTGGGAAATTTATTTCAATACCTTAGTGAATAATTAGTAGAACCAACTCACGCCAACATTAGGTTAACTATCTCCCAACTTCACTAAGACTCGCATTCCAAATATCACATCCAAATACAGTAATATAATACTATAATAATATATTTAAATATGGTTCCACACATTTATGTCCCCTATGATTTGGTCACTCTCACAATTAAAAGACAAACATAATGTGATTTAATTTTTTTAGGCATCAGCACAACCACATAAAAAATCACAATCATAACTTCACATAAAAAACCATATATTTGTAACTAAATAATATTATCACATCACTTCCTCATCATAATAATTTAATATGAACATTAATTTCATCAAACTCATTACCTCCTTCTTTCACTCATAATCTTCACAATATGTCACAACCAGTATCTCATCAACATCTTGTTCTAGAGACTCTAATAGAAAAACATTGAAGTCTATACATCATAACCTATTAGTATCAAAACACATTATCTACTAAAGGAATAGTATGGAAGAGGGATATATCATACATCTATTCTCTCAACAATATAGATGTTAGGGAAAACACATGGAGCCAACTATTATATGGGTGTTAGTAAGGCTACCTGACTCAAGGGGTTATGCATAAGAAATATCAAGAAAATACAATGATATAAAATATTTCACAGAATAATAACCAAAGGGGTGATGCTTATAAGGTTCTATAGTATCCAAAACATTATCTATATAAAACACAAACAATATCTTCCATAACTATATCACAAACTGGACCCAATAAATATGGAAGAAACAAAAAATATATCATTAACATCCCATTTCATTAATAATTAAAATTTATAGACTTTTTATTAAAAATTATATTTAAAAAAATATCCATATTATGTGTTAAATATACTTTAAATAACATTTCACTTCATTCCATACACAATTCATTATTTTTAAAACTCTATTTATTACCATTTATTAAACATAACTATTACAATGATTATCATTAAGTGTTTATATAATGACCCAAACTTCTCGAACATTTGTATTACATCTAAATTAAGGAATATTAATTTTATTTTACATAAACACACTTAATTACCATAATGGTTTTGTGTCTTTGGAAACATGGATTCATAAGCAACTGGCTCATAAGTGAACTACATCATCTCCCACAATGTTCTTCATAACTAGAATACTTCTTAGGCATATCTTAAATAAAAACATTATTCATAACCTACATAAATTAAATTTAATAAAGGGTGATATCATATTATTACTAAGGGTAAATAAGGGATATATTAATGATCACATAAGCAAAAAACATGACCATAAGGTTTTGATAATAACATGAGATTTCCATTTGAAAAACATTCCATACTTATCAACGACCATAATCTTGAGTCATGGAATAAGTATTTATAGTTAATAAGACATAATTCATAAATGAATCAATGAATATGATCCGTTAGAATATATCATTACAATAAGATATTGATTTTTTACATACACATATGCATAAAAAATCATTTCCTTGGTTGTTAAGGCTCACTGAAAAAACAATAAAGTGGAATGGGTTCCCTAACCAAACAATATTAGTAGTAAAAGTTCACTCTGAATACTATCATAGGGGACAAATTCCCCTACTAAAATTCATTCACTCCCCATTCTAGTCCTTTTTATCTCATGATATATCTGCCTTTACCCAATTCATTTCAGGGAGATATATGTCCCACACATCACATTATGAAATCATAAATATGTGTGACACAATATCATAAAACATTTATCATATTAGAAACCATGAAAATAAATGGGTTTCATAAAAATTTAATCATATAATAACCTACTGTAAATAGATAGGTTTTAAAATCATTTCATAAATTAACTATATCGAAACTTATGGAAAAGGAATGGGTTTTAAAAACATTTCATACTTTTATTATAGCATAACCCGTCAAAAATGGACGGGATTCATAAACATATTATTATCATAAACATAAACCATATTGATAAAGAATAAGTATGGTTTCATTGGATATTATCCCCTATAAATATTAAGTAACATTTAATTATGTCATCTTATATGTAAAATGATTTTGAAATATCACTTGGAACATTTCTTGAGGAAAATATCATTTCCGTTTTGAAATCAATTCTTTAAAATCAAAAAATTACCCAAATATTAAAGAAAACAATTATTTGAAAAAAACCTTGGAAACTTGTAAGTGGGTCTTTAAATCATTAAGTAGTTATGATAGTAGAAAATATTTTTTATTTCTTACGCATTAAAACAATGATTCCTTTCACATTTTTAGTAAAAAACAAAAATACAATGTTAGGTAAATAAAAATAAGATTCTTTTTAAATACTATTTTAAAAATTCAAACATTACTATAAATTAATTTAAATATTAATTGGATAGTATTAAAAACTTTTTTTAAATCTTTTTTTTTGAAATCAAGTACATAGAAGAAAAAGGATTTTCTGCCGAAGAGAGATATAATGTTGATTTTTCTCAAAAATATTCATTAAGTATATTTAGTTTTTAAAGAGGGTAAAATGAAAGTAAAACTTTTATTATAAATAAAATAACTAGTGTATAATAAAATTCATGATTTTATTTAGAGATATATCATATGTTTTCACCATCAATAAATTAATCATAAAAAATCCTAATAAATAATGAGATTATAAATTAAAACGTTTACCACATTGGTAATGTTTGAATCGTAAGACCTATGAAAGAAGGAAATATAGAAAAATATGTATATCCCAATAATTTTAATCATAATAATCATAAAACACATTCATGGGTTGTATATAAACCACATAAAATAAAAAAAGTTGTCAATATGGCATGTGTCTTGTGGAAATAAAAGTTAGACAATAATCTTTTACCTCAAGTCTTGAATTGCTTCATATGAATTCAAACAAACTTTTTAATAAATATAGGTTTATTATAAATATATTATAGAACTATAATTATATATATCATACCATATATGATTTACTAATGACCATTTATTACCTTTTTATTCATAATTCCTTGTTACAATCACATTTCGAGCAATAACTAGTTTATTTTTCATGTATGTTTTTGTTTTTTTGTTTTCATTAATTTTACTTTTCTCATAATTTAACCATAAAAATAATGTTAAAAATGATATAAATATCATATATATTAATTATATTTTTATTTATAGTAATATATAAAATTTATAGATATAAAATTAATTACAGCATTCAAGGAGAAGATAGGTCGTACGTACACATGAACATTGTTTCCATTTTCTCAATCGATAGAATGAAAGAAAGGTAGAAAAAATATCACATTTTCAAAAATATTTTTTCATAAATATCATATATATTCATTTAATTTATTCTTACTACCATCCATATCAAAATAAAATTACAATGGTTCACATCGCTTCTTGGAGATGATAGTCCACATGTATGCACATGCGACGTTTTTTCCAATAAATTGGAAGGGAAGAAGGTATATTTGAGTTTATAATTAAATAAAGTATAATTATTAATTAAATATAATATATATATAGTTTATATCCATTAATATATACACCCATGAGAGGCGGTGATGGAAAACAAATTACATCAGTCTACGAGGTGGTATTCTATTGTACATACGATTGACGGTTTTGTTTCCCATTTGATGAGAGAGGATATGAATATAGGTTATAAAATTAACATAAAAATAATATTATTATATTTTAGATACTATTTCTATTATATTAAAATTATTAAAACATGAATGAATGCGGTTAGAGAATAAGTAAAACAAAGAGCTTAGTGAATACAATTACCTTCACTTAGAAAACCCTAATTTGGATATCTTATTAAAATCCCAAGGATTTGTGTTTTGGGAATATAATCATTTAAATTACATGGATAAGGATGTTGGGAATAGATTTTGGTATGTTTTAGTTGACCTAAATTTCTTAAGAGTTGTGTATAAGTGATGGGAGGAGGTCCCATTTTATAAATGGAAAGAAATGGAATTTTTGTAAATACCCAATACTATTCTAATAATGGGAAGTCACTCTAAAGACATGTTCCTAAAAATTATAAATAATAAATTAGGATGATTATAAGGTAAATATAAACCTCCAGTAAAAAAATACACAAGTTTTTAAACATCTCATTCCTTTAGTCTCATGTTTACTAATTTTTACAATTTTATTTTTCACTGTTGTAATTGGTATATTTTTATTTACCTTGGTAATTTATACTTTAAGCCTAAAACTTTATACTTATTAGATAATATTTACCCTATAATTATAAATATGAAATTTAATTTATCAAATAAAGATCCTATGTGTGTTGGAAATTAATTTTACCATATGTATATGTAATGTGAAAAACAATGTTTTAACATAACCATCGTGATTAATTTTTTTAACTATTATTACTATTATTTATGAATTAAAAACAATTTTAAATCATTATATAATATAATTATATAATTAAAAATATGTAATAAATTTTATCAAATTCCATTTCCTGAATTATATGGATTTAATTTTAAAAAAAACTGAGATGCTAAGAAAAAATGGTTTTCTAAAAGGAAATTTTACATAAGTATAAAAAGTTTAAATATCAAAATTCAATATAATATTGATTATAATCAACTAAATTGGATTATTTATCAAATAATTGAACTAATTTTACTCTTAAATAATTTTAAATTTTAATATAACTTTATAAATGATTTAAATTAGAATGTGTTTTTTTAATAAAAACTAATACTTTAACTATTCGTTACAAAATTAATTTCTTCAAAAAAATACCAAAATAAACCCTAAGATTATTTTGGAATATTGATTCCAAAAATGGTGTCGATTTTTTAAAATAAAATTTCTAAAATTTTCAAAATTAACTTTATTATTTTTTTTAAAAAAACAATACAAACATTTTTTGAGAAAAAATGTAATTTTGAAGAACATAAACACATTATAAAAAATTATGTACAATTTTCTAGATATGTTTTATTTATATAAAAAATTAATTATTAATATTAAAAATGGGTTCATTCTCATTCATACCACAATTTTTAGTGCCTATGGTATAACTATTATGTTTAAACGATAATATTAATAGTATATTGTGATTCGCTAAAAATTAGTGTTATGTGTAACATGAGCTATGGAAGAAATTAAATTTATTTGAAATATATATATATATATATATATATATTATAAAATATTGGGGTGTTACATTATAACCCCCTTAAAATTAATTTTTCCCTTGAGATTAAATCACTTTTATCAAAACAATTGAGGATACTTCGACCTCATCATATCCTCGGGTTCCTATGTAGCTTCCTAAATTTGGTGGTTTCACCAAAAAAACATTAACCAGGTAAGTGATCTTATTTCATATCACTTTCTCTCTATGATCTAGAATCTCTATAGTTTGTTCTTTATAGGAATTATCATGATCAAATGGTATAAAATTTTAGTTTAGTTCATGTGAATGATCTGGTATGTACTTTCACCTGAGAGATACAAGGAACACATCATGGAATTTTGAGAGGTTCAGTGAAAGCCCAAATTTATAAGAAACCATCCCTAATTGATCAAGAATATCAATGGGGACAATATACGTAGGGTTTAGATTTTAATTCTTTCCAAATATCATAACATTATTCCATATAGAAATTTTCAAAAGCACCTTCTCACCAGCTTTAAATTATATATAATGTTTATGATTTTCAATATAACTTTTCTGATGACTTTTTGTTAACCTTATGTGTTACTAAATGGTGATAACCTTCTATGTAATTTCTTTATCCAACTCAGGTCCCAATATATTTACTTCCCCTACTTCATCCCATTATACTAGAGTTCTAAACTTTATTCCATGGAGGTATTCATAAGGAGCTATTTTAATTCTCGTATGAAATCTGTTGTGATAAGAAAACTCAACTAGTGGTAGGTGTTGATCCCAACCACATTAAAAATCCATACATAATGATATTATCAAATACCATAGGGTTTTAATTATTCTCTCATACTAACCATCTATCTGAGGATGATAAATTTTGATCATACATAACTCTGTATCCAAATCAGGTTGAATAATTTTAAAGAACATTGATGTAAACCTAGGATCCTGATCTGAGACAATATAATATAGTACTCCATGCAACCTTACCACTTTCTTAGTACATATCCTAATTATATTATTCAAAGAAAAATCCTCTCAGATAGAAATGAAGTGTGTTGAATTCATAAGGGGGGTCGGTTATAACCCTTATAGAGTTATGATCTTTAAATTTTTTAGATATTCTGGTGACAAAATCCATGGTGATTTTTCCCATTTCCATTTTGGTATGGGGAATGGTTGTAACATCCCCATACATTTTTTTCTCTATTATTTTAATGGATAGTATATGAAACAACAAGATACATATTCTACAATATCTCTCTTTATACCATTCCACAATAAATACTATTCCAAATCTTTATACATATTTGTACTTCTAGGATTAATAGAGAATGAAGAACTATGAGATTCCTCTAATATCTCCTTCTTCAAATTTGGTATGGATAGAACACATATATAGTTCTTGAATCCTGTCATTCCATCACAACCAAGGTTTAACTTAATAAAATTTCTTACCTTCCTCTACAACTCTATATATTAATTCTATGCCTCTTTAATCATCACTATGATATGTGGTTGAACACTCATTTGAGAAAGATAATATTTACCCCTTTATTTCAAATTTAAAGATCCATCCTTTGGAAATCTTGAAATATTGGATAATTTTTATCTTTTTTATGGATAAGACAGTATAATCCTTTCGACTCAAAGTATTGGACACCTTGTTTTCTTTCCTAAGGTAGTAATGTATTGATCACTTATAAAATTTAATCAGCTCTAACCATCTTCTCATTTTCAAATTAAATTACTTTTGTATGAATATACACTTTAAACTTTTATGATCAATATATATGTCACACCATTCTCTATAAATATAATTCCTCTATATGTTTAATGTAAAATTTACCACAGTTAACTCTAAATCATGTGTTGGGTAATTTTTATCACATACCTTCAATATTTATGAGGAATAAGATATCACCATGTCATTTGACTAGAGGAAACATACTAACCCCTTCTTCGATGCATCAATATAGATTAAAAATCCCTCTCCACTATAGGGTGCTATATGAAAAAGTGAACTGACTAGCATTCTATTTAGTTCCTTGAAATTTTCTTCACATTCATCTATTCAAAAGAACTTGTCTCCCTTACAAGTTAAATTTGTCAGTGGATTGGAAATTTGTGAAAATTTTTACCCAATGAATTGATAATATCTATCCAAACTAATAAAACAATGGATCATAGTCACCATTGTTTTCTGGTCGAATGTTCAATAGCCTCTACCTTTGATGGATCCACTGATATATCCTCACATGAGATAATATAAACCAAAAATGAATCTTTTTATAACCAAAAATAAAACTTAGTAAATTTTTCAAAAAAATTATCATTCCTTATAGTCTTCATCACAATTATAAATTTATATTTAATCTATTAATTACTCTTTTAATATAAATGAATATCACTATTAAATATTACCACAAACTAATCAAGGTAATTTATGAATATTCTATTCATTAAATCCATAAAGATAATAGGGGAATTCGTAAGACCAAATGAAATCACAATATATTCATAGTTTCCATGCCTTTTATATAATGTTGGCTAGAGTATTTCCTCATTTTTAACCCTAAATTGATGACATCCAGAATGAAGGTGAATCTTGGAAAAAATTTGAGACCTGTGCAGTTTCTAAAATAAGTCATCAATATAGGGTAGAGGATACTAGTTCTTGATTGTGATCTTATTCAGTTTCTAATAATTAATATAGAGTCACACTGGTCCATATTTCTTCCTTAAAAAAAGTAAAGGTTCAAACCAAGGTGACAAACTTGTCCTAATGAATCCCTTTTCAGGATTCTCCTAGAGTTTCTTCTATAATTCTTGAAACTCATTCAGGTCCATTAAATACATAGTCTTGTAAATAGGGGTAGCACTATTTGTAAGTCTTGTTGAGAACACAACATCAAGTTTTGAAATAAGTATATGTAACTATTCTAAAAAAATACCAACAAATTACCTTACAAAAGGAATATCATTGATGTTGATTTTCTCCCCAAATATCTCAGATAAAAACCAATTTTTAATAAGAATCAGGACCCATAAAATAGATTTGATCTAAATTGTATATTCATATTTATCATCCCACTAATAGAAAATTATATGTTGGTTTGTAATTTAAAATGTGTCTTAACTTCCTTGGAAACTAGTGTGGGGTTTATATAGATAAATCAAATCCATCACTAAAATAACATCAAATTCAGACAAAGGAAGAGTAATGTGATTTATAGGAAGCACATTCCTTCAAAATTAAATCAAATAAGATTGGTAGACATGAGATGTTATCATCGTACCATTAGGTTCTTTCACTGCTAGTTCCACATCTGATCATTGCGGTGTAATTTTGATACCCTTATAAATTTATTCAAATATAAAATTATAGGTAGATCTAAAATGGAATAAGACATTATCAGTTCTAGAGTGGATAGTAAGTGTACCATTCACTATATATTTATCCTACCCCTCATCAAAAATAGTGATCACATGATATTTCTATTTATCTCTCAACTTAAGAGGTTTATAATGTCAATCATCATCATTAACCCTTATATTTTTGCATTGGTTATAATAATTCCAAATATCCTTGAATTCAAAACACTGTAGTGTGGGTGGTGTTTTATGTTGAGTGTTTTCTTTATTTGCTTAATTATCTAACTTTTTCCCATCACTTCAACAATATATTGTCTTATGAACTTAATTTCCACACTTAAAACATATATCAGTCCCCTTAAAAACTATCTATGTTTCCTTCCACACTTTTAGCATGAAAGAATTATCATCTTATTGTCTCCATTGTTTTTAGAGATTTTTTTGAATTCGGTCTTTCTTTTCTTATCAAAACCATGAGATTGATTGATAACTCCTATCTCAATTTCCACCTTGATATCACATTGAACAATTTCTTCATAGCTACTCAAGTCCCTTATGGATATCACCATTTGGCGACTTCATTTTGTGCCACTGAAGAATTGATCAAGATTAATTTCAATTTGGATGATAATACCATTAGTGTACCTATCAAGTCATGTAGAATTTTCTTTATAGGTACCAATGGATTCATCATCCATATTCTTTACCTCAATTAATTCCTTATTCATTTACATACTAAGAATACAAGGGGAATACATTTTGAAAAAAAATCTCTTAAAATGATCCCACTCCATGGAGTCAATTTATTATTTTTTCCATATATTCCTGATAATATTTAACCATTGATCTATTATTCTTTAAAAATTATAGATATCCAAACTAAATTTTGTATGCTCTGAATAATGTAGAATTAAAATTATCTCTTCAATGAAACTTATCCATTTCTCAAAAATTAGTAAATTAGTAAAACCACTAAAATAAGGTTTATGTTTCCTCGTGAAGGAATCAATATAATCTTTTTCCCTTATTTTCTCATTTGGAAGGTTGGTATGAATCATATCATGAGAAATTTATTTGAGAATAGAAAAAATATTCTACATACATTCTCCTATAATGTTGGTTTCTTAGGAGGATAATCATTTCATTGTTCATCACATTCATCATTAACATGGTTTCTTCAGGTTACAAGAATTGTTTAAAACCAAAAAACATAGTATAAGAAACAATATTCATAGTGGAGAGCCATATAATCATGAAAAATAACATATGGTATGTATTAATCATGACTCCTTATTTTCAATCATTGACACTTAGAATTAACCTTGGTTATTCATGGTCATTATTCAGATCCATCATAATGGTTCTTAAAGTGTTTTTGAATTTCCAAAACATATCTCTCAAGAGTTTTAAACCAGGTGTGCATCATGACCCATTGTCATGAATCAAGTGATGATTGAGTCAAATATCAATGTTCCCTTTTCAGAGTTATTAACCCAAGGTACAGTTGTACCCAAGCCACATCCACTTGTAGTATCCATATAGTGATTTAATTTATTGGAAAATACTCACCCTATACTTCAATAAAATTTCAAGATATTTTCTTATACTTAGACTTATCCTTAAGGTTCTCAAAAAAAATTACTCATCCTAGTGCCCAAAGGTTAACTAAATTGTGCCTTTAATGAAAATTGTAAAGATAAAAAATTTCCATACATAGATATTACTACTTAATATATGAATATTCATTTAATTTTATATAAAAATGTCTGAGGTTCCTAATGGTTTAGTGTAATTATAAACATGGATATATAATCAACATTATAATAAATAAACAACATTATATTTGGATAATTTTCTCATAACTATAACTGTTCTTTGAAATATCATACATAAAACCTTTCTTCATAACCTGGGTAAAGAAAACATAATAAAGGGTGAGATTATGTAACACCCCGAGATTTTATGAAAAATATTCATTTTAATTTCATTAATGTCTTGTATTGTACGCTACACCAAAAGGATCTTGCACAACACGCATCCCTGACTTGTCTTGTATTACACGCAATAAAGACCTTCCTCGATAGTGTGTGTAGTACGCAATACCGAGTTTCACTAAACGAGATACTATTATAATATTATTATGAACTAACAGTTATGAATAGAAATACCCACTTTTTGAAATTTTATAAATTTTATCTTTCAAAATGGACTTTATTTTTGTTTTCGGAATATAAAAATTAGCTTAGGGTGAAATTTTGGTACTTTTCGGATAACTTTCATATTCCGATGAATAATGAAAATTACTAAATTTTAATTAAAAAAAACTTTTTTAATCGAAATAATTAATAGTGATAAATTATTAATTTGAGTGGTATTAAAGTATATTTAGAATATATTTTTACCATTTAATACAATTTTGGTCATCGGATGTAATTTCACATTTAAACCAGACATAAACAAGTGTCAATCTTTTGATAGTTATTATCTCTTAAAAACACGCTATTTGTTTTGACGATGGGAATTAATTTTTAAATTAATTAATGAAACTAATATATTTTGAATTTGGTAAAATATACATCATTTTTGAATTCATAATATCAAATATAGCTTAGGCCTAATTTTTGGTTTTTTCTGGAAACTTTCATTTCTTGATGAATAGTGAAACCACTAAGTGGTAGTTAAAAAACTGAATTTTTCATAAAACTTAATTTTACCACTTCTGTGAGTGGAATTTCGAAAATCTGAGAGACACGGTTAATATCAAGGACTAAAATTTGGTTCAATGAGATGAAAATATTTTTTGGTGAATAGTAACTTTTTACTTTTATTTACCACGGTTAAAAGTAAATAGGATAATTAAGGGTAAAAATGATATTATTATTACCCTAACACATGTCCTAATTCTATTGTATAAGTGTAATTCGACCAAAAACAACCTTAGGAATAAAATATGACCATTTAGGCCCACTTGGATTAGATTAGGACATTTAATATTAATTTACTTAAAGAAGGGTTAAAATAGTTAAAATCAAAGTTTAATAAGTAAATAATTTTTAATATAGGGTTATACAGAAGATAAATTCGACTATAAAAATTAATTAGAACGATAATACTATTTCCTACATAATGGTATTTTATTTTTTATTTTTAGACATTAAATAATTTAATTTATGTATGACACAATGATGATCCAGTAATTATCTTATTAATGAAATATTGACATAATTGATGTTATAAATACCCAAATAAATGTAATTTGAGACTTTTATGAATTCCACTAATTTTATAGGTTAATATGACATGTTAGTATTTCTTTAGTTAACTTTTTTAGAACTAATCATTCTGTTAAGATTTTCACAAAAATCAATTATCAAATAGTGTCAAAATTAACATAAAATAGTTTTTAAAAAAAATATTATATTATTAATTGTTATTTTATTCCTAAAAATATAATTTTCTGCCAAATGACTTAGATAAGGTTATATATATTAATAATAAAAAACTTGGGGTTCGTTTGGCTTTTTATAGTAAGTTTATTAACCTTATAGTGTAAGAAAACAAGAAGACAAGGTAGAAGTAAAATTATTTAACTTAAGGTTAAATCTAAATGATAAGGTTAAAATAGAAACCTAAACTTATCTAAATTCTATTGGATGAGATTATTTCGACCCATACCAACCTTATCTTCGAAATAACTCAATTTGGAGCTATTAAAAATCGAATATCACTTTATAATAAAATAATATTTTTATTTTTTCCAAAGGTGCCCCTCTCCTCCCTTTTAAAAGGGAACCTCCTCCCTCTCTTCCTCACACCATTTTGAGCCTTGAATCTCGGCCAACCTCTGCCCATTTAACTTCCCCACTTCCCTAGAAACATCCTTGAGGTCCTGGTCTTCTTCAAAGACCAACTTTAGTTCCCTAAGATGAGGTCTCAAAGAGGCACTTCAAAGAAGAGGTAATGTCCGTTACCGATTCTTTCAACTTTATTTCTTCTTCCACTTCTTCTTATTTAGTTGTTTCATTATGAAGTAATAACATCAGTATAACTCATATACTGATATTTTATTATAAGTATGAAACAACCCTCTTTCACCGTCTATCCATCCTACAGAAAATGAAATCACCACGCGTACGTACGTACGGAATACCGTCTCCACGCCTTGGTGAAATCTGTTTTTCCACCAACACCTTACATGGATGGGTATAATGGTGTAAAAAATAATTATATATGGTTATTATAACATCATATTGATTCTTATATATTATACCATCCACTCCAATTCTATTCAATAATTATGAGAATGATATCATCGCTCGTGCGTACGTACGAACTACCGTCTCCACGATGCGATGAGATTCATTCTCCATGTTAACCATACATAAATGATCATAAAGTATATATAATTAATAATAATGATATATATGAAATAATAATGCTACTGTATTTATGTATATATATATATTTATGTCATCTATTTAGTTTCATTCAATTCAATAAGGAAACGAAAACAGTGTTCATGCATACGTACGGCCTACCGTCTCCATGAACGGTGTATTTCATTCCATTTATTGATCTATAATATATATATGTATATGATGAATATATATTATATATAAATCATTTTTTACATTCTGGAATTATGTAAATAAGGATATAAGTAATAATATCAAGAACAACAAGTCAAAACACATACGATAAATGAAATGATTTTACCCAAAATGCTACTTTAACATGGAACTTACAAAAAATGGGTAATATAAAGTCATAAGTGAACAATATATGATATCATAACAATTAATATTATTTTTTAATAAGTCAATTACATTATTTAAATCATTATACAGGAGGTTCAGATACGTACAAAGCATATCGGACCTAAGGTAAGGGATAATTTTGCAAATCTCATTTTTATCCGAGATTGCTTATTCGTAAGTATTTACTGGGGTTATTTCTATCATCCATGTCCATGTTTTATAAAAGTGTTTTCATGTATGTTTAAAGTCATTTTTACCCATTATTTACTTTTACTACATGGTATGTAAGGAATCTTTCTTTTTTTTAGGTTACGAGGTACTTTTTGACTTTTCCGGAAAAAGTACGGGAGAAATGTTTTTTTTAACTTATACGGCACAAACGGATTTTTACGGTTTTATAAAGCATTATTATCATGAAGCTTCCTCCAAAAGATTTCATTAATATTTTCAACAAAATCCTTTTCTTTTAAAATTGTATGATGATTTGTGAAAGGAAATTTATTTTGAAGAAGAAATGATATTTTCCTCAAGAATTCATTTCAAGTGGTTTATCAAAACCATTTTTTATCTAAGATGACATTATTTCATATGTGTATGCTTCAAGTATAATGTATATATGATTTACATGGTTTCAATTTTCTAATGATGAAATATCTATTTTTTTATATGGATTATGTGATGATGAGATGATGTTTATGAAACCCATTTTATTCTTTGGGTTATGATGAATGTTTTAAGTTTATTTTGTGGAACAAGTAAGAAATGATTTCACTATGAGATGGGTGGGACATATATATCCCTCCAATGCATTGGGTAAAGATTTATATCTCATGATATAGAAATGGCTGGAACGGTAAGTTAATCTGGTTTAGTGTTACTGGACTGAAATGAGGAGTGAACTCGATTCAGAAAGGGACTTTGTCCACTAAGATGGTCATGGAAGCAATGCCTTGGCTACTATGGAAATAATTACATGTGCATAATGTATGCTACAATTACATGTTTTATTCCAATGCTATTTTATCATTATTTATGTTCCATTATGATCTATGCCTTATGTACTTCCATGTATTATGCCGTTGCTCAATATTTTGATGTTTAAACATTATGTTCATGTTTTTAAGTTAAAATGTATATGGTATGTTTTACTTTATCCATGATTACCCTTACTGAGCATTTGAGCTCACCCTTTTTATGTTTTATTTTCCCCCAGGATTAAAATAAAGGTTTTATGTAAGGAAACAAAAAGTGGAAGATCTTTATGGGAGATGTTGAAGATCTTTCCCCATGATTAAAAGATTACATTCCAAGTTTCCAAAGACACTAAACTATTACAGTCCTTGTCTGTCTGTTTTTGTTATGTATTAAGTATTCCTCAAAAGTAATGTAATATCTATGTACGTCAAGATTCGGGTATCTACAGTTGGTATCAGAGGAAAGGATTAGTCAACCTTTGGAAACTAGGATGCGATGCATTTTGTGAGATCCCTAGAGATATTTCTAAGGTATGTCTAGGGATGTACCTAAGGTTAAGTATAAGTATAGGTTATAGTCCTAGAATTATGGTAACGATATTAGATTAAACCTAATATGTTAGATATTGAAGTTACTCCTCCATTATTATGATTTTTTCCTCTCACACTATTGTTTTTGGGTTTTAGAAAATGGATGGAAACAAGATAATTCACGATAATGGAGGATATGATGGACAATGGAATGATATTCTTCATGAGCAACCAAATGAAATTGGATTTGGAAGTCCAAACATAATTATTATGCCGAATCAGCAATCTCATAATATGATCAATAAACTCAAATTTGGTAAGTTTCTGGACTTGGCTAATAAGAGAAAGATGGAGTTTCATGATGATCATAGAGGAAAGAAAGTTCTATTTCCCCTATGTAAATCATGTGGGAAGAGGCATCAAGGAGAATGTTTCAAAGGAACTGGAAGATGCTTTGGGTGTGGAAAAGAAGGACATAAAGCCAATAAGTGCAAAGGAAAAGGTTCAGTTAACACCATGGATGAGGATAATGGTATTGCTATGACATCAACAATGGTTAAATGTTTTAAATGTGGAATGTACGGGCATTATGCAAACCAATTCCCTAAGGGAAAGTCTCATGAAGAGAATTAGTATGGTCGTATGGGTAGTATTTATGTTGATGATGATGAAGAGACTACAAATGATATGTGAGAAAAAAGAATTTTTGAAGCTCGGTCAATGGTTTAAGAAGGTAGTGGAATGATTATATGTTTATCAAGTGTAATGTTGTATAAGTAATCTCATGGTACTATGGAATAAAGAGATATCTAAGGATTTTTACACTGTTGTCTTTCCTTAAGTTTTAAAAGTGTATAATGAATGGTACCAGTAACCATGAAAGGTTATTCAGATATTTTTGGAAAGTAGATGATATGCGCATAATGAAGGGATAAGGAGAAAATTACATGTTTGATAGTATTCATGAGCTCATGACTGATATAAGGAGAAGGTTATATCATGGTTTGAGTATATATAATTTTTGGATTTTGGTATGTGGAAAGAGTTAACTTTTGACAGCATTTATGTGTTCACTAAGGTTTAATGGGTATTCATTTTTCAAGAGAATACATGGTTAAGGTATTCACGTGATTGGAATGTGACCAACAAGATATATGGGGGATAAATGATGGTATTCACATTCTTGGTTGATGAAATTTAAAGTAATCGTTTTCTTTATACTATGAGCTTGGACCGAAGTATTTTAGATAATCCTAAATATTGGAATGGATTATGTTGGACATAAGTTAGTATTGTTTAAGGATAGAACTTTTTCGATATTATTGATGGGATGTTATAGTAATGTAGTTTTAGAAAAAGGACAACCTGCAGGACGGGCGATAGCCCATTGCGTCGGACAAGGCTGTGGGAATCGAACCCACAACCGAAGTGCGACTGGCCTTTATTGCCTACCACTGGCTTACAGGAAGTCCCTGTTCAGTAAAAACTAGTTTTATTATATTATGCATTATGATATATGAAGTATAAGTTCATTTTAGGAACCATATATGATTAATCTCACTATAGATCAACTTATGTATATATAATAAATTTTTCTAACCTTTTGTTTAAGATATATGGAATGTAAAGACCCGTAAAATTCAAGGTAATTTTTTCTTAATTTTCTTTGAGATTTTAAAAGAATGCAGTTTATGACGGCACTTGATTCCAAGGCCCGGTGTGCCCAGAATCAACTTCTGAAGTTTAGCTCGGGTACGTTCAGTGAACGAACGAGCGGGTTTTCCTAACTTTTGAACTGGTGCTCAGAATTGAAACTTGAGGGCACCGATGAAACCACAACGCTGGTAATTTCTTAAGAAGACTCTTTCTGGAGTTGCGTTTTCTCAGGAGGGGTTGTTTAAAAAAACTGAGGGATAAAAATATAATTGTTATACAATTATATTTTCATTTCTTGTTAAGTGGATTAAGTGTTGTGTCACAACACTTTATCCCTCTTTTATGTATTTATAACCTATGTAAAGGAGTCAGGGGTGGGACCCACTTGTAGTAAACTACCTATGAGAGGATTAAAGGTGAGGTGGGGCCCACATGAACCCCATCCCTTCACATTCCTTAAACCTCCTCTAACTCCCCCTTTAAGTGGGTGATCTCTCATCTTCCATAACTCACTCCAACCCCCCTTGTGACACATCCACTCATTAATGATGCCAACTCTACTTCATTTAATTTTGACAAGCTCAAGATTAATTAAGTTAAGTTAATTCAACATTTTGAGATGTTTTGAAAATGCATGAGATGGGTAATAAAATAAGAAGATTATTATTTTATTAGGGGTCGGATGGTTGTGTGGGAAAGGGGAGGAGATAGAAGTTCATCTTCCACGTTGAAGAACGTGAAGAATGGTCCTTCTCCGACGAAGAACATCGACCCTTCGACTTAGAAGACTCGGCGACCTGGATTCTTCCGTCTTCATCTTCCTCCATGACAAGGGAGAAGTCGCCGACTGCGGTGATCATCGCCAACGACAACGTACCTTCCTTCTTCATCATAGTAACAAGTGAGGAGATGTTGTTTCCTCATCGGACGCACCTCGACGTTCACGGAATCTATGTCCGACCTCGCGACGTCGTTCTCCGCGACACCCGACGTGCAACTTCAGATATCCAGGTAGGGGTTGGTTTTCATGTCGTGTATAATTTTAGACGTTCTTTGATATTAACGGCCAACTGTTATCAAAATAACGGAGGAGGTCGGACCGCACAAACACGGTCGAACCTCCTCCCCTTTTTATTTTGTTGGTTATCTACGTGGAATGAAATGGAAGCGACACAGTGCCGTCACACCGTGCGGGAATCTAGAGAATCCCGATGAAGAAGCGTGGAGTCGTCGCGCCGTGCCTTTGAGGTCGAACGAATCTGCGGTTGGAGTCGGACCGCGGCGAAGGGGCGTCGCGCCGTCGCGCCACGCCGGAAAACCACAAAGACGGCGCGTTTTGTTTTTTGACGTTCGGATTGAAGGGCGACGACAAATGAGGCCGCAAAGTAATTTTCAAGCCTCCGAAGTGAAGGTCGGGTCCTGGGAGGACCATTGGCGAAGACAGCGTGCAATTCTGACCACCGAAACTCATCTGGTGGTCCGCGGAGCAGCCCGTCGGTGCGCCACGCCAGCACGACGGCGCCGGCGGCAGGAGGCGGCGGCGCCCGGCGCGCAGTCGGAATAAACTGCCGCGACTGAAGCCGCGGCGGCAGCACGCGGTCCCGCGACCGCGCGGGACCAGAGGAGGGCGGGACGCGACGGCCTGGCCGCGTCCGCTGGCAAGGGCGGCCCCACGCGGGGCCGCGGTTCCCTCACGTGGGGGCAGCACGCCCCCCGCTTCGCTCGGCCGTAACCGGCCGGGCCGCGCCCGCGCCAGCCGGGCCACCCAAGCCGGGTCGGACCCGGACCCGGTTCGGGCCAGCCTACGGGGGATTGGGTCGGGTCGGTCCGGGCCCAGACCCCCCGTTTTCGGACCCCTTTCATTCTTTTTCCCATATCTTGGACTACGAACCTCCGATCAATGCACCGTTAGTTGTGATGCGATCCTTGGATCAAGACGGTCGTTTCGGTATATTACACCCATGGTTTTGGAAAACTTTAGGTTCGGTCGGGTTGGTTCGGATACGAAACCAATCGGGCCCTCGGAGCGGAAACACCTATATCTTGAGATCCGGACGTCCGATTGACGTGCCGTCGACTTTTTTGGGTTCCTCTTGATGAGACAGAACGTTTGGCTTACTCCGCTCAGGGTTTGGATGTCGTCGGAGTGCGGTCGGGTTGGTTCGCTCACGAAACCAATCGGGGCCCTGGAAAGAAAAAGCCAATAACTCACAGACCGGGCGTCCGATTGACGCGCCGTCTGTCTCGTTGATTTCCTCTTGATGATACGGAACTTTTGGCATACTTATCCTGATTTTGGGATTTAGTTGGATAGTGGCCGGGTTGGATTTCACCTAAAATCCAACCGGGCCCCTGGAACGGAAAAGCTGATAACTTTCAGACTAGACGTTCGTTTGACGAACCGTCAGCGGCGTTGGTGATCACATGGAGAAACGGACCCTATGAGTTTACCCTATGAGAGTTTGGGGTACAGTTGAGATACGGCCAGATTGGTTCGCACATGAAACCAACTGGGCCCCAGGGACGAAAAGGCTAGTAACACACAGACCGGGCTTCCGAATGACGAGCCGTCTGTTGCGTTGAGACCCATGTGACGAGGCGGTCCTTTGAGATACTTCTTCATGGAACTTTGTGATAATTGGAGTATCGAGCTGTAGCTCGTGGAGCAGACCCTCACGGAAACGAGCTTGTAGAGTACGGAGGTCGTGTAGCCGGCTGAGACCTGACGACTGCTTGACTGATTGACTCAGTGTGTTTCAGATAGCCCAGTGGGGAGCGCTTGGTTGTAGCGGTAGACCCACGGCGGAGGAGCGCTTGTTTGTAGCGGCAGACCCGCAGTACTCAACAGAAGAAGTACCTCTGGAGGCTATGAGGGGGAACGCTTGGTTTTAGTGGCAGACCCACGGCGGAGGAGTGCTTGGTTGTAGCGACAGACCCGCGGTACTCAACAGAAGGAGTACCTCTGGAGGCTATGAGGGGGAGAGCTTGGTTGTAGCGGCAGACCCATGGTGGGAAGCGTTTTGTTGTAGCAGCAGGCCCACATTACTCTATAGGAGGAGTACCTCAGCAGTCTTAGGTTAGTGAGCAGTACCTCGGAGTCGTGACAGGACCACTGTACACTCCAGAGACGGGGCTCTTCAGCAGTTACGATTCGATAATGAAAATCCTGGTTTGAGCTGAGTCTATGACCTTTGTGTTTACCTCATGATTGAGATGGGTCACTTGATAACTAGGTATATGTATGGGCATATACCTGGGTAGTGGTTATCTGTTGATTTCATAATCTTTGTGTTTACTCATGATTGAGATGGGTTACTTGATAAATTGGGTATATGTATGGGCATATACCTAGGTAGAGGTTATCTGTTGAGATCTTCTTTGTGGCTATCCTTGTTGTATTTAGTGAGACCTTCAGGGTCTCGGGGTCCCTACTGATTATCGTTATACTCACCCCTACACGGGCTATGCCCGCACCTCATTGTGTTGGTTGCAAACGACGTGCAGCGCAGACAGAGGCTGAGTGTTCGAGGACTGGACGGTACCCGGAGGTGGACCTCATGACGAGACAGTATCTGGTGGTGGACTTCACGATGAGACGACACTCAGAGGAGGTTGATGGGCGAGATCATTGTAGAGGCTATCTGTACCTACCCTTTATGTAGGATCTGTGGTGGACGATCTAGGAGTTGCAATATCTGTACATACCCTTCAGGTAGGATCCTTGGTGGACGATCCAGGAGCTTCTTGTCACCTTCCGGCTGTTTTATCTTTTTCCTTGTACTTTACAGTTGGGCTTGTATTTCCGGCCCCTTTACTTTCAGCACAGCTTGTTTCAGTATTACTTAGTGTTTTACTTCTGCTTGTACTCTGTGGAGTTTTGTTTACTTTTATAAAGGCAATGTCTTCCCAGTTATCGGGATTTACGCCTTTGGTGCTAGTCGCCAAACCCTGGCCTTTGGAAGGCGGGCTTGGGGTAGTCATGGCACGTGCCCCGAGGACGGGTTGTGACAAATTGGTATCAGAGGAGTTTGGTTCTACCGTATAATTAAGTACTCTGATCTTTTTCTATGTGAAGCAATAGTGTTATGGGTACCGAGTGTGGTCTTCAGTTCAGGGAGTCCAGTGTTGGTGCGGCGGCTGACGTATCCGTACACCAGGACCCTGACTACAAATTTCCGAATTTGTGCACGAAAACACTGATTGCGTGTGTGTTTCCAAAAGTTTTAAAGTCAACTCAAACCAGGTCATCTCAACAGGTATAAATCGTTGACCGTGTCGCATCTGTTCAGGATGTCTCCACACAAACAGTCAGTTGGAGTTCTGAGAGAGTACTCGATGACGGCTCATCGAGCGACAAGGCTCTAGTGCAGGGCCCTTTTTACTATGTTGGCACCCTCGGGTGGTGTACCAGCAGCACCACCACCTGTTGGGCAGCAGATGCCACCGGCCATACTAGAAAACTGTGCACGCTGGCAGAGCGTGATGCACGAGTTCCAGCAGCAGCGGCCTCTGAGGTTACGAGGCGAGGAAGATTCCCAGACATCAGAGGACTGGCTGGAGGCGATTGCTAGAGTTTACCGCCTAGCTGAGGCACCAGTGGAGTGGATGGTGGACTTAGATACTAGTGTTTTCCAGTGAGTGACCATGAGGATGGTCCGCATAGCGATGAGTCTTAGGTACGTGGACCGATTCTTGAGATAGTGCCTTTGGGTAGTGTGTCAGCTATACATCACTACCTATTGGTCAGCAGTTACAACCGGCGGTACCAGTTGGTGACACATGTAAGCTTACTGACTTACATGTGTTCTAACATCAGATACCCTCATGTTCCAAGGCGAACCATATTCATAGGCGGCTGAGGACTGGCTTGAGGAGGTGTCTGAGAGTTTTCAAGAGCTTATACAACTTCGGCAGGACGACGTGTCGGTAACTGAGAATTCATCGAGGTGTACCGAACATTCCGGGTACTCGATGAATACGATTTGAGCCATCACTTTTTCCTCTATGCATTCCTACTCATGTTAGGGTGCTATAGAGAACCTTGATGTTGAATGTTCTTTGGATGAATGAATATAGCTAGAGAATGTAAGAAGATGGAACGCAGTGAGCTGGTTCCAGTCTCAAAGACTTGGGCGTACGAATGTTTCAAAAAGAGGAAATGTTAAGGATAGATAAATCTGCAGAGCAGTAGACGTGGAGCCAGAGCTAGGAGATCAGCATGGGGTGTTTTACATTTCAACATGTTACAACCCCCCGCCTTTGTTGTCCCCTCCAGGCATAGGGAGCTGGAGGGCAGGGGAAGAGAGTAGCTACATGCATTCAAGGAGTGTGACCGAAAGGGCTCTAAGGATGATTCGAAGTGCGGACTTTGTCTTCTACTAGTTGCCATAGCCACAGACATCGATACGAATCATCCCTTCCTTCAATGAATCTAGTCCCAGACCTAGAGTTTCCGGTTAAGCCGTTAACTTGACCCTCACGTCTGGAGATACCTTTGGGAGGAGACTCGATAGTCACACTTACGCCGACAGTGTGATCTGACCCTTGAGGTGAGAGTCTCGGTTGGGACCTCTTGGTGACAGCATCGAGGCATTACGAAGTTAGTTTGAGTATGGATTGGGCAATCACTGTTTATACTCAAATTGACAATATTAGGCAAATGTCGGGATGGGTTTTCCTTGGTCGGCGAAAAGGAAACCCCAGGTAGTACAAGATAAACTCGTGCATGGGAGGGTGTAGCCGATCATTCTTTGGTCGGCCAACCTTACCCTCGTGGCAGCAGAAGTTTTGAGTTTCAGTCCTAACCAGGAAAGAGAGACCTATAGAGTTCGAGGATGACGATCACGTTCTTATACGGGTCTCACCTCAACGAGGTTTACGGAGATGTAGCCGAGGCGTCGAGATATCTCCGAGGTTCAACAGAACTTTCTAGGTCCCCAGCAGGGTAGGTGAGGTGGTTTACCGCTTCACCTTTCCACCTCAGTTGCACCGGGTGCATGAAATATTCCACGTACCTCGGCTGAGGAGATACGTGCAAGATCCTTCACACATCATCAACCTCAGGGAGTTGGACTTCAATGATAGGGTGACATGAACGGAGGTTCCAGACAGATTGAGGATTGACAGGAGCAGGTCCTACGAGGACGGTCGATTCCTCTTGTGCGTTTTCGTAGGCAGCACAGGAACCTCCAGGAGAGCACATGGGAGCGGAAGGCTCAGATGCGTGCTCAGTCCCACTTTTGTTTCCCTAGTTTGTGTTATAGCTTTACGGGGACGTAAATCCCTGAGGTGGGAGTAATGTAAAGACCCGTAAAATTCAAGGGAAATTTTTTCTTAATTTTTTTTGGGATTTTACAAGAACGCAATTTTTGACGGCACTTGATTCTGAGACCCGGTGTGCCCGGAATCAATTTCTGAAGTTTAGCTCGGGTACGTTCAGTGAAAGAACGAGCGGGTTTTCCTAACTTTTGAACCGGTGCTCGGAATTGAAATCTGAGGCCAACGATGAAACCGCAGCGCCAGTAATTGCTTAAGAAGACCCTTTCTAGAGTTGCGTTTTCTCGGGAGGAGTTGTTAAAAAAAAGTGAGGGATAAAAATATAATTGTTATACAATTATATTTTCATTTCTTGTTAAGTGGATTAAGTGTTGTGTCACAACACTTTATCCCTATCTTATGTAGTTATGACCTATGTAAGGGAGTTAGGGGTGGGACCCACTTGTAGTAAACTACCTATGAGAGGATTAAAGGTGAGGTGGGCCCACACGAACTGTAACATCCCAGGTAAATAAAGAATATGACATTTCATATTTATCCATATTTGTGAATAAAATATTTAAATGACTTTAAAGGGGACGCTATGCTCGATGGCGTACCCAACACGCAACAACGAGTTTCTTGGGAATCTTACGTTGCACTCTAATAATAAAATAATATTATTTTAAATGGTAGTTAACTTGTAGCCGTTGTAATGGCGGGAATGGATAGAAATAACTGAAATATGATTATATATGTTTTTAAATGTTTTTACAATTATCCAATAAAGGATAGAGGCTTAAAATACGGAAAGAATTCGATTTTAGGCATATATGCCCTAGTTTTCACTAAAGGTTCACTTATCGCCTTTTGATGGCGAACTGTCATTAAATATAGTTTTGATCACTCTTATACATTCTTTTGGACCAAATAAAACTCTTATTAAGAATCGGGACATCAAATTTTTACTTTGTGTAAATTTTTGGTATTTTTCTGATAAAGTTCATTTTTTAATGAATAGTGTAAAATGTTGTGTTTTAATTCAAAACCTCTTTTTAATCTAATTTATTTATATGATTAGATAATATTTTGAATTGTTTTTAAAGTTAAATTAGAAAATATTTTTACCATTTAATCCAATGGTGGTCATTGGAATTAATTTCACTTTGAAATTAGACTTAAACTAGTGTCAATCTTTTGATACTTTTTGTTTTATAAAAACACGCTATTTGCTCTGACAGCGGGAATTAATTATTAAATTAATTAATGTGACTAATATGTTTTGAATTTTGTAAAACGGACTTCATTTTTGAATTCAGAATATCAAATATAGCTTCGGGTGAATTTTTGGTAATTTTCTGAAAAACTTCAATTTTTGATGAATAGTGAAACCACTAAGTGGTAATCAAGCAAACTGATTTTTCAGTTAAATGAAATTTTAACACTAATGTGTATTGAATTTTGAAAATCCGACATACATGGTTGTCATTAAGAAGTAAAATGTGGTTCAATGGGATTATAATAATTTTTTGGTGAATAGTAACTCATTAAGTTCTTAATCGCGATTAGTGGTAATTAGGGTAGTTTAAGGTATAAATAATGCTTTAATAATATAAAATGACCTAGACACATGTCCCAACCCTATTGGTTATGTCATGGCCGACCAAGACAAGCCATGGCCTAACTTGGGGACCCCATGGATCCACTTTTGTTGGGAAATAACATAAAATACTTTTTATTTAATGTTAAAGTGAAAATGACACTAACATAGTATGTTTTACTAAAACAATTTTTAAGTGGGGTTATACAAGTCCAAATTTTGATTATAAATAGTCATTGGAAAGATAAAAAGATTTCCTATATCATAGTATTTTTTTTATAATTTTTAGACATTAAAGAAATTAAATTATTTATGACATAATAATGATGCAGCGATGACATCATTATTTGACAATTTAATTAAAATGGAAAGATAATGAAAAATCTACAATATACACATGGACAAAACCAATTGGATGAGTGGATTTCGATGCCTTATCACCTTATCCACGAATTCTACCAATGTGGGACCCTTTAGAACCGAAAATCATTTTCAAATAATGTAATATTTCATTGCTTTCCAAAAAGTGCCCCTCCTCTCCTCTTATAAAAGGCCCCCACCTCTACCTCTTTTCCCACACCCCTCAAGCCTTTGGCTCGGCCAACCCCTGCCCATTTACTCTCTCAACATCCCTCTCCTCATCCTAGAGGATCCCCTTTGGGCAGAATCCTATCAAAGGAAGCCTTTAGGCTCAAATAAAAAGGAGATTACACTTTTAAAGGTAACTCATTCTCTCTTGTTCATTTGTTTTATTTTGCTTCTCCAAACCTATAATCTCTTTTTATTTACTTCTTTTGTAACAACACCAGTATCTTCAATATACTAGGATGTTGTTACAAGATTTATTTTAGCTACACTCTCACACAACTACATCAAATGGTTAAAGAACATACGGTTTCCGTGGACGGTGAAATTCTGCCTCCCGAAACGATGATTGTTCAATACTCATTTAACACCTTCAAAGGTGGCCATTATGATGTCACTATTTTTATATATGATATATAATATGTTTATGTTTTATTTATGCTTCTGTATTTTTCATTTTTGTCTTACCTTTGTGGCTTCCATTATGGGTATACGCGATATCTTCATTTAAGGAAGTGCGGACTACCGCCCCCTCAAAGTGATTTGATTCGTTAAATACCATATGTGGGATGTATAAAGGATGGAAATATGATATTATATATGATATTATACTGGAATTATAATATACCTTTATATCATTATTATTCCATTCTATAAAATACGAAATAGAAATGAAAGTAGCGTTCATGCGTACGTACGGCTTACCGTCTCCATGAACGGTGCATTTCATTTCTTACCTCTAAATGATTATGTAATGTTATAAATGCATGCATGTACTGGATATATATGAAATATATGATATCTACATAATGAATACAATTCTGGATATAATAAACATTTGGCCACACGAACAACATGTAATTGTAAGAAGACCACTTTCGACTTAAGAACCAAATATCGGCAAAACAAATATTATTAACTTAAATGATTACATAATGTTTATGACAAGGTAATAAGTGGTATAAAAGTAATAATGAACTTGAAAAGGGTTCTTAAGGAATTAGAAATTAACTCAAGTTTATTATTCAGGAGATTAAAGAATGATCGAGTCAAGTCGGACCCGAGGTAAGGGATCCTACAACTCTCTTTCTTTTTAAGTACATTCTTTTATGTAATTTCTTTTAAGCTCATCTTTATTATGATTGGGATGTTATTTTATATTACTCCTACTGTAATTTTTATGTTCATGTGATGAGAGACCCTATTCTCTCTCATCAATCCTTTTTGGAAGTTTTATGTGGCGCCGTTAGGCTGCCGAGTTTTCGTAAGGGATTTTTCATCTCACTTTTATCCCCGTGAGATTTATGCTACATTTGCCACAATTTCCTTTGAGTGGTGTATGTACTGCCCATTATTCTACTCTTTGTGTAATATACTTTCGTTTATGAGTATTTACATCAATGATTTATTTCCCTTCTTTCATGGGGTGTATGTTTTGAAAGATACCCAATTCGGTAAGGGAACCTTTCACCCTTCCTCTTTTTAAAAGACTTCTTTTATTGGGTCTTTTAATTTACATATTGTTATGTTGGGATATGTTCTCATATATCCTTAATGATGTAAATTTTGTGTCCAAGTGATGAGATACTCTTTTTATCTCTCATCAACTCATTTTGATGTGACGCCGTTAGGCTGTCAAGGGAACTTCTTAACCCAATTTCGATTTCTTTGGGTTCAACTTGTAGTCATTAAATATGTCATCCATTGAATATGTGTGAATGACCTTTTATTGTTTTACACTTAATATCCACTTATATTGGGTGTCTATATATTTGTCACACATATTTTTTGAGATTTATTTGTCCTTAATTTAAGGATACCTTCTTTATAAGGTATTTCATCACATTTGACATTTCTATTGAGGGTTCATTGTTGTTATGCACCAATTCACTCTTATATGGTGTATATACTGTCCTTTGGAGTATTATATCATGAATCCTTTTATTCTCATGATATTATAAAGTTCTGACTAAATGTTATTCCTTGATTATTGTATTCAAGTGTCTCTAATTTTGGTAAAACCCCTTTAACCAAAATATCGTTTTAAATGTTTTAGTTATTTGTTCTTATTAATATCCATGTTTTCAAAATGGTTTTAAGAATTTATTTATATGGATATTAATGGTTTAAAATTTTAAAAGCTTCAAGGTGGTATGGGACACTTTGATTCAAAAATATCTTTATTAAATGTTTTAAATGGCTTTGGAAATGGTTTCTTTTTATATGGATTCATTATTTCAAAATACTAAAATGTTATGTTGTGTTTGAAATGTGGAAATGTTTTGTTTCCTTATGAATATTTTATGTGATACGTGTATGTTATGGTTCTTGGGCATTGTTATGAAGAACGGGTGGTTCTGTGATAAACTAAGGGCGGGTGAGCCCGTTATAGCTCTCCAATGCATTGGGTAACGCGAAGGAGTGAAACGTTAAGGTTTCTCCGAAGAGATTTAGGGAATATACTGTGATGGGTATTCCAAACGTAACCAAGAGGGTTACTCCCTACATAAGAATGTTATGAATGCCTCAAGTTACCTTTATGTCTTATGATTTCTATGATTTATTCATGGTTTGATGAGGTATGCTAAAGTGCCTTTGTTTTATGGGTAAAGTATGATTTCATTCTTATGTATATATGAACTCATGTTTCCTTTCCATATTTTTATAACTCTTACTGAGCTTTTTATGCTCATCCCAAGTTTTTGAAATGTTTTTCACAGGTCAAGGGAAAGGTACATGATGTGATGATAGTGTCAAGGATGTGTCAAGAAAGAATCCGTGTTATATTTTAAATATGTTCCCATTGATGGGAAGAATGAATGCTGACTTTTATGTAACCACTTTGTTTAAATGTGGAATGTAATGCAAGTTTCATGATCTAATTCTCTAAAACTCTAAACCTGAAAAGATCCTCAATGTGTAATCTTGTAATAACTCAAGATTAAGTAAGGTTTAAGGCTGGGGCCTTATAGTTGGTATCAGAGGTCGGTTTAGATAACTTTAGAGGTTAGGGTATTCTTTAAGCATAAGTGACATTACCATAATGGTTAGAATTTCAGAAAGAGTCCTAATTTTAGATAATGTGAATGAGTAAGTATATCTTAGAGTCTACCTTCCTCATTAGTACATGATGTTTTTGTTGATATACTCACACTGACATTTATGTTTTTAGTGAATGGATGGATCTAGCAGGCACCAAAGTGACAATGGGTTTGAAGGAAACTGTGGTGGTTCTCTGATTATGATACTAGATGAGATAGGGGATTCAATGAGGAATCTCATAGTTGTTCTAAACCAACTATCAAGGATCCATGATCAATCACTTCAACCTTCGTGAGTTCTCTAATGCATCATTTACGAGATGGCCAACTCGATGTGTAAATTCAGGTAATAATTATTAAGGTAACCATTAGGGTTTATTTGATCCTTACTTTTTAGGTAATTATGGGTTACTCTATGATATGATGGAAAAGGAATGGAATGAGATAAACTTGAGGTTAAAATATGTTATGAATATTTTTGAAGATTTTATCTCATTTTGGGGAATGTTTTGAGAATTATATAGTTTTGGAAAAAGGACAACACGCAGACCGTGTGACATCCCGTCGCGTCGGACAAAGCTGCGGGAATCGAACCCACAACCAAAGTGCGACTGGTATTTATCGCCTACCACTGGACTACGTGAAGTCCCTGGTTAGTTTGACTGATTATTTTTGGTTAAATGATTTTATGAATTAAGATTAAGTTGATTTTGGGTTATTTATAAAAATGATTAACCTACCATGGAGGATATGTGATTAGGTTAATTACTTTTCAATACTAGACTTTAGGAGCAACTAATGTTGTTTGGAGATAAATGTTACGATTTAACATGGAAGACTGTGTGACTAAATCCTTCAAATATTTGGGTTTCAATATTATATTAGGTTTACTTTGAAGAATTTTATGGACAAATTGTTTATCGGATGGTCCTCGTTGAACTTTGGGTTTTGTTGGACAAATTTTGGAGATTAAGAATAGATTTTCTTTTTATAAGGGGTTATCCTTTTCTGGATTATCTGATCTTGTACTAAACTTTTTGGTTTTGGCTCTGGTTTAAGCCTAAAGACATAGGATGTACATAGTTCTCTTTTGTGGATTAGGTGATTCTCTAGAAGTTGATTATAGTACTCTTAATGTGAACAAGTCTTCCTAAATACTCGTCTTTTGGAGAAAATATGAGTTTGTGAAAGGAATATAATAAAAGTTGAAAGTCAATATGATAAGTGATTATGTTTCCTTATGAATAAATTCCTCAATAAAAAGTAACTTAAAACAAAAATGTTGAATATTAACTTTTCCTACTGGGGAATCGAATACCGTTTAACCCATCACAAGTTTGTGATTTTCTCATTGTTAACTTTCTCCTAAACATGTTTTCTATCACTCTCCATAAGAACGTGACCCTATGTTTTATCCTCCATGTCCATATTTTCATACTTGGAATCCTAGTATGGGTTAACACGAGTGACCTTTGTACTTATCTTTCTTTATTTTAAAGTGTTTGTTTTACCGACTTTTGTTCCGATGTGGGACTTTCAAGGATGTTTCCAAGCGCAATTTTAAAATTGCGAGGACGCAATTCCCAAAAGGGGGGAAGGATGTAACATCCCAGGTAAATAAAGAATATGACATTTCATATTTATCCATATTTGTGAATAAAATATTTAAATGACTTTAAAGGGGACGCTATGCTCGATGGCGTACCCAACACGCAACAACGAGTTTCTTGGGAATCTTACGTTGCACTCTAATAATAAAATAATATTATTTTAAATGGTAGTTAACTTGTAGCCGTTGTAATGGCGGGAATGGATAGAAATAACTGAAATATGATTATATATGTTTTTAAATGTTTTTACAATTATCCAATAAAGGATAGAGGCTTAAAATACGGAAAGAATTCGATTTTAGGCATATATGCCCTAGTTTTCACTAAAGGTTCACTTATCGCCTTTTGATGGCGAACTGTCATTAAATATAGTTTTGATCACTCTTATACATTCTTTTGGACCAAATAAAACTCTTATTAAGAATCGGGACATCAAATTTTTACTTTGTGTAAATTTTTGGTATTTTTCTGATAAAGTTCATTTTTTAATGAATAGTGTAAAATGTTGTGTTTTAATTCAAAACCTCTTTTTAATCTAATTTATTTATATGATTAGATAATATTTTGAATTGTTTTTAAAGTTAAATTAGAAAATATTTTTACCATTTAATCCAATGGTGGTCATTGGAATTAATTTCACTTTGAAATTAGACTTAAACTAGTGTCAATCTTTTGATACTTTTTGTTTTATAAAAACACGCTATTTGCTCTGACAGCGGGAATTAATTATTAAATTAATTAATGTGACTAATATGTTTTGAATTTTGTAAAACGGACTTCATTTTTGAATTCAGAATATCAAATATAGCTTAGGGTGAATTTTTGGTAATTTTCTGAAAAACTTCAATTTTTGATGAATAGTGAAACCACTAAGTGGTAATCAAGCAAACTGATTTTTCAGTTAAATGAAATTTTAACACTAATGTGTATTGAATTTTGAAAATCCGACATACATGGTTGTCATTAAGAAGTAAAATGTGGTTCAATGGGATTATAATAATTTTTTGGTGAATAGTAACTCATTAAGTTCTTAATCGCGATTAGTGGTAATTAGGGTAGTTTAAGGTATAAATAATGCTTTAATAATATAAAATGACCTAGACACATGTCCCAACCCTATTGGTTATGTCATGGCCGACCAAGACAAGCCATGGCCTAACTTGGGGACCCCATGGATCCACTTTTGTTGGGAAATAACATAAAATACTTTTTATTTAATGTTAAAGTGAAAATGACACTAACATAGTATGTTTTACTAAAACAATTTTTAAGTGGGGTTATACAAGTCCAAATTTTGATTATAAATAGTCATTGGAAAGATAAAAAGATTTCCTATATCATAGTATTTTTTTTATAATTTTTAGACATTAAAGAAATTAAATTATTTATGACATAATAATGATGCAGCGATGACATCATTATTTGACAATTTAATTAAAATGGAAAGATAATGAAAAATCTACAATATACACATGGACAAAACCAATTGGATGAGTGGATTTCGATGCCTTATCACCTTATCCACGAATTCTATCAATGTGGGACCCTTTAGAACCGAAAATCATTTTCAAATAATGTAATATTTCATTGCTTTCCAAAAAGTGCCCCTCCTCTCCTCTTATAAAAGGCCCCCACCTCTACCTCTTTTCCCACACCCCTCAAGCCTTTGGCTCGGCCAACCCCTGCCCATTTACTCTCTCAACATCCATCTCCTCATCCTAGAGGATCCCCTTTGGGCAGAATCCTATCAAAGGAAGCCTTTAGGCTCAAATCAAAAGGAGATTACACTTTTAAAGGTAACTCATTCTCTCTTGTTCATTTGTTTTATTTTGCTTCTCCAAACCTATAATCTCTTTTTATTTACTTCTTTTGTAACAACACCAGTATCTTCAATATACTAGGATGTTGTTACAAGATTTATTTTAGCTACACTCTCACACAACTACATCAAATGGTTAAAGAACATACGGTTTCCGTGGACGGTGAAATTCTGCCTCCCGAAACGATGATTGTTCAATACTCATTTAACACCTTCAAAGGTGGCCATTATGATGTCACTATTTTTATATATGATATATAATATGTTTATGTTTTATTTATGCTTCTGTATTTTTCATTTTTGTCTTACCTTTGTGGCTTCCATTATGGGTATACGCGATATCTTCATTTAAGGAAGTGCGGACTACCGCCCCCTCAAAGTGATTTGATTCGTTAAATACCATATGTGGGATGTATAAAGGATGGAAATATGATATTATATATGATATTATACTGGAATTATAATATACCTTTATATCATTATTATTCCATTCTATAAAATACGAAATAGAAATGAAAGTAGCGTTCATGCGTACGTACGGCTTACCGTCTCCATGAACGGTGCATTTCATTTCTTACCTCTAAATGATTATGTAATGTTATAAATGCATGCATGTACTGGATATATATGAAATATATGATATCTACATAATGAATACAATTCTGGATATAATAAACATTTGGCCACACGAACAACATGTAATTGTAAGAAGACCACTTTCGACTTAAGAACCAAATATCGGCAAAACAAATATTATTAACTTAAATGATTACATAATGTTTATGACAAGGTAATAAGTGGTATAAAAGTAATAATGAACTTGAAAAGGGTTCTTAAGGAATTAGAAATTAACTAAAGTTTATTATTCAGGAGATTAAAGAATGATCGAGTCAAGTCGGACCCGAGGTAAGGGATCCTACAACTCTCTTTCTTTTTAAGTACATTCTTTTATGTAATTTCTTTTAAGCTCATCTTTATTATGATTGGGATGTTATTTTATATTACTCCTACTGTAATTTTTATGTTCATGTGATGAGAGACCCTATTCTCTCTCATCAATCCTTTTTGGAAGTTTTATGTGGCGCCGTTAGGCTGCCGAGTTTTCGTAAGGGATTTTTCATCTCACTTTTATCCCCGTGAGATTTATGCTACATTTGCCACAATTTCCTTTGAGTGGTGTATGTACTGCCCATTATTCTACTCTTTGTGTAATATACTTTCGTTTATGAGTATTTACATCAATGATTTATTTCCCTTCTTTCATGGGGTGTATGTTTTGAAAGATACCCAATTCGGTAAGGGAACCTTTCACCCTTCCTCTTTTTAAAAGACTTCTTTTATTGGGTCTTTTAATTTACATATTGTTATGTTGGGATATGTTCTCATATATCCTTAATGATGTAAATTTTGTGTCCAAGTGATGAGATACTCTTTTTATCTCTCATCAACTCATTTTGATGTGACGCCGTTAGGCTGTCAAGGGAACTTCTTAACCCAATTTCGATTTCTTTGGGTTCAACTTGTAGTCATTAAATATGTCATCCATTGAATATGTGTGAATGACCTTTTATTGTTTTACACTTAATATCCACTTATATTGGGTGTCTATATATTTGTCACACATATTTTTTGAGATTTATTTGTCCTTAATTTAAGGATACCTTCTTTATAAGGTATTTCATCACATTTGACATTTCTATTGAGGGTTCATTGTTGTTATGCACCAATTCACTCTTATATGGTGTATATACTGTCCTTTGGAGTATTATATCATGAATCCTTTTATTCTCATGATATTATAAAGTTCTGACTAAATGTTATTCCTTGATTATTGTATTCAAGTGTCTCTAATTTTGGTAAAACCCCTTTAACCAAAATATCGTTTTAAATGTTTTAGTTATTTGTTCTTATTAATATCCATGTTTTCAAAATGGTTTTAAGAATTTATTTATATGGATATTAATGGTTTAAAATTTTAAAAGCTTCAAGGTGGTATGGGACACTTTGATTCAAAAATATCTTTATTAAATGTTTTAAATGGCTTTGGAAATGGTTTCTTTTTATATGGATTCATTATTTCAAAATACTAAAATGTTATGTTGTGTTTGAAATGTGGAAATGTTTTGTTTCCTTATGAATATTTTATGTGATACGTGTATGTTATGGTTCTTGGGCATTGTTATGAAGAACGGGTGGTTCTGTGATAAACTAAGGGCGGGTGAGCCCGTTATAGCTCTCCAATGCATTGGGTAACGCGAAGGAGTGAAACGTTAAGGTTTCTCCGAAGAGATTTAGGGAATATACTGTGATGGGTATTCCAAACGTAACCAAGAGGGTTACTCCCTACATAAGAATGTTATGAATGCCTCAAGTTACCTTTATGTCTTATGATTTCTATGATTTATTCATGGTTTGATGAGGTATGCTAAAGTGCCTTTGTTTTATGGGTAAAGTATGATTTCATTCTTATGTATATATGAACTCATGTTTCCTTTCCATATTTTTATAACTCTTACTGAGCTTTTTATGCTCATCCCAAGTTTTTGAAATGTTTTTCACAGGTCAAGGGAAAGGTACATGATGTGATGATAGTGTCAAGGATGTGTCAAGAAAGAATCCGTGTTATATTTTAAATATGTTCCCGTTGATGGGAAGAATGAATGCTGACTTTTATGTAACCACTTTGTTTAAATGTGGAATGTAATGCAAGTTTCATGATCTAATTCTCTAAAACTCTAAACCTGAAAAGATCCTCAATGTGTAATCTTGTAATAACTCAAGATTAAGTAAGGTTTAAGGCTGGGGCCTTATACGAACTCCACCCCTTCACATTCCTTAAACCTCCTCTAACTCCCCCATTAAGTGGGTGATCTATCATATTCCATAACTCACTCCAACCCCCCTTGTGACACATCCTCTCATTAATGATTCCAACTCTACTTCATTTAATTTTGACAAGCTCAAGATTAATTAAGTTAAGATAATTCAACATTTGGAAATGTTTTGAAAATGCATGAGATGGGTAATAAAATAAGAAGAGTCTTATTTTATTAGGGTTTGGATGGTTGTGTGGGAAAGGGGAGGAGATAGAAGTTCATCTTCCATGTTGAAGAACGTGAAGAACGGTTCTTCTCCGACGAAGAACATCGACCCTTCGACTTAGAAGACTCGACGGCCTAGATTCTTCCGTCTTCATCTTCCTCCACGACAAGGGAGAAGTCTCCGACTGCGGTGACCATCGCCAACGACAATGTACCTTTCTTCTTCTTCATAGTAACAAGTAAGGAGACGTCGTTTCCTCATCGGACGCACCTCGACGTTCACGGAATCCACGTCCGACCTCGCGATGTCGTTCTCCACGACACCCGACGTGCGACGTCAGATATCCAGGTAGGGGTTGGTTTTCATGTCGTGTATAATTTTAGACGTTCTTCGATACTAATGGCCAACTGTTATCAAAATAACGGATGAGTTCGGACCGCACAAACACGGTCGAACCTCCTCCCCTTTTTATTATGTTGGTTATCTATGTGGCATGAAATATAAGCGACGCAGTGCCGTCGCACCGTGCGGGAATCTAGAGAATCCCGATGAAGAAGCGCGGCACCGTCGTGCCTTGCCTTTGAGGTCGAACGAATCCGCGGTCGTAGTCAGACCGCGGCGAAGGGGCGCTGTGCCGTCGCGCCGCGCCGGAAAACCACGAAGGCGTCGCGTTTTGTTTTTTGACGTGCGGATTGACGGGCGACGACAAATGAGGCCGCAAAGTAATTTTGAAGCCTCCGCAGTGAAGGTCGGGTCCTGGGAGGACCATTGGAGAAGACGGCGTGCAATTCCGACAACCAGAACTCGTCCGGTGGTCCACAGAGCAGCCCGCCGGCGCGCCTCACCGGCACGGCGGCGCCGGCGGCAGGAGGCGGCGGCGCCCGGCGCGCCGCCGGAAGGAACCGCCATGGTGGCAGCACGCGGTCCCGTGACCGCGTGGGACCGGAGGAGGGCAGAACGCGGCGGCCCGGCCACGTCTGCTGGCAAGGGTGGCCCCACGCGGGGCCGCGGTTCCCTCACGCAGGGGCCGCACGCCCCCCGCTCCGCTCGGCCGTAACCGGCCGAGCCGACCCGCATGGCGGCTGGGCCGCGCCCGCACCGGCCGGGTCGGGTTGCGCACAGGCTGGGCCGGGCGGCGCCGGCCGGGTCAGTTCGGGCCCAGACCCCCCGTTTTCCGACCCCTTTCAGTCTTTTTCCCATATCTTGGGCTACGGACCTCCGATCGATGCACCGTTAGTTGCGATGCGATCCTTGGACCGAGACGTTCGTTTCAGTATATTACACCCAAGGTTTCAGAGAACTTTGGG
Organism: Viscum album; assembly: GCA_963277665.1. NCBI lineage: Eukaryota > Viridiplantae > Streptophyta > Magnoliopsida > Santalales > Viscaceae > Viscum > Viscum album. The sequence goes on along the minus strand of OY728146.1, from coordinate 1,242,885,093 downwards.
TTCGGCTGGGTTGGTTCGGATACGAAACCAACCGGGCCCTCGGAGCGGAAACACCTATATCTTGAGCTCCGAACGTCCGATTGACGTGCCGTCGACTTTGTTGGATTCCTCTTGATGAGACGGAACTTTTGGCTTACTCTGCTCGAGGTTTGGATATCGTCAAAGTGCGGTCAGTTTGGTTCTCTCATGAAACCAACCGGGCCCCTGGAACGAAAAAGCCAATAACTCACAGACCGGGCGTCCGATTGATGCGCCGTCTGTCTCATTGATTTCCTCTTGATGAGACGGAACTTTTGGCATACATCGCTTGAGTTTTGGATGAAGTTGAATAGTGGCCGGGTTGGATTGCACCCGATATCCAATGGGGCCCCAGGAACAGAAAAGCTGATAACTTTCAGACTAGACGTCCGTTTGACGAACCGTCAGTGGCGTTGGTGATCACGTGGAGAAACGGAACCTATGAGTTTACCCTATGAGAGTTCGGGGTAGAGTTGAGATACAGCCGGATAGGTCCGTACACGAAAATAATCGGGCCCTGGGGACGAAAAGGCTAGTAACACACAGACCGGGCGTCCGAATGACGCGCCGTCTGTTGCGTTGAGACCCCTATGATGAGGCGGTCCTTTGAGATACTTCTTCGTGGAACTTTGTGATACATGGAGTATCGACCTGTAGCTCGTGGAGAGGACCCTCATGGAGATGAGAATGCGGAGTACGGAGACCGTGTAGCCGGCTGAGACCTAACGACTGCTTGGCTGATCGACTCGGTGTGCTTCGGATAGCCCAGTGGGGAGCGCTTCGTTGTAGCGGAAGACCCACGGCGGAGGAGCGCTTGGTTGTAGCGATAGACCCGCGGTACTCAACAGAAGGATTACTTCTGGAGGCTATGAGGGGGAGCGCTTGGTTGTAGCGGTAGACCCACGACGGAGGAGCGCTTGGTTGTAGCGGCTGACCCGCGGTACTCAATAGAAGGAGTACCTCTAGAGGCTTTGAGGGGGAGCGCTTGGTTGTAGCGGCAGACCCATGGTGGGAAGCGCTTGGTTGTAGCAGAAGGCCCACAGTACTCGACAGGAGGAGTACCTCAGCAGTCTTAGTTTAGTGAGCAGTACCTCGGAGTCGTGATAGGACCACTGTACACTCCAGAGACAGGGCTCTTCAGCAGTTACGGTTCGATAATGAAAATCCTGGTTTGAGCTGAGTCTATGACCTTTGTGTTTATCTCATGATTGAGATGGGTCACTTGATAACTAGGTATATGTATGGGAATATACCTGGGTAGTGGTTATCCGTTGATTTCATATTATTTGTGTTTCCTCATGATTGAGATGGGTTACTTGATAAATTGGGTATATGTATGGGCATATACCTAGGTAGAGGTTATCTTTTGAGATATTCTTTGTGGTTATCCTTGTTGTATTTAGTGAGACCTTGAGGGTCTCGGGGTCCCTACTGAGTATCGTTATACTCACCCCTACACAGGCTATGCCCACACCTCATTATGTTGGTTGTAGACGAAGGGCAGCGCAGACAGAGGCCGAGTGTTCGAGGACTGGACGGTACCCAGAGGTGGACCTCACGACGAGACAGTATCTAGTGGTGGACTTCACGACGAGACGACACTCGGAGGAGGTTGATGGGCGAGAGCATTGTGGAGCCTATATGTACCTACCCTTCAGGTAGGATCCGTGGTGGACGATCCAGGAGCTGCGCTATCTGTACCTACCCTTCAGGTAGGATCCTTGGTGGACGATCCAGGAGCTTCTGGTCACCTTCTGGCTGTTTTATCTTTTTCTTTGTACTTTACAGTTGGGCTTGTATTTCCGGCCCCTTTACTTTCAGCACAGCTTGTTTCAGTTTTACATAGTGTTTTACTTCCTCTTGTACTCTGTGGTATTTTGTTTACTTATATAAAGGCAATGTCTTCCCAGTTATTGGGATTTACGCCTTTGGTGCTAGTCGCCATCCCCTGGCCTTTGGAATGCGGGCTTGGGGTAGTCACGGCACGGGCCCCAAGGACGGGTCGTGATATGGAATGGCCCGTCATTCTATCACATGATCTGCTAACACTTCACGAATAACAAATTCAACCTCATTTCTTTAAGAGATGAAGTGGAAATTGTTCAGGGCACGAACAACAGTGAGATTGTACCAAAATAAAGTAAATATTTATTCTAATTCAAATTCTTCAACTTTAAGGAAATGATCTTGAAAACCAAAAATGTTGTCCTGGTGCCCTTATATCTGATTAATCAGATGGTACCCCAGATCATCACAAATTTATGGCTTTGTGATTGTTTTCTTTTTTCATAGCCATGTTCTATACCACTCTCCATCAGAACTTGATGGTTAGATTTTTCTTCCATATCCATATTTTCACCTATGTTCTCCTACGTGAAAACCCAGTGATGAGTTAATTTGGGTAACCGTTACGTTTCATACTTTAGTTTTTAAAGCCATGTTTTGGTATTCCTTTTTACAGTGTGGTTTTCTATTAAAGAAACTTTCGAGTAGTAAACCATTTATAACCCCGACGAATTTCTAGGGTGAAATTCATTTTAAGGGGGGGTAGAATGTAACACCCCGAGATTTTATGAAAAATATTCTTTTTAATTTCATTAATGTCTTGTGTTTTACGCTACACCAAAAGGGGCTTTCCCAACACGCATCCCTGACTTGGCTTGCATTACACGCAATAAAGACCTTCCTCGATAGCGTGTGTAGTACGCAATACCGAGTTTCACTAAACGAGATACTATTATAATATTATTATGAACTAGCCATTATGAATAGAAATACCCACTTTTTGAAATTTTATAAATTTTATCTTTTAAAATGGACTTCATTTTTCGATTCGGAATATCAAAATTATCTTAGGGTGAAATTTTGGTACTTTTCGGATAACTTTCATATTCTGGTGAATAGTGAAAATTATTAAATTTTAATTAAAAACAACTTTTTTAATCGAAATAATTAATAGTGATAAATTATGAATTTGAGTGGTTTTAAAGTATATTTAGAATATATTTTTACCATTTAATACAATGTAGGTCATTGGATGTAGTTTCACATTTAAACCAAAGATAAACAAGTGTCAATCTTTTGATAGTTATTATCTCTTAAAAACATGCTATTTGTTTTGACGACGGGAATTAATTTTTAAATTAATTAATGCAACTGATAGGTTTTGAATTTGGTAAAATAGACATCATTTTTGAATTAATAATATCAAATATAGCTTAGGCCTAATTTTTGGTATTTTTCTGGAAACTTTCATTTTTTGATGAATAGTGAAACCACTAAGTGGTAGTTAAAAAACTGAATTTTTCATAAAACATAATTTTACCGCTTCTGTGAGTGGAATTTCAAAAATCCAAGAGACACGGTTAATATCAAGAACTAAAATGTGGTTCAATGAGATTAAAATATTTTTTTGGTGAATAGTAACTTTTTACTTTTATTTACCACGGTTAAAATTAAATAGGATAATTAAGGGTAAAAATGATATTATTATTACCCTAACACATGTCCTAATTCTATTGAATAAGTGTAATTTGACTAAAAACAACCTTAGGAATAAAATATGACCATTTAGTCCCACTTGGATTAGATTAGGACATTTAATATTAATTTACATAAAGAAGGGTTAAAATAGTTAAAATCAAAGTTTAATAAGTAAATCATTTTCAATATAGGGTTATACAGAAGATAAATTAGACTATAAATATTCATTAGAAAGATAAAAATATTTCCTACATAATGGTATTTTATTTTTAATTTTAGGACATTAAATAATTTAATTTATGTATGACACAATTATCATGTAGTAATTATCTTATTAATGAAATATTGATATAATTGATGTTATAAATACCCAAATAAATGTAATTTGAGACTTTTTATGAATTCCACTAATTTTATAGGTTAATATGACATGTTATTATTGATTTAGTTAACTTTTTTCGAACTAATAATTCTGTTATAATTTTCACAAAAATCAATTATCAAATAGTGTCAAAATTGACATAAAATAGTTTTTAAAAAAAATATTATATTATTAATTGTTATTTTGTTCCTAAAAATCTAGTTTTCGGCCAAATTAATTAGATAAAGTTATATATATTAATAATAAACAACTTGGGGTTCGTTTGGCTTGTTATAGTAAGTTTATTAACCTTATAGTTTAAGGAAACAAGAAGACACGGTAGAAGTAAAAATAATTAACTTAAGGTTAAATCTAAATGATAAGGTTAAAATAGAAACCTAAACTTATATAAATTCTATTTGATGAGAGTATTTCGAACCATCCCCACCTTAGCTTTGAAATAACTCAATTTGGAGCTATTAAAAACCGAATATCACTTTATAATAAAATAATATTTTTAGTTTTTCCAAAGGTGTCCCTCTCCTCCCTTATAAAAGGGCACCTCCTCCCTCTCTTCCTCACACCATTTTGTTCCTTGAATCTCGGCCAACCTCTACCCATTTCACTTTACCTCTTCCCTAGAAACAACCTAGAGGTCCTGGTCTTCTTCAACGACCAATTTTAGTGCCCTAAGAGGAGGTCTCAAAGAGGCGCTTCAAAGAAGAGGTAATGTCCGTTACCGATTCTTTCAACTTTATTTCTTCTTCCACTTATTCTTCTTTAGTTGTTTCATTATGAATTAATAACATTGTTATAACTCATATACTGATATGTTATTATAAGTATGAAACAACCCTATTTCACCATCTATCCATCCTACAGAAAATGAAATCACCACGCGTGCGTACGTACGGAATACCGTCTCCACGCCGTGGTGAAATCCGTTTTTCCACCAACACCTTACATGGATGGGTATAGTGGTGTAAAGAATAACTCTATATGGTTATTATAACATCATAATGATTCTTATATATTATACCATCAACTCCAATTCTATTCAATAATTATGGGAACGATATCATCGCTCGTGCGTACGTACGGACTACCGTCTCCATGATGCGATGAGATTCATTATCCATGTTAACCATACATGAATGATCATAAAGTTTATATAATTAATAATAATGATATATATGAAATAATAATTCTTCTGGATTTATTTATATATATATTTTTGTCATCTATTTAGTTTCATTCAATTCAATAAGGAAACGAAAACAGCATTCATGTGTACGTACGGTCTACCATCTCCATTAACGGTGTATTTCATTCCTTTTATCGATCTATAATATATATATGTATATGATGAATATATATTATATATAAATCATGTTTTACATTTTTTAATTATGTAAATCAGTATATAAGTAATAATATCAAGAACGACAAATCGAAACACATATGATAAATGAAATGATTTTACCCAAAACACTACTTTAACATGGAACTTACAAAAGAACGGGTAATATAAAGTCATAAGTGAACCATATATGATATCATAACAATGAATATGATTCTGTAATAAGTCAATGACATTATTTAAATCCTTATACAGGAGTTTCGGAAACGTACGAATCATATCGGACCTAAGGTAAGGGATAATTTTGAAAATCTCATTTTTATCTGAGATTGCTTATTCGTAAGTATTTACTGGGGTTGTTTCTATCATCCATGTCCATGTTTTATAAAAGTGTTTCCATGTATGTTTAAAGTCCTTTTTACACATTCTTTAATTTTACTACATGGTATGTAAGGAATCTTTCTTTTGTTTACGTTATGAGGTACTTTTTGTCTTTTCCGGCAAAAGTACGAGAAGAATGTTTTTTTAACTTATACGGCACGAACAGATTTTTATGGTTTTATAAAGCCTTATTATCATAAAGCTTCCTCCAAAAGATTTCATTACTATTTTAAACAAAATCATTTTCTTTTAAAATTGCATGATTTTTTGTGAAAAGGAATTTATTTTTAAGAAGAAAGGATATTTTCCTCCAAAATTCATTTCAAGTGTTTTATCAAAAACATTTTCTATCTAAGATGACATTATTTCATATGTGTATGTTTCAAGTATAATATCTATATGATTTAAATGGTTTCAACTTTCTTATGATGAAATATCCATTTGTTTTATATGGATTATGTGATGATGATATGATGTTTATGAAACCCATTTTATTCTTTGGGTTGTGATGAATGTTTTAAGTTTATTTTGTGGCACAAGTAAGAATGATTTCACTATGAGATGGGTGGGACCTATATCTCCCTCCAATGCATTGGGTAATGATTTATATCTCATGAGATAGACATGGCTGGAACGGTAAGTTAATCTAGTTCAGTGTTACAGGACTGAAACGAGGAGTGAACTCGATTCAGAAAGGGACTTTGTCCACTAAGATGGTCATGGCAGCAATGCCTTGGCTACTATGGAAATCATTACATGTGCATAATGGATTCCACAATTACATGTATTATTCCCATGTTATTTTATCAATATTTATGTTCCATTATGATCTATTCCTTATGTACTTCCATGTATTATTTCGTTGCTCATGATTTTGATGTATAAACATTATGTTCATGTTTTTAAGTTCAAATGTATATGGTATGTTTTATTTTATCCATGCTTACCATTACTGAGAATTTGAGCTCACCCTTTTTATGTTTTATTTTCCCCCAGGATTAAAAAATGTTTTTAGGTAAGGAAACAAAAGGTGGAAGATCTTTATGGGAGATGTTGAAGATCTTTCACCACGATTAGAAGATTATGTTCCAAGTTTCCAAAGACACTAAACTATTACGGTCATTGTGTGTCTATTTTTTTTATGTATTAAGTATTCCGAAAAAGTAATGTAATATCTATGTACGTCAAGCTTCAGGTCTCAACAGATTATATTCTCAGTAAGGGTAAATAAGGGAGATATCACTGATTACATAAGAATTACATATGGGTATGGGTTTAATAACATGATATTAACATTTGAAAACCACACTGTTCATATCGAAGATAATAGTCTTGAGTCGTTTCATAAATCTTGAAAATTTATAAGACATGGTTCATGTAAAAATAAAATAACATAATCTATGAGAACATAACATTGTCATAATACATATACTTTTAGCATTCACATACGCATTGAAAATCATTTCATTAGTAGTCAATGATCATTTCAAAAACTATCATAGTGGAATTGGTTCACTCCCAAAACCATCGTAGTAGTGAAGTTTCACTCCCAAGACTATAATAGTAGACAAATTCCATTACTGAATAGGGTTCACTCCCCATTACAATCCTATTTATCATATGAGATATCAATATTTTCTCAATGCAATGGAGGAATATATATGTCCCACCCATCACATAATGAAAATCATACATATGCTTGTAAAAATATAATAAAACAATAATCATATTAGAACCCATAAAAAATGGGTTTAAAAAAATAATCATGGTATAACCCATTGAAAATAAATAGGTTTTATAAATATTTTATCTTCTCATAATGCCACAACCTGTGGAAGAAGAATGTGTTTCAAAAACATATTATCCTTTAATCATGGTATAACCCGTAGAAAGGGAATTGGTTTCATAAACATATTGTCATCAAAACATAAATTTAACCTTATTATAATCAATTTAAAAATAAAATTAAAAATGAATCAAATCGCTTTGTGGTGATGGTAGTCTATGCATACGCACAAGCAACATTATCATTTTCTAATGAAATTGAAGGTAAGAAGGTAGATGTGATTTTATAATTTATGAAGTATAATTATTTCATAAATATCATATATATACTTTAAGTCTTTTAGTATATCCACCTATGAGATATGGTGATGGAAAACGAATTGCGTCATTTCGTAAGGTAGTAGTCCGTTGTACACATGATCTACAGTTTCATTTCACATTTGATAGAAGAGGATATGGATATAGGTTATGTAATCTACCTAAAAAAATTAGATACTTTTTTTATTATATCTTAATTACTAAAACGTTAATGATGGTGTTAAGAGAATAAGTAAAAAAAGAAATAGCTTGATGAAGATAATAACCATCGCTTACAAAAACCTCCTTTGGATCTCTTATTAAAGACCCTAGGTTTGGACTTTTGCGTATAACAGAAGCTGAAAAATATGGATATGGATTTTTTAAGAGAGTCCTTTTTAGGTTTTGGCCAATTCAAATGGATCAAGTGGTGTGAATAATTGACGGGAGGAGGTCCCCTTTTATTATTGATCAGTAGTGGTATTTTTGTAAATTCCCAAAACTATTCAACAATTGGAAGTCACTCTCAAGCCATGAGCCTCCAAAATTATTAAGTAATTGAATTAATGGATGATATGTAATATAAAATCGTCCACTATAAAAAATATACACATGTTTTAATCATGTTATTCCCTTAGCCATTAAGTTTACTCATTTCTACCATTTTAGTTTTCACCGTGGAAACTAGTCTCTTTTTATTTAACTTGGTAATTTACACTTTAATCCTACAAATAAAATGAGTCATGTTAGATAATTTAGACCAAAAAATTCTAAATATTAAATTCAATTTTTTAAATCAATATCATATGTGTGTTTAAAATTAAATTTAACACAAGTGTATGTAATGCGCAAAACCCTATTTTAACCTTAACTATTGTAATTATTTTTATACTCTTTTTACTATTATGTATGAAAAAAAATAGTTTAACATATAATATAATATAAATTATTTTTATTCCAATTATGGATTCCTTTTTAATAAATTACATTATGATTTAATTTAATATAAAACTCGTAAATGTGATAAAAAAGATGTTTTCCAAAGAGAGAATTTTCATCAGTATAAGAAGATTTAATATTAAAATTAAATATTAAATTTCTGATAATGACTGAAATTTGATTATTTAAAAAATAATTGAACTAATTTTACTTTTACATAATTTTAAAATGAAATATAACTTTTTAAATTTGTTTAATGAAAATGAAATTTTCAATAAAAACTAATATTTTTTCATATTCAATAAAAAATAAACCATTCAAAAAATCACCCAAATATAATTTTAACATGTTGATTCTGAAAATTTTGTTCAGTTTCTCAAATAAATTTTTTAAAAGTGGAAAAAAATTAGTATTTTTCACGAAAATTAATAAAAAACATTTTATGATAAAAATATATTTACAAAGAATATAAATACTTTAAAAAACTTAAATCTTTATTTTTCAATATATTTTCTTTAGCTAAATCCTTTACACATAATTTTTAAAATGTGTTTATTCCTTTTCATACTGTCAAGTATAATAGCTAAGCTATAATAATCATGTTTAAATAATAATATTAATAGTATATTGTGGTTCTATAAAATTCGGTGTTGCGTATAACACAATCTATAGAAGAAATTAAATTAATATGAAAAAATATTTCATAAAACCCCAAGGCGTTACAATTTAACTTCCAAAATTTATAACATTTAGTCCTACACCCATTAGAATTTCCATCAATTGAAGCCACATTCTATGCCACTGGAAAACTATGATATGGCCCCAAAATGAATGAACAAACACCATATAACCCCCCCCCCCCACACACACACACACAATACAATGCAATAGACTCTATAATAGAAAAAAATGAACAATGCTCCACCCAACCATCCCTACCACTTCTTCCAATCACATAACCAACCAATCCACTAATACCAAATCCAAACCATACGTCATCATCTAACCAACCGAGATAACCAATCAAAAACCTGTATCTAGAGTAGTTAAATCCCAATATAGAACAATAACAAAGGGAAAACAAGGTTGAATTTACTTTAAAGAGATTCTGTTTAATCACCCTGTCTTATTAAAGAAGAATTTTATATTAAAAGTTACACTTTAATTCCAAACATGAAAAAAACCTCATCATTACCAACATTATGTAATTTTACCATTATGAAATGTTATTCTAACAAATAAATAGAATCAAAAAAGTACCCTAAAATAATTGACATAAATCTCTTAAAAATATCCAATACTAAACCAACAATAAATAATTAATATCATGGAATCCCGTAAAGAACATGTGAATCCCCTTTTCCCTTCAGTTTCTACTAGTTTGGTTCATTAACTTATTAGGTCAATTTATATTATCTACTAAAAATAAAATAAAATCATGATAATCCAAAAATTATAAAATACTAAGGGAGGAGAGGTTCAAAATACCCTATCTTAATCAGATGTTTAATAATCACTATACAGGGCAATAATTAATCTCTAATAAAGAACCACCCAACATATGAGGATCAACAATAAGTCATACACTATCACTCCCCATTAATATCATAATACAACAACAACCAAAACCAAAATAGAATTACTATCAAAACATCTTTAGAAGAATGGATTAGTAGATAATAAAAAATAGCAAAGAATGTCACCTTAGATCACAAAGATTGGATCCCTTGAAGATGATGGCCAAAACTAATCAAAATATAGATTATGATCTTTAAACATGCACAACTGGTGGCCTAACGTTAGAGTAAAGTTTATGAAATATTATATAATTAAAGACAATTATATAATTTAAAAACATTCTATAAAATTAACGAATCATGGTATAACAAGGGTCATAATACCAAAATCAAACTCTAATCCAAAAAAATGGCATATTACCACCAAAATATTGGAGCTAAATCATATTAAACACAAATTTACTTACAAATTCAATGAAAAAACCAATTCCACTACAAGGAAACAGTTTAACTCCTAAGATTCATGGTGAAATATTTATCCTCTACTACATAGACCTAGTACACCCCATACCAAAACAAGGTTTAATTTAAGGAATTATTATGAAATATACCATAGAGAAACCTACTTGAAAAACCAACCACCTCCGTCACTATAACCCAAGTATACGATCCATGTTGAAATACACCTCAAAAAAAGATAAAATTAAAGGTTCAGTTAAGACAAACCTTGAGAAACCCACATGATAAACAACTCATGTAAGTTAAACCCAAAACATCATGTGAAAATCATGTTGTAATAATATCCCTCATGATGTCATGAAACTCATGTCTGATAAAAACCTAAGAGCCCCATATCAGATTAAGCCATAAAATTTCCCACATAATAATAACTGAGGAACTTAATATCATAACCATACCTCTTTATTCCCTAAACAAACATCCTCCTTAAAATATATTGGAACTAAAACCTTAGGTTTCACACCCTGTAGAGAAACACAACATTCATGTTGTAGCTCGTCGCTTTATAACGTGACACACTAGACTACAAAACAACCTTCTCCTTTAGTCAACTCCTAAAGGAATAATGTAATGGTCCACATTGATTTACATTTTCCCACCTAAAAATTCATGCTCCAACCCCATATTCCTTCCCCGGTCCTTCACCAAAAAACTCCAACACTCTCAAAACACATGGTAATAGTTTGATAAGGTTTATACCCACTACTACTTAATCACACTTATTTAACACTACCCATTATTTGTGCCAAAAAACGATGATAAAGTGGGTATTTTTATGACTGTAAGATAAAATTAATGAAAAATACCCCATTTATCAATTCTTAAAAAAAGGTTGATAAAATAACCACATTAATCAATGCTTTTTTAGCGTTAAAAAGGGTTCCTTTGTCAATGATTTTTTAGTAGAGATAAAATCCATCCTTGATATTATATATATGTGTGTGTGTCTGTATTAAATTTGTATATTTTAATATATAAATATATTTATATTTATATATATATATATGAAATATATCATCATAAATATGACTTATATAATACTAAATATGTATTTATAGTTAATATGTAATATATTTAATGAAAAATTGTTTAGATAATAATTAAAAATTAATATTCATTAATAATTTTCTAATTAGTATTGAGTAATGTAAATCTAATAACAATTTAGTGATAAAAAACAAAAAAAATAATTACTTTCATAAGATAAGTTTACAAAATTACCTGAACTTCAAATGGCTATAAATTTTGATCTGGGTTTTCATTTGGGATATATTAGAAAAAACAATTAAATCTTGTAAAAATATATACACTTTGTTGACCTGAGGGGACCCTGATCACTAATTTTTGGGGTCATAAATGTCCCAAAAGGCCTCCAAAACTGATATTTTAGATGGGTTTCCATAAATTTTTAACATTTTAAGGGATTTTAGCTTTTTTTAAGTGGGTCTTTTTGTCTTTTTTCATTGTAGAATGAATTTATTATTATGTATTACAGTCATATGGAAATTATGTTGTTAAAGTTTTACCCTTTTCATATTTTAGTGATGATTTTAATTAAATATATGAATATATATATAAAAATTTAATTGTATAAATAAATATTTCAACGTATTTAAAAATAAAATATATTTTTAAATATATAAATCATATATAATTAAATATTTATTATCCATTTTATTTGAACAAAAAATGTATAAATGTGTATATACCTATTAAAATATATGTAATATTTATATATAAGTGTGTGTGTGTTAAAAAATAGATATTTATTTATTTTTATTTTGTAATATAGGTAAAATTTATTCATATATAATATATGTGTTTGATTGTATATATACACACACAAACAAAAAGAAATTACTTGTAGATTGTTTTAATAAATGTATTAAAAAATATTATATAAATATATTGATAAAAAATATGTATATAAATATATATAAATATTTATATATATATATATATCATAAAATATAGAAGAAAATAACATGGAGGAGTGGTAAGGGAATAGGCACACAGAGGTGTAGGTCACATCTTCAAATTCAAGCACGTGCATGTAGGTTAAAAGGTGGGGTGAGTGTTAAAAAGGTAGTGGATGATAGGTGGCACTGAGGAGTACTAATAAAAGGAGTGTGCAAGTGTTGATTAATGTAGGGTGGTGGGAGATCAATGATAAAGATGGTGTATGAGTGCTGATAAATGTGTTGGGGTGGACTAGGATCATTGAAAACATTTTATTAACACTAATAAATCATATTTTATCATTTATCACTACTATAAAACCATCTTATAACTGTGATAAAAATAGGCTTTGTTATCATAAAAACAGCACTTATAATCGATGTTCCATTAAAAGTGTTATGCATTTATCATAACTTTTTGTTTGGAGCTGATAAATGGGTCCCTTATTAGTGCTAAAACTAAATTACAGATAAAGGGGGGATTTATAAGCCCTTTTTTAGCATTAATAAATTTCATACAGTTGTTGTTGAACTGCAGAAACCCCTAAGGTAAAACTATAATAGAAAACCAAATCAACAAACATATATGAATAAAAATATACCAAGAAATAGATTGAAATAAAAATATAAAATTACACTATCATTTTAATTTGAATTTTACATAAAAATATTTACATTGATATTAAATTTACAATTAATAAAAAATACAACCAATATATGAAATTGTAACTCTTATAGCAGGATTTCTCCAAAGATCAACCTCTGTTCAAAATTTTGTCTCTATAATAAAACCAATATTAATTTTAGTAACAGTAAATAAAAAATAAATAAATTTTAATAACAATTTTATATAATCCACATGAGATAAATTTTATTATTAATTACTATAAATATTAATGGTAATATCAATTATACTTTTAATTATCTTGTTATTGGTTATATTTTAAATTTATATTAATTATTAATTGTTAATTATACTATTAATTAATAATATATATAAATTATATTATTAATTTCTGAATATATTATTTATATTATTAGAAATTAATTATCTTAAATACTTAATTTTTTTTTGATAATTATATCATTAACTTAATGACATTTTTATATTGAAAAAATGCACTTAGATTCATACTAGTCGCATTAAGTGTTGGATTTTTGTGTGGTAAATTCCAATATTCCACAAATAAATTATAGATTAATATCATATTTTTTTAAAACAATCTGAGCTCATTTGTTTGCTTTTAGATATGTGATGTGTGTTTTAAACTAAAATGGAACATTTTTGTTGAAAACACACACTTTGAGACATACAACCACATCGTGTGTTAGATTGAAGTGTAGTCAATTCCAATACAACACAAATGAATTATGGAACCTTTTTGGAATGTTTGAAAACAATATAAACTTATTTTATTGGTTTAAACCATGTGACACATGTTTTAAACAAAAATAACACTTCTATATTAAAAACATGAAATTCCATTCATAGTAGCCACATAATATGATAAATTGTAATGTGGTCAATTACTATATGTAAAAAATGATTTATGGATATTTGTTTTAATGATTGAAAACAATCTGAACACATTTTATTAGTTTTAACTAAATTTCATGCTTTTTAAACAAGAATTGCACTTCTATATTGAAAATATGAACTATAATTCATACCTACTAAATCATGTGTTAGGATTATGTTTGATTGATTCCTTCATGTCATATAGAAATTAAGGATTTTTTTCTAAATTTTAGAAAACAGTAAGAGCTCATTTTCCAAGTTTTGGATATTTGAAGTGTATTTTAATCTTAAGTGAAACTTTTATATTGAAAACACACAATTCTAGTTATACAGACCACATCAAGTGTCATCTTGAAATTTTATCAATTACTACACATCACAAATAAATTATGGATCTTTAAACTAATTTTTGAAAATAATTTGAGATTGTTTTCTCAGTTTTGGATAGTTATTTGTGTTTTAAACTAAAATTACACTTTTATATTGAAAGCATGTACTTTGAGTCAAACCAAATTCATCATAAGTTAGATTAGTATACAGTTAATTAGTATACATAATAAATTACTTATGGATCATTTTCCTAATGCATAAAATCTATCAAAGCTCATTTTCTTGGTTTTGGATATGTGATCTAAGTTTTAAACTAAAATGGAACTTTTGATTTGAAAATATGCATCTCAAGTCATATAGAACACATCGTGTGTAGAATTCACATTTAGTCAATTTTTATATGTAAAAAGTAAATTATTAATCATTTTACTAATTTTTAAAAACAATTTGATCTTGTTTTCTTATTTTTGGCTATGTGACATGTTTTTTAAACTAAAATGGCACTTTTATAATTAAAACTTGTACTTTGAGTAATACTGACCACTTCATGTGTTATATTGACATGAATCTGATTCCTATATAGTAAAAATTAATTGTGGATCATCTTCATAAATTTGGAAAACAATATGAGTATTTTTTATTAGTTTTTACAATGTGATGTGTGTTTTAAACTAAAATGACACTTTTATATTGAAAACACACACTTCGAGTCATACTGGTCCCATCGTGAGTCAGATTCATGTTTGGTTGAATCCTACACATCAAAAATGATTTACTTATCATTTCCATAATGTTTTAAAAAAGTTTGAGCTATTTTTCGTAGTTTTGTCTATGTGATGTTCATTTTAAACAAAAATGGAACTTTTATATTGAAAACATGTTCTTTTATTCATACCAACTACATCATATGTTGGATCCATGTGTGTTCGATTCATTTGTACAAAAATTGAATTATGGATCATTTTCCTAATTTTTAAAAACAACTAGATCCTATTTTCTTGGATTTGGCTACTAGATGTTCATTTTAAATTTAAATGGCACTTGTATATTAAAAACATGCACTTCTAGTCATATCGACCACATCATGTATTAGATTAACATGAGGTTTATTTATAAACTTAACAAATTAATTATGGATCATTTTACAAATGTTTAAAAATGATATGATATATTTTTCACATTTTTTACAATGATATTGGAATTATTATCTAAAAAGAAACTTTTATATTGAAAACACACACTTTGAGTCATAACAGTCACATTCTGTATTTGATTGATGTGTGGTCAATTAATACACATCACAAATGAAATGTGGATCATTTTTATAATGTTTTATAATAATTAAATTATATTTTTTTACATTGGGATACATGATATGTGTTTTAAAATAAAAGGCACTTCTATACTGAAAACACATTCTTTGAGTCATATATGATACATCGTGTATAAAAATTATGTGAGTTCAATTCCTTAATGTAAAATATAAATAAAGAATAATTTAATTAATTATTGAAAAAAAATACAAGCTAATTTTTCTAGTTTTGGATATGTGATGGGTTTTTTAAACTTAAATGTCACACTTCTGTATTGAAGACATACAGTTTCAGTCACATTAACAATGTCATTTGTCGAATTGGTATAAATTCCCTTCCTACACATAAAAATGAATTATGTATCATTTTTATAAATTTTTTAAAAAATACAATATTATGTTCTTAGTTTTTTCTATTGATTCACTATTTAAATGAAAATTACACTTTTATATGAAAATAAGAACTTTTATCCATATTGTGCACATCATGTGTTGGATTGATGTGCGGTCAATATCTAAGATTCAAAAATGAATTATGGATAATTTTCCAAAAAATTACAAAAATATGATATTTTTTAGTGATTTTGGTAATGTCATGTGTGTTTTAAACTAAAATGGAACTTTTATATTGAAAACACATAATTCAAGCCATACCTGCTATATTTTGTGTCAGATAGATGTGCAGTCAATTTATTTACATCACAAAAAAAATTATTGAACTTTTTCCATAAGTTTTAATATAATCCAATATATTTTTATGGGTTTTTTTCTATGTGATGTTAATTTTAAAGATAAATGGAACTTATATATTGAAAACATGTAGTAGGAGTCATAACAGTCACATCATGTGTCAGATTTACCTGTGTTTGATTTCTAAAGGCCACTGATGAATTCTGTATCATTTTCTTAATGTTTGAAAACAATCCAAGATATTTTTATTTATCTTTGTCTAGTGATTAGTGTTTTAAACTTAAATGACCCTTTTATATTGAAAACCCACACTTTGAGTCATACTAGCCAAATCGTGTATTGCATTGATGTACGGTCAATTCCAACGCATCAAAAATGAATTATGGGTTATTTTCTTATCATTTGAAAATAATATAATCGTTTACCCTTGTTTCAACTATGTAATGCATGTTTTAAACTAAACATGCACTTTTATATTGATAACATGCACTTAGATTCATTCTAACCACATTTTGTGTCAGATGTTTTTGTATTTAATTCATGTTTGTCACAAGTAAATTATGGATCATTTTCCAAAATTTTAAAAATAATATGGGCTTGTTTTCTTAGTTTTTTCTATATAAAGCATGTTAAAAACTAAAATGGAACTTTTATATTGAAAACATACACTTTGAGTCAAACCAAACACATCATGGGAAGGATTGGTGTATGTTTGATTCCTACACATCAAAAATAAATTATAGATCATTGTCTTAAACTTTTGAAATATTCTAACCTAATTTTATTGGTTTTGGATATGTGATGTGAATTTTAAACAAAAATGAATCTTTTATATTGAAGACACAAAAATAAAATAATATGTCTATGATCCTAGAAATACTTTCCCAGAAATTGGGAATTTTTCTTTAGATTTGTGGTTATAAGGATCCTTAACCATTTGATTATCTCAATTATATTTGTTTCATCTACAATGTCCAATCTAGCATAAGTACGAGCATCTATGGAAATGTTACTATCTCTACCAGAATCCAGAAAATGTAAACCTTCATAATACTTCTCCTTGAGAAATGAGTCAAAAATAATATAAAATCATTCTGATACTAATTATTCACATCCTAAATGTATCTCAAAGGTAATATTTTATACTAGATCATTAACATAATAGGTAATCACCACAACTTGATATCGAAAAAAATTCTTACACTATGTACTCTAATCACTCATCTATAAACAGTTTTATTTATTCTTTTGAGTGCATATATTGTTATAAATCTTGTTAGTACTAAGAAAATATTGACAAAAAATATTAAAAAATATTTCAAATGAAATTTTAATTATATTCATAAATTACCTATTTGAGGATACTAGTCTTTTGATGGTATATGATATCTTTTATAAATTTGGAAATTTAATATAGAAAATGTTGATTATTATTATTTTTAGAAACTATAGAAATATTGAAAAATTATTACTATTTTTTTTTTGAAATATGTTTGGATAGTTAAATATTACTATATATACCTTAATATGTTTCCATTGGAGGAAATCCATAGGATTATTTTGTTCAATCATTGACCTCATACAATTATTTATCATATATTTATAGATCTCTATATTAGAAAAAAATTCTCATTAAAACAAAAACTGTAACATATAATTTGAATTTTATCTATAAAATGTTGAATAAAGTGAATTAAAGATTCACAATAGAGATCAAGTGTGCTCGTTTTGATGGAAATCTATGCATTGAATCCAAAATATAAACATTTGTGGTATCCAAATTGATTTCAATGAGTATCTAGTGCTTCCTAAAAAAATAAGTAATGAAAAAAATGAAAATATATTTTATATTATTAGATTGTATACTTTTACCACTATAATTTTAGGCATCAATAGTAGTTTGTTATCTATTGTTTTCTTTTCAAATGACTCACTTTGTTCATATTTTTTCTTTTAAATTTCATTTAATTTCAAATAATGTTTTTTTATATAAATGATAGAGGGATTAATGAGTCCAAATCTTACTTAGTAGGTTTTTCCCTTTATATATTAAATATATATATGCCTTTAGAAAATATAAATAGTTATTATTGATAATGGACATAGTATATAATTTTTTGAAAAATAGATTATGAAAATGTACCTCATATATGTACTAACAACTGAGACTCCCAACTATTTAAACTAGATAGTCTCATTTATAATTTCCAACCAACTCTTT
The DNA here is from genome assembly GCA_963277665.1 of Viscum album. Classification (NCBI taxonomy): domain Eukaryota; kingdom Viridiplantae; phylum Streptophyta; class Magnoliopsida; order Santalales; family Viscaceae; genus Viscum; species Viscum album. The sequence goes on along the minus strand of OY728146.1, from coordinate 1,242,866,403 downwards.
TTGTAATGAAATATAAAAATAATCCATTTTTATATTCAATTTAGGAAATATTTAAATCTATAACTATTATATCTACATGAACATGTAATGTTAATATATGTGGTAGTGGAATAGGTAGGGTGAAGAAACTCTTGTAGAGTCTTTTTGATTTCTTGGTTGATTTACTAGATTTTCTTGATATTACCTTATATTTACCCATTTTTTTATCTATATATAATACCATACCACAATTGAGACCTTTTTTCATCAACTATTAAAGGTTTTTCATTTGAAATAAAAAAAATTAAGGACATAACTCTGGTGTCATTATAATATTCAATGGTCGTGATATGAATGTTCCAGTAGAATTATAAATCATAATAACATCCAAATCATCTAGAAAACTAAGAAACTCAACCCTAAACTCATGAGATGCATCAATCCTGAGTCTAATGTTATTTTTTGAGTTTTTTATTTTGTATAATGTGTCTTGGGATATTTTACACCATACCACTTCACCCTATATAATCACATAAAAATTCACCCTATATAATATTAGATATATAAAGTTATCATAAGTTATTTGATTCATATTTAGGAAAAAGAGTAATGAATAAATTGAATATCATGGGTTAGTAAGGGAGTGGAGGAGAATGGATAGCCTCAAATATTGTGGGGTTATTTAGCTCTTCGTGTACTTACCATTCTTCCAATAATGGTTCACATTGATCCTTTCTCATATAATCAACTCCCAAAATAGTCCTAAAAATAATATATTTACAAGAATATATCTATGCCTATATGGTTTTCATCATCTTATATGTATCTCCTCTTGAATTTTTATTCTCAAAATATTTTCTAGGTGACACTCTAAAACCTACACCTCTAACATGTCCATATTTTTCTAGTGACTTCTAAGCTACTTAAATTAGTTTTTCTTTATGTAAAGTTGATGTTGATTATTGTGTCTAAAATGTATAAAAAATATATGAACATAAATTGGTATTTTTATATAATGATATTATAAATCATAATTAATTATTATTATTATGTCACACTTACACATCATTCTTATACTACTTATGTGTTTTCATGAACTAGTTTACCCTATTTATTTTTTCAGACCTCCTTTTATAGCCTAAGACATGGGATGGGAGTGGATTTTAATTTTTATTCATCGGTCTTAAAATAAACAAAGTAACATATTTTTTCATATAATATAAAACTTTTATTATATATTAAAAATACACACCATTTTCTTCTAAAGTGAAGCATACCCCATACTTGTATTATGGTAGGGTTACATGGGATTATATGCACATTGATTATTTTCAGCACTCCATTATTTCATAAATTAATAAATTTAAATCAATGTGGATTAAATAAATATTTTCAAATAAAATATTGTTGATTAAAACTCACCTAAAATTATTCTTCATCCTAAACACTAATTAATGATTTAATTTTTTTTAGTGTCTAATTTGTGAATATGCAACTGGTGGGTTGGGGTTTACTTTCCACTCATCATCTCTAAGATGATACTTTGTATGAAGTATCTAGAGGACTCTATGAGATTTTCCAGATAAAATTAAGACATATTTCTTAAAAAAATAATCTAAAATAATGGAACCATGCAAGGTATAAATAGAATTAAATCAATATTTTATTATTTAATTTTTTTCTAAAATGGAGAAATTATATCATAATACTACCTTAATATCTTCCCATATGGTTTTCATCAATGCAAGCATGATATTGTTCCATGTATCTATATCAATTGCCTCATGAATTCTCGTTATGATCCTAATGCAACTAATTAACATTGCTTTTCTGGGGTCAATAGGTTGGCCGTATTGATTCCAGCAAACCTAAAATTTTATACATTTTCTTATTACCTTGATAATTTTAGTTATTAATGTTATTATTTTCCATTCTTTTATTATTCATCAATATATTTTTGATCCCCTTATAATTATATATTTTTAGCATCTACAATCAGTTATTCCTTATTATTGGTAACATTATCATGTAAATATGTAATTATCTACATTAGTAGTTAAAAATTTAATTTAGATTACATAAATTCATTAGTGAACACATAATATTAGAGGAATAAAATAGTATATTAAAAAACACTTTAAACATGTCATTGAAATATCTTTTTTATATAAATGTTGAAGGGATTTGGATCCTCTATTAAGAATCCAAATCCCATCTTTGTGTCCCCCTATAACTTATAATACATTTTCTATATTGGTAACACTGTGAAATGATTGTGATATCTTGATGAAAGGTTTATCCCACAAATTAATTTTTATCTAAACCTAAATTTTTTTAGTAAACAATAGGATAATTGGCCTATTATTTTTTTCTAGATTTGAGACATAAAATACATTCACAAATTTTGATTACATTGTGAACTTTTCATCCTTATAATCTTACACACTAAAATTCACCTTTATAAAGCCTAATACATCAAAATTCATTGTACTCCTATTATTAAAAAAAATTTAATGGAAAAAATCACATGAAATGTTTTATAATCCTACTCATATATATTTTATATGATACTGAGATGTGAAATATTCACATAAATTGGATTTCTAACCTTGGATCCAGATATGTACATCACTTCCTTCACAAAAGTAACTCCACTATTTTTCATCTTAATATGTTTTTATTGTTATTTTTTATGTAACATATAACAATTATTTACAAAACCATTGTAAGATATAACATTTATAATTGGTCCTAAAGGTAGAAATTGAAGCCTTTTGGTATTTGTATTCATATTTTCAAATAAATCCTTATAAATATGATCTTGAAACCATCATATAAACTATTTATTATGTGTATATGATATCAATACTTCAGCCCTTGATGGATTGAAATTACAAATAATTACTTTGTTGGATTCATGGCATGGTTAAAACCTTATACTATTATGTAAAATGTAATGGTGAGATTTATCTTGCTCTGTGATGGTAATTGTAACAACATATCTTCCAAAAATCCCATTCCCATAAGGCTTACACTATTAGAATATTTAGGGAGACTTATGTTATAAAGATCTCATAGGAGACCAAAATGGAATTGAATTTCTTATTTAATAATATATCATTCTATAATACAACCCTCGAGACAAGTTTGATTCTTGACATCCCATTTAAAATAATTAAATATAGTTCAATGGGATGCATTCATCTGTAATGGATAAGACTTTATAGTTTAGTATCTTTAACTAGGTGAACCATCAGGTGGGCCATTATATCAAATAATTAAGGTGTAAAAGACAAATCTAATTCATAGAATATGATTGACTTATTTTTATTCATGATTATAAACATCATTGGGTCTATAAATTTAATACATATGGATTTGAAAAATAAACAAAGTATGGTTAATGTATATCATACATGTTTATAAATAATGAAACATAAATGAATAAGAATCAAATCCTGCATCATGAAATGACATTCTTGTGATTTTAGACCCTATAAATTCAAATTAGTCACTGACACGACATTCTTGATATTTAATGAAAACACCTTTGGAAATTTTACACCTTTAAGTAAATTGAAATTTTAAAATTTTTATTTTCTGGATAGAGTGTAAACTACTAGAGGAAGAAACATTCATATTTTAACCTTCATTGGTTCCAAATCTTCCCTTATCCTAATTTTAATCATGTATAACCTAGTCTTAATGTCATATTGTGTTTTTTCAAGAACATTTCATAACTTTTCAGCAATACTATCAAAAACCATTTTTTACATGCATTAAATAATTAAAATTTAACTAAAAATAATTATAATATGGTAATTCAAATTAAATTGATCCCATTTTCAAACATACTTCATAAGGTTTTTTGTAAAAAAATACCAAAAACTGTGTCAATATATTTTACTCTCTTGAATAGTTGGTCACCCTTTGGTGGATATAGTGTTGTTGCTTATTTTTTATTCCCATAAAATGATGACATAAATGGTCAATATATATGTATTTGGGGTAAGAATTTGTAACATCCAAAAAAAATTCTTTTAGGAATGTTTTTACTTAATTGATTATGTAAATTCTTCCCAAATGAGATAGCTCAACATTCCATTAATGTTATGGCATGAAGAATTTCAATAATAAGAAAAGTTATTTATCATCCAGTAAAAAATGGTTCTCATTGTGAATTTTTCACTTACATAAAAATCATAAATGTATCATATATATCCCATGTCAATCTTATTTAATCAATGGATCCAAATAAAAAACTATATCATTACCAAGTTGATTAGGTATGAATATTATAATAGACACCATAAGGTATTTTCACTTCATCTAAATCCATGGTGGAAAGTTATAATTTATGCACACAGTTTTCCATAAAAATGATTACTACACTATAAAACAAAATTATTTATTCTATCTATTGAAAATGAAATATGGGGGTTTCTCAACTCATTTACAAATTCATGATACTCATAATAAATTTTCTTCTATTAAGGAGAGACAATTGGGCGATGTAGTTTCCCATATTTAATTATTTTATTTGTGTGCTATGTTAATTTTATAGTAGTATCCTGATATCCATATTTTTTTCCAATTCTTGGAATAATAAGAATATACCTACCATATTTCAGAGGGCTTGATTCATCTTTTTTATATCAATTTGTGCCACACATAGGGTATTTTCTTGAGTGATTCATGGTCCTTAAAAAATATGCAATATTTCAGATATGCGTGTATTTTTTGTGATCATTCCAATTGAACATAGAAATTATTTAGCATCGTATGTTCAACATGGAATCTAGTCTTCTTCTAGTATCATACATTCAGGGGAATAAGTAGTTCAGTAAAGCTGGTATTTCTTCATCCACTACTAGTTTTCAAATTATATAACATCAATAAAATAGACAATGTTTAATATTTATTATAACGAGTATACAATGGTCTCTTATAAAGACTAATTTATTTCTTAAAAAACATTGAACAATCATGAAGGTCATCTCCAATTTAAATTATAATTCCCTTCATATGATCTCCATCATTATTTACACTAGTATTCATATCAAATGATCTATAAATCATAGTATCATCCCAAATAGTATGTACATTTAGTTTCTGTGTATGTGTATTCTGATATTTACAACTCTGATCACTTTCATTACAAATCAAATGTTCTTCCAACTATTCCAAGAAAATTTATCTTGAATAAAAACAATATTAAAATAGACAAAGGATTTGATAAAGTATTATGCATGCTCTATTGAGAACTTGATGAACTCTTCTAGTCCATCCTTATACTCTTTTTTCATATGATTAAATTCTATCCATTTTCTATTCAAATTTATCCAATAAGTTTTAATAATATTCATTTTGTACAACAAATAAAGAAACGCACCTAAGGTATGCATATAATATAAATATACATTGATATGTAAACAAATATCAGAATTTTTGTGTATTCATGCTCAATTTTGTGAATTTTTAAATAGGTTTAACATGTTTTTGATTGAGATATAAGAGTTTTTTAAATAAATTTCAAAATAGTTGGTAAATAAGATTTAAATTTAATTACTTTTATAGTTAATATAGACAGTAAAAATTAACTTTAGTCGAGGTTTTAGGTATAATTCAAGTAGAGTATATTTAAAACCTTAATATAAGTTCAAAAACTCTTTGAATATATGTATTTTTACCTGGAATATATTCTAAAATATTTCAATTGTATATTCGTGTTTTGGTAGTTATCAAATGCTTCTACTAAGGGAACAGAATCAATGATATTTATGATATTATTAAAAATATAACACTAAAAAATGGAATAATTAATTCCTTCGATTATATTAATGATAAAAACCTCTAAAACAAGTTACATAACCCATTAAGACATTCATTCAAAAAATAAATTTAATCTGACATAATAATATTAAAACCTCAAATTATATGACACGAGTTTCTAAAAATCTCATGGCTTGGATCAGATCATAGATTCACTTTTTTCAAAGAATCCATGTTGACATATTATCACACAAATACTATAAAAATATCATAGTATTAATTTCAACTAGGATTATATAGGTGTTTTAGAAATTGAATTTAAGGAAATGATCAATGAAATAGAAAATGCATAAGATCTTGTTTTTATGAAGAAAGACATAAAAACAAATAAATTCTGAGAAATAACTATATAATAAAATATGTATAGAAAAATATGGATAATTTTTAAATATAATTCATAACACATTATTTCAAATTGAGGGATCAAAATTAAGATATTTTAATATCCAAATATCATAAAACATCAATATAAATTTTTGTTGAGAATGTATAAATAAAAAAATTGAAAAAACATCTCTCTGACTGATATAATATATTTCATCAAGAATTCATCTTTCATATATATATATATATATATTAAATATATAAATCATAATATATATATATATATATATTAAATATATAAATCACAATATATATATATATCATAAAAAATAAATAAAATCAAAGGAAACAAGTAGTATAATAAAATTTAAGAAAAAATATGACATGTCAAACATTGACTAATCAACAATAGATTATAAAAAAATATTCAAATTTAAAATATATTCTTTCCCAATTAGAAATAAAAAAATATAAATTAAAATAAATGGTTGTATATATGTTGAGGAAAAATAAACAAATAATAGATGGAAAATGAGATATATTTATAAACCATTATATTGAGTTCAAGACTACATCATTTTCCATTGAGAATAATCCAAATAAGATCCATTAATTGATGAATGATACTAGTTCACCGTAATAAAATAATAAAATATTTATTTATAATTAATAAAAATTAATCAAAATTAAATTTTCTATGATGTAACCTAAAAGTCATTTTAAAATAGAAATTAGGTTTTCTACTCATGGTGAATGTGTATGTGTGATGCATGTAAATGGAAAAACTAATTCTAGGTTTTTATTATTGTCATTTTCATGGTATTAGGTACCTTTCATAGTAATAGACATATTTAAGATAATGATATATTATTATTATCTAGAGGTAAAAAAGTTTTAATTAAAATATAATATAATAAAAAATAGAATTCAAACTTATTGTTTCTTCATTAAAGCATTTCATATCATGATCCACACTTGATGTGTATCCAGCAATGTCAAGAATTAGATTTCAGGGTTTACTTCTAAGGACATGCTACTCTGAATGAAGATGAACCATGGATAAATGGGAATTAGTTTATGGAAGTTTTATTTATATGATTCTTCAAATTTTTATCATTTCTATTGAAAGAAAACTAAAATTGTTCCCCCAAGAATAACATTATATAAGATATGGTATGCTCGGTGTGAGGGTGGGGAGCATGAGGTGCTATGGATTTGTGGATATAGAGCCTCTTTGAGTTTTGTGGTGACACAAAAAAATCCAAATAATTTGGAAAAATTAACAACACAAAAACAATGTAAGATCTACTAAAAATGAGAAGAAATAATCACATACCATGGGTTTTGAGATTATTGATTCTTCTAAGAAGATCAAGGGAGAGTAGTGGAAAAGGTTCGGTTCTATGAGGGCATGAACAGCGTGAGTGATGGGGTTCTATTATAGAGTTAAATTTAAAAAAAAATGGAATGGTTTTATCATCGCTTTCCAAAAAGCACTAATAATGATAGGTTTTTTTCAGTGTTGATACAACTGATATTTATCAGCACTACCTATTAGCACCAATAAAGATGGGTTTTCTTCCATTGCTTTCTATTTTAGTGATGATAAAACCTATCTATATCAGCGCTATTTGGAATGTGTTGATAAATAATATATAAAATAAATTAAAAAATATTAAATGAATATATATTAAAAATGAATAAAATATAAAATAAGTAAAAAATAATTACATTATTAATGAATATATAATATAAAATATATTAATGCTTTAAATGAGCTGAATTTATTAACAAACAATGAAAATACATCACATGTAAAAGAAAACTAAAATGATTCCCCTAGAAGAACATTGTATAGGAGATAGTATGTCTGGCGTGAGGGTGGGGATCATGAGGTGATACGGATCTATGGTTCTTGATCCTATACAAGTTTTATATATCACAAAAAAACCCAAATCATTTGGAAAAAATAACAACACAAAAACAATGAAATATTGACTAAAAGGGAAAAGAATGAATCACATACCATGGGTTTTGAGAGTGTTGATTTGTCTAAGAAGTTTGAGGGGCTAGTGGAAAAGGTTTTGTTCCATGAGACCTTGAACAACATGAGCGATGGGGCTCTCTTATAGGTCTCTATTAAAAAATTCTAAAGATTTTTATCAGTGCTTTCCAAAAAGTGCTCATAATGATAGGTTTTTCAGCGTTAAAATAAGAAGTGCTGATAAAACTGATCATTATCAGCGCTACCTATTAACATTGATAAAGATAGGTTTTTATGAGCACTTTTTATTTTAGTGCTAATAAATCCTATTTATTTCAACGATATTTGGAATGTGTGGATAAATACTATATAAAATAAATTAAAATAAATTAAATGAATATATATATTAAAAATGAATAAAATTTAAAATAAGTAAAAAATAATTACATTATTAATGAATGAATAATCTAAAATATGTGAATGTTATAAATGAATGGAATTTAATAACTAATAATAAAAAGGACATCGTACGTATTAATATAATTGAATAAGTTTTATTAATTATATAAATTATTAAAAAATCAAAAATGAAGATGAATTCATATTAAATATGTATATTACAATAATATGAAAAATAATAAAGGTTAATGAATAAATATGAATAAAAATATTGAAAATGAAAAAATTACCAAAATATTAAATGAAAAAATATTAAAAATGATTAAATAAAATAGAAAAGTGAAAAATAATTAACATTATCAGTGAACAAATAATATTAAATAGTATTAAATAAATGAATTTCATAAAAGAGTGAAATTTAATAATAAAAAAATCAATAGGTTCAAGGAATATTAAAAAATAAATTTTTGTTATTAATTATATATATCATTTAGAAAATAAATATGAATATATGTTAAAATTAAAATGAATACATATTAATTATATAAATTGCACAATTATTTAAAATATTAAATGTTAATGAATAAACATGTATAAATAAATATTTAAAATGGATAAAATTACAAAAATATTAAATAATGAAATATTAAAAATGAATAAATTACAAAAATATTAAAAATAATTAATATTATCAATGAATAAATAAAATTAAAAATGAAAAATTTTGAAAAATAATAAAATTTAATAAATATTATATATTTAATAAAAATATAAATTTTAATAAAATTTTTATATTTAAAACATAATATATATTAAATAAATTATTTCAATAAATAAAATTCTATAATAAATATTGAAAATTGAATAAATTACATATATATTTTGTTTGTGTGTGTTTCTATATCGAATTTCATTAATTAAAAATATATGTTTGTGAAATTCACATAAAACAAGTTTGATATATGTTAAATTGAAGAAACAAATGACATTTTATAAAATGTTCATTACTTGATACTAATTAGTCAATATTTCTAATTAATATTATTTTTTAATTAAAAATATTTTTTCACTAAATAGATGACTTATTAAATGTAAATAAATGTTTTGTTTTATATAAATCACATTTAATGAAATATTATATTTTTTGAAATATATATATATATATATCTATGTTAGAAATATTAAATGTATTAATGAATAATTATGCATACAAACACTAAATTAATAATTAACTGTAACATCTTTAGTTAATTTTTTAAATTAATAATTAAAAATTTATTATTTAATATATATGTAAAATTGAAAAACCAAATTAAATTAATATAAAAAATCTTATTAAATATTTATTAATATTAGTTTATCAATATTTTTAATTAATAATATTTTTTTAATTAAATTATCAACTATTTTTCAATAAATATATTAATTTAAATATGATTTATAGTACATTAATTAGTATTATATAAATTATATTTAATAAAATTATATATATATATATATATATTTCTATATAAAATAGTATTTTTAATAATATATAATTTTATATTTTATATGACATTTTTAATTAAATATCTTATATATCAAGTGTAAATGTATATTTAGTCATATATAAATAATATTTAATAAAATATATTATATTTTTATCAATATAGATATATTTATATATAAATATATGATTTTTAATGATATAAATTTATTTATAAATATTCCTTTTTTCATTGCTTTTAGAGCTAATAAAGGCTACCTGTTATAAGCACTAAAAAAGAACTGATAAATTTTTTTATTTATTTGTGCTTTTTATTTAGTGATAATAATGGAAAATATTTTTTATAGATAGTTCTGTAGTAATTTATTTTTTAAGTGTTTATAAAGGGGGAATTAATTAGCACTAAAATAGGTGTTGATAAAACTAGTGCTGAAAAGGGACCCTTTATCAAATCTAAAAAGGTGTTGATAAAGGTCTCCTTTATCATTTTTATTATTATGTTGATAAAGGCTGGCTTTGTTAGTGGGTTTTCTAGTATAGATAAAAGTGTTATGATCTTTAAGAAGCTTACAACGTCATCACTTTTTTAAGACTGATAAAAGATTCTTTTTGCACTGATAAAGGATCGATCTATAGTATTGGATGTTATAAAAAGCATCAAGAATGGGGCTGAAAGAGAAATGGGTATGCAAAATAATTGAGTATGAGGCTGATTGAGGATCCAAAAGAGTTTGGGTGAGGTTGAAATGGATATAAATTGTAGATTCATAGGGGAAGCTATTCATCTAAGGGGTTAGAATTTTTCCTGGAGAAAGCATTAAAGAAAAATAAAATAAAATAAATTATTTTAAATAAATATTAGTTATCACTATATTTTTATTGTCACTTTTATAAAATATGATAGTAAATTTAGTAATATATTAATTTTTTTCATATAATTGTCACTAAAAAAATCTATCTTTATAATCACTTTTTTAAATTCAATAACTAATACTACTATAATTTAAACTATTATGATTTTTCAATAAAGTGATAACAATATTCTGTTAATAAAATTACTTTTTATTGTACTATTATAAGGGCCAACTAATATGTTTTTTAGTGAATATTATTGACAATTGTATTTCCCCTAAAAGTCCAAACCTTTATTTTATAGAATTCTTCTTTGATAATAATTAATACCACCAAGATCCATCTCCATTGTATCAATAATTTGTGTTTGAAACAAATAATATGAGTTTTTATAAGTAAAATATTTTATTCAATCATACAGAGAATGATGAATTGGTTGGAAACCCCAGGGTATGCTTAGTAGAATTATAATAACCCACTTATTCGCATTGTCTTCAGTGTATAATGAGTCATTACTTGGCCTTAAGCAACATCCCCAAGACACCAAAGGCTGAAAATAAATGTTGAAGGGTTTGAAATGCGAGCGGGGGACGATTTACCCATTAATAATAAAACCACTATCTCAGAACCATAACCAAACAACCACTAAATGATGCATGAATAAAAGCAAGAAAACTCAACTACATTATTCATATCAAAACCACTCCAAAGGGTGAAACATAAAAATACCAAACAAGTATCAAAGTAAACAAAGGAAGGAAAATAAAGACTCCAAGAATACCACAAGACTTCATGCTCCACAATCTCCAAGCTCCATAATCATTGAATAGCCCAAGAGGTGGTGCTTAAAACATGTGATACTTTACCTTTTCCCATGTCCTGGAAGATATCATTTTAAAAATCACCAAAGTTCCAAAGAAAGGGTGAGTATAAAACTCGGTAGGTTTTTCCCAATGACTTCCCTACTCATTCCACTACGATAGAAAAGTTATCCACATTTATATAAATCCATTTATGCAAAATAATTCTTCAAAACAGTTTATAAAAACAATATAAACAATATCCAAAACCATTTGTAACCAAATGAAAACAATTTCTCTTTAAACCAATTTACAAAAATTCCTACATTCAGAAAAACAACAAAACAAGTCTTTAAAACCATTTCTCATTATCACTTTGGAATACCCATTCCATAGTTCACAATACACACACCCATGCATGCTTCATTTGACAGTTCCATACTCATGAGTGGTCTCTCATCTAATTATCATGTTTCCCAATGACACACGCCTATGATCCAGGGTCATGTACCGTGTACCCGAATGGTACACATAACTTATTTAGGGGCACGTCAAACATGAACTCACACAAAACCCAATGTATGCCAAAACCATTCCAAATAACCATTTCAAACCATTTCAATAAAACTATATCTTTATTGAAAACAAAAGAACAATTAATTTCAAAACAATCATTTCATTTCAATAAAACATCCCCTTTTATTTAAAAAAATTAATAAAATACATGTGCCACAATTCTAGAAAATTCCCATTTTAAAACATATATTTTAAAACCAAGAACAAAAAAACATTATTCCAAACACCCAATTTTTCATATTTCCACAATTTACCAAACCATTACAAAATAAGGTTTCCAAAAATTCATAACTAGCCAATTCATAATCAATTCATCACAAGGAAATCAATTTGAAAGCATTCCAAACAGTTTTATCAATAGGAATTGAGAGAGAGGCCACCTACCTTGAAGGATTTGGTGAAAACCGACAATGGATGAAGAACGCTCTAGAAATCGAGATGATTATCCACAAAAATAGCCTTATATCTCTTCTCTGACCGACAACAAACACAAATTTTAACATATTTGGAATCCACCATCTTAGATATACCCATAACAGGCATATATCTGAGAAAGAAAGAGAATATGAGAAGTATATCGAAGTAGATCTAAAGAAACATGATTAGAATAAAGAAGAACATCACTTACTATGAGAATCAGGCTTGAAAATCCCAAGAGAGGACTCCATATCAGTTCCTAAATGATTGGGAGAGGTTCCCCAATTGTAGATGGAGAAAAATATTTAATTAGGGTCATTTAGGATCAAAAACAAGAAAGTAAGAGAAAAAATAGTAAGATCCAAAAAATAAGATATTACTTTTTCTATGTGTATGGTTAGGCCACACAATTAGAAAAACCATGCATTTTCTGCTATTCCAAAACTACATGTCCACATGGTTTCTCCTAGAATATTTTCATGGTATAGAAAAACCATTCACAGACTGTGCACCACTCCTTTGGCCCCAAAAACTTCTTGAAAGTTTACAAAAATATCCCAACCTCCACCCTTAAACTTTGTAATCATAAGAATCATCTAGTATGGGTTATATACCAAAAATAGGGGGTACTACATTATCCCCACCATTAGTCTTTCCATCCTTATAAATTAGAAAATCATCAAATTCCAAAAAGAGTTCTAGTCATTTCTTTTTCATTTCCTTCTCACGTTCTCAAGTATCTTCTTGAATATGACCATGTTTCCATAAAACCATCACTGGATCGGTGCTCTTTCCACGCAAGATTTTCTATTTCCTATCCACAATATATACTAGAATATGTAACAATGAAGCATTTAGATATAGGTCAATGTGATCCCATTTGATCACATGGTCATGTTCAAGCTGATACTTTTTCAACTTAGATACATGGAACACATTATGCATTGAACTGAACCACGGTGGCAATGACAGTCGATATGCCACCTCTCCAACCCATCCCAATATCTCAAAAGGTCCAATGTATCTCAGATATAACTTTACCTTCTTCCCAAAATGATGATGTCCAAGTTTTGGAGATATCCTCAAGAACACATAATCTCTCACAGAAAATGACCATGGTCTTCATCAATGATCTACAAAATATTTTTGATGACACTGAGCCGTCTCCATCCTCTTTCTAATCAAGTTAATCTTCTCCATCATTTCTTGGACAAGACTATGCCCAACTAGTGAAATCTCACATGTTTCCACCCTACATAGTGGAGAACAACAAGGATGCCATACAATGCTTCAAATGGAACCATATGTATCAAGGAATGATAGCTATTATTATAATATAACTTCACTAAGGGTAAATTCTCCCCCCATGAGTCAGAAAAATCCATTACACAATCTTGAAACATGTCTTCCAATTTCTGTATCATCCTCTCGGATTGTGTATCCTTCTATAGGTGATACTCTATACTCATAGTCAACTGATTCCCAAGGGATTTGTGTAAGTATTTCCAAAAACTAAACATGAAACACAGATCTCTATCTCAGATGATCAAAACAGGTATGTCGTGTCTCTTTACCACTTCAAAAATACAGATTTTGGACAGATCCTCCACTGTATGAGTTTCAATAATAGGGATGAAATGGGCCGAATTTCTGATATGATCCACTATCACCTATATGGAATCGTTTTTCCAAACTGTTCTTGGTAGACCTATAACAAAATCCATCACTATCTATTACCATTTCAACACTATAATTAGTAAATACTAAAACATAGCTATTGGTCATTGATGTTCTGCCTTAATTTGGTGACAAGTTTAACACCTTGAAACAAACTCAACCAGTTTTTGTTTCATACCAATCTACCAAAACTGCACCTTGAACACCTTGTACATCTTCTGTATACCTAGATATACAACCCATCTCTAATTGTGGTAATAATGAAGAAGTTTCTTTTGACAAGCCATAGGTACAACCATCCGATCTTTGAAAAATAACATTGCATCCCCATAAATTTTCCATTCCTCAATGGTCTCCCCACCATTGAGTTTTGAACTCATAACCTAGCATTTTTCATTGGACGTTTGTGCCTCTTTGACCATATTTACCAAATCAAGAACCATCGAAATTGAAAATAAAACTGCAACATCACCTCGGTCTTCACATTCCACATGAATGTTGGCTAAGACCGACATCAACTTCCATTCTTCTAAAGCTTCTTTTTCCAAATGAGCACATGACATTATACTTAATGCAACTTCCACTGTATTGCCTTTTTTCATTATATACATAAAGTCAAAGTCAAACATCTGTATATACTCCATCTATCTCATTTTCGTCATATTAAAATCACATTCTGAGGAAATGTGTTTCAAACTCTTATGATCCATGAACATAACAAATTTCTCACCAAAGAGATAGTGACTCTGTGTCTTTAAATCCTCAACAACTGAATCTAACTCTAGGTTGTGTGTTGGGTAGTTCTTATCATGTACTCTTAATTGCCTTGAACCATAAGAAACCACCTAGACTCCCTGCAAGAGAACACAACCCAACCCTGATCTGAAGCCTCACACTAAACCACATACCCCTATCAAGATTCTAGAAAAATCAAGATGGGTATTGATGTAAGATGAGCTTTTAGCTCTTGGAAAGTCTTTTGACATTCATTATTCCATTGGAATGGAATAGTTTTATTTTTCAATCCTATCATTGGTGAAGATATCCATCAAAATTCAGACACAAAGTTTCGGTAATAACTGGATAGACCAAGAAAACTTTTTATCTCAAATAAATTCTTTGGCGGTTTCTAGGAGATAACAACTTATATATTTTCTAGATCCATCAAGAAACCTTTTTTAGAAATTACATGGCCATGAAATAATACCTCTTCTATCCAAAAATCAAATTTATATAGTTTGGAAAACAAATGATGGTCTCTCAATATAACCAACACTATTTCCAAGTGTTTCTCATGTTCATCTCTTATTATTGAATACACCAAGATATCGTCAACAAACACCACAATAAAAGAATCCAGATATCATTGAAATATCTTATTCATTAAATCCATAAAGACCAATGGTGAATTTTTAAGACCTAATGGCATGACTACATATTCATAGTGTCCGTATATACTTCTGAAAGTTTCCTTCAGAATATCTTCTTTTCAAACTCACAATTTATGGTATCCTGATCATAATTCAATTTTAGAGAACCACCGATATACCCTAAATTGATCAAACAAATAATTAATGTGTGGTAGTAGATATTGATTATTTATGGTAACTTGGTTAAGCTTACAATAATCAACAAACAATCAAAGAGTTCCATCTTCTATCTTCACGGACAAGACTAGGGCTACCCAAAAATACGTGCTTGTTCGAATAAACCTTTGCTCTGAAGCTCCTCCAACTGCACATTTAATTCCCTTTAACTCTGTTGGTTCAATCATATAATATGGAAGGGAAATATGAATAGTCACTAGAAAGAGATCAATCATAAACTCTACATACCTTATAGGCGGTAACCCAGAGAAGTTATTGGGAAAGACATCTAAAAATTGATCCACAAGTATTGGAAAACTGATATCCTTAATCTCTTCCATCTATGCCATAATTAACGCTGCCAACTAGTAATATATATTTCCCATCCCTAGTGCCAACAAGCTCGTTTCACCTTTCTTTTCAACCCTTTATCCTATAAAGAGATTCTCAGCGTTGTCTTCAATCGCAAAAATAATTGTCCTTCTATAATAGTCGATGTGAGCCTTAAACATTATCAACCAATCCATACCTTGGATTACATCATAGAAATACATCTTCAACACAGAGAAGTTCCACTTTTTATCAGCTCCATCAACAGTTAAAGAATAATCTCTACACATGAAGGTTTGAAATTCTCTTTCACCGATAGAAGTTTGAATTTTTTTCACTGAAGGAATTATCCCAATTATTAAACTTAGAAGGTCAACAGCATGAGAATCAATGAAGGAATGTGGTGAACCAATATCAAACAACACTTTCAAAAGGATAGAATTCAAAATAATCATACCTCTCACTATAGACGGTCCAGCCTGATCATCCATGATCATCTGTTCAGATCCAAATAATTGCTTCATCACTACACTCTACTTCTTATAACCTTTCTAAGATTTCACTTATTGATGAGTCATGGTATTCTAAGAATCACCATGGCTAGCTCTACTCTACTAAAGAGACTACTAACCTTATCCTTTCAAAACATACTATGTTTGCAACACCTGAGAAGTCTCTTGAGCACCTAACCTCCGATCACTGTGACAATAGCACTGAAGATTACCCATATTCTTGAATATATGGAATTTTCTAGGTTGTTCTGTGTACTCTCACTTTATGTGGTTAAGAAAACCGCAATGGAAACAACCTTCTTTTCTCTTGGGTCATGGAGGAAGGTTCACTGATCCATCTATCTAATTCTGAGTCCCACTCCCACCTTGAAAATAGGTGTCCCTCTTCTACTTGATTACAGCATTCATGTTTCCACCATTTCCTAGAGGTATCATCATACTTCCTCCTACCATAGATCCTGATATGTCCCACTCATCCATTGTCTCTCTGTTCAATATCTATGTATAATCAGTAATACAGAACACCTCAATCTTTAAAAGAATATCCTTATGTATCCCATATTCAAAGATCCATGTCGTCAAGGACACACTTTCAGCAATTTCAGGTGAAAAGCACACTAAACGCATGAATTTATCCACATACTCTGTGACAGAGAGGTTTTCTTAAATTATGTTGAAGAAGCCTGTCATTTTCTGGATCCTGAACTTGTGAGGTTATAATTTTTTGTTGAACAATACTTCAAATCCTCCCAACTTAGTCCTTGATCTGCTTTAGCATGTAGTACTATTTCCCACTACTGGCATGAAGGATCCTCAAGAATATACATGTCCAACTTGACATTGATATCTGTCGGTGTGCTGATGAATTCAAATATTCTATTCATCATATTTATCCACACCTCATCCTTTTTGGGTTCCGAATCATCCCAAAAGATGGGTGGATTCTGCTTCATGAACTAAGTGGAATCATCTGTATTCCTTGTCTCATCCCTATGATTCCCCATATCTATAGTTTTAAAATATTGGATGATACTCTAGACTAGCTCTTGGTTCACCTATGGATAGGGTGAAACCACACTCTCCGTAACTTCTTCTGGTTTTCTATGATGCCTATCAGGTGCTATTTTCTAAACAAACAACATACTCAGTAATTATCACTCCCTAGAAACTAATGTTTTAGCATTTCAAATTCTATCATATCAACTATCACAATTCTATTTTGAAAAAACAATATTTTCCAAATTCAACCATTTTTGAAATATCCATTATTTCTTTTTAAAATCCAATCATTTTCAAAATATACCAACCATACTCTTTTTCGAAGTCATTCATTTGAAAAAAACTGTATTTTTTAAAAAATTATATCTTTTCAAAAAATCATAAATCCTTACTCATAATTAGATATAAAATCTTAGTGGTAATTCATTCCTCTACAATGCATTCCATGCTCGTCTCATTGTTTAAACCCATGACAATGAGATTTTGGTATCATATATGTGTCTCCTAAAACACATATGTACCGAAAACCCTGGTAACTTGAAGTTAAGAATAAACGGGTTAGCTATGTCCTTTTACTCTATACAGTTGAAGTTCCAAAAATATTATTCCTTTTTAAGATCACAACCCAATAAATAGATAAGGATGAATTCAACTCCAAGACCAAGAAACTGAAAACTACTTGTTAGGAAAAGACCAAACAAGATGATACCATTTATAATAACCCACTTATTCCCATTTGATTGAGAGTACAATGAGTCATTAATTGGACTTAAGCAACATCCCCAAGACACCAAATCCTAGAATTAAATTCCGAAGGGTTTAAAATGTGATTGGGGCATGATTTACCCATTAAGAATAAAACCACTATCTCACAACCATAACCAAACAACCACTAAATTATGTTTGAATAAAATAAAGACTACTCAAATTCATTATTCATATAAAAACCACTACAATTTTTGAAAAAATAGAAGGGAAAACAAGTTTCAAAGTAAACTGATGAATGCAACTAAAGACACCAAGAATACCACAAGACTCCATGCTCTACAATATCTAAGCTCCACATTCACCAAACATCCCACGTATCATAAGGTGGTGGTAAGAACATGTGATACTTTACCTTTTCCCATGTCTAAAAAGATATCATCTATAAAAGTAAATTTTCCCCCAACAAGTCATACTTTCATAAAAACAATCAAACAAGGAATTAAAACCCATTTCTCAATATCACTTGGGCATACCCAATCCATGGTTCACAACACACACACCCATGCATGCTTTGTTTGAATGTTCCATACTCATGATAGGTCTCTCATCCAATTACCATGTGTCCCAATGACACATGCCTTTGATCCATGGTCATGCACCTTATACCCCAATGGTACATGTCTCTTATTCAGGGGAACGTCAAACATAAACTCACACAAAACCCAGTGGATTCTAAAACTATTCCAAATAACCATTTCAAAACATTTCAATAAAACTGTACTTTTATTGAAATCCAAAGAACACCCAATTTCAAAACAATCATTTCGTTTCAATAAAACATCCCCTTTTATTGAAAAAATATAATAAAATTCATGTACCACAATTCCAAAAAATCCTCATTTTAAACCCCATATTTTAAAACCAAGAACAAAAGCACTTTATTCCAAACACCCAATTTTTTAGATTCCCACAATTTACTAAACCATCACAAAATAATGTTTCCAAAATTTCATAACCATACAATTCACAATCAATTAATCACAAGGAAGTCAATTTAAAATCATTACAAATAGTTCTATCAATAAGAGTCAAGAGACAATCCACCTACCTCGAAGGTTTTGGTGAAAACTGACAATGGACAAAGAACGCTAAAGCAACCGGGTTGATTCTCCACCAAAAAGGACTTATATCTCTTCTCCTACCAACAAAAAACCCAAATGTTAACATATTTGTCGTCAACCATCTTATATCTACCCATAACAGAAATATATATGGGAAATAATGATAAGAGGATAAGTAGATCTAAGATGATCTAAAGAAACATGACGAGAATGAAGAAGAACATCACTTACCATGAGAATCGGGCCTGACAACCCCAAGGGAGGACTCCGAATCGGTTCCTAAATTCTTGAGATAGGTACCCCAACCTTAAATGTAGATTGATATAGATTTAGGTTTGTTTAATAGCAAAAAAATCAAGTATAAGAAAAACAAGTAAGATCCTAAAAAATAGGATCTTACCTTTTCCTTGTGCATGGTTAGTCCACACAGTTAGGAAAACCATACGCTAATTGTGTGTTATCCACTATCCTAAAACTTCATGTGTGCATGGTTTCCCCAAGGACTTCCACACGGTTTATAAAAACTATGCTCAGACCATTCAACACTCTTTTGACCTTGAAAACTTTTGAAAGTTTAAAAAACTCTCTCATCCTCCACCCATACACTTTATAATCATAAAAATCATCAATTAAGGGTTACATACTAGACACTGGGGGTACTACAAGAATGGAGTGGTAAGGTTTATCATGGAAGTGAAGATTGTAATCAACAATAAGAGAGGATTTAGTGGTGTAATATCAATAGTAGTGGGACATCCATGATAGTATCTTGTTGGACTCCAGAAATTATTAATCATTTATTATATGCCAAAATGCTGGTGTGTATGAATTTCAAGTGTAGGTACTAAATTTTTTGATGATTTGGTATATGTGATTAAACCATTATTACTCGTAAGTAGTATAGTGTGATTTTGAACTCAACATTGATAAAATTAGGTGGCTGATGCCACCTCCATGTCACCCCTAAAAACATATTTTAATAATGGACCAAATATTTAGTCCACTTATACGATATTGTGTGATGATGGTGATTAGCACCAGTCCTATCTATGTTTTTTTTGTCAGTAATGATGAGTTTCCAATCCCACCATCACCATGAGATAATATGATCTATGTAATACTATATAAACACAAGCAGAGCAAGGAGAAGATGATGAATCTATTGGTTAATACAAGATGATGAGTGTAAAAAACAAATTTCTCTCTATATTCCTTATTCTATCATCCTCTCAGTAATGATAAGAACAAGATAGAATGCTTTAATCTTGAAGGAACATTAAGCGATCAAGAAAAAAACACAATATGACTAATCCATCGTACTAGTACCAAATACTCCATTGGTGTTGTTTAGAGATCAAAGAAATATTTTTTGGATCACTGCTAGATGGGATATACTTTGGTTCATCCCTACACAATGAACCTAATATGAAAAGGATTTTAGATAATCAACAACATCATCCAAGAAATAACCTAAGATGATGTATTCATTCATCCAATCAATTTTAATATATTATAAATTTAATAATAAAATTATCTTCTCTAGGTGTCAGGATTTAAAATTCAATATTTGATGGAAAATTTTCATTGGTCATGATATTTATGGGATGAAAAATTGGTGAAATATCCATCAAATCTAGAAAAAAAAACATAATGTTTATTCACCTAAAGGGATCTTCCGCTATATAAAAAACAATAAAGTGGTATCATATGTGTCATGTTTAAATTTATATTTATTTATTTGATTAGTGGTCATTTGTAAACAATTATGATTATTTGATATTTCTAGATTATTTTTTCTAAAATTTAAATTTTAATTGAAATTTTATTGACATTTTATCATTCCTCATTCAATATTCATATTTTCTAATGGACCAATTATAGATGAATAATGATTGAGTATTCCATTGAGAGGTGCCAATGTTTCTAGCCAATAGATTAGGTTACACAGTGTGTATCTAGAGTAAACACCATGTACCCAAGTTCATTGTACTGTGACATGTCGCGACATACACAGTGCAACAAAAATTTATTACACATGGTGCATTTATTGTACACTGTATATTAACTATGAAAACTTGGAACATGGTTTTTCATAATACATGATGTGTAGTAAGCATACATTTTGTGTAATCTATATGGTTTATCATGGAAATTCGTGCTAATCATGATGTCAAATAAATGGTTTATAACCAAATGATACTCACATCTCAGATAATTAATGAGACACATAATGTGTCCTTGGTGTATGCATCATGTAACACATTAATTCCCACATATGAAGAACGTGTTGATTAAATCAGTAGGTTAAATAGACACATGGTATGTAGACCACATTGAATGTATCTTTGTAATACACACTATGTAATTTGGTTGATATATGCATTGAATCCGCAAGATTTTATCGGGGATACACAGTAACTGTACCACACGATGTGTATTTTGTTAGTATATTTAGTGTACTCTAGTTGAGGTACACACTAAATCCCTAGGTGTTAAACCCAGATACATGAAAATCAAGGAACATGATGTGTATCTCATGAGTATACATTGTTAAATATCCTAATAAAGGATATAAATTAACTTACATTAAAATAATTTAATATAGAAGTAATACCTAATTACATATATGGTATGAGATGTGTTTGACAATGCAATAATAGTTTTAATGAATTAAAAAATTTTAAATTAATTCTATTTAATTATTGGTCATGTCATTTATTTTCCCTAGTTTCCTTTATGATGTGTATCTCTAGAAGAGTTCAGATGGTCATTAAGATAAATAGAATTAATTGGTTAATTAATTAATTAATTAATACAAGCATTTTTATCTTAATAATTAAGAATGAATTGAAGTGATTTCTAGCCAGTGTACTTTTGTGTATTCTTTTTATATGTATGACTGGTCATGAACATTGTCCTGACCAATGTATGTTTTGGTTTTATTTTTTTTTATTTTATTGCATGATTTTTCAATTATTTATTATTAAATTAATTATGATGGTCTATGACCCATTCATCCATATTTTCTTATATAGTACCTATAGGTCTAAGTTTGTTTGTGTAATTCCACTTAAAAATCATTTGGTTCCCCTCACCTAAATTTTAGTAATAAACATATGGAATAAAAGGGGTATTTGAAGGCATATAGAAGTAGTCCAAGATAGAACTGAGATGAAACTAATGCGGGTGATACATAGCTAGACTGGTTTGAATGCTGTAGCTCATGCCAAGACCGGAATAAATATTTTTTCACCTGGGTACATAGGTTGGTTAATTTTCTACTCAAAAAATCAATCATTAGATAATATCATGATCAAACCATTTATTTATTTAATTATTTATGTATTATTCAAGATATATTTTACGGATGCAAGACTATGATAACATAAATAAATACACTAGTATAAAAATATAGAATTTAAATAATTGGATCATGTGTAAATATTTTATCATAAAATTTTTAATACCTTATGTAAAATACACTTAATATTAAGAATACATGTAAAAGATAAAATAACAAAAACTTATGTATAATAAATATAAATATCTCATTTTAATATTAATATAGACTAATACTTTTATTACTTGATTAGGAATGAAACCATATAACTATGTGTTTGACCAACCCATGTTGGGACACATGTATTTAATGGGGAATTGTTATGAAAGTGTTGGGTTGACTTAACCAATTTACATCAATATAAGTATATCACTCTAGACTTGATGAAACTTGGAGACAAGTGCTAAAAAATGTCAATATTTTTTTTGGATTGGAGAGTCCACTCATCATATCAAGCAGTTTCAAGTTCATGGTTGGAAATCAACTTCCTACCAAAATAACTTCAAGTAATTGAATGAGCCCCCAATTGGGTTATGAAAAGGGAAATATGGATCCTTTCCCCTTGAATTTCTTAAGTGACCATACATTCTATGTTCAATAGTGAGGGTCTTTGATTCCTAA
Source organism: Viscum album (assembly GCA_963277665.1). Taxonomy (NCBI): domain Eukaryota; kingdom Viridiplantae; phylum Streptophyta; class Magnoliopsida; order Santalales; family Viscaceae; genus Viscum; species Viscum album. Next base: position 1,242,842,860 of record OY728146.1, on the reverse strand, counting down.
TAAAATAGTTTTGTACTAAATAAAATTAAATTATTATTATATATTATATAAAGTTTAAATATTAAATTTACTAATAATATTCTATTTTAATAGTTTATAATGATGGAAAATTCATCAAACATGTTTTCCCTATGATTAATTCTAATGAAAGACCATCTCATAACTAGTAGTAACTTTTTAGAAATATCTTAGATGAAAATGTGTTGTGTTGTGCAATGAACATAAATCATATATGCTATAATCCTCACTTCCCAATCCACCTACATAGGAGGAGAGTGAGGATGAGTTTTTTCTCTATGATAAACACCTAAGTTATGAAGTTAATGTTTAGGATTTAATGCTTTCATCAATTTCTAATGAACTCGTTAAGTAACATGAAGAAATGGATGCATATAGCATACTCCAGCATATCTATGGTATTTATAAGGAGTGAGAAAGATAGGAATGGTCATATATATCCAAGTAACTCTTTCAAAGTAAAATTTGGGAAGGTGCATCAGGTGGCCATCACATAGTCAAACTCATTGGTAACATGAAGAACCTAGAGGTTATTGGGTCTAAATTACCTAAGGAACTATGAATTAATCACATTCTTTTATCACTTGATCATAGCTTATCTATCATTATTTTTAATTTCAATATGAACAAATAAAAAAAAATCTTCCAGGTCACCTCACACTACTTTTAAAAATTGATTATGATACGAATCATGAAAATACATCAATCCTTATGTTGAAAAAAAATTACATGGGAAGATCTTTATATATATATCTCCTTAATAAAACCCTTCTTAGAAGAGAATGATCAAGGTACAAGTAAAGGAATATGTTGTTTTTTGGTTTCCATGTTGCAAGATAGACCATTGGAAGAAAAACTACACCTAGGAAAAGAACTGGGGGGAAGCTTCAAGTGAGTTTTTTATCATGTAAAAATTATCTATTTCTACAAACTAGGTATTAGATAAAGCATGTGGTGCTCAAATATATATTCAAATATAGAAACCATGTAGATTATTGAATATTTAAAATGGTGGGGTAGATCTATGAGAAACCAAAAGAGAAAAATTGGTTATTGTTGCTATTAGAGACTACCACCTCACAATACCGATGAGAATGATCCTAGTTTTAAATGGTTATTATTATTTTCCATATATTACCAAAAACATTATTTTTATATCTATAATTGATACTAATGTATTTATTTTCAAATTTGGTAATAAATGTTTCTTATTTTATAAAGATATCATTTATTATGGTAATTTACATTTAAATAGTGGTCTTTATGTGTCAGATCAAATAAACCGAGTAATGGTAATAGATAAAGAATATGGTTCACATAACGCATAAAACACCTAACTATGTAATCCTCAACTAAGTAATGTAAAAAATTAGTAAATTACACCAATATGGATATTTGGATTCTTCTAAAAAAACCAATTGGTGTATACCAAGTTTGTTTACAAGAAAAAAATGACCAAATCCTCATTTAGAAGAAAAGGTGAAAGGGACAAAGAGATTGTTATATTAGTTCATACCAATGTGTGTGGACCATTTCCATTTGAAAAAAGGGGTGGTTTCTCATACTTTATAAATTTTACTAGTGATTTTATTAGATGTGGATATGTCTATTTGATGAGGTATAGTTTTTATTCTATGGATATATTCAAGTATTTAATGAATGAAGTTGAGAAATAACTTGGTAACAATATAAAGAAACTCCACTCAGATGGTGGGGGATAATATCTTAGTCAAATATTCATTGATTTCTTATAGGAGTTTTGGATTTTATCTCAACTCACTCATCCTTATATACATCAGTGGAATATTTTAAGTGAGAGGAGGAACCAAACCTTTTTAGATTGAGTAAAATCAATGATGAGTTATGAAAGTATTTTATTTTCCTTTTTGGGATATGCATTATAGATAGTATCACAAATACTAAAATAGGTTCCAACTAAAGTGCAAGATTGTATTCCAGACCAATTATAGAGTATAAATAAACTTATATTTTGTTACTTACATGGGTAGGGTTGTGAATCATTTGTTGAGGCATCTTTAGGAAACAAATTGTCTCCTCAAGGAACAAAGAATACCTTTATATGATGCCATAATTAAACATGGGGATATTACCTATATGATTCCTCATACAAAAAGGTAATAGTGTAAATACATGTTATATTACATGAGATGGAGTACATATCTAAATAATATAGTGGGATAAAGATAGAGTTTTATTAAGTCCAAGGTCAAGGTATACAAGATTTGGCACATAAATAGATTCAAAAAAGTTCCATGGAAGAATATGTCCTAGAGACAAAAATTCCACGTAGAAGTACAAGGGGTTAGATAACTTGAAATATATTTTATTTCTAGTCTTCAAGTATGGAGACTTGTTAGTAGTTTATCATAATGGTATTATAACCTACAAAGAATAAGTAAGTAGCATATATATTTCTAAATGGAAGGAAGCTATGAATTTCAAAATGGATTACGTGTACCAAAAACAAGTCTAGATTTTGTTAAATCCTCTATTGGATGTAAATATCATTGTTTGTATATGGTTATTCAAGAATAAAATTGAAATGGATGGAAGTTTCATTACATATAAGGAAATACTGGTTTCAAAATGGTTCAAACAACATCAATGCATAGAATACAAACAAAAATTTTAAACAGTTTCTCTAATAAAATAAATCAGAATCCTACTCACCAATATATCTTAAAATGAATATGAGATTTCAAAATGGATATAAAAAAGAATTCTTTAATGGTAACCTTCAGGAATATGACTATATGACACAACAAAAAGGGTTTATGACTCCAAAGTATGAAAATAAGGTATGTTAAATGAAAATATAAATTTATATAATAAATTAATAATCTAGGTTATGGAACATCATGTTTGATTTAGCCATAACAGAATTTGGTTTCATAAAGATAGAATGTGATCCTTGTGTCTATAAATGTTTTAGTGAGAGTGCAGTAATTTTCTTAATAGTTTATGTCGACGATATAAAACTTATTGGAAATGAAATACCAGTCTTATAGTCTGTTAAATTCTGGTTAAATACACGATTCTCTATAAGGGACATAAGTGAAGAAGCATATATTTTGTGATCAATATTCATCGTGATAGATCCAAGAATATTATTGGACTAATTAAAAGTATATATATTGATATGATACTCAAGATATTAGGTATGGAAAAATATAAGATGGAATTATTTCCAATGAAACCTAACATTAATATTTCCGAGAAATTGTGTCATCAGACACATGAGGAAAGATAGAGGATTTAAATGACTCTATATGCATAGAAAATTGGGTCATTCATGTATTTAATTCTATATACAAATCTAGATGTCACATACACCTTATGTGTGGTAGGAAAATATAAAGATGTACGAGGTGACTGTAATTGGATGGAATTCAAGATAATCATTAAGTATCTAAAGAATATTAAGTATATATTCTTTGTCTATAGAGGATATAAAGAACTATTTATCAATGTATATGTATATTCTAGTTTCCAAATAGATGAAGATGATCTAAAATTGTAGTCGAGATACATATTTACTATTAATGGAGGTATGGTAATATGGAAGAGCTCAATGTAAGCCACGATTGTTGATTACATAGAAAATTTCAAGTATGATGCAGCTTCTAAATCTACTAAATAATAAATTTGGATATAAAACTTCATCCAAGATCATTAATAGGTCCCTGGAGGTAATGAATCCATCACACTTTATTGTGATAATAATAAAGTGGTGGATCTTTTAAAGGATCCAAGGTCACATCGGTATATGAAAAATATACTTCAAGAGTATAATCTATTGAGGGATTTTTCTCAATTAGTTGGAATTATAGTTAGAATAAAATTTATTAAAGACAATGTGATATACCTCTTTACTAAATCCATAAATTAGTAGAAACATGATCATCATATGAGTAAGTTGGATCAAGTCTAAGTGGGACTCTGATGGAGTTGGTGTTCAAGAACCAACTCTTTATAATTTGAATTAAATGTATATTATATGATTTGGTTATTAATAAAATAATATGCTATATATTGTTCATTGTCCATCATGTATTTAATGAAATAATGTCTTACTATATTTTTGACATCGATAAGGTCATAGGAGTTCCCCTATATGATGAGAAACCTGAATGGAAATTTTTTAAATATAGTTCAAAGGTTAGATAACATACTATGATGGGACACATAGAATGTTGATTTTTATCTATAAGTAATCATAATCATATTTGAAATCTTCTCATGAAGTCTACACATGATAATATCCCAGATGGGAGATTATAAGAACAAACCCACCTGTAAGAATTCTTCAAGTTTATGTGTCATCATATATTATTATATTTGAGTGTGTGTAATGTTCCTTAGACATTAAGATTATTTTTAATTATTTTCATGACTTGTATACTTTGATGTACTGGCCAAAACTATGACAACATATTTTCATGAGAATTAGGGTGTGTTGGGTATGACATCTTATTAAGGATTAACTCGAGGAAGGATTTTTCTCTTCTATATTTATGGATGTTGATATCTCATCACTTTGATTGAAATGAAATCATAACCTTAAATTCCATGTTCATGGTGTAATGATGATTTTATTTCAAATAGTACAAGAATAACATATCAAGAATAGATTTTGATGACATGTCTGTGAAACCTGCTTGATGAGATATTGTAAAAAATATATTATATTACATAGTAATCATTTATGTGCGGCTATCAATGTTATGATAGTAACTTCTTTCTTTTACATTTCTTAAAGCATTACTATATAGTAATATTGGACTATAGTCAAGCCCACCAAATGAAAATGATAAAGAAGCATACAGGGTCACACACTAAGTGTTTCTATTGATCTCAATTAAATTCTATTTGAATTTAATTATAAGAATAAATATTATTCTCAAGATCGAGGAATAATTTTATTTGGAATTTATTTATTGTAAATATTCACAAGGTGATCAGTAATTATTTTTTCATAAATAAACAATTTATTTAATTAATATTTATTCATCAGACTATGAATAGAATATTTATTTTATTTATTGAATATTTAAGAAATATTTATTCACTGAATTGTGAATATAATATTTATTTATGAATAAAATATTTAATTAAATATTTATTTCGATATTTGATAAAGGCTGTGGAGGATGAGTCAACCAAGATAGTGTTCAATGATAAATATTATTTTACAAGATGGGTAAATAATTTTTAGCATTGTGATAGTTAACACATGTCATAAAATAATATTATTATTATTATATGGACTATAGTCAAATGAGGTTTATTATATTATTTAAGGGTCCTTGTGAAATTAAATAATATTTTTAACCTTAACTCTAACTCTATAAATTGATGTCTAGGTCAATTGTGTAGGTTTAATCAAGAATTGAAAATATTTGTGCACAATGGATTTCTATCTATAGTCCTCCATCTCTTATCATCTTAAGAATGAGAAGAATGAGATATAATTCTTCAATCCCGAAGGAACCTGAAGTGATCAAGATGAAAAACACAAGATTACTGATCCATGGTTATAGAACCCAAAATTGCATCGGTGTTATTTGGTGATCAAAGGACCATGTGTGGATCATCTCTAAAAGGGATCTACTTTGGGTGATCCCTACACAATGATAGTGATCTAAAAACGGTTGTGGATGATCAAAAATATCATCAAATAAAGATCCTAATATTTGGAATTCTTTCTTAAAATTTATTTAAATTGATTATAAATTTAACATGAAAAGTATCCTCTCTAGGTTCTGGACTATCTATGTTAATAGTTGATGGGACAATTTCATTATTAATGACATTAACATCATTAATAATTGTAAAATGATCCAATGAATCTACAAAAACCTTAATGGTTATTCACCCAAATTGTACTTCCAATGTGTCTATAACCTTCAGGTATGACATGGGTCATCAAGCCACAATAAAACTCCGATTTGAAAACCACATCATGTTACCTCCCAAATTATTAAAGTTAAACCTTGGTAAAACATACTTTATTAACAAGTTACATGAAACAACCAATGCTACTAGACCACAAAAATAAAACTCCATGGATTCACAACATGATCTTTAGCATCTTCTACTTAGACCTGACATGTAAGATCCCATATTTTTATAGGTATGTCCCTCTTTTATTTTTTTCATTTTATACTTAGTGGTTGTTTCTTGTTCATATAAAGAGATCCTTTATTAGGGAAAATGACTTAAATTTCATGGATATTTGTTTGTTTGAATAAATGAAGACTTGGGTCGTGAGAAATATTGAGAAAGTCAGAGAGGATCCACATGGGGAGAAGTTTGGGATTTCTATTTGAATTAATGGAGTGCGGGTATAAATGGGTTAAGGGTTACCGAGGGTTCTTGGTAAGATGAGAAGTCTTAAATGGGGTTTGGATCTTTATAAGAAAACTAGGATTAAAAACAATCTCCATAATAGTTTCACACTGTGTAACTATATTACACACCATGTAATTGTTTCCAGACACATATCATGAATGGTTACAATCAGTGAATTGATTCATGACATGAAGAGAGTACACATCATGTAATTATATTACACATTGTGTAATTATATTACACATTGTGTAATTATATTACACATTGTGTAATTATATTACACATTGTGTAATTATATTACACATCATTTAATATTCAATTAGAATAAATAATAATCTAAGGTGGTGTGTTTTTTATAATATCCCTCTAAAAATAAATACATGACATGTAACTATATTAAATGTCATGTAATTTACCCAATAGCTTTTTAAAGGGTTTCATACGACTGATTTTCAATTCACCTCATGTGAATCTTTCCTCCTAATAACCTAGGTCGATCATCCAGCTAATTTTGGACCCATTCTCTATGTTCTAGACATGTTTTTTGTATGATCAACCCTTATTATGTGTTTTTTCTTCAATTTTCCTCTTGTCTTCCATCATTCTCCAACCATTGTAGTGTAATCCCTTGATTGTGTGTGTTTTTGGTTTTGATCTTGATTTATTATGATCTATGATCCTTCTTGTGATCATTTTTACCTTCGTTCTTAGTGGAGAATCTGGTTGGAAGTGTTGGTTGATCTTCATTTAAAGGTAGGTTGTCTAGACCTTAACCCTATGGTTTGATATTTCTCAAGTTTGTTCAATATTGCAACTACTCCAATATACATGAATCTCAATTGATTAAATAATGAATTGGATTGTTACTTGGAATCCATTTGGATCCAATTGGTTATTGACCTGGATTATGGCCATTGTTCAAGTGAGTGGACCTTTGATTAAATGAATTTATTAATTTATTAAAGTGTGCTTAGAATAACATGGATTATGGGTGATTGATTAATATAGATTCACCTTGGATTGGATAGTTTAATGAGATAATTGGAATGTTATTGGTTATAACCAATTCATGAAGGAAATGTGTAATAGAAGATAAATGGTAATTTTCATAATTAACAATTGAACCTTATAATGTGATGTTATGATATCCTTATTGCTATAGAATGTGTTGTGATTTATTATGTTTTAATTATTATATGCGGTGTTGGCCAAGTTTTCATGCTAAAATTATTACATACTGAGATATGCCTTTAAAAATTATCAAATGATTATATATCGGGTTATGCCATGAGACATGTTGAAATGCTTATATATCAAGTTATTCCCTAAGACATGATGAAATTATTAAATATCAGACTTGGACCTGACACATGCTAAAATGATTATATACCAGCCTATGCCCTAAGACATGATAAAATTATTATATACCAGCCTCATCCCTAATTGATTTCTGAAATTCTTATATAGTTGGTTCTGACCCATATTTTTTAGTTCATACCTTGGTTATGAGATTGTGGTTAGCATGGTTGTGATACATGCTCAGATATATTTTGGAATGGAATAGAGTTAGGTTAGTTATTTCATGGTTATTTGGATATGGTTTTCATGGTCATGATACATTATGAGATACATTCTAGAAATATGCTAAAGTAGGTCGATGTGGTATTAATTTAATTGTTTAAATTAATTGATGCACGTGTTTATTATATTATTGCATAAACTTATTATCATATTGGTTATGTTTATACATGGTGGTGATGTCCTAATTAGTTATAATCACACCCTATTTGGTCCACCATTAGGTACTAAAGAATATTATATAGATGTCAGATTAGACAAGGGAAACAGACCTTACTACTTAATGTTTTCTTGATGGATAGGTTGGAGTTTGGAGATGGAACCAACATGGGGTTTAGTACTAGGGAATTTTGAGAATTTTGTTTAGTCTAGTAGTCAGGTACTTTTTATTACTTATAACATGACATTTATTTACATTCTATAACTTTATTTCATTATTCCTTTATTTTTTATTGTATTATTAAGTTGGCGTTTATTATTAGTATTCTTTTATATTGTATTATTTCTATTATTTATGCACTCTGAAAGTTATCTATTATTATTTTATGATTGTTAATATTATGTTATGACTATGTAACTATGGGGTATAGTCCCCCCAATATGGTTATCTCACCCAAACTTCTAGTTGGCAGCCTCTGGCATATGGGGAGGCATGGTTGATGTTGCTTAACTAACATGTTCTGTCCATGTGAGAGAGTGTCGGGTTGGGGGGATGTTACAAAGTGGTATCAAATGGAACTAGATTTATTTTATATGTCATTACTATTTTTGAAAGGTATAAAGGACACTATTATGTGGAGAGACTTGGTAATGAGCTTGTCCATGGGATTAGTTAACCCTTATATGGGGGAAAGTCTGAGTTCATATGGGTGGATTACTGTTTATATTATTTTCTTATTACAGTTAATGTTATTTTACCCTGAGTAATTCACATGTTGTGTGAGGTTATAGATTTTTTATTTAATTTATTTTTAATATTTATACTTTTGGCTCAGTATGGCATGGTATGGGTATCCATGCATCATAATAGGAATATAAGGATATATATTGAAATGCATTTTTATAATAGGGAAATATTTATTTGTATGTGATATTTGTTTTCCTACTGAAATATGATATTAAAAACATGTTATACCTTATAAATTAAATAAATTAATTGATATGACATGCTAAAAACTTTTAATCCTTGTTTAGAGATACCAGGAGTTAACGGTTCTCTATTTTTGTCACTTGTTGAGGTTTACCCTGTTGTTATAGCCTGTGTTCTAAGGAGTTTGTTGGAATTGTAGAAAAAAATACATCCTGATCATATTCATGTTAAGAATCTCGAGAGTTGAAATCACCATGCTCCTAACACTTCTATTCTAGATCTTTCTATATCTCATGAGTATTAGATTGATTTTTCATCTTAACAATAGCTTCCTTAAGAACACATGATCCATGGAAAGGTAGATTGTTCACATTGTGCCTTAGATTTCTAAGCTAACGAGAGAGTTCCATCCATAGCATGTGCCTATGTTAACTAGGGAGTGATTCCCCTAGGTTGTCGAGTTCTTGATCGATCTATTACAAGAGATATTTAAAATATTAAGACACATGTAGATAAAAGGGTGAAGCTTTCTACATATATTCTTCATGGACCATCCAAGAATTGTTGGAACATTTTAGAGCAAGAAGGGAATCAAGATGAGCTATCATGGAAGGAAATTGAGATGAATTTTATGAGACATTTCAATCCTGAGACATTGAGGGATGATAAGTCTCATGATTTTATACACCTTTCATAGGATGACATGTTTGTGTTGGACTGTGATGAATGTTTCATTGACCTACAATTCTTTGTGAAATATTTAGTAGCTGATGATATATCTATGGTGATACATTTTCAAGATGGTATTCACTATGAGATTAGCTCACAGGTGAACATGTTCCATATAAGTAGTTTTAATTATTTGATGAATCAATAACTCATTACATAAGGGAATATGAGATATGCCATGAGCAGTGGATAGGTTATTCTACCAGGGAAAATTGTGAACTCCTCTTCTAGTGGAAATAAGTGTCTCTATGATAGTTTCTACTAAGGAAGCAGTGGTCAGAGCAATCAAGGTAGTGGATATCCTTCTTAGGATAGTGTTTTTTTGCATTACTGTCAATGTGGAAATATGGGCCACAAACAACCTTAGTGTATATACCCCACTTTGGAGTTTTGTGATTCCAGTTGGTTGGGAAACCTAATGAGGTTTTGTAGTGGCATACAGTAATAGAGTAGTGGCAGGGGAATAGGATAGGTACCAGAGTCTGGTAAAGACTCATTTGATTCTCATCGAACTGATATCCAGAGTTCTATAGGACTTTATAGTTGACGTAGGGTACATGGTACCCCTGTGTAGGAATAGCAGTACTAGGAAAAGGGTATAGCTCAGGGGAGTCGGGCTGGATCTTAGGGAAGATGGGTTGGTCAATTTCACATTATGAAGACTACTCTAGCTAGTGTGTATATGGGATCATCTACTATTAGAGGTATGATTCTTGTATCTTCTACCCTTTATTGTGTTTTGTTTGAAACATGATCATTACATTATTTTTTATACATTAATTTTTTAAATGGTCTGTTTTTTGATGTGGAAATATTATATGGTGTTTTGACCATCAATACACTATTGGGAGTGCGGTCAAAGTATATCAATTGTTGCAAAGAATGTTTTTTATAGATTTGTGGTTACTATTTCTTTTGGGAACCATTATTTATATAAATTAAATAATTATATTTGATTATTGGTATGAATTTTTTAGTTCTATACTAGGATCATATAGATTGTTACCAAAGGAGAGTTACCTTTTTTATTTCTAGAAGGTGGTAGCTAATCTCGCCAGGGAGAGTTGGATATTTAGACTGGTAGTGAAGAAGTAATTCAGTGCAGATTGGATTGTCTCAAAGCTTGGATAACTGATATTTCTCTAAACTATGGTTGAATGTAGCATGATTATTTTACTCCAATGATAGCCCATTTTAAGGGTTTATTTTTTGATGAGTTCTATGACTTAGAAACTAAGCAAGAGATTGATTTTAGGATTGAGTCGGTGTGGGGAGAAGATCCAATTTCTATCATTCCTTATAGAATGAAACCAACAGAGATTTTGGTGTTGAGAGTTCATTTATAAGAACTGGTAATTAAAGGTTTCATATGTCCCAGTAAATCTCTTTGGATTTATCCTTCTCTCTTTTACAAGAAGGATAATGGGAATTTTCTCTTGTTTTTGGATTATCAAATATTGAACCAGATGATGTTCAAGAACTAGTATCACCTTCTATGCATCAATGATCTCTTCAATCAGCTGAGAGGTTATAATATATTCCCCAATATCAACTTGAGGTCATGATACCATTAGTTGAGGGTGAGACCATCATACAATCCTTTTATTTCTTTTAGGAACAAGTAGGGCTTTTATGAGGTCGTAATGATGTCATTTGGTCTGACCAAAGCATTTATGGTGATCATGGACTTTATTAATAGTATCTTTCATCCTTTTTATGGACTAGTTTGTGGTGTTTTTTTCAACAAAATCTTAGTATAGTTCCAGTTAGCAGAATATCATGCCCAAAATCTTGACATCGTTCTGAATACATTGAGATAAAATCAGTTTTAAACCAAGCTAACCAAATGTAGTTTTTGGTTGATAAAGTGCACTTCTTGGGACATATCATCTTAAAGGCAGGGGTTTCAATAGACCTAGAGAAGGTTATATCCATGTTATATTTGGAGAATCCAAATAATTTCTTTAGTTTTTGGAGCTTTCTGGGTTTAGTTGGTTATTATCAGTTCTTAAACTAGGAATTTTCTTATATGGAAGCACAAATGTCCGGGATGACCTAGATATGGGTGAAGTTTGTTTGGTTAGATTCTTATTAGAGATATTTTCAAGAGATAAAAGTTAGGATAACTTCAAAACCCATCCTCACTTTACCTATATTGGTTAAATCATATACTGTGTACTATGGAACATCTGAAGTTGGAATCAGAGCAGTTTTTATTTAAGAGGATTGAGTGGTTGATTACGGCTCAAGACAGTTAAGATTGTATGAGATGAATTACCCCACTCAAGATTTGGAGATAGAAGTGGTGGTGAATTCCATGAGAGTCTTGAGAAATTATCTCATATGTGAGAGGTTTTTGGTTTACATGGACTACAAGAGCCTTAGGTGGATACTTTCTCAGGGGGGGCTTAAACCTTCAACAGAAGAGTGGGGTCAATTAAATGGAATCGTTCAACTTCGTGTTGGAAAATACACTGCGAAAGGGAAACATCTTTGTCGATGCATTGAGCCAAAATATGCAAAAAGAGTAAGTACATGAGTCTTTTGATGAGTGGTGGGTAATGTCTCTCTTTGAAGACATGGATATTGATGTTCAAGAATCTTTGGGATGAGTAACAATGACTTTGACATGTGTTATACCCATGATTTTGTATTGGATCAAGACTGAGTAGTTAATGATACAAAGTTATTAACTCTGATAGAAATATTATATGGTGGCGAGACACCATCAAGATGGTCTCTTTATAGTGGAAATTATATTCTTTTTCTGGCTGAGTATGGGTTCTTATGGGATTACATGAAAAGTGGATGAGATAGTTTCATGCTTCTATATGGATAGTAAATCCTAGCTTTGCAAAGATGTATCGTGACATTTGTGTACAATAATGGTGGTTAGGAATGAAGAAGGGATTTTTAGGATTTATGGAAATATGTTTCACATCTTAGTAGGTGAATGTAGAGCATCATTGGCCAACTGGAATTTTACATCCTTTTCCCAATCCTAAGTGGAAATGAGATGATGTCAATATGGATTTTATAACAGTATTATGGAATAAAACTCGTAAGAATGATGTTGTATGGGTGATTTCGGATCAACTGAAGAAGGTATCCCACTTCATGACTATTAGGGAGACATTAACAGTTAATGATTTGGGAAGTATTTACATGTGTGAGGTAGTTTTGTTGCACAGTTTTTTGAGGAGTATCATTTCAGATAAAGATCCTCATTTCACATCACACTTATGGAAGTGTCTCCAGAAGGATCTGGGATCATAGGTTCTTTTGAGTATGACCTATCATCCTCAAACTAATGTTCAATCTGAGAGGTCTATTCAGTTTTTTGTGGATATGTTATGGGCCTCTATTCTGGATTTGGGTGGTCCATGGTTTCATCATATGGAACTCATGGAGTTTTCATATAATAATATATTCCAAGCTTTTAACCATATGGAAACTTTTAAGAATTTGTATAGAAATTTATACCATTCACCTCTTTTTTGTCTAGAGGCAGGTGAGTTAGCGCTTCTTGGTCTTAGTCTTTTACAGGAGATGTATGAGCAGGTTCAGTTGATCAGGTAGCAGTTGGTGATCATGCATAATAGGTAGAAATCATATGTTTACCATCACAGATGACCTCTAGAGTTTGAATTTGGTCATCATGTTTTTATTCAGGTGTCTCCTAGGCTAGGTAAACATCGTATCAGGAAACATGGAATGTTAGTGCTTGGGTTTGTTGGGTTGTTTAAGATAGTGGAGAGTGTTGGTCTAGTTGCATACCGATTAGCCCTTCCATAGTGCTATAGTTCCATGCATGAAATGATTCAAGTATATCATATTTGAAGATATATTTTAAACCCTTATCACATGATAAAAGTAGTATAAGTTGAGAATAGTGATGATACATCCTTTGAGGAACATCCGATACAGATTGTAGACCATAGTGAAAAGTACCTCTAGGGTAGGGTGATTCCTTTGGTTAGAGTGAAGTGGAAGCATGGGTGGGCTTAAGAGGATAACAATGAGATGGATTCTAATATGTGAGCATAATGGCCATACTTTTTCACCAAGACCCCATAGTGATACTTGTAGGATCTTGGGGATGAGATATTATATAGTGGTGAGGTTGTAAGATCCCATTTGTTTGCAGGTACAACCCTCTTTAATTTATTGTATTTGATCATTGGTGGTCGTTTCTTGTTTTTTGATGGAGATCCTTTATTGGGGAAAATGACTTAATGTTTGTGGATGTCTGTTTTTTTGAATAAACACAAACATGGGTTGTTAGGAAACATGATAAATCTAGATAGGATCTATGTTAGGAGTCGTTCAATATTCCTATTTAAATTAATGGAGTCCATGTAAAAATGGGTCATGGGTTACCAAGGGTTCTTGGTAAGTTGAAAAGCCTTAACATGAATTCATGTTTTTATAAAGAAACTGGTCTAAAATATTATCTAGAGAATACTTACATGCCATGTAATTGTATTACACACTAGGAAATTTTTTCCACACACATGTCATGAATGGTAAAAGGTCGTTAAACTGATTCATGACATGAAGAGAGTACATGATGTGTAATTATAATACACATCATGTAATATTTGATCGGAATAAATAATAATATGATGCAATGTTTTTTTGGTGTATCCTTATAAAAAGAAATTCATGACATATAATTACATTAAATTTCATTTAATTTACCAAGGATGTTTTTAAACGGTGTTGTGTGGATATTTTCAATTCACCTCACATGCATCTTTCCTCCTCTTGACCTAGGGTAGTCATCTAGGAAATTTTGGGCCCCTTACCTCTTTTTTGAACATCTGGTTTGTGAAATAAATCCCTAGTAAGAGGTTTTACTTCATTTTCCCTCTTCTATTATATTGTTCATTTATCATTGTAGTATAATCTCTTGAATGTGTGTCTTATCGGTTTTGATCTTGATTGGTTATGATCTAGGATCCTTCTTACGATCATTTATGCCTTCATTTTTGTTGGTGAATCATTTTTAAATCATTATTTGCTCGTCATTTAAAGGTGGGGGGTCTAAACCTTAACCATATGGTTTGATATTTTTCAAGTATGTAAAATATTGTAATTGCACCAATATATGTGTGCCTCCAATGATTATATGATCCATTGGATTATTCCTTGTAATCCCTTGGGATCTAATTGGTTATTGAACTGGTTTATGGCTACCATTTGAGTGAGAAAACCATTGATTAAATGATTTGATAAATGGTTTAAAGTGTGTTTATCATGAAATATATTGTGGGTGACTTCTTGATATATATTCACCTAGGCATGGATTCTTTAATGAGATAACTATCATGTTATTGGTTATGAACAATTGATAAAGGAAATGTATAATTGAAAGATAAATGGTAATTTTCATAATTAACTATTGATCATGTGATGTGATATTGTTTATATCCTTGTTTCAATGAAATGTGCTATGATTTCTTATGTTTTAATACTTATATGGGGATTAGGTGTAGTTTTCAAGATGAAATTATTATATACCAGGCTATACCCTGAGACCTGCTGAAATGATTGTATACTATGTTATGACCTGGGACATGCAGAAATGATTGTATACCAGGCTTATACCTAACACATGATGATATTATTATATACTGGGCTTGGCCTTGAGACATTCTAAAATGATTATATACCAAGCTCGGCCCTTACTGATTGCTGAAAATCTTATATAGTGTGTTATAACCCAGATTTTGTAGTTTATACTTTGGTTATGAGGTTATGGTTGGCATGGTTTTGAGACATGATTAGAGATATTATGACATGGTGGATAGGAAAGTTATGTTATTTCATGATTATATGTTTATGGTTGGCACGGTCATGAGACATGCTCAGAGACATTCTAGCATGGTGCCAAATCAGGTCGATGTAGAATTAATTTAATTGTTTAAATTAATTAATAAACTTGGTTATTTCATTATTTCATACACTTATTATCAGACGGGTTATGTTTAGACACTGTGGTATCGACATATTGAGTTATACTCACATCCTATTTAGGCCACCATTAGGTACCCAGAATATTGTATGGATACAGGATTAGACAAGGGAAAAAGACCTTGTTGCTGATTGTTTTCTTGCTGGATGGGATGAAGTTTGGAGATGGGACTGACATGAGGTTCAGGATCAGGGAACTTTGAATATTTTATTAAGTATACTAGTATTTTATTTTTTATTTCTTATATCATGACATTTATATACATTCCATCATGCCATTACATTATTCCATTATTGTTTATTAGATTATTCAGTTGCGTTTTATTGTTGTTATTCTAGTGTATTGTATTGCTTCAATTATTTATTCACTCTAATATTTATCTATCATTATTATATGATTATTTATACTATGTTGTAACTCTTTAACCAGGGGGTATAATCTCTCCATTATACTTATCACACCCTCTCTTCTAGTCATAAGCCTCTGGTATGCACAGAGGCATGCTGAAGGTATTGTAACCAACCCATTATATCCACATGAGGGAGTATCAGATCGGGGGATGTTACAAATTAGTATCATAGGACACCATGATTATTTTTTGTTTTCTTACTATTTGTTAAAGGTAGAAAAGAGACTAGGATGTGGTGGAACATGGTAATGAGATTATCCATGAGTAGCTAACACGTGTATGATGGAAATTTATAGTGCCCAAGGTGGATTACTGTTTATACTGTGTGCTTGTTACAGTTGATGCTATTTCAGCTTGAGTGATTCAAATTTTGTGTGAGGTTATTTTTCTATGATGTTATTGATTTTTTAGGTATATAATCATGGCCTGATATGGCCAGGATGAGTATGTATTAATCATAATAGGAATATAGGGATATATATTGACTTGAATTGTCATGATAGGGACATATCTATTAGCATGTGATATATTCATTACAATTGAACTATGATTTTATAAACTAGATATATAATAGAAATTAAATAAATTAATTGATATGTCATGTAAAAAAACTTATAATCCATGTTTATAGAGACCAGGATTGAGTGGTTCTCTATTTTTTCACTTGTTGAATTTAACCTTATTGTTATAAACATTATTATAATGAGTGTGTTTTTCTTGTAAAGAAAATTCCTCCTTATCATCGTCGAGTTGAGTTTCCAGAGAGTGGAAATAAACATGCTTCTAACACATTTGATATATAGATTCCTTTATCTCTTAAGGATCATATGGATGTTTCGTTTAACAACAGCTTCTTGAGGGTCATGTGATTCATGAAAAGGGATATTTTTTTCATCATGCCTTCAATGTATGAGCTAATAAGAGAGATCCAGCTACAGTATCTGAGTATGTTTACTAGGGAGGGAGTCCCCTAGGTAGTCGAGTTCTAGATCGATTGGGTCCAGATGATCTTTAAACATCTTGATACACCCATATATATGAGGGTGAATCTTATTGCATATATTCTTCATAGACCATCCAAGAATTGGTGGGATATTCTAGAGAAAAAAAGGTAGTAAAGTGAGTTATATTATAAGTACTTCAAGATGAATTTTTTGAACCATTTCTATCCCATGATGTTAAGGGATGATAGGGCTTGTGAGTTCATGCACCTGACACAAGAGGGCATGTCTGTTTTGGGCTATGTTGAAAGTTTCACCGACCTACAGTGCTTTGTTCCATCATTGGAAGTTGATGAGATATCTAAAGTGAGATGTTATCAAGATGATATTCCCTATGAGATCATATTGTGATTGAATTTGTTTCTTCGGAGTAGTTTTTTAGTTGTGATGAATTGGTCGCTCATCATAAAATGGAATTTGAGAGTGAACCCGAGCAGTGGTTAGGATGTTTTAGTAGGGAAAACTATAAACTCTTCTTATAGTGTAAATAAGTTTCATTTTGATAGTTTTTTCCAATATATACTTGGTTAGTGTATTTAGGGAAGTTTTCATCCTTCTCATGATCATGTTTCATTGTAGTTCTATTAGTGTGAAAAGATGATCCATAAACGAGATCAGTGTCTGTACCCCACTTTGGAGTGTCAATATTGTAGTAGGTTGGTCCACCTAAAGAGGTTTTGTATGGGCATACAGCAAAAGAGTAGTGGTATGATAATAAGATAGGTACCAGAGTCTGGGAAGGAATCAACTACTTTTTAGCAGACAAGTAGCTAGAGTTCCGTAAGAAGTTTTATTTGAGGAAAAGGATGTGGTAACCTAGTGAAGGAAAATCAATACCAAGTAAAGGTTATAGTGTATGGGAGTTAGGTTGGAGCCCAAGTAAAAGGGTCTAGTTAGCTACATGTTATACAGACTACTCCAACTATTGTGTATCTAGAACCATCTAATGTTAGAGGTAGGATTATTGTATCATCTACCCTTTATTTTGTTTTCTTTGATAGAGTAACATCACAATCCTTTTTATCCTAACTTTTTTTAATGATTTAGGATTGGATGTGTAAATATTGGATGGTGTTTTGACCATCGATACACCATTGGGGGTGCAGTCAGAGGTTATCAAATGTTGCAAAGCATGTTCTCTAGAGATTTGTGGTTACCATTTATCTTTGGAACTATTCATGATGGAAATGAAAATCTTTGATTTGATACTTTGTATGGATTTATTAGTGTTATACCAAGCTCATATAGACTATTATCAGAGGAGAGTTGCCTTTTTGTCTTCAGAAGGAGGCATCTATTCTTACTAGGGTGAGTGTGATCTTCAAGCTAGTCGTGTAAAACCAATTTAGTGCATATTAGATTATCCCAAAGCTCAGATAGCCAGTCTTTCTCTAGATGGTGGTGGAATGTAGCAAGATTCTTTTTCTCCAGTGGTAAACCATTTTTTGGATATCTTTCATAAATATTTCTATGGATTACCACCAAAGTGATCGATTGAGTTGACAATCTAGTAAGTCTTGGGAGCAAGTCCAGTTTTTATCCTGCCTTATTGAAATGGCACCATCAAAACTTCTAAAGTTTAAATTTCAGTTGGAATGTATTGAAACTAAATGTTTCATAGGAACTAGTACATATCCTTGGGGTTATCTAGCTATCTTTTCCCCGAAAGATGATGGAAATTTTCATTTGTGTGTAAATTATCCAAGATTGAACCAGAATATGGTCAAGAACCAGTATCCCCTTCTTTGCATCAATGATCTATTTGATCAATTGAGAGGTGATAAGATGCTCTCCCAGATTGAACTGGGATCAGGATACCATCAGTTGAGTGTGGGACTATCAGACATACCATAGAATACTTTTAGGAGTATGTATGGATTGTATGGGTTTTTAGGGAGGTCATTTGGTTTGACCAATGCACCGGTGGTATTTATGGCCTTGATGAATATGATCATTCTTTCTTTTTCTAGACTAGTTTTTGGTGGTTTTTATTGAGTACATATTTGTGTACTCCCATCTAGAGGATGATCATTCCCAAGATAACCAAATTTTGTTTCTAGTTTGATAAAGTGCTCTTCTTGGGACATGTCATCTCATAGGTAGGAGAGTCAGTGGACCTAGATAAGGTTACAGCCATGGTATCTTAGGATTATCCCAATAATGTCTTCGAGATTCATATATTTCTATGTTTATTTTGTTTTTATCGATACTATAACCAGGACATTCCCATTTGGAATCATCAATGTTAGGGCTATCCAAGAATGGGTTGAAGTTTTTTTGGTCAAATGATTGCAATATAGATTTTCAAGATCTCAAAGGAAAGATTACCTCAAAACTTATCCTCACTCCTATGCCAAGTAAAACATATCCTATGTATGGTGGAACATATGTAGTTGGACTTATATTAGTTCTGATGTAGGAGGATTGAGTGGTTTCTTATGGCTCTAAAAAGCTGGGAATACATGAGAGGAATTACCCTAATCATGATTTAGAGTTATTAGTGGTGTTTCATGCCCTGTGATGTTGTAGAAATTATCTCATGGTTGAGAGGTTTGTGATTTACACAGTCCACATGAGCCTCAGGTACAACTTTTATCAGCAGGACCCAAACATTTAGAAGAGGAAGTTGGTCAAGTATATGTAGTATTTTGATATTGAGTTGGCTTATACATTGTGAAAGTGAAACATAATTTAAAATTCATTGATTTTAAAGATGTAGGAAGTGGAAGTACATGATTATTGAAATGGGTGGAATAAAATGGCCCTCTTTGTAGACATGCATCTAGATGTTTAGGAGTCTCAAGGATGAATAGATATACCTTTGACATCTATTATATCCATGATTCTGTAATGTATCAAGACCAATAAATTATATAATATGAAGGTCTTAATTATGAGAGATAGCTTATATGTTGAACTGACACCATCATGATGGTCTTTTGGTGGTGGCAATTCTATTCTTTTTATGGCTGAGTATGGGTTCTTACGGGATTGTGATATTAGTTAATGATAGAGTTTCATGATTATAGGTAGGTAATACATCCTAGTTTGACAAATATGCATCATGATATATATATATATATAGTACTGGTGGTTAGGAATGAATAAGGAGGTAGTAGGATTTGTTTCACGATATTTCACTTGGCATCATGTGAAATCATAACATTATAGTCATGCTGGGATTTTATAGAATTTTCTAATTACTAAGAGGAAATGGGGTGATGTAATTATGGATTTTGTTATAGGATTAACCAGGTCAACCCATGATATTGATGTTGTATGGGTTATTATGGATCAAATAAAAAAGGTATCCCACTTATCTTCTATCACATATACCTTTACAATTGATGGTCTGGGAAGTATTTACATGATGGTCTGGGAAGTATTTACATGAGGGGGGTAGTTTTTTTGAATGGTGTTCTTAGAAGGATCATTTTAGACATAGATCCTAATTTTACATATCATTTATAGAAGTATATTTAGAAGACTTTGGGATCATAGATTCTTTTGACTACTTCATATCATCCTCAGACTGATGGTTAATTTAAGAGGACTATTCAGGTTATAAGAGGATATGTCAGGGACCTATGTTTTAGATTTTGGTGGTTCATGGGAGCATTATATGAGTTTTCATAGAATAAAATCTTCTATATTTCAATCCAGATGGAAACTTTTGTGTATTTTTATAGAAATTCATGATTTTCACCTCATTATTGGCTGGAGGTAGGTGATTCAATGCTTGTTAGTCCTAGTCTCATGCAATAGATGTCTGAGTAGGTTTAGTTGACCATACAGTGGTTGGTGACCTCATGGTTAAGTCATAAATCATATGATGACCATTGGAGATGACCTTTATAGTTTGATTTTAGTCATCATGTTTTTCTTCAGGTGTCTCCTAGGTTGGGGAAATGTAGTATCAGGAAATAAGGAAAGCTAGTTCCTAGGTTTTTTAAGCTGTTTGAGATAATGGATAGGTTCGATTTAGTGGTGTACTGATTATACCTTCCACTGTGCTACAGTGAAGTGCATGATTTGTTTCATTTATCAGATCTTTGAAGATATTATTTAAACCCTTATCAAGTGATAGACATAATATATGTTGATCTTTGTGCTTATGAGTCCTTTTAGGAGAATCTGATACAAATTGTGGACCGTAGTGAGAAGTATCTCTAGGCTAGGTCGATTCCTTTGGTTTGAGTGCAGAGGAAGCATGAGAAAGTTAATAAGGATTCCTAGGATAGGGAGTCTAATATGCCAGAATAGTGGCCATAATTTTTTGTTGGGAACCCATAGTGATGCATGGATCTTATTGGGGATGAGCTATTATATGGTGGTGAGGTTGTAAGATCCCATATTTTTCTAGGTCTTCTCCTCATTGAGTTTTTCATTTGATCCTTGGTGGACTTTTCTTGTTCAGAGATGGAGATCCTTTATTGGGGAAAATGACTTAAAGTTCATGGATTTCTATTTTATTTAATAAAAATAGACTTGGGTTGTGAGGAAAATTAAGAAAACCAGAGAGTATCCATATGGGGAGAAGTTTGGGATTTATTTTTGAATTAATAGAGTCTGGGTATAAGTGGGTCAAGGGTTACCAAAGGTTTTTGGTAAGTTGATGAGCCTTAAAGGGGGTTTGGTTTTTTATAAGGAAATGGTGTTGAAGAACTATATGTTGAATAGTTACATGTTGTGTAACTATATTACCCTCCATATAATTATTTCCAGACACATTTAATGAATGGTTAAAGGTCATGAACTGATTCAATACATTGAAAGAGTACACATAATGTAATTATATTTCATGTCATGTAATATTCTACCAGAATAAATAATAATCTAAGGTGAAATTTTTTTTAGTGTATCCATCTAAAAATAAATACATTATGTGTAACTATATTACATGTTGTGTAATTTTCTGATAAAGTTTTCAAAAGGGTGTTGTGTGGATGATATTTTATTCACCTCACATGCAGATTTTCTTCTCTCAACCTAGGGAGATCATCTAGGCAAATATGGGCCCCTTCCCTTTTTTCGAACATTTTATTTTTGCGATCATTTCTTGGTGAGTGGTTTTTATTCATTTTTTCAATTCTCTTCCATATTTCTCTAATAATTTTCATGTAATATCTTGACCATGTGCATTTTTGGTTTTTATCATGAGCGGTTATGATCTAGGGTATTTATTTTGATTATATGTGCCTTCTTTATTATTTTTGAATCCTATTGGAAGCATCAAATGATAATTAGTTAAAGGTAGGGGGCCTAAACCTTAACCTTGTGGTTTGATATTTAACATGTATGTGAAATATTATAACTATTCCAATATACATTCACCTCAATTGATTAAATTATGGGTTTGACTATTCCTTGGAATCCCTTTGAATCCAATTGGTTATTGACTTGGATTATGACTACTATTCAAGTGAGTGAACCTTTGATTAAATTAATTGATAAATGGATTAAATTTTCTTTAGCACAACATGGATTTTGGGTGACTATTTGATATAGATTCACCTTGGCTTGGATTATTTAATTAGATAACTAAAAAGTTCTTGGTTAAGACCTATTATTGAAGTAAATGTGTAATTGAAAGATAAATGGTAATTTTCATAATTAACCATTGATCCTACTGATGTGATATTGTGATGTCCTTGTTTTTATGACAAGTGCTATGATTTCTTATCTTGCAATGCTTATATGGGGATGTGTTTTAGTGTTCATGATAAAATTCCTATATATCGGGCTATACCCTAAGAAATTTTGAAATGCTTATATACCAAGTTATTCCCTAAGACATGTTGAAATACTTATATATAGAGATATGCCTTGAGATATGCTGGAGTGGTTATAAACCAGGATTGGACATAACACAAGATGAAATTCTTATATATCTATTTTTTCTAATACATGATGAAATTATTATATACCATGATCATCCTGGATTGATTACTGAAATGCATATATATCCATTTCTGACCCATATTTTGTAGTTTATACCTTGGATATGAGGTTATGGTTGACATTTCTATGAGAAATTCTCAAAGATATTCCATCATGGCACTAAGGATGGTTATGTTATTCTATTATTATATAGTAATGGTTGGCATGGTCCTGAGACATGCTTAGATACATTATGGCATGGTGTTGAAGTAGGTTGATGTGGTATTAATTTAATTATTTAAATTAATTAATACACAAGTTGATTGAATTGTTTCATTCACTTACTATCCGACTATTTATGTTTAGACATGGTGGTTTCAACATACTGAGTTATACTCACACCCTATTTAGGTCATTACTTGGTACCAAAGCTGATTATATGGATGTAGACATATATAAGGGAAAAGGACCTTTTTGTTGATTGTTTTCTTACTATATGGGATGGAGTTTGGAGATAGGATCGACATGGGGTTCAGGATAGAGGAATTTTGATTCATTTATTGAGTCTTCTAGTATTGTATTTTTTATTAATTCTAGGCATTACATTTACTTATATTTCAGCATATCATTACTGATGATTCCAAACATAGATAAAGCATGAAGAGGCAAGAGATATATTAAAATTTATTTTAACAATCATTACCTAAAACAAAGAACAAGGATCTTTCATGTAAAATTTATAATTAATTTATTTAATATTTGATGAAATAAATACCTGGGCTTAAAAAATTTATTTTTTGGTGAAATTTGATCATTTGAAAAGACCCTTTTAGATTACCTTAATTTAACTTTGAGGATCCAATGATAGAATCCTTCTAGTAGTGAACCATATGTGCACCTATGATCTCTAAGAAATACAACTTGATATTCAGGTGCAATCATGGAGATTTGAATTTCTTTAATTATTTATTCTTGATCGCTCATTTTTCAGTATTGAAGAAATATCTCTTTCACTTCTCATTCTTTAGAGGGAGAAATAAAGAAGAGTTGAGAGAGAATTTATTGTGCACAACAATTATCTATTCTCAATTTTCTGATTACCGACACAATATACATAGCAATCTATTAATAGAGTTGGGATTTAAGTTAAAATATTATTTAATTGCATACCATCCATTAAATAACATTTATTACCTTTAATAAACCCCCCTCTATATAATAATGATTATATTATTATTATTTTGTGGCATGTGCCAACTTGTGCAATAGAAAATATTATGTAGTGGTCTTGTTAATTAATATTTGTTACCAGATTTAGTCTCAGACTGTTATAACTCCTATAACATTTATTGAACAACCGAATAAATATTTTATTCATAAATAAATATTTTTTTAACAACATAGAGAATAAATATTTATTTAATTAATGTGATTAATATAACATCAATAAAATTCTTCCTTAGACTTGAGAATAATATTTATTCCATTAATTAAACTAAAATATAATATAATTGATATCAACAGAAACTCTTAGTGTGTGACCCTCTAGGATTACTTCTCATTGGCATTAGGTGTGTTTTCCTAAATTCCAAGATTACTATCTAGCAACAGGTCAAGAAACCCAAGAGAAATAACTTAATTTTGAAACATTGAAAACCACTTGCGAAGACTCATTGTGAAATATAATCCATTTATCACAATATCTCATTAAGTAGGTTGAAAATTTGTGTCACCAACCTATATGCTCAATATGTCTTTCTTTGACTATTGGAAATAAAAACATCCTTACACAATGGCCATGGAATTTAATGTGATGGTTATATTACAATTAAAGGGCCAAGATATTAGATTCCATAAATATAGAAGGGAAAATCCTTCCATGAATTATTCATTAATGACATGTCACTCGTTACGCACCAAATGTATCAAACTTCTCCATGAATTGTCATCATAATGGTTTATGAAAAACATCTAAGTAAGTGAGTTATAACATGAATTAATAATAATATTAAAATCTAAGGACCCTCACACATTCTTCTAGATAGGAATACCTGGTGACACCAAAACATGCAGAATTCATATTGGTAGGTATGTTATCATAATCTCCCATATTATATATTACTTAGTGAAAACTTCATGAGAAGAAACCTCATATTATTATGAGAACTCACACATGATATTCTATGTACTATGTGTCCCATCATAGTGATTTATCCAAACACAGAACATTATTTGAGAATATCATCATAGCACATCAATGTTCTCATCATAGCGGGGATCTAGTGTGCCCATATCAATGTGATGTATACTATAGGACATTGTTACATTATAATTATGAAAAATAACAAACAATATATAATAATATGTTTTATTAATATTCAATACATAAAATATACATGTAATTAAAGTAAAACAATTGGTCTTAGGACACAAACTCTAACAAACTCCCACTTGGACTAAAGCCAACTGCCTATGACCATCAATATGCTAGACCTCTTATGAAAGTCATGTTTCTAATTAGTCAAGGATTTAGTCAATGGGTCTTCCACATTGTCTTACATGAAAATACTTCTCACTGCAACTCCACCTCTCTAAGAAAAAAACTCAAGAGATGATACTTCCAAATTATTTTCTTCATCTGTTGATGTGACCTTAGATCTTTTTCAAGATCCACCACTATAGTATTATCACAAGAGAGTGTGATAGGATCTTTACTATTATATACCACATCAAGATATTGTATAAAGTTATGCATCCGTACTACTTATTTATCTACCTCAGAAGTCGCAATATACTCATAATCTGCTATAGAATGTATAACAACAAAATTCTTTGAGCTCTTACAGATCACAACACCTCTAATAAAAGTGAATATCTATCCCATTTGTGAATTCATGTCATTTTGATTAGTTTTGAAACTAGTATCTTAATATCTTATGATTACTAGTTTCTTATCTCCTCCATAAACCAGGAACATATTCTTAGTACACCTCAGATACTTAAGGATAGTATTTAATTCTATCCAATGGAGGTCACCTGGATCAGCTTGATATATTCCTAATACACTTAATTCCTAGGAAACATCTATCCTAGTGCATATCATAACATATATGAATGACCCAATTGCTGATGCATATGTAATCCTTTTCATTCTATTTTTTCCTCATGTGTCCGAGAATATATTTTCCTAGAAAGATGAACTCCATGTGATTCTAGAAACAATTCCTTGTTAGATTGCTCCATACTGAATCGATCTAGTATCTTTTCAATATATATACTTTTACTTAGGTTGAGAAACCTCTTGGATATATCATGATGGATCTTGATCCCAAGAATATATGTTTCCTTTCCCAATTTATTCATAAGTAATCATTTATTTAACCACACCTTAACAGACTGTAAGACTGGTATTTCATTTTCAATGAGTAATATTTTTTCAACATATAATATTAAGAAAATGAATTCCCTCCCACTAAATTTTTTATAGACACACAACTCACATTTTTTCTTTATGAAACCAAATTCCATTATGTATTCATAAAAAAATGTTCCATGACTTGGATTATTTCTTTAATGTATAAATGGATCTTTGCAACTTTCATACCATTTTGGAAATATTTGAATTCACAAACCCTTTAGGTTGTTTCATATAAACATCTTCTTGAAGGATCCCGTTAAGGAAGGTGGTTTTGGAAATCCATTTTCTAAATCTCATAATCATGGAATCCCAAAATATCAAGTAGAATTCTGATGGATTTTATCATTTAAACTTGTGAAAAGGTTTCATTGTATACAATGACTTGATGTTGTTTAAATCCTTCTGCAACTAGTCACACCTGATAAGTACTAACTTTTCCTTCCATGTCTAGTTTATTTTTCAATTTCCATTTGAAACCAATGGTATTTATATCTACTAGAGGGTCTACCAAAATCTAGAAATGGTTTTGGTATATAGAATCCATTTTAGAATTCCTTTCTTCATAGAACATGGAAACATATGTGCCACTTATTTCTTCCTTCTAGGTTATAGGATCATTATTATCAACTAATAATGAGTCACCATACTTGGTGGCTATAAAATCACATCGTTCTGGTTCTCTGACCTCTCTAGAACTCCTATGAAGCAATTGTGTCTCTGGAACAATTTCTTTTTCCCTAGGGATTTTTGGAATTTGTTCATGTGTCAAATCTTGTGTATCTTGAGCCTAGACTTTATTGAAGACTATCTTCCTCTCACTATCTCTTTTAGTGATAAGATCCTCCTCAAGAAATTTGATATGTATGTCAATCTCAAACTTTTTGTTTGTATGATTTTATAGGTAGTAACCCATCATTTATTTTGGATTTCCAATAATGATACACTTTGTGCCTTAGGGAGAAATATTGTTACCTAAATAGGCCTTAACAAATTCTTCACAACCCTACACATGTAAGTAAGAAAATACGAGTTTCTTTCCATTCCATAATTGGTATGGTATATCTTATATTGCTTTATTTTTTCCTTGGATTAGTACATATGTTACAATTTATAACATGTATCCCCAAAAGGATAATATAAGACTTTAATGACTCATCATTGATCTCACCATTTCTAACAAGGTTTGTTTCATTCTTTCTCTTACACCATCCCACGGAGGCATATAAGGATGAGTGAGTTGACATAAATTCCTAAACTCCCATAAATAATCAATAAAGTCTGGACTAATATATCTCTACTATGATCTGAGAAAATTTTCTTAATCTTCTTACCAAGCGGATTCCCAAATTCATTATTTTATTCCTTTAATTTATTAAAATAATCTAACTTATACCACATTAAGTAGATATATCCATATATACTAAAATGATCAGTAAAAGTTAAGAAGCATGAGTACCCACCCCTTGCTTCAATAGAAAATGTTCCATACACATTGGTATAAACTAATTCAGGAATATCTTTATCTATTTAACCTTTCCCATTAAATAGGGATCTGTCCATTTTTTTCTTATAAACAAGCATGACTACCAAGTGGTTTTAGTTCAAAATAATCTAAATATCCATCTTGATGAAATTTAGTCAAGCACTTTTCATTTACATGGCCTAGCTAGTGATACCAAATTTGGGTATGGTGTGAGTCTTTTGAGGTAACTTATTTATCAATTTCCATTATTTAGTTATTTTAGTACCACTATAAAGAGAAATATTTAAATGTTTCTTACCATAAAAAATGATATCTTTATAAAAGAAACAACATTTATTCCCAAATTTCAAAATAAATTCATCTATATGTATACATAAATAATGTTTTGGGTAACTGAAATCACATAATAACAACCCTTTAAAACCAAGATTATTCTAGTTGGAAACGTGAGGTGGTAGTCTCTAATATCTAGAATATTAATTTTATCTCTGTTGTATTATCGAGATATACCACTCCTTGATCAATATTTCTTAATATACTTGGTTACTATATTTGACTACATATGTGAGCACCAAAAGATGTTTCCAATACCCATTTTGTAGAAATATATAAATTTCACTCAATAAAAAATGCAATAGAAATTTCTCCTTACTTCTTTGGATGGGTATATTTTTTATAACAGTGTCCCTTCTTTCATCATGCGAAATAGACAACATCATGTTCCCTTGTTTTCCCCTTTATACTCCTCTTTTTGAATGGGAGTGAATAAGCTTTGGGCATAAATATCTTCACTTTCCATTTCCATTTTTTCACCACAAGGATGGAAGGTTTTCACATTTCATATCTTTATCTACATAGATAAGAAGAGTAAGAAGATTTTCCATAGACTTCTCAATGTTTTTCCTTTTATAATTCACAAAAAAACTAGATAATCTCTGAGGGTGTGATGCTAGAATGAGGTCAGTTCCCAGTTCTTTGGGGATTTTAAACCCTAGAACCTATAGGTGTAATGCCCCGACCCTAGAATCCAAGATTTGATGCATTATTTTCATAAATTGGCATGATTAGAAGTAATCAAGTCCTGAAGGACTGATAGTTTAGTAGTCGTGGAAAATAAATTATAATCATAAACTTTATATTATAATTTCGAATATAAAATACAATATAGATAATTCCTTGAGAATTCTGTTATTCTTCTAGATTAACTTTTCATATAAAACATGATTTACCTATTGGAATACTTGGAAAATAAAATATAATAAAGGGGTGAGCTCATGTGCTCAGTAGGGATAAACGATATAGCGGAAGCTATCATAAACAAGAATAAACTTTTAATAAAAGTTATAAAACTAAAATACAATCCTTTTAAATATAAACATGAACATAAAATGGAAATAATAATTCAAATAATGCCATTTAAACATTCACATGGATATTCTAATAGTCAAATAATCACATGTAATATCAATAACTAATATCATAATGAGGGAATGCATAATGAGGGACATCATAAACATATCAACAAGGCTTTGGCCAAGACACCATACCTAATTGTGTAAGATATTAGCCAAAACCTAAACATAATTGTCTCAAAAGACTACTGATGAATCGAGGGGCTATAGTGGGCCCCACCCAACACTTAAAAATTTCAATGCATTCTTCTTATGAAAGGGGTAAAACATACCCAACATAAGCATTCACATTAAAACTAGTATACAAAATATCAATATTTTAACCATAAACCATGAATGGTATCAAAATAGCACATCCATAGTCAAACATATCATAAACCTTAAATACAATATGGAAGATTTTATCATACTATATTAACCTTAATTAAGTAAAAAATCAACAAAGGATGTTGACATATATGAAATTGATCTAACAAAATCATTAAAACTCTTTTAGAAATATCTTTTTTTTACTTGGAAATCATTTGAAAGCGTGCGTAATTATAAAAGGAAATATTTCCTTTGAAAATAACCTAGTAATCCTGAAAGGGAAGATTAAAAATTTTAAGGCATCATAATGGTATAAAATAGTCGCTCGCATTGTATAATTTAAAAAACATTCTTTCCTTAATTTGTTGAAAACGTCCTATTCTACCTCGTTTGGAAAATGACAGAAAGGTTTCTTTCAAAAAGTTTTATAAAAATACAAACATGTGTATAGATGAATTTAAACAATAGTTTAGGAATAGAAATATTATTTTAAAATACATGTATAAGAAACATTTATGTGGATGGTAAATATGTTCCAGTAGATACTTACATATAAATATTCTCATATAATAATAAGATTGGGAAATTAACCCTTACCTTAGGTTTGGTATTCTTCTTACATGTCTGAAACTCTAGTAAAATGTTTTTAAACATATTACTAACTTATATAAGAATCAAAATAATATTTATTATATCATATATTATTATTTTATGACTTTATATTACCCATTTATCAATAATTCTAAGTTAATGCAACATTTTGGGTAATAATCGCTTTGTTTCTCATACGTGTATTGACTTGTTATTCTTGATCGTATTACTTATATCCTGATTTACTTACTTCAAGAATATAAATATGATTTATATATCACATATATTCATAATATAAATATATATAATAGATAGATATATAAAATGGAATATGTTGTTCTGAGACGGTAGGTCATACGTACGCATGAACGTTGTTTTTAATTTCTTATCGTATTGAATGAAAGTAAGTGAATGAAATATATGTACATACATACATACATACGTATATATATATATATTATTACAGTAGTATTATTATTTCATTTATTTCATACTAATTTATAATATATATATTTTAATAATTATTTTTAAATGGTGAATGTGGAAAATGAATCGCATCACGTCGTGGAGACGGTAAGTTGTACGTACGCATGAGCGATGGTATTATTTCCTTAATGGTTAAATGATATGGAATTGGATGAAATAATAATTTTAAATAAATAATATCATGTTATATTTATTATTTAATTCATTTATATTCAACATTATACCCGTAAAAATAAAGTATAGATAAAAAATAGTTTACACGGCGGTGTGGAGACGGTAAGCCATACGTACACACACATGGTGATATTTTTTTCATAGGATGGGTAAAATGAGGAATATATTTTTTCTATAATCATAAAAAAATATTATTATATATTAGATTTTGGATTTATTATTTTACTATGGTAACAACTTAGGAAGAGTAAGTAGAGGAAAAAAATAACTTCAAAAGAAGGGATAAACCGATTACCTCTTCTTCGAGTGTCTCCTTTTTATTTTCACAAAATAACTCTTTAAGTTTGTTTTCTTCCAAAAGGATGAACTCTATGTTGAATTTAGAAAAGTTGGGAGGAGTTTTGGCAAGGGTTTTTTCAAGCCAAATGACTTTGGAGTTGTGAATAAATGATAAGGATAAGTTACCTTTTATAGGATAGGGGAGGGACACTTTAGGAAAGTTTCAAAATATTAATTTATTATTAATTTTTTTTAGTTTGTAATGGATCCAAAGTGATTTATTTCAAGGATAAGATGTGGATGTGTCGAAATACCATCAACCAGTAGGTTTTAGAAATTTTAAGTCACGAGTTTAACCTTATCTTTTGGCTTTAACCCTTAGTTAAATAAGTTAACTCTTACCACGTCTACTTTTATTTGTATACTATATGGTTAATATAGTTACTATAAGAAGATAATAAAACCTAAAGTGGATCATTAATGGAATTTTTTACACTATATAAGTCATTTGGTAAAATATTACATTTTTATGACTATTATATCATTTAATAAAATAGTTTTTGTTTTAAAAATTCATTAATGTCAATTTTGACACTATTTAGTAATTGATTTTTGTTAAAGACATAAAAAATTTATTCCTTCGAAAAAAAGAATTAACTCATCACTAGCATGTAAATTTTATCCCAAAAAATCATGGATGGAATCAAAAATATCAAATTACATTTATTGTAATAATTATAATATTATTTATTTAAACCATTCATTAATAAGGTAATCATTACATCATCATTATGTCATAAATTAATATATTTATTTATCTCCAAAAATTATAAATAAAATACCATGATGTAGGAAATATTTTTATCTTTATAATTTCTATTTATAGTCTAATATATCATTTATATAAACCAAATTAAAATTGTTTTAGTCAGGAGATACATTTTTTGTTATATTTCCCTCTTCTTTAAATTAAAAATTATAAAAGGTCATTATCACACCCAAGTAGATCCCTGGTGTCCTAAAATCCACCTAAGGATGCTCATGGTCGGCAATATATCATCCAATAGGATTATGACATGTGTTAGGGTAGTTTTATATTATTATAATATTATTTGTTTACCTTTATTTATCAGATTTACCCTTTAACCATGATAAATAAAAATAATTACTGAAGTTACTATTCATAATGTCCAAAAATAAAAGGTACCTATTTACAGAATTTGGACATTCTGATTTCAAATATAATATTAATTTTTTCAAATTCAAAACATAGAATTGGCAGAAATTAATTTAAAAATAATTCTCGTTGTAAAAACCAGAAGGCATGTTTTAAAGAATTAAAAACTATCAAATGATTGACATGAGTTTTTGTCCAATTTCAATGTGAAATTACTTAAAATGACAAGAATTGGATTAAATTATAAAAACATAATCCAATTACACTTTAAAACCAGTTAATATTGTAATATAACTATATAGATAAATTAGATGAAAAGGTAGTTTTGAATTAAAATGTAGTATTTCCCACTATTCATTAAACATGGATTTTATCATAAAAATGCCAAAAAATTATCCAAACTAAATTTTTATCTCCATATTATAAATAATAATTTAATTTTATTAAAAATAATATATAAAATTTTCAAATATTATATTTAAAAAGGGTTCACCATGAAAATGTGGAAAAAATGCATTTTTTTTAAAATGCTTCTTTTATCTGAAAAATTAAATTTGTCCATATATTATGTCTATAAAACACATAATATGAAAGTTAATATTATATGGTATATATATAATTAAAAATTTGGTTAATACTATTCATAACCTCTTTTTAAACGTCTTGTTTGATAGGTCATGGTGTGCTCGAACTCGGTGTTTTGTGTAGCACGAGCTAAGATGGTATTGTGTATAGAACAAGATAATCTTGGTGTAGTGTATATCACAAGCTATTGAATTTATTTAAAAATAAAACACACCATGGAATCTTGGGGTGTTACATTATCCCCTCCTTCAATAAATTCTGTACTCACTATTTTTAAATTTGGGTTCGGTAACTAAGGTTTTATTATTCAAAATCCCATTATTGCAATCCCAATTTAGAAAAATTGGTCGGTAAAACTTCCACTTTAAAATAGAGAAAGGAAATTAAGAAGGTTACCTAAGATAACATATACTATGATTCCATGTAGAAAAATATGGATATGGAAGAAAAAAGTAATGATCATATTCTGATGGAGAGAGATATAGAACATGATTAGGAAAAGGTTAACATTCATAAAGGTATATATTTGTGATGATTTAAAATACCATTGGTTCGATATAAATTATGGTATTAGGATAACACATTTTTTTAAATACCTTTTCCTAAATTGGAGGGATTATTTTAATATCCCGATAAGAACTTGAGAAAACATACTTGATTTCATTTCATGTTAAAATCATAATATCATCATTTGGTTGTGCTTCGATATATTTTCAATTCATCCCCCATACTTAGAAATGAATGTTCAAAATAAATTTTTCATGCATGAAGCACTTTTGATAAATCATAAGGCCCATAGGTATTTCCTTAATCCTTTGAATTTTTACTAAAATAAAAAATGTTAGCTCAAAGTATCCAATAAATCATACTTTAACCGCAAAAAAATAATATCAACTATTCAACTTACTCAATTTCAACCTTAAGACTCGACCAAAATACTTCCACCCAAATTCACTCACCAAAAAGGTCTCCAAATTTCCAAAATCAATCTTAACATCATATTCCTCAAACAATGTAATGTAGCTCTTATTGTCACACACCAAATATTTGATCACAATTAAATTCTTAATGAAAACTCTTATGCATCCAAATCCTTAAATAAGAAGTAATGCAGTACAATCCTCATTAATATTATAACCATTGGTGTAAAAATTCTTAAATCTAAATAAAAAATAACCTTGATCATTCCAATTTACTCTTAAACCAATAACTATGCTTCAACATAATATTCTTTAATACACCCTTCATCTCATTTTTATTTTGTAGTCTCTTAATCATCAGCATTATAACCATCACTTGTATAACCTTGTTGATTTTAACCATTGATGAAAACTCAATGCACAATTTGAGAAACAATAATCATAGTGATATAGTCATGCATAAGGACCTATAGGATTTCTAAATAATAGAATCTTCTTCTCAATCCATATGTCTGTAGGGTTAAACTTGGTTATCCATTACCAAATCTAAAGGATGATATCCAATACTTAGACTAGTCCTCAAAGTCATTCATAGGGTTATGTTTTATAATCTAGGTTTTCTAAATCTAATTTCCAAGGTTGTTGCTAAACTTCCACTGATACCAATTGTAACACCCTGGCCCTATAAGCACAGAGCTAATGCATTATTTTAATACATTGGAATGATTAAAATGAATGAATTCTTAAGGGACCAATAGTTTAGCGGTCTTGTAAAATATATTACAATCATGAACATTACATTATAATTTTGAACATAAAATAAAACATAGATAATCCCTTGAGAACTTCATTTTTCTCCTAGGTTAAATCTATATATCAAAAATAATTTTCATCTTCTAATCCTGGAAAAATAAAACATAAGAAAGGGGTGAGCATAGATGTTGAGTAACGATAAACAATATAGCAGAATCTATCAAAAACATGAATAAAATTTTAAGGCAAGGTATAAAACAAAAATACAAGCCTTTTAAATATAAACTTGAACATAAAATGGCAAGAATAATTTAAATAATTCCATTTAAACATTCACATGGATATTTTATTAGTCGAATAATCACATGTAATATCCATAACTAATCTCATAACGAGGCAATTCATAATGTGAGACATCTTAAACATATCGTTAAGGCTTAGGCCAAGACACCATACCTAATTGGGTAAGACATTATCCAAAACCCAAACATAATTGTCTCATGAGACTATCAATGCATTGAGGAGCTATAGCGGGCCCCACATGAAACTTACAAATTCTAATGCATTCCCCTTATGAAAGGGGTAAATAATAACAAACATAATCATTCGTATTAAAAATAGCATATGAAATATCAATACTTTGACCATAAACCTTGAATGGTATCAAAATAGCACATACACAGTCGAACATGTCATAAAACTTTAGTACAATATAGAATATTGTATCATAATATATTAACCTTAATTAATCATAAAATCCAAAAAATAATTTTGACATAAATGAATGTGATCTAGAAAAATCATTAAAACTTTTTTAGAAATATTCCTTTTTACTTTGAAATGATTTGAAAGCCCGCGTAATTATAAAAGAAAACATTTCCTTTGAAAATAACATAGTAATATTGTAAGAGAATATTCAAAATATTAAGTCATGATAATGGAAGAAAATACCCACTGGCACCATATAAGTTAAAAAAAATTCATTCTTTAATATGTCGAAAAGGTCCAATAGTACCTCATTTGGAAAACGATAGAAAGATTATTTTCAAAACATTTTATTAGAAGAAAAACATGGGTTTAAATGACTTTAAACAGTATTATAGGAATAGAAATATTATTTTGAAATACATGTATGAGAAAAATGTATTTGGATGATAAATATGTCCCAGTAGATACTTACATATAAACAATCTCAGATAATAATGAGATTGCTAAATTAACCCTTACCTTAGGTCTGATATTCTCTGTATGTGTCTGAAAATCCAGTATGATTTTTTTTTAAAAATTATTAACTTATATCATAATCAAAATAATATTTATGATATTATATATGATTCTCTTATGACTTTATATAACACGTTTATTAGCAATTCCAAGTTAATACAACATTTCAGGTGATAATTGCTTTATTTCTTGTACGTGTTTTGAATTTTTATTCTTGATCATATTACTTAGATGATGATTTAATTACTTACAAAATGTATAATATGATTTATATATAATATATATTTATGATATAAAGATATATAATATATAGATATATGAAATGGAATACACCATTCACTGAGATGGTAGGTCATACGTACGCATGAATGTTGTTTCCGTTTTCTTATCATATTGAATGGAAGTAAGTGAATGACATATATGTATATACATATATATATATATATATTAGTATTATTATTTCATTTATTTCATACTAATTCATAATATATATATTTTTATAATTATTCTTGAATGTTGAATGTGGAAGATGAATCTCATCACGTCGTGGAGATGGTAAGTCGTACGTATGCACGAGCAACGGTATCGTTTCCTTGATGGTTAAATAGTATGGAATTGGATGTAATATGAATTGTACATAAATAATATAATGTTATATTTATTACTTAATTTATTTATATTCATTATTATACCCATCTAAATAAATTATAGATGAAAAATCGTTTACACCACATCGTGGAGATGGTAAGTTGTACATACACACGCATGGTGATATTGTTTTTCATAGGATGGGTAAAAGGATGAATAAATTTGTCCCATAATCATAACAAAATAAAATAATATATTAGATTCTGGATTTTTTTATTTTAGTATGGTAACAACTTAGTAAGAGGAAGTAGAAGAAGAAAAGAACTTTGAAAGAAGGGATAAAACGATTACCTCTTCTTCAGGTGTATCCTTTTTATTTGCACAAAAAGACTCATTAAGTTGGTTTTATTCCCAAATTATTTCCTATAGGATAAAGTAAGGGAATTTTGGAGGAGGTTTGTTCAGGGTTTGTCCAAGAAAAAGGGATTTGGAGGTGTGAATAAAGGAGAAGGAGAAGTTCCCTTTTATACGAGAGGTGAGGGACACTTTAAGAATGCTTTGAAATATTAATTTATTATAAATAGATTTTCGGTTTCTAATGGATGATATATTTAGATATTAAGATGATTATGGATCTAAATCCTCTCAAACAATAGGTTTATACAAGTTTATATCAGTAATTTAGCCTTATCTTTTGGATTTAACCCTTAGTTAAATTAGTTAACACTTACCATGTCTTCTTGTATTTGTATACTATATGGTTAATATAATTACTACAATATACCAAAAAACATCAAGTAGATAATTAATGACATTTTTAACATAGTATAATTCATTTTAACTAATATTATATTTTTATGACTATTATATTATATAATAAAATAGTGTTTGTTTTAAAAAATCATTTATGTCAATTTTGACATTATTTAGTAATTTATTTTTGTTAAAGTTATAAAAACTTTATTACTTCTAAAAAAGAATTAAATCATCTATATCTTTTTAATTTTATCCAAAAAATTCATGGATGGCATAAAAAATCTCTAATTACATTTATTTTAAAAATTATAATAGCATTTATTTCAATCATTCATTAATAAGGTAATCACTACATCATCATTGTGTCATAAATAAATTTATTTATTTAATGTATAAAAATTATAAATAAAATATCATGATGTAGGAAATGTTTTTAAATTTATAATGAATATTTATATTCTAAGAGATAATTTATATAAACCAAATTAAAATTGTTTTAGTTAGGAGATACATGTTTAAGTTTTATTTCCCTTTTCTATAAATTAAACATTATTAAAGGTCATTATCACACCCAAGTGGATTCATGGAGTCCTAAAATAGACCTATTAATGATCATGGTTGGCTATATATCATTAAATAGTATTATAACATGTGTTAGGGAAGTTTTATATTATTATAATATTTCTTTTTTACCCTTATTTTTCAGATTTACCCTTCAACCATGGTAAATAAAAATAATTACTGAAGTTACTATTCATAATGTCCCAAAATAAAATGTACCTATTTAAAAAATCTGGACCTTTTGATTCAAAATATGGAATCCATTTTTCAAAATTCAAAACATATAATTGGAATAAATTATTTTAAAATTAATTCTCATTGTCAAAACCAGAAAGCGGGATTTTAAGAAGTAAAACTATCAAAAGATTGGCATGTGTTTATGTCCAATTTCAAGGTAAAATTATTTCTAATGACCAAAATTGGATTAAATTATAAAACCATAATCCAATTAAACTTTAAAACTAATTAAAATGACAATATAACTATATAAATATATTAGATAAAAATGCAATTTTGAATTAAAATGCAGTATTTCCCACTATTCATTAAAATATGGATTTTATCAGAAAAATACCAAAAATTTATCCAAAAAAAATTATGTCTCACTTATAAATAAGAATTTAATTTTGTAAAATTTAACATATAAGTGTCAAATATTGGATTTATTCTCCATGAAAAGGCAGAGAAATGCATTTTTTGAAAAATACTACTTTTTTCTAAAAAAATGAATTTGTCCTTATATTATGTATAAAAAACACATAAGATGAATGTTAAAGTTAAATGGTATATATGTAAAATTAAAATTTTGGTTAATAATATTCATAACCTCTTTTTAAACGACTTGTTTGATAGTTCATGGTGCACTCGAACTCAGTGTTACATGTAGGGCAAGCTAAGACGGTGTTGTGTATAGCACAAGCTTATCTTAGTGTTGTGTATAGCGCAAGCTTATCTTGGTGTAGTGTACAACACAATATATTGAATTTATTTAAAAAGAACCATATAATGGAATCTTATGGTGTTATAATAATCACTAAATGTAACCAATGATCTTGATTACATGAGGCCCAGCTAGGGAACCCTCTCCATGCTTTCTCTGAAAGAGCACCTTAGAAATTTAAAATTTTCCTTGTCTAGCTCTCCCTTATTAAATACCACTAAGGTGATCAATAATTCTATATGCATCCATGTTTTCATGAGGTTTCATCAGTTCACTAGACATCAATGAAAGCATCAAACATTGAACTTTGACTACATCGCTTACATTTTTTTATAGAAAAATAAATCTTCATCACTCGCCTCTTTAATAGGTGGATCATGTAACACCCAAAGATTTCATAGTACGTTATCTCTTTATGGTAATTCAATAGCTTGTGTTACACGCAACACTGAGTTTGAGTGCACCACGACTTACCAAACTAGTCATTCAAAAAGCAGTTATGGATAGTATTAACTTAATTTTGAATTTTATATGCTCCATATAATTTTAGAATCCATATTATGTATTTCTTAGACATAATATAAGAACAAATTCATTTTTTTCAGATATTGAAATTATTTTTTCGAAAAATGGAATTTTACCACCTTTTAATGGAAAACCTTTTTTTAAATCCAATATTTGACACTTTTATATATTAAAATTAATGAACTTAAATTCTTCTTTATAAGCGGGATATAAAAATTTAGTTTGGATAAACTTTTGGTACTTTTCTCATAACTTTCATTTTTTGATGAATAGTGAAAATACTAAATTTTAATTGAAAACAACTTTTTTAATTGACATAATTTATAGTGATAAATTATTCATTTGAGTGGTTTTAAAGTATAATTTGATTATATTTTTATCATTTAATATAATTTAGGTCATTGGATTAAATTTCACTTTTAAATTGTACATAAACACATGTCAATCTTTTGATAGTTTTTACTTCTTAAAAACCCGCTTTCTGGTTTTTGATAACAGAAATTAATTTTAAATTAATTAATGAAACTCATATGTTTTGAATTTGGTAAAATATAAATCATTATTGGATTTGGAACATCAAAATTAGCTTAGGGTTAATTTTTGGTATTTTTCTGAAAACTTTAAATTTTTAATGAATAGTGAAAAACACTACGTTATTGTTTAAAACCGAATTTTATTTAAATAATTATTTTTTTAAATTTATTTTAAAGTAAAAATAGATACATAATTCCTATATAAGTTCAATGTAATTCATTAGAGTTATTTTATAATAATATTATATGTATAAAATTTTAATGAATTTTTTAACGTCTTTTACCCACCTTCTAGGCACATTTACAAATTTGCAAATAACGTAATTTTACCACTTCTATGAATTTAATTTCAAAAATATGAGATACATGATTGAAATTAGTGAGTAAAATATGGTTCAATAGGATGAAAATAATTTTTGGTGAATAGTAACTTTTGAATTTTATTTACCACGGTTAAAAGTAAATATGGTAATTAAAGCTAAAATGATATTATAATTACCCTGAAACATGTCCTAATTCTATTGGATAAGTGTTTTTCAACCAAAATCAACTTTATTAATAAAATATGATCCTATTTTTTTCACTTGTATTAGATTAGGACATTTAATATTATTTTATTTAAAAAAGAGTTAAAAGTGTTAAATTCAAATTTTCATAACTAAAATATTTTTAATATTTGATAATACATAAGATAAATTCGACTATAAATATTCATTAGAAATATAAAAATATTTCCTAGATAATGGTATTTTATTTATAATTTTTAATCATTAAATAATTAAATTTATTTGTGACACAATGATGATGTAGTAATTACCCTATTAATGAAAGATTAAAATAATTGATATTATAAATATCCAAATAAATGTAAATTGAGAATTTTGATGCATTACACTAATTTTATAGGATAATATTACATTTTAGGGTTGGTTAAATAAAATTTTTCAAAGTGATAAAGTTGTTATGACTTTCACAAAAACAAAATACCAAATAGTGTCAAAATTGACATAAATGGGTTTTTAAAACAAATACTATATTAATAAATGATATAATATTCCTAAAAATATAAGGTTCACCAAAGGACTTAGATAAGGTTATATATTTCAATAATGAACCACTTTGGGTTCTCTTAGATTTTTATAGTAAGTTTATTAACCATTTATTATAATAATAGAAGAAGACATGGTAAAAGTTAAACTATTTAACTAAGAGTTAAATCTAAAACATAAGGTTAATATGGTGACCTAAACTTGTCTAAAACATATTGGTTGAGAGTATTTCGACCCATACCTACCTTATCCTTGAAATAAATCCATTTTTATCCATAAGAAACCGAAAATTAATTTATAATAAAATAATATTTCAAGCTTTTTCTAAAGTGACCCTCACCTATCTTATAAAAGGGTACTTCCTCTCCTCTTAAAATCACATATTCAAAGTCATTTGGATCGGAAAAACCCTACTCAAATTTCTTCCCAACTACCCTAACTTCGACCTAGAGTCCTTACTTTGATCATAAAACCAAACTAAGTATCCCTTTTGATCAAATCAAAAGGAAGCACTCGAAGAAGAGGTAATAATTTTATCACCTCTTTCAAGTTATTTTTTTCTTCCACTTCCTATTTCTTTGTTGTTTCCATACAAAAAATAATAAATATAGTACCTTATACATACTGTGGTATTATTATCAATTTGGTACAACCATATTCATTATTCTATCCATCCTATGAATGACAAAGTCACCAAACGTGCGTACTCACGGCTTACCGTCTCCACGCTGTGGTGTTGTTTGTTATTCAACACTTCATTATTTGGATAGCTATAATAATGAGTATAATTGATTTAAATAAAAAATATAACATATTGATGATTCTTTATATATAACATACCATCAAATTACATATTATTTCATCATCAATAAAATGACATCATCTCTTGTGCATATTTACGGCTTACCGTCTCCCTGACGTGATGAGATTAATTTCCACGTTCACTATTCAACGATGATTATAAATATATATATTATTAATAAGTATGTAATATATGACATAATAATTCTACTGGATATATATATATATATATTTACATATATCTCATTCACGTTCTTTTGTTCAATACGATATGAAAATGGAAATGGCGTTTATGCGTACGTACGACCTACCGTCTCCATAAACGGTGTTTTCCATTTAATATATCTATATATTATACAAAATTATATTCTGAATATATATGATACATAAGTAGTGATTTATATTAATTAATCAATTAAATCATGATATAAGTTATACAATCAAAAATAACAAGTTAAAACACATATGATAAAGAAAGCGATTATTAACCGAAATGTTATTTTAACATAGAAATTATTATTAAATGGGTAGTATAAATCCATAAATGAATTAATTATGATATCATAAATATGAATATGTTTATGTTTTAATGTAATAACATACTATGTTCATTATATAGGAGGTTAAACGTACCCTTGACTAAAGGAAAGTACAAGGTAAGGGTTAATTCATCAATCTCATTATTATCCGAGATTGTTTATGTTTAAATATTTATTGGGAAATTTTTATCATCTAGGTCCATGTTTCATACAAATGTTTTTAAAATGAATATTTTAAGGTTTTGTGGAAGGGAATCTTTAGCAAGATCGGCATTTTAAATGGTTTAATGGTTTATTTTTCTGAATATTTTTAATTAATGTCCATGTTTTAAAAATGATTTTAAGGATTTATTTATATGGACATGATTGCTTAAACTGTTAATTACTTTCAAAAGTTTCAAAGTGGTATGGGACACTTTGATTCAAAAATATCTTTTAAATTACTTCCTTTATAAATGTGTGACTTTTAAATGATTTCACAAAAATGGATATTTCTCTCAAGGAGATTTACTGATCATTTTCAACTATGTCAACATCCTTTACTGGATATTATTCTTTATTGAGGTTGATTTATTATAATACAATATTCCTTATTGTATTGAATGAGTTATGATATGTTTTACTATGGATGTTCTATTTTTATATCATTAATGTTTTATGGTTAAAGTATTTATATTTTATATGCTAGATTTAATATGAATATTTATGTTGTGTTTTAACATTTTCATATAAGGAATGCATTGGACTTAGTAAGTGATGGGTGGATCCCTCTATATCTCCTCAATGCATCGGTAAGTCTCATGAGACAAAATAGTGTCTCAGAACAAGTCCTTGACAAAATATTATTTGTAGTCTTGGCACAAGGCCCTGACTATGTGGTTATGATGTCCGACATTATGCATTTCATCGTTATGAAATTAGATATTGATATTACTTGTTATTATTTGACTAGTATAATATCCATGTGAATAAGTAAATTGAATTATTAGATTTATCTTTTCCATATTATACTGAAGTTTATGTTTAAAAGGATTATTTTTTCGTTGTATACATTTCCTTAAATGTATATTCTTATTTATGATATTTTATGCTATATTGTTATCCTTACGGAGCATCTAAGCTCACCCCTTTCTATGTTTTATTTTTTACAGGATGCAAAG
This sequence comes from Viscum album, assembly GCA_963277665.1. Lineage (NCBI taxonomy): Eukaryota > Viridiplantae > Streptophyta > Magnoliopsida > Santalales > Viscaceae > Viscum > Viscum album. The sequence goes on along the minus strand of OY728146.1, from coordinate 1,242,799,543 downwards.
AAGTGTATTGTGATTTTTATGCAGGGTTAAGCTAGGGGATCAATGGTGTTCTCAAAGGATTATTTATATTGTGTTTTATGTTATAAAGTGTTATGTAATGTTCATATATGTAATATATTTTCCAAGACAGCTAAAATGATCAGTCCTTCGGGACTTGATTCCTTGTAATCATGCCAATGTATTAAAATAATGCACTGAATCTAGGTAACTAGGGTCGGGGCGTTACAGTTGGTATCAGAGGAAGTTTAGCAACAACCTTGGAAATAGATTTAGGTAAACCCTAATTTTGAAACATTACCCTAAGATAGACCATAAGGATTAGTATAGAATAACTTCTGAGAATTTTGGTAATGTAGAGATTTTGTAAATTTTCCAAGAAATACATCCTTGTTTGGATATGAGTAGGTAGAGGTGGCTCTAGCACAGATGTACCTAGGAGTGAAAACTCTGACAAGGAGTTTCGGGCTTGACCCGGGGTATCCTGGTACATGACAATGAGCCTTGCAGCACTCTTGGTTACGACACTCCCAAGCGATATTCTTAGGATAATTCACATTTTCATTACCAACCATTATGAAGGCTTTATGAGTAAGTACCTACTCAAAGAAAAAAAATTATGATTATGGATTATATGCATAAATTTTTCAATTTATGTTATGTATTTTACAAGTTTGGAATTATTCATTGTAATTCATAAACTAACATAGTGTATTCCATTGTTTAGAAATGGTGCCCAGTAGAAGGAATTAGAACTCCAGCAATACGCATGATCCAAAGAGTAAGAAGGATCATATCTTTCATGGTATTAAGCCAAAATTTAGAAGGTAAATAGTCTCCCACGTATTCTCATCATATGAAGAAATAGTATCATGTGTCAATAATATAATTAAATAATTCTTTGAGTCATATGGCTTTGAAGGGAAGCCAGAGAAGAAAACGGTGGTAGAGAGAAAGATGGATAAAGGGTGGAAGGGAAAGAAGGATTTTCCCATATGTGATAACTGTGGAAAGAATCACCTTGGTATATTCTTGAAGGGAATGGGAGTTTGTTATAAGTTTTGAGAAAAAGGAAACCAAGTACGTGATTGCAAGGGTATGAAAATGGTTTCAAATGTACAATGTTTCATCTGTAAGGAGTTGGGACAATACACGAATCATTCCCAATCATCAGAGTATACTGCAAATGATTTTATTGGATAATAATCAAGTTATGATACTAACGCAGATGAAGAGGAATGACTAGTGTTCTCATGTTGTTATTAAATAATTATTTCATTTGAGTGTTGTATCATCGATGTACTGGTAATGAGAATTATGAAGTATATAAGGATTGTAGTGCAGTACTATTTCATTAAGGATTTGAGATTGTGTGGTACCAAGAAAAATGACTAAATAAAAAGTTAAACTTTTTTGTAAAATATATGGTTTAAGGAAAGATAAACCTTAATATGTTCTTGATACTAAGGTTTTGATTTTGGAATAAGAGATGATTGATTTGGATAAATTATATTAGATATTATTGACTACCTTGGAACTAATTAATGGTTTGTTTATTCCATCGTTGTGGGAGGTTACAATATTTTTGGATTTAAGGAGTATGTCCAGTATTCTATGTTTTACAGAAGGAATAAAGAAGTACATACCTATTTAAATATGGTTTTCTAGTAATTCATTTTGCTACCACATTTTAAGAGAATACACGATGAAGGTATTCACATGTATATTATGTGACCTTCCTTATAAATTTTGGACTATGAGTTTGGATAGAAGTATTATGGATAAGTCTATAGGTTGGAATGGATTAACTTTGACATTGGATACTATTGTTAAGGTTAAAAAATTTCTTAATAATATTTTAGGATTGTTATAAAAAGAACAACTCGTAGGTCGGGTGACAACCCGTCACGTTCGGTAAAACTGTGAGACTTGAACCTGCAATCAAAGGGTGATAAGGGTGCATCACCTACCACCGGTATACGTGATGTCCTAGATTGTATAATTTCGTTTTTTTAAAATTTCTGACAGGTGAATTATAAATTCATTTTTTTTTGAAACCCTATAGGATTAGGATAAATAGAATATTTTGGAGTTCTATTATCTTTTGGAGTAAAAGATGAGTTTGTGGTAGAAATTAGTTAAAGTATGGAACTCTACTTGTCAAGTTTTTTTTCTTATTCTATGAAGAAGTTAATTCATAAAAATTAGGGAAAGGATATCAAAATCAAAAATGTGTTATCCTAATACCTTATGTTTTGTTGAACCGATGATATTTTAACTCGTCATAAATTTATGGATTTGAAGCCCTCAATTTTCCATTTATTGTTCACTTTTTTGTGATTGATGACCTCAATCACTCCCTGTAATATTTATGTTTTCCCTCCAATTATGGGTCTATAATTTCCACCAATGTTCTCCTATTCAAAACCCTAATTCAGTGGTGACATTTTCATTTCTCTTTCCCTCTTATTAAGACAAAATTTTATTAACCCTATTTCTGATGTGGGTTTTCCACAAATGTATTTTCTATTTTAAACCTTTTATTTTTAAATAACAATTTCAAATTTTGAGGACACTATTTATTGAAAGAGGGGATAATGTAACACCCTAATATTTCATAGTACGTTATTTTTTAAAATAATTCAATAGCTTGTGCTACATGCAACACCGAGTTCGAGCGCACCACAACTTACCAAACTAGTCGTTTAAAAAGCATTTATGAATAGTATTAACTCCATTTTAAATTTTATATACTCAATATAATTTTAGAATCCATATTATGTGTTTTTTTTACATAATATAAGAACAAATTCATTTTTCTCAGATAAAAGAAGTATTTTTTTCAAAAAATGGAATTTTACCGCCTTTTAATGGCGAACCTTTTTTAAATCTAATATTTGACACTTTTATATATTCAATTTAATTAAATTAAATTATTATTTAGAATTAGTACATAAAATTTTTGTTTGGAGAAATTTTTGGTACTCTTCTGATAACTTTCATATTTTGATGAATAGTGAAAAATACTAAATTTTAATTGAAAACAATTTTTTAATAGATATAATTTATAGTATTAAATTATGAATTTGAGTGTTTTTAAAGTATAATTAGATTATATTTTTATCATTAAATATAATTTAGGTCATTGGATTTAATTTTACATTTAAATTGTATATAAACACATGTCAATCTTTTGATAGTTTTTACTTCTTAAAAACTTGCTTTCCGGTTTTGACAACGAGAATTAATTTTAAATTAATTAATAGAACTCATATGTTTTGAATTTGGTAAAATTTAAATTATTTTTGGATTTATAATATCAAAATTATCTTATGGTGATTTTTTGGTATTTTTCTAAAAACATTCATTTTTTGATGAATAGTGAAAAACATTATGTTATTGTTTAAAACCAAATTTTATTTAAATAAGTATTATTTTTATTAAATTTATTTTAAAGTAAAAATAGATACATAATATCTATATTAGTTCAATTTAATTCATTTGAGTCATTTTATAATAAGATTAGATTTATAAGATTTTATTGAATTTTTTAACGTCTTTTACCCACCTTCTAGGCACATTTGCACATTGGCATAAAACGTAATTTTTCTGCTTCTGTAAATTTAATTTAAAAAATACGAGAGAAATGTTTGACATCAGTAAGTAAAATATTCTTCAATAGAATGAAAATAATATTTTGTGAATAGTAACTTTTGAATTTTATTTACCACGGTTAAAAGAAAATAGGGTAATTAAAGGTAAAAATGATATTATGATTACCCTAACACATGTCCTAATTCTATTGGATAAGTTTTTTTTAACAAAATAAACCTTATTAATAAAATATGATACTCTTTGATCCACTTGGATTAGATTATGGCATTTATTATTATTTTATTTAAAGAAGAGTTAAAAGTATTAAATTCAAATTTTCATAAATAAACAAATTTTAATATATGGTTATACAAAAGATAAATTCGACTATAAATATTCATTATAAAAGTAAAAATGTAATGTTATTTTATTTAAAAAATTTAGACATTAAATAATTAAATTTATTTATGACACAATAATGATGTAGTAATTACCTTATTAATGAAAGAATAAAATAATTGATATTATAAATATCCAAATAAATGTAAATTGAGACTTTTTCTGCATTCCAATTATTATATAGTTTAATATTACATTTTAGGGTTTATTAAATAATTTTTTTTCTAAGTGATAAAATTGTTATGGCTTTCAAAAAAACAAAATACCAAATAGTGTCAAAATTGAAATAAATGAGTTTTTCAAACAAATATTATATTATTAAATGATATAATATTCCTAAAAATCTAAGGTTTGTCATAGGACTTAGATAAGGTTATATATGTCAATAATGAACCACTTGGGGTTATTTTTTCTTTTTATAGTAAGTTTATTACCCATTTATAATAATAATACAAGAAGGCATGGTAAAAGTAAAACTATTTAACTAAGAGTTAAATCTAAAAGATAAGGTTGATATGGGGACATAAACTTGTCTAAAACCTATTGGTTGAGCGTATTTTGACCCATACCCACCTTATCCTCAAAATAAATCCATTTTTAGCCATTATAAACCAAAAATGATTTTATAATAAAATAATATTTCAAGTTTTTTCTAAAGTGACCCTCACCTCTCTTATAAAAGGGTACTTCTCCTTCTCTCAAAATCACACCTCCAAATCCATCTGGCTCGGCCAAACTCTACTAAACTATCTTCCCAACTACCCTAAAATCAACCTAGATTCATTACTTTGATCAGAAAACCAACTTAAGGAGCACTTTTGATCAAATCAAAAGGAATCACTCGAAGAAGAGGTAATAATTTCATCACCTCTTTCAAGTTCTTTTCTTCTACCACTTCCTCTTTCTTTGTTGTTTACATACAAAAAATAATAACTCTAGTACCTTATAAATATTGTGATGTTATTATAAATATTTTACAACCATATTCATTATTCTATCCATCCTATGAATGACAAAGTCACCATACATACACACGTACGGCTTACTGTCTCCACGTTGTGGTGTAGTTTGTTATTTAACACTTCATTATTTGGATGGGTATAATAATCGGTATAATTGATGTAAATAATAAATATAACATTTTAATTATTTTTTATGAATAATATACCATCCAATTAAATACAATTTCATCATCAATAGAATGATATCATCACTCGTGCGTACGTATGGCTTACCGTCTCCCCGATGCGATGAGATTCATTTTCAGGTTCACCATTCAACAGTGATTTTAAATATATATATTATTAATAAGTATTTAATATATGACATAATAATGCTACTGGAAATATATATATATATATACATATATCTCATTCACTTACTTTCATTCAATACGATATGAAAACAGAAACAATGTTTATGCGTACGCACGGCCTACCGTCCCCATAAACTTTGTTTTCCATTTCATATATCTATCTCCTATACATAATTATAATCTAAATATATATTATAAATAAGTAATTTTGTATATTATGTAATAAATTAAATAATTATATAAGTAATACAATCAAGAATAAAAAGTTAAAACACATATGATAAAGAAAGCGATTATTACCCAAAATGTTATTTTAACATAGAAATTATTATTAAATGGGTAGTATAAAGCCATAAATGAACAAAGTATGATATCATAAATATGAATATGGTTCTGTTATAATTTATGAACATAATATGGTCATTATATAAGAGGTTAAATGTACCCTCGACCAAAGGAAAGTACAAGGTAAGGGTTAATTCTTCAATCTCATTATTATCTGAGATTGTTTATGTGTAAGTATTTACTGGGACATTTTTATCATACATTCCATGTTTCATAAAAAAATCAAAATGAAAATTTTAAGGTTTTTTGGAAGTGACTCTTTAGCAAGATCAACATTTTAAATGTTTTAATGATTTATTTTTCTAAATCTTTTTAATTAATGTCCATGTTTTATAAATGATTTTAAGGATTTATTTATATGGTCATGATTGTTTTAAAATGTTAATTCCTTTCAAAAGTTTCAAAGTGGTATGGGACCATTTGATTCAAAAATATCTTTTAAATGAATTCCTTTATAAATATGTGACTTTTAAATGATTTCCCAAAAAGGGATATTTCTCTCAAAGAGATTTACTAATCATTTTCAACTATGTCAACATCCTTTGCTAGATATTATTATTGATTGAGGTTGATTTATTATAATACAATCTTCCATACTGTATTGAATGAGTTATGATATGTTTGACTATGGATGTGTTATTTTTATACCATTCATGTTTTATGGTTAAATTATTGAAATTTCATATACTAGTTTTAATATGAATGTTTATGCTATGTTTCAACATTTTCTTATGAAGAATGCATTGGACTTAGTAAGTGACAGATGGAGCCCTCTATAGATCCTCGATGCATCGGTAGGTCTCATTAGATAAACTAGTATCTTGGCACAAGTTCTTGACAAAATCTTATTTGTAGTCTTGGCATGAGGCCTTGACTATGTGGTTATGATGTTTGGTATTATGCATTCCATCATTATGAAATTAGCTATTGATATTACATGTGATTATTCGACTAGTATAATATCCATGTGAATATGTAAATGGAATTATCTGATTTATATTTTCCATATTATTCTTAATTTTATGTTTAAAAGGATTGTGTTTTAGTCTTATACATTTCCTTAAATGTTTATGCTTATTTATGATATTTTCTGCTATATTTTTATCCTTACTGAGCATCTCATATCACCCCTTTCTATGTTTTATTTTTCCTAGGATGTGAAGAAGTGTAATATGATTTATATGCAGGGTTAAACTAAGGGATTAATGGTGTTATCAAAGGATTATTTATGTTTTGTTTTATGTTATAAGGTGTAATGTAATGTTCATGTATGTAATATATTTTCCAAGACTGATAAACTGATCAGTCCTTCGAGTCTTTATTCATTGTAATCATGCCAATGTATTAAAATAATGCATTGACTCTGGGTAACTGGGGTTGGGGTATTATAGTTGGTATAAGAGGAATTTTAGAAAAAACCTTGGAAATATATTTATATAAACTCTAATTTTGAAACATTACCCTAAGATAGACCTTGAGAATTAATATATAATAACTTCCTAGAATTTTGGTAATGTAAAGATTTTTTGAATTTTCCAAACAATACATCCCTCTCTAGATACGAGCAGGTAGAGGCAGCTCTGATTGTCATGTGCCAGGTTATCCTGGTCAATATGTAGTGTGAAATAAAAGCACCATGTGTAATTAACTAGTCGACACATCTGGATACAATGTGCATGGGTATATGGTGTGTTCTTTGGCTACACATCGTGTAACCTAGTTTTACCAGGAAATGATTTGGCACATCCTGATGGAATCATCATTTTTTATTCATTTTTTCTGAAACCTTTAAGAAACTTAATCACTAAAAAACATGACTAATATGTTGATAACATGTTAATTAAAATCATATTAAATAATAAATAACTTGAAATGTAAATCTAACCACAATTGTGCATATATCAACAATCAAATAAATAATTATAAATTTAAACTTGACCACTATGATACCACTTGATAGTTCTAGGAATAGTTAAATCATGTGTAGGTGGGAGATATATTAAAATTTATCTTAATAATCATTTCCAAAAACCAATATTGAGGATATTACATGTTAATTTTATATTTAATTTATTTAATATTTAAAGGAATAAATACCTGGTCTTATGAACATTATTCTTTAGTGAATGTTGATCATACGAAGAGATCCTTTCAAATTATATTCATTATATGTGAGGATCTAAGGATATATTCCCTCTATTAGTGATCCACATGTGCTCCTATGATCTCCGGGCAACACCACTCGATCGCTAGATGCTAGTGTCACGACTCCGTTAGTGCAGAAAACATTTTTTACGTCGGTTATTTTTTATTATTTACGTCGGTTTTTAGGCGACGTTAATACGGACGACGTTATAAATAACGATTTTTACGTCGGTTATTTAAAACCCGATGTAATATCCCTAACATCACGGTGGTTATCACGTCGGTTCATATAATAACCGACGTGATAAATATGCGCGGGGGGGCTTTATCACATCGGTTATTCCCTAAACCGACGTGATAAAACGCCTGGGATATCGTTTATCACGTCGGTTATGTCATAACCGACGTGATAAACCCTTCCCCTGGCCTATTATCACGTCGGTTTCTTAAATAACCGACGTGATAAAAAGGCCTGGGAAACGTTTTAGCACGTCAGTTATCCAATAACCGACGTGGTAAATCTTAGCACGTCGGTTATATTAAGAACCGACGTGATAAAAGCCCCGGGAACGGTTTATCACGTCGGTTCTAGAAAAACCCGACGTGATAAACCCCTACCGATTTATTTACCACGTCGGTTATAAAATAACCGACGTGAAAGAAATTTTTTTTTTTAAATAATTGCAGTGATCTCACCAAAAAGCAACCAGAAACCAAACAAAAATAACCATGCCAGCCCTCCCCCAAGCCCCAACTGAACCCCACCCTCATCTATACCCACCTAACAACCTGGCCAGCCCTCCCCCACCACATTGGAGCCCCACCACAACCCTTGGACACCCCCACCCCTTGGACAGCCCCCCCACCCTCATTTACACCCCCACGACCCCTAGTACATCCTCAAACACCCATTGGACACCCCTCCCATATCCCTTGGACACCCTCCACCCCTTGGACACCCCCCCACCCCTTGGACAGCCCCCCCACCCTCATTTACACCCCCAAGACCCCTAGTACAGCCTCAAACACCCATTGGACACCCCCCCACACCTTGACAGCCCTCCCAGACCCCTTGGACACCCCCCCCCCCCCCCCCCCCGACCCCTGGACACCCCCCCAAGCCCTTAGATAGCCCCAAACACCCCTTGGACACCCCTCCCGTATCCCTTGGACACCCCCCCCCCCCCCCACCCCTTGGACACCCCCCCACCCCTTGGACAGTCCCCCACCCTCATTTACACCCAACCGGCCCCTTGGACAGAACTCCCAGACACCTTGGACACCACTCCCATATCCCTTGGACACCCCCCACCCCTTGGACACCCCCCCCCCACCACTTGGACAGCCCCCCCCCCCCCCCCCACCCTCATTTACACCCAACCGGCCCCTTGGACAGAACTCCTAGACACCTTGGACACCACTCCCATATCCCTTGGACACCCCCCCACCCCTTGGACACCCCCCCCCCCACCCCTTGGACAGCCCCCCCACCCTCATTTACACCCAACCGGCCCCTTGGACAGAACTCCCAGACACCTTGGACACCACTCCCATATCCCTTGGACACCCCCCCACCCCTTGGACACCCCCACCCCTTCGACAGCCCCCCCACCCTCATTTACACCCCTCGAACACTAGGACAGCCCCAAACACCCCTTGGACACCCCTCCCATATCCCTTGGACACCCCCCACCCCTTGGACACCCCCCCACCCCTTGGACAGCCCCCCACCCCCTGGACACCCCCCCGACCCCTTGGAAACCCCCCTACCCCTTGGAAACCCCCCCATCCCCTTGGACAGCCCCAAACACCCCTTGGACACCCCTCCTATATCCCTTGGACACCCCCCCACCACTTGGACACCCCCCCACCCCTTGGACAGCCCCCCCCCCCCCCACCCTCATTTACACCCAACCGACTCCTTGGACACCCCTCCCATATCCCTTGGACACCCCCCCACCCTCATTTACACCCCCCCCCCCCCCCCCCCCGACCCCTAGGACAGCCCCAAACACACCTTGGACACCCCTCCCATATCCCTTGGACACCCCCCAAACACCCACCCACCCCCTTGGAACCTCTCCCCCCATACCAAAATCTAGACCAGAAAAACCATCAACAGTAGACCAAAACAAGAAGTAGAGAAAAATTAAACATTCACTTATATAACATTCAAAACTTACACTGTCAACTTCAAAAAAAAAACTAAATCCAACCTAAACGACTACGAAATATACAATTACATTGACAATATTCAAAATTACATTTTACATTACAAACAACTAAAAGTCAATCAAACCTGTAAAATAATTTGACCACTCCACTTGTAAGTGTTTGATATCTTCAGCAGTAAAGGGTTGAGGGTCATCAAAAAGCTACAAAGGAAAAGGATAGTAGTCAACGTGTATAATGAATAAATCAAATTGAAATATTATGAGAAAGAGGAAATCTTACCAGGTCAAAACTCAGAACTGTCCCAGTTGTTATTATTTCATACATAAATCTTAACATGTAATATCCGCATTCGATGATGCCTTGTTGCTCATGACATTTCTGTTTGAATGAGTGTAAATTCAATATATTATTTTTATGTAATAAATCAAAATGTACAAATTATAAATGGATATTTACCTTCGCATGTACATATTTGATCTTGAAATTCCTTTTCTTTGCGCTTTTTCGAAAGTGGACCCATGCCCTGTTAGAAAATAATACGAATGGGGTAAATTTAAAATTCATTATAATATATAAAACTATTGTGAAATTGAAACTTACGTTTCCAATATATTCTTAAAACTTTCTCGCACATCATCATGGAGAGAGCATATCCAATAAAGTGTTTTCTCCCTAGGGCAAAAAACCCCTAACATCCAATGATCCCTGATAAAAGGAAATTTAACGTTAGTGGTTTTTTATGTTAAAAGATAATTAACTCTTTGAGAGGGATGTGTTTCATACCTCTCACAAAAAGGCATCATCCAACACTGTGTGATAACATTCTTTTCAAATCTATCAGCAATATAAAGCATTCTTTGTTCCTCATCCAATGCACATGCTTCAGGGGAAATCAATTGTGGGTCCACGAATCCATATACATCTGTCAGCTCATTCCTCTCACAAATTTTATACAGATACCTAATACAAAGCAGACATAAGTATACATTTTTAATAAATATAACGCAAGGAAAAGGTGTTAAGACTTACATGATAAAAATTTGCACCACGTTGATGCCCAACTTATCTCCAGTGACAAACTCCATGATATCAGTTTTCATAATCCCCACACATAGTTCACGTCCACAGACATGAGCTTCCATTGTAAAGTCATAATGATCCACCAACAAATTTGAATATCTTGACAATTTGTCAAGACTGCTAGTATCTGCATCTGATGTCATAGCTATCTATCCTTGTTGTTGTCTATACAGTATTTCTTTACCTTTTAAGTATTCCTGTAAAAATAAATTGAAAAATATATTAGTTTTCAAATGATAAAACATTAATAAAAATATAAAATAAAAGATATAACATCCATACCTCTATGGTAATGAGTCGAAGAAGTCTGGATGGCCAAAGTAAAAAATGGCCGATACTATGTCCAACTGTCGTCACCTCATCTGTAGGTAATGGTATCCGAGCTGATCTATCTATAATATCCTGTACAGTGACCCTCTGATTCTCTACCTCTAACTGTTGATGATGAACTGTATCTCCTATACAATATACCATCCCATATGCAACTATATGATGTTGAGGATCATTAACATACAACTCACAATAAGTAGGTAGCTGCGGCGGAGGAGGAGGATCAAAAATGGGGTCCGCAGGCTGAGGTGGGGGAGTGGGAGCTACTGGGAGAGGTGGAGTGGGAGCTGCACCCTGAAATTGTCTTTGCAAGTCTGTAAACATTAACTGCACCGATGCTCTAATCTTGTCCTCCATTGTCGCATTAATATTATGGACTTCAGCCTCCAAGGATTCTATTTTTTTTTATAAACTCCCTCAACGTTAGAAGTTGAGGAACGTGGCAACACTTTTCTTACCGATACACCTGTCGGATATCCTCTTACACGGCCAGGATGTTCGGGCTTTCCCAATGCCACAGATAAAATATCTTCCCTCCCAGATGGTGTAAATGTCCCCTGTGAACTCTGCTCCTCAAGAGAGTCCTGTAATAATTAATTGAACATTTCTATAATGATTGGAAATATATGACGAAAATAGTAAACTTAAATAAATAAAATAGATATCTTACAATCCTCTCAACTACGAGTCTCGATTCTTCCGAAAGATATTGTCCTTTTTTGCCCTTCCGAGCTCTTTTCCATTTCTCATGTCTAGATGGAGGGGATGGAGGGGCCACCTCTCCAGAGCTTGAAGACTCAGCTCTTAGTTGTTGAAATTTTTCTGCCATCATTTGTTCTTCCAATAATGCATACCCTCCCCGAGATAAACTATGAGAGTATACATTTTTAGATTGGATCTCTTGATGAGCTTTCCTTGTTTGCTGTAAATTAAGAATAAGTAATCATTAACAAAACAATAATAAGATCATTTATATAAGAAAGCTTATAAAATTTTACATTGCCCTTACCAAAAATGATTCTTTTCTTCTACTTTCAAAAAATTGTCTCCATGTGTCTTCATCTATAAAAGGATATATACGACATGGATTCTCACGACTCCTATGACCATAAATGAAATCAGATGAGAGGGTTGATTTGAAATCCCTCCATCTCCTAGCAACCAACGATAAGCATTTCTTCCTGACTCCTCCAGTGTCAGGAATATCAAATGTCATCTGATAAAAAAGAGGTTAAAAATATTATATATACTAGAAACATTTAAAGAACAGTCAAACAATAGCAAAAGATCTTACCAAAATGGTCTCCCACAGCTGAGAAATTATCGCCTTATCCACACTTCTCCAATCATCATAGAGAATGCTTACTTTGCTCTTAGCCTGAGTTGCTACAAAACCCTTAAAATCTTTAGAATTTGGACCTCTAGGAAGATCATCATCATCAAACTCCACGACTATCCTCTCCTCCTTCGTACGGGCAAGTGATAATTTTGGTAAACGTGTGCACCCACGCTTACCAACCTTTGAACCCTTTTTCGTAATAGGAGCATGTGAATGTTCCTCCCCAGATGTATGACCAATATGCTCATCTCCAGAATCATGTGGCTGATCAACTGATTGATCTGTCATTTTCCTTCAAATCAAAAAAACAAACATTAGTTCACAAATAGAAAAGTGTACTAAATTACATAATAGTAAACATTGGTAATATGGTAAGCATGTTAAACAATGATAAACATGGTAAACACAGGCAAAAGGTTGCCAAGGAGTTGGCCCAAGAAAGCTGAAAAGTGGACTCACTGAGTCCACCGGTCAGCCGGTGTGAGCTCACCGGCCAGCCGGAGGACCCAGGCATAGACTTGCCCACTGCCTGGTGCCACCGGCCGGCCGCTGGCTCACCACCGGCCGGCCGGTGGACCAGACAGCCTTCCTCTGTCTGGACCACCGGCCGGCCGCTGGATCACCACCGGTCGGCCGGTGGACCAGACAGAGAGCCTTCCTCTCTGTCTGGACCACCGGCCGGCCGTTGGTGATCCAAACAGAGAGGAAGGCTCTCTGTCTGGTCCACCGGCCGGCCGGTGGTGATCCAGTGGCCGGCCGGTGGACCAGACAGAGAGCCTTCCTCTCTGTCTGCACCACCGGCCGGCCGCTGGCTCAACACCGGCCGGCCGCTGGTGATCCAGACAGAGAGGAAGGCTCTCTGTCTGGTCCACCGGCCGGCCGGTGGTGATCCAGCGGCTGGCCGGTGGTCCAGACAGAGAGGAAGGCTCTCTGTCTGGACCACCGTCCGGCCGCTGGCTCAGCACCGGCCGGCCGGTGGACCAGACAGAGCTTTGTTCTGGACCACCGGCCAACCGGTGATCCACCACCGGCCAGCCGGTGCGCCCAGGACTTCTCCTCTTTACGGTTTTTATTGTTTTATCGTTTTGGTTTGATACATGTTTTAATAAGTAAAAAATTTACAGTATCTAACATTATATGAAAAAACTAAATGTAAACAAGAAATAAACTTGTGTTACCTGTAATTTTAGGAATGTACAGTTGGATTGTTTTCCCAAATTCCTTCGTCGTGATCGTTCCTTATGGCACAAACCATGTCTTCAACATACTCATCATTATGTTCTGTTAATCTTTCCATGGAAGTAGGGATCTCACATAAATCAGCATCTTCATCAAATTCATCCTCACCAACATATTGGTTTTTCCCTTGTAAAACAACAGCCCACTGCATATCTGATTGATCTACTACATAGAAAATTTGTTTGGCATGTGTTTCCATTATAAAAGAATCAGTTGTGTCTTCCAATCTATTCAGATTAACAAGTGTCATTCCAAATTCATCGTGTCTGACACTGTTGTTACCGATAAACCATTTACAGTTAAAAACGGGAACTTTAATTTTAAAGTAATCAGCCTCCCATATGTCTTCAATCACTCCATAATATGCACTTGATGCCGAAATTGGGTTTCTGTCCTTAGCACTCGAAAAATGCATTGCTTCTGCAAACACCAATACACCACTATTCTGAACTGCACTTCTGTTGTCCTGAGCTTTCGTATGAAATGTATAGCCATTAATGTCATAAGCGGACCATGTTATCACATTTAATGATGGACCACCCACTATCCATTTTAATGTCTCTGATACATCTGATCTACCAAGCAAGGTATTTTTAAACCATGGCAAAAAAGTTTTGTTGTGCTCATTCAAAATCCACATTTCTTTCTTCTTTGGATGACATTGTTTCAACTCATTAATATGCAATGTGATATACGATTGAACATCAGCTATGTTATTCAAGATGTATGATTCTAACTTCTTCATATGTTCAGCTGACAGTGATTTGACTTTCAAGCCACGAATCCCCTTTCCCTCATTATTAACCCGTTCATGGCGAGATGGAGGCAAACCTATGTGTTGCGCCGTAGCCAAGTAGCTCTTACAAAACTCTGCTACCTCCTCAGAAATATACTTTTCAATAATGGAGGCTTTAGGTCGATATGGATTTTTAACATATCCCTTTAATATTTTCATATACCTTTCAAAAGGATACATCCAACGAAGATATACAGGTCCACAAAGCCTTATTTCTCGAACCAGATGAATCATTAAATGCACCATCATATCAAAAAAAGTTGGAGGAAAATACATTTCCAAATGACAAAGTATAAAAATTGCATCCTTTTCCAAAATGTTCAAAGCATTCACATCAATCGCCTTGTTGCAAATTGAATTGAAAAAATAACACAACCTCATTATAGTCTTTCTGACACGGATGGGCAATATTCCACGCAGTGCAACTGGTAGAATTTGTTGCATCATGACGTGACAATCATGTGATTTCATACCTATCAACTTCAAGTCTTTCAATGAGACAAAATTTTTTACATTTGAAGAATAACCTTGAGGCACTTTGATATCATGAAGACACTGACAGAAGCTACTTTTCTCCCTCTTCGATAATGTATGACAAGCCGGGGGAAGAAATGTTCGTCTTCCTTTAGGAGTGGGAGCTAACTCCAAACGTATTCCCATTGACAGTAGGTCTAACCTTGCATTCAACCCATCGTTTGTCTTTCCTTTAATATCTAGCAATGTTCCGATCAAAGAATCACAGATATTCTTCTCCACGTGCATGACATCAATATTATGTTTGACTTCATGATACCTCCAATATGGTAGCTCAAAAAATATTGACCTTTTCTTCCAAATATGTCTATCATTACCAGATTTCTGTGTCTTTCCCAATGTCACATCAAGGTTTTTCACCCTCTCAAAATAAAATTCTGGGGATAAAGGTTGAGGAGCAGTATAAAATTCTTGTGAGCCATTGAATGCCTTTTTTAGTCTTCTATAAGGGTGATCCATAGGCAAAAACTTTCGATGACCCATGTACACTGTTTTCCTCCCATGATGCAATTGACAATATGACGTCTGTTGTTCGCAAATTGGACATGCTTTATGCCCTTTAACACTGTATCCAGACAAATTTCCATATGCTGGGAAGTCATTTATAGTGAATAGAAGCACTGCATGCAGTTGAAAATATTCCATTTTATAAGAATCATACACCCTAATACCATCAGCCCATAACAGTTTCAAATCATCAATCAGCGGTGACAAGTATACATCAATATCATTGCCGGGTTGCTTTGGACCAGAGATCATGATACTCAACATGACATATTTGCGCTTCATACAAACTTCTGGAGAGAGGTTGTAAATTACCAATAAAACAGGCCATGAACTATGTGTGCTACTGAGGGTTCGGTATGGATTCATTCCATCTGTGCACAAGCCTAGTCTCAGATTTCTAATTTCATTTCCAAATGTAGGGTACTGGGCATCAATTTTCTTCCATTGTGGACAATCAGCTGGATGACGTATTTTTCCATCACATACCCGCTCATCAGCATGCCATCTTAACCTTTTTGCATCATGTGAATTAGCAAATAAACGTTTGAAACGAGGAATTATAGAAAGATACCAAAATACCTTTGAAGGGAGCTTTGTAATCTCTACATCAGCTTGTGATTTTTCTTTCACCTTATACCGTGATGTCCCACATTTAGGACACTCTTTCAGAAATTCATATTCCTTCCTATATATAATGCAGTCATTCGGACAGGCATGTATTTTCCTGTATCCCAATCCCATCGGGCATAATATTTTTTTGGCCTTATAATGTGAATCTGGAAGATCGTTATCTTTTAGAAGAATGTCTTTCATCAATTGTAGCAGCTCTGTAAAACTTCTGTCACTCCATCCATGTTTCGCCTTCAGGTTAATCAATCTTAACACCGCCGACAAAACCGTAAAATCTGTACAACCAGGATATAATGGTTTTTCGGCATCACCATATAGACGTGCAACTATCGGTTCTATCTCAATTTGTTCTGCTACAATATCGCGAATCATTTCTTCAATTCCATCGGAGTTACCATCTTGCGATTCATTATCATCAGTGACATTCTGTCCAGTTTCGCCATGCCAAATCCAAGGGTTGTAACTCGGATTGAAACCATGACAAATCAGATGATCTTTTATCTCTCTACTTTTCAACTTCTTCATATTCAGACATTTCAGGCATGGACAGAAAAAAATGTCACTACTTGGAACATTTCGTTTAGAAAATTCCAAAAAGGCATCAACACCTTCCTCATATTCATTGCTCATTTGATGTGTCGTAATCCAACTTCGACTCATTATTACCTATAACAAATAGCAAAAATATATATATTTTTTAGATAAGACAAATATATGTTTATATGAAAAAAATCATAATTTGAATGTAAACAATATTGAAATATAAAACAAATCGATGTGTAAACCCCCCTGGACACCCCCCGACCCCTCTGGACAGCCCCCCACCCCTCCTGGACACAACCCCCCACCCCCGACCTGCTTGGACACCCCCCTGGACACCCCCCAACCCTCTGGACAGCCCCCCACCCCTCCTAAACACCACCCCCACCCCCTACCCCCTTGGACACCCCCCTGGACACCCCCAACGCCCACCCACACCCTTGGACAGCCCCCACACCCACCCACCCCCTTGTAAACCCCCCTGGACACCCCCCGACCCCTCTAGACAGCCCCCCACCCCTCCTGGACACCACCCCCCACCCCCTACCCCCTTGGACACCCCCCTAGACATCCCCCAACCCTCTGGGCAGCCCCCCCACCCACCCGGACAACCCCAAATACCCTCTGGAGAGGCCGCCACCCACTTGGACAGCCCCCCACACCCATCCACCCCCTTGGACAGCCCCCCACACCCATCCACCCCCTTGGAAACCCCCCTGGACACCCCACCGACCCCTCTGGACAGGCCGCCACCCCCTTGGACAGCCCCCCACACCCACCCATCCCATTGGACACCACCCTGGACACCCCCCGACCCCTCTGGACAGCCCCCGACCCCTCTAGAAAGCACCCCCACCCCTCCTGGACACAACCCCCCACCCCCGACCTGCTTGGACACCCCCCTGGACACCCCCCAACCCTCTGGACAGCCCCCGACCCCTCTGGACAGCCCCCCACCCCTCCTGGACACCACCCCCCACCCCCTACCCCCTTGGACACCCCCCTGGACATCCCCCAACCCTCTGGGCAGCCCCCCCCCCCCCACCCACCCGGACAACCCCAAATACCCTCTGGAGAGGCCGCCACCCACTTGGACAGCCCCCCACACCCATCCACCCCCTTGGACAGCCCCCCACACCCATCCACCCCCTTGGACACCCCCCTGGACACCCCACCGACCCCTCTGGACAGGCCGCCACCCCCTTGGACAGCCCCCCACGCCCACCCATCCCCTTGGACACCACCCTGGACACCCCCTGACCCCTCTGGACAGCCCCCGACCCCTCTAGAAAGCACCCCCACCCCTCCTGGAGACAACCCCCCACCCCCGACCTGCTTGGACACCCCCCTGGACACCCCCCAACCCTCTGGACAGCCCCCCCCCCCCACCCCTCCTAAACACCACCCCCCACCCCCTACCCCCTTGGACACCCCCCTGGACACCCCCCAACACCCACCCACACCCTTGGACACCCCCCCACACCCACCCACCCCCTTGTAAACCCCCCTGGACACCCCCGACCCCAAATACATGCACCTATGACATGGTTGTGTGTGAATAAAGTAGTAATAACTGTAAAAGGGCAACCCATCCAAATGGACACGCCCCAACCCTCTCGGGGATTTATAGAAAACGATGAAAAATTAGTGAAATCATAAAATTACTCAATATTGCAAGTCGAACAAATAGATCTAGGGATGATAAATAAGATTATGGTGCCAAAACGAGTTAAAAGGGTTCGCAATCGAAGAATCTTAGCTAGTTTCAACAAAAAAATCACAACACATATATATATACTATCCGCGAAAAAAAACGAACGAGTGGGAGGATTACCTGAGTGCTGCGAGTTTAGATGATTGATCCGAGGAGATTAAATATAAGAAACGATGATCGCAAAACGAATCTAAACCAACGAAATGGACGAGCCGATTCGGGTTTACGCGCGAGAGAGACGAGTCGCGACTGTCGAAGGTAAACTCGCGAATGACAATCCACGGGTCTGGGTAAATTTTTAAATGAGTTATCATGTCGGTTATTCAATAACCGACGTGATAATTGTTTTAAAAACATTTATAACGTCGGTTATTTCAATAACCGACGTAAAAACCTTCCTCCGATTCATTTTTTACGTCGGTTATTTTATAACCGACGTTATAAAGGGCTCAAAATCCGCGTTTTTTTACGTCGGTTATGGAATAACCGATGAAAAAAACATCTGCGGATTCTTTTTTTACGTCGGTTATTTTATAACCGACGTAAAAAAGCCTTCAAAAACCGCGTTTGTTACGTCGGTTATTCAATAACCGACGTAAAAAGGCCTTCGAAAACCGCGTTTTTTACGTCGGTTATAAAAATAACCGACGTTAAAGGTGTACCGAACACAGGTTTTTACGTCGGTTAAGAAATAACCGACGTAAAAAACCTCGTTTTACATATTATGACGTCGGTTTTATATAACCGACGTAAAAAAATGGTGACGTAAAAAACGTTTTCTGCACTAGTGCTCGTCCCCCGGGGCCCATGCTGTGACTACCCCAAGCCCGTCTTCTATAGGCCAGGGGCTGGTGACTATCACCAAAGGCGAAAATCCCTAAAACCGGGAATGCATTGCCTTTAAAAACTATAAACACACACAAAAGAGTAAGTTAGAAGCAAAAAACTAAGTAAAACTGTATACAAAAGGAGTGCTGAAAAGTAAAGGGGCCGGAAATACAAGCCTAAATGTAAAGTACAAGGAAACTGAAAACATGTACAACTAAAGAAAGGTAAACCGCTATCGGATCATCAACCAGGCCGTCCTACCTAAAGGGTAGGACAAAAATCCTCCACATAACTCCACGTCTGTCCATCTCCTCTGTGTGGTCCACCTCCGGATACCGTTTAGTCCTGTCTACTCAGCCTCGGTCAGCATTGTCCGTCATCTCCATCCAACAAAACGAGGTGCGGGCAAAGCCTGTGCGGGGGTGAGTATAACGATACTCAGTAGGGACCCCGAGACCATCAAGGTCTCACCAAAATCCAACAAGTATAAACCAGATAGTATGAAATCAATAGATAACCCCACTTAGGTATATTCCCATACATATACCTAAGTTATCAAGTAATCCATCTCAATCATGAGGTAAACACAAAAGTTACTTAATCATCTCAAACCAAGATTTTATTCTAGGCGTAGTATCAAGTACCATTCCCAGTCACACTGACGAAACCTCAGATGATGAAGTACTCCTCTTCTATCGAGTACAGTGGGCCTACCACGTCACACAGAGGCTCTTCCCACTATCCTTGGACTGCTGAGGTACTCCTCCTTTCGAGTACCGTGGGTCTGCTGCGTCACACAGAGGTGCTCCCCACTGTGGGTCTGCAGCGTCAAATAGAGGCGCTCTCCCTCATAGCCTGCTGAGGTACTCCTCCTGTCGAGTATCATTGGTCTGCTATATCACACAGAGGCGCAACCCATTGTGGGTCTGTCGCGTCACATAGAGGCGCTTCCCATTGGGCTAGTCGAAACACTCCGAGTCGAATCAGTCAGCTGTCGTCAAGTCTTAGCAAGAAAATAGGTCTCCGTACTACGCTCTATCATCTTTGGGAGAATCCGCTCCATGATCTGTAGGTTGAAATCTCTAACTATCATGAAGTCCCACGTAGAAGTATCTCAAAGGTATGCCACATCATAGAGGTCTCAACACAACTGACGGCACGTCAAACGGGCTTCTGGTCTATGAGTTATTAGCCTTTTAGTCTCGGGGGCCCGGTTGGATTCATGTATGATCCAACTTGACCGTATCTCAACAATAACCCAAATTGAAGTAGGGTATGCTCAAGGGACGACTATGTTCCAAGATTACCAGTGATGCAGATAGATCGTCAATCGGACATCCGGTGCCAAAGATATGGCCAAAGGAAGTAAAGGGTAAGTAATGGGCCCGGGTCCGGTCCGACCCGGTTGGACCGACCCCACCCAACCCAGTCTGGGTCGACCCGGTCAAGCCTGATGAGTCTGTCCTAGCCCGCTGAGCCCAGCCCAATAGGCCGTGAGGGTGGCTCAGCATGGGCTTGGGGCCAGTTCGGCCCTAAGCGTCATGAAGGTGCGGCGCGGCTCGAACTGAAGGGCGTGACCGGGCCAATTCGGACAAGGCACCGCGAGGGGGAGAGAATTGTCGGCTCGGTCGGGAGGCCGTAAGGGGGTCCGGTTGCCAGCTCAGCTGGGAAGCCGCAAGGGGGTCGGTTCACCGGCTCGACCGGGAGGCTACAAGGGGGCCGGCAGGTGGCCAGTTTGGGCGCAGCTAGGTGGGCTGCTGGGCGGCCGGTTTGGCCAGGGCGCGGCCAGCGCGGGTAGCCAGGCAGGCGGCCAAGCGAGCGGCCGGTTCGCACAGGGCGCGACCAGTGTGGGCGGCCAGGCGGGCGGCCGGTGCATGCAGGGCGCAACCAGTGTGGGCGGGTAGGTCATGGGATGGCACGGGGTTCCGCCGGAATGCGCGGGTGGCGCGGGTGGCCGGACGACCGAAATGCTGGGCTGGCGCAGGTTCGGCTGGGGCGCGTGAGAGGCACGGGCGGTCGGGAGACCGGCCCGGTGCGGGCTTAGCCAGAGGCAGTGTGGGATGTCGCAGGGGCGGCGCAGTTCACGAAGGCCGCGGGTAGCGTGTCCTTTTTCGTTGCCGCCTCCGTCACCTTGTCGTTGTTACGTCACCATGCCGAAGAACACCACAAGAAGTAAATTCAACGGAGGATGTCGGGCCATGTTCGGTTGGCTCGCACCCTCTGCGTTTAGGAAGGTATCATTTGGCTCATCAAGAAAAGAAGATGAACAATAACAAGTCCACAAAAAATTCCTTTCTAATCGTTGAAGACAATAAGAAAAGATATAACATCTACAAGTAACAAACCCCCAACATTTGATTGTCATTCTTCGATCATTGACGGAGTCGTAGAAAGTAGAAGAAAAGAATTTTCATTCATCGTGTCTATTGCATGCTTTCAAACCCAAGCTGTGTCGGTTGTGGAAGATGCTCCACATTGGTAGGTGTCCGGGGAAGAAGTCAAAAAAGGATCGTCATCGGCATTCTTTGTTGGAAGAACGCATTATTAGTTCTCCATTGGGAGAATTCTAATCCTCCCATGCTCTCCTCTTTCCCAACTTCCACCCAAATGCCATATGAAATAATATTAGATTGAGTTGCATGATATTAATTGGCATAGAAATTCAAAAAGAAGAATTAAATTAAAAGGCTTCCCCTAATTAATTCACGAGAGTTGGCACATTTAATTAAAAGTGTTTGCTCAATAATTAAAGAGGAGGATTTGGAAAATTTAATTAGGGGAGTTGGTGGCACCATTAATTGGGGGGTTTAGTCCCGGGAGGTCCCCACACCGTAACCTCTCATGGGAGGTTAGGTTTGGGTGGTCCCCACCACCATGTATTTAAAAAAAATCCACAGGATTTTCTGGTCTTTACAGCTAGCACGCTGAGTTGAATGTATTTTGTTGTTCATTATTGATCATTCGTTCTTCAATCTTAAAGAAATCTCTATTGCACTTCTCATTCTTAAGAGGGATAGAGGAGGAGGAGTTAAGAGATAATTTTTTGTCTGTAATAATTCTATATTCTTGATGTCTGGATTCCCTACACAATAGACATATCCATCTAATTATAGAGTTGGAATTTAAGATAAGATATTATTTAATTTCATATTGGATATTAAATAACATTTATTACCTTTAATAGACCCCATGCCACATAATAATAATTACATTATAATTATTATTTTCTGGAACACACCAACTTGAAAAACAACAAATATTATGTAACGGTATTATTAATTAATATTTGTCATCGGACTTGGTCTTGGTCGGTTCAAACTCCTCTAGAATTTATTGAACAACTGAATAAATATTTTATTTATAAATAAATATTTTATTCACAATCTAGTAAATAAATATTTATTAAAATATTCAATAAATTAAATAAATATTTTATTCACGGGACAAAGAATAAATATTTGTTTAATTTATTTGATCAATATAACTTGAATAAAATTATTCCTGAGACTTGAGTATAATATTTATTCCATTAATTAAACTTAAATAGAATTTAACTAAGATCAATAGAAACAGATAGTGTGTGACCCTCTAGGATTATTTCTCATTGGAATTAGGTAGGATTACCTAAAGTCTAAGATTACTATCTAGAAATGGGTCAAGTAACCCAAGAGAAAGGCATTAATTTCACAACATTGATAACCAAATATGAATGCTCATTGTGTAATATAATACCTATTTCAAAATATCTCATCAAGAAGGTTGCAAATCTATGTCACCAACCTATATAATTGATATGTATTTCATTGACTATCTGAAATAAACATGTCATTACACCATATCCATGGAATTTAATGCGAAATTTATATTCCAATCAAAGGGATGAGATATCAGCTTCCATAAATATAGAAGGTATAAATATTTCATCGACTTATTCATTAATGACATGTCACTTGTGACGCACCCAATGTGTCCAACTTCCCCATGAGTTTTTATCATCATGTTTTATGAAATATATCTAACTATGAAAGTTTTAACGTGAATTAATAATAATATTACAGTCTAGGTACCATTACACGTGCTCGTAGATAGGAATGTTTGAAGGAACCAAAACATGTGGAATTCCTACGGGTGGGTCTGTTCTTATAATCTCTCGTCTTGGAGATTACCAAGTGTGAACTCCATGAGAAGAAGCCTCAACTACTTATGAGTACATGCACCTAAAATTCTACGTACTATATGTACCACCATAGTATGATATCCAACCGCAGAACATTATTTAAGAATATCTTCATATCACATCAAGGATCTCCTCGTAGTGGGGAACTACTATGATATTATCAATGTGACGTACACTCTAAGACATTATTATATTAGATTCATGCATAATAACAAACAATATGTAATAATAAGTTTTATTAATATTCAATACAACAAATATACATGTAATAAAGGTACAAAAAGTTGGTCCTAGGATACCAACTCCAATAATTACATTAATCATTTTTTGTTTATTGGATTATTCGATTGGATTTTATATTTGGTATTCATCTACATTGTATTTTTTCCATCATTTATGCACTTTGATATATATCTATTATTATTATATGATTTTTATATTGTATTATAACTCTTTAACTTGGGGGTATAGTCTCCACACTGTACTTATCACACCCCCACTTCAAGTTGTCCACCTATTGTATATGAGGTGGTGCGCTTGAGGTCTCAAAACTGACCCTTTTTTGCCATGTGAGAGAGTTTTGGATCGGGGGACATTACACATCACACCCCATATAAAACCATGGTTCAATGGAATGAACTATAATGTAATGTACCATTGAGAAACATCGCCTAAAAACCAACTATCTAGGTCATTATAAAACAATGATAAGGTTCATTACACAATAGCCTTCCTAAAAGTTAGAATAACATGTTCATTTATGAAAAACCTCAAGAAACCCATATGATAACCAACTCATGAAAGTATAACTAAAAACACATTTTGGTTGTGACATCCCGTTCCTGGATGCCACTTAATTGGTGCCCTGAGCCTGGTGGTCCACATGGCCTCAAGCACATCTCCTTGAACACCAGAGGCTGATGACTAGCAGCAAATACATAGGTTGTGTCTTTGGGGAGACTATTACATCATTACCAAAGTGTAGTACAATGGATAAATAATAACATGGGTAAATATCGGAAGCAATATAAGTAAACAACGAAAGCGGTGAAAGGTAATAGATCAAAAAGTATAACAATAACTTAATCAAATGGAATAACTGATGATGATATTTCATTTCACTAGAAAACTAGAAAACATGGATACAAGATAGTAATCATAACATGTTCCACACAAGTATAAAAGAAATCAAAATACTATCCCATGAACCCAAGATTCATCTTGGTCCTATTCTATCAAGATCCATCCTAAACAATAAGTAATCAAGTTTTTGAATCTCTATTCATCCCTTTATCCACACTTTCATTCATTTAATCTTCCCTGGGTACCAAACAATTACTGGAGAGGGTGTGAGATAAATCTCAGTGGGCCACCACCAATGGTGTCTATAACATCCGGCCCATGTAATGGAACTGTAACAATGGGAAAGAAAACATATATAAAGTAAAGTAGTACAATGTAACTAAATACCCAAGTACCTAATCCTTCCCTCAGTTGGTGTTTCAGAATGTAAAAAATTCATTATTTTAGTATTACCAGTTTATAAAAAATTCACACATTATGCATAGTGAAGGTTCCAAGATGTAACAAGGAAATCTGTAATGATATTAAATAATGATTTTATAAGGGAACAACCAAGGAAAAGTAGACCTCAAGGGTTTCCAAATCTATAATGATTGTTTCCTGGCTAAGGGTAATATTGTAACCCAATGATCATAGTCCAAGGAATTCCACAATAATATTCCTACTAAGTCCAAGGAGATCATCCAAGGTAAAACAAGGTTAAGAAATGTCTGGCCCCAATGGGCTTTAACCATGGCACATACTTGTCAATGCTAAATCCAAGGAGTTTATCCATGGAATCCTATAATATTATTGAATATATCCTACTGTGTCATATCGAACATCCAAGAATAGACATGAGTCAGGTTCTAGGTGGGTCTCAACCAAAGAAAGCCACATCCTTGAATCAGAATGGGGTTTCCAAGTGCTCAAGGCATTACCTATGGAATCCAAGGTTAGCTTGAGTCAAACCACACTAATTTGATAATGATTTCATTAAATATTTTATAAGGTTCATGCCATTACCTTTCATTAGTGTGACAAGTCTAATTAAGCATGAAACCATTTAATCAGGTATTAATTAATCAATTAGTTTGTTTGGTTATAGTCTTTCCTTTCATTACTGCAACAAGGCCAAGTAGCATGAAACCATTCATTTAATCCATTTAATTCGTTTTCAAGAGTCAATATCCACTCCTCTACCTTCCATTAAAATGGTAAAAGGTGATATGGACATGAAACATATTCTTCAATTACATTTAAACAGGCTAAGTTGTATACTTAGTATACTTTCCAATTTCCATTTCACATTTAATTATTGAATTGAGGAACTTAATTTAGGTGGTTCAATTAGTGATCATACAAGGTACTTTCCATTATGAAATTCACAATAATGAAAATTAATATTGAAAATATAACCCTTAGAAAGTTCAAGCCAAGGCACACCCGAGCAGTAGCTTAAACATGTCAAAACACCAAAACAACAAATATTGAAAAATATTCAACATGGAATGGGAGGAGTTGTGGGCATAACCACTAACAACTAATCACATATTTGGAAAGATTATAACCATATGGTTCAAATGATTATAATCATGGAATATAAATTCAATAAATGGAACCTAATTAAATCAACGATCCCCATACAACAATTCCAAAGTCAAAAAACTTGAGTGATGAGTTTTAGACCACCAACCTTAGGATTGTACGACTCTCCTCATCCAGTATTAGCCTTTAATTTGTCTTGGAATGGAGTAGATCTGAGAAACAGGTAAAAATTATTACACCTTAATAACTAGGTCGAGAGAAAGAGAGACAAAGAGTGGCTAAAAAGGACTCGAGTACTTACCATTTCACATCCAATGTGATGAACGGAAGCTCATAAGGATCTTGGGTGAAAGAGATATCTTGATCCCTAGGATAGGCCTTCAAAATATCTAAAATGGGGGGAAATGGAGGTTCTTTCCACTAGAATTTGGATTAGGGTATAAGGAAGGTTTAATTAGATAATTAAGGGTAAATATGTAAAATTACCCCAAAAGTAGCCTATGAATGGTTTTTCCACATGGTTTTTCAAACCATGCGCAAACCATGCATGAGTACCTGGAGAAGAGGGAGAACTCGGACGGTTATGTCGCACGGTTATGCCACATGATTAGGGAAACCATGCACCAACCGTGCGATATGGATCTACCCAAAAACGCTGACCATCCACATGGTTAGATCTAACAGTGTGGCCTACCCACACAGTTTCTTCTAACCATGTGATAGGCCCACGTTTTCCCAAAATATGGGTTTTGAGCTCTGATCAATCCTCAGACACCCTTGAGACCTTCTCTAGCCCATTAGGCATCCATAATAGGTCCAAAATAAATAATTAGACTGAAAATTTAAAGAATACATACCTGAGTGAAAAACAGGGTTCTTACAGTCTTCCCCCTTAAAAGAACTCATCCCTGAATTCACCTTCCAAGGGTGGTGCAACACTATTTTAGAACAACTATGGCCAATGTGCACATATGTTGGCCTCCCAATCCCAAGTCCCATCTTGTACATGGTCATGCTGCCATAGCACCCATACTTGAGGGATAGACCTGCCTTGGAGAGCCTTCATGCTCCGGTCAATGATGCATTCTGGATACTCCTCAGTGTTATCGTCAGCATATAAATCAACTTCCTCAAGATCAAAAAGTATGATACAGGTCAGCATGATATTGGCGAAGCTGTGAAACTTGGAAGATGTTGTGCATGGCATGGTACCTCTAAGTTAGCAGTAGGTGATAGGATACCAGCCTAACTCTCTCTAGAATCTCAAATGACACTATGTAATGATGCGGTAGATTCCCTTGCTTTTGTAATCATCTATTACCAATCTTGGGTGATGCCTGAAGGAAAACATGACCCCCAACCTCAAAATCCATAGGTCTATGGTGGGGATTGGCATAAGATTTCAATCTAGATTGAGTAGTATTCATACACTTCCTAATAAACTCAACCTGCTCCAAAGCCTTCTAAACGAGATGAGGACCTAGTAGGGTTGCCTCACCTGCCTCTAGCCAATACAAGGATGAACAAAAAGCCCTACCATATAAGTCCTCAAAAGGATCCATCTGAATAATTTCTTGAAATATATTAATATAAGAGAACTTAGTGAGAGGGATATACTTATCTCGAGAACCACTGAAATCAAGGACACATGCTTGAAGCATATCCTATAGAACCTGTATTTTTCGTTCTAATTTTCCGTCGATTTTTGGATGAAAAGATGTGCTTAGAATAACCTGTGTTCCCATATCCTTATGTGATCCCAGTCAAAACCAGGAAGTGAAATGTGAGTCCCTATCTAAAACAATAGTAATAAGGACCCCATGTAGTTATATGATCTCATGGACATACAGTCTTCCCATATCATCAATTGATAAAGTATCTCGTATCGAAATGAAGTGATCTACTTTCACCAGTCAGTGAATTAAAACCCATATAGCATCTCTACCTCTAGGCAACCTAGGTAAACTGACTACAAAGTCCATAGAAACATCTTCCCATTTCCATTTCAGGACTAGAAGTAGTTGTAATAATCATGCCTGTCTATGGTACTCCACCTTCACCTACTGATAGGTGGAACACCTAGTGATAAATCCTACTATCTAAAATTTCATCCTAGGCCACCAATACTGTCATCGCATATCTCAATGCATCTTGAAGATACCTGGATGAACTACCCACTATGAGGCATGAGAATCTTTCATCAACTCTTGTCTCATATCTATAGGAACCCAGACACATCCATGAATATGTAGGATGTCGTCTCTATCCATAGAACATTCTAGAGGTGGTACAACTCCTTATATACTCTCATAAAGAACCAATCCCTTGGGATCTGAAATTTTTTTACCCTTCACCTTCTCAAGGAGGTAATAGGTAACTGTCAACATTGAGAGGTAATACTACCCATAACTATCATGAAACTATAGATTCATCTTAGAGAATAGTTCTATTAATTTCCATTCATCACTGGATTCTCATATGGCTTGTGCCTGATTTTTTTGACTCAGCGCATCTGCAACTACGTTTCCATTCTCAAGAATATAGGCAAGCTCAAAATCAAAGGACTATAGATATTTGACCAGTATACACTATCTGAGGTTCAAGTCACACTGTGAAAATATATATTTGAGTTTATTTTGTTCCATGTACACCACAAAGTTCTCACCTAAATGATAGTGTCTCGAACAATGTAAGGCATAGGCAACTGATACTAGCTCGAGGTCATGCATGAGGTAATTTCTCTCATGAGGACTCAAATTTCAAGATTTGAACACAATGAATCTATCCTCCTACATCATAACTACTCCTAGTAAAATTTCTAATGCATCACATAATATTATATAACCTCTATTAGGATCTAGAAGGATCAAAATAGGTGTTGAGATGAGCCTCCTTTTCATCTCCTGAAAGGATTTCTTACATTATTCTGACCATAGGAAATCAATTACCTTATTTTAAGGCTATTAAGAGGATAATTAAGGTGTGATAAATCTTGTATGAAATTATTTTAATATTCATCCATCCCCAAGAAACTCTTTATATCAAATGTGTTCTTGGGATGCTCCCAGGAAACTATAGCACTAACCTTCTCTAGATCAATAGACTCCTGATTCCAATATTATATTACCTAGGAAATGAAATTTTTTGATCCATAAGATCCACTTAGAAAGATTAGAATAAATATGATGCTCTCTCAATGTACTCAGGGAAATATCAAGATGATTGGAATAGTCGTTACAAGTGTGACAATACACCAAGATTCTATCCACAAAGACCATGATAAAAGAATCGATATAGGTATAGAAAACCCTATTCATTAGATCCATGAAAATGGTGGGCACATTCGTAGGACCAAACATAATAACAGGGTACTCATACCTACCATAACTACTATTAAAAGTTGTATGAGGTATGTATGGTGGCCTTACTCACACTTGGTGATATGCCAACCTTAGGTCGATCTTTGAGAAGACCCAAGATCCTTAGAGACAATTGAAGAGATCATATATTTGAGGTAGTGGATGTCGGTTCTTGACTGTAAGTTGGTTCAAATTTCTATAATCCACACATAGACATAAGGTTCCATCTTCCTTCTTGGAAAAAAGCACAGGCAGACCCCAAGGGGATGTACCAATCCATATAAAACCTTTAGCCTCTAAATCCTCTAAATGCCACTAGAGATACTAAAACTCTGTATATGCCATCCTATATGGAGGAATGGAAACAGGAGCTACTCCTAGAACAAGATCGATTGTAAACTCTACCTCTCTCTTAGGTGGTAAGCCAGAAATTTTTTTGGAAAATACATCCCTGAAATGATTAACCACTAGAGGGAAAACAAATTGATGTAAAAAATGATCCTCCATGAATATATTTTCAATATGGGAGGTTACACCACCTATCCCATCATGCTCTAGTCCTACTCTACCTGCCTAGACATCCCACTCACCCTTATGTAGATAACTATTTCCCTATAGTGATGTAAAAGATAACATGTGGTGATAGCAGTCTATAAAAGTGTTATTCTAAACAAACTAACCCATGTTATGAATAACATCAAATCCTTTCATATCAAGAATAAAGAGGTTCCATAAGAAAGGGTAACTACCTACCTCAAGGGTAAAGTCCCTATAATGGAATATTCTCGATGGACGCAATCCTAACAGTGTGTCTAGAGTCATTAAACCATAGTAATATTGTATCTTCAATCTAAGACTTTCCATGATAGATATAGAGTTAAAAGAGTTCAAAGAACCAATATCAAATAAATAATATACTATAGTAGATATCACTAGAATAGTACCTTGTACTATAGATGGTATCACAGCCTGATCTTCGAGTATCGGTTGTAGTGAATGCAACTAGCCTGATCCACAACCCTATAAAATAGTTGGACTACCATGATTATAACTACTTGGTTGCTGCTGCTAGTGATCAGGGTTTTGGCTACCACATCCATGACCTCCTCCTCAGCTAGTCCTACCAGTTCTATTCTAACTCTCCGCCTGACATAGCGTAAAAGAACCCACTCCTAAACGTGGATCTAGTACTGATCCTTTTCCACTGGAATCTAGTATAATGGTCTTGAATAATCTCTAAAGATTACCCATACATCCATAAGCCTGACACTACATTGGGTATCTATCGCAATGAAGCTTTAGGTTCCCCCATCGTCCACACTGATGACACACCATAGAGTTATCAATACAGATACTCTGGTTGTCATTTCCCTGATGAGAAACCTCGAGGGAACATTTCCTGCCATCAGGAGAACTACTGGCCTACCATGGAACTGATTATCTATGGTTGACGCTATTGTCATACCTCAGTTTGTGCTTAGTGATAAGATTCTGGTTGACTGTTTCAGAAAAAATAGGCAGGCAAAATACATTCACCTATGTAAGGATGGCGAACACAAGCCCATCCTCAAAGCATCTAGCACGTGAATTTTCATCACTATCTAGAAGTGGCGAAAATATTTTTACATCAGTGAAATGTGATGAATACTCCATAACTAACATAGAACCCTACTCACGATGCATGAACTCTCTGTCTCTATCATCTCTCATCGTTTGAGGAAAGAATTGATCATAGAAGGTAGTCTAGAAAGCAACCCATATCATGCCCAGATGAAGACTAGACTGGGTAATCACATACCACTAGCACTTTTACAAATATCATAGTATGTATGTGGAAAGTTTAAACCTATGCTCTGGAGGCATCTCCAGATTCTCAAAGATAAACAGGGTGTCCAATTCTCAAGACTCATTAGCCTGTGGACCACCATCCCTTAAGAAAGTAGAAGGATGCTGTTGTTATAACTCATGATTCAGATTAGCCATCGTAGGTGCAACTCATGGATAACCATTCATGGAATTCATCAGATGTAGGAAACTATCATGAATTTGGGTATTAGTTCCCAGATCAGGTAATCAGGATGTGCCTCAATTGGCACTCCTAGAAGTAAGACTAGCAACTCAGGTCCACCATTTCATGAGCATGATCATCTCCACCTACCTTGCGTATAATACGAAGACGTCATGGTGGAATTAGTCTATTAATGCCAATAACACGCCTTAGAACAAGCTTAAATTAGATAGATGTTAAAACTTATAGAATCTAGAAAAGGAAGGGATCACTTCCCAATATATACTACCCTAAATACCCGCTTATATGGCCAGGTACTAGTGAGTGATCAAGTATAAGTTTCATTTCATTTTAAATTTAATTACTTGGATCACTCTTTTTCCTTTCATAAACATGAAAAGGTGGGATAAGGACATGCAACCATTTCATTTTAGATGTCATATTTTTCTTTATAATGGATATTCATTCCCATTGAATCAATTCCTATACACCTTATCACTAAAAATGAAACCCAATTATTTATATCATAATGGCTTGAATCAATAAATTACTCATCCTAACCCATGAGTTCCCATAAACCTCATGAATTGAGATAGTAAATCAATCAATCAAAACCAAGTAATATCACAAGCATAAGTTAACTATCACAACATCACTCAACAATCACAGGAATATTAAGAAATGAAAGTGGTTAAATGCACCTATATGGCACGGAAATATGCATGGCATGATATTTATAGGTACCTATATAATGCATGTAAAAATGCTCCTTACCCTCATCCCATTAGGACAAGGATAAAATATAATCTCAATCAGAATAATAATCAACAACACCACACAACATGCAAATCACCCAATAGTGAAATGAGATCAACTGTAATAGGAAAAAATAGAACAACAATTGTATTTTAGGTAACTTGGTTTTTACCCCGAACATGGGTTCGCGATGCTCAATCACAAATTATGACCAAGTCCCAAGAGTTCCTAATCTATAATATATTGGCTCCAAATAGTAAATTAATAAAATAACCACTTTGATACCACTTTGTGAAGTCAAGGACCCAGATTCCACTTAATAGGTGCCATGAGCCTAGTGGGCCACATGGCCTCAAGTGAATCTCCTCAAATTCCAAAGGCTACTGACTAATAGTGAGGGACTAGGGTGTGTCAGTGGGGAGAATATTCCCTCATTACAAGAGTGTAGCACAATAGATAAATAATAATAGATGTAAATAGTGGAAGAAATATAAGTAAACAATAGAAGCAGTAAAAAGTAATAGATCGATAAGGATAAAAATAACTGAATCAACTAGAATAACTGATTATGATATGTCATGTCACTAGAAAATTGTAAAACATGGATACAATACAGAAGGAATAACATGTTCCACACAAGTATAAAATAAATAAAAAGACTATGCCAAGCATCCTGAGCTTTGGATCGGTCATTTGCTATCAAACTCCATCCTAAACAGCAAGTAATCAATTTTTTGAATTCGTATTATTCCCTTTATCAACACCTATATTAATGTAATCTTCCCCAGGTACTAAATGACACCCAAAGAGGGTGTGAGATAAATCTCAGTGGGCCACCACCAATGGTTTCTATAACATTCGGCCCATGTAATGGAACTGTAATAGTATAAAGGCATGCATATATAAAGTAAAGCAGTATAATGTAACTAAATACCCAATTACCTGCTTCATCCCTTGGCTGGTGTTTGAACATGTAACCAATTCATTATTTGATTATTACGAGTTTATAAATTATATAAACTTTAGCAATGGTGAAGCTTCCAAGATATAACATGGAAACCTATAATGATATTAAATAATTAAGTTCAAAGGTAATAACCAAGGCAATGTAGACCTCAAGGGTCACCAACTCAGTAATGACTATAGCCTAGTGATGTATAAGAGTGTAATACAAGGAGCATAATCCAAGTCATTCCACAATAAGACACCTACCAAGTACAAGAAGTTTATCCAATGTAAAATGAGGCTAAGAAATGACTCGGCCTGATGGTATTTAACAATGGAACCTACTTTTCAATGTCGGATCCAAGGAGTGTATCCTAGGAATCTGGTAATATTATTTAAGGGATCCTACGGTGTTATACTAGGAATCCAAGAATATACAAGAATCAGGTTCTAGGTGGGTCTCAACCAAAGAAACCTGCATCCTTAAATTGAAATGGGGTTCCTGAGTGCTCAAGTCATTCCCTATATAATCCAAGGTGAAATTGAGTCAGGCCACTCATATTTGATAATGTTGTCATGTAATATTTCAAAAGGTTCAATTAATTACCTTTCATTAGTGCGACAAGTCTAATTGACCATGAAACCATTTAATCAAGTCTTAATTAATCAAAAAGTCTATTTGGTTCAAGCCTTTCCATTCATTAGTGTGACAAGGTTAAGTAGCATGAAACCATTCATTTAATCCATTTAAATAATTTTTAAGAGTCAAGGTCCACTCTGCTACCTTCCAATAATATAGTAAGGGGTACTACATACATGCAACCTATTATTCACTTACATTTAAAAAGGCCAAGTCATATAATTAGTAAAATTTCCAATTTCCATTTCGCATTTAATTATAAAATTAAAACACTTACTTTAAACGGGTCCACTGGTGAGAATACATGGTACTTGACATTATACAATTCACAATATAAAACAATCCATTTAATATAGAAAGGATTTTCCTTAGAAAGGTCAATACAAGGCACACTTGAATAGAATCTCAAACGTATCAAAACACCAAAATGTAGAATATGGAAAAATATCCTACATGGGATGGACAAAGTTGTGGGTGTAACCACTAACAACAATTCACATATTTTGAATGATTATAACCATATGGTTCAAATTTTTATAAGCATGGAATATAAATTCAATAAACGGAACCCGATGAAATTGGAGGGGCCCACACAAAAATTTAAAAATCAAAAAACTTGAGGGATGAGTTATAGACTACCCACCTTAGGCTTGTACAAATCTCCTCTTCTATTATTAGCCCTTAATTTTTCTTGGAATGGTGTAGATATGAGAAAACGTAAAAATGATTACACCCTGATAACTAGGTTGAGATCAAGAGAGATGAAGAACAACTGAAAAGGACTTAAGTACTTACTGTTGCACATCCAACATGAGGAATGGAAGCTCGAATGGATCTTAGATGAAGGATATCTATTGATCCCTAGTTTAATCCTTCAAAAGATCCAAAATGAGAGAAAATGGAGGTTATGTCTGCTGGAATTTGAATTAGGTAAGAAGGAAGGTTTAATTATATAATTAAAGGTAAAAATATAAAATTACCCAAAATTTAGCATGTGCATGGCTTGTCCGCGCAGTTTTCCAAACATTGCACAAACCATGCATGGGTACCTAGATAATAGGGGGCACTCGCATGGTTATGCCGCATAGTTAGGGAAACCGTGTGCCAACCGTGCGATATGTCTCTGCCCAAAAATTCAAACTATTTGCACTGTTAGATATTATTGTGAGGCCTACCTTCATAGTTTCCTCTAACTGTGCGATAGACCCACTTTTTCCCAAAATATGGGTTTTGGGCTCCAAATAATCCTCGGACACCCTTAGGGCCTTCGCTATCCAATTAGGCATCCATAATAGGCCCAAAATAAAGAATTAGACCAAAAATTTAAAGGATCCATATCTGAGTGAAAAATAGGGTTCTTACAGTGGAAATCTCTTCACTATACTATCCCACACAACATATTGAAACTCACATATAATAAACATAAATGACCCTCATATGATTAACCCTCATAATTTCCTACATAAGAATAACCTTTGGAACTTTGCGCTATAACCACACCTATTCACTTCCTTACCAATTATCCTCCTTAAAAAATAACCTGGAAACCTCATGTTTTAAACCCCGTACCACAACACAACAACTATATCATATCCCAACACTTCACAGCACGACACACTACACTCTAAAATAACTATCTCCTTCATTCAACACCTCAAGGCACAATGTAAAGGTCCACACCGTAATCCATTTACCTAGCTAAAATTTTTAGCTCTAACCCCATCATCTTTCTTCCAGGCATCACTAAACACCTCAAACACTCACCAAACACAACGTAATAGTCTAAGAAGGTCCAAGACCACTACTATTTTAACATGCTTATTCAATGTTATCCTTTATCAGCACTAAAAAATAACTGGTAAAGGAGGTGATATTATGATCTCTAGTTAAAAGTGTCGATAAATTCCCCATTTATCGGACCATAGAAAAGCACTAATAAATCACCATATTTAATATAGTTCTTTTAGTGGTGATAAAGGTTAAATTTATAATCACTTTTTTAGCACTGATAAAATTTTACCTTCATAACTATATATATTATTAGTACTATTAAAATTCATATTTTAATATTTAAATATATTTTTATTGATATATATGACATATATTTATAGAAAAATCATTTATATAATACTAAATATATATTTATAGTTAATATATAATATATTTAGTGAAAAATGTTTTAAAATTAATTAATAATTGATATTAATTAATAATTTTCTATTTATAATTGAGTAATAGACATATAATACTAAATTAGTGATAGAAAACAAATAAGAAATAACTAATATCTTAATATAAGTTGAAAATAGTACTTAAACTTTAAACAATCATCACTTTTTATTAGGGTTTCCATCAAGGCTTCACGAGATATAAAATAGAATCGTATGAAAAATTCTATGTGGTATCGTCCTGTGGGGACCCTGATCACTATTTTTTCAAGGTTATAAAAGTCTCGGAAGGCCTCCAAAACTATGTTTTTAGTTTGTATACTATAATTTTTTAATTTTTGATGGGATTTTAGCTTCATTTAAGAGGTTATTCTTATATTTTTCTAATGGATACTATATTTATTTATGGTATTGCACTCATGTATATATTATGATGTTTAAATTTTACCCTTTTCACATTTTATTATTGTTTTCAATTAAATATATAAATATATATACATATTTTTATATATTTTTATATAAATATTTAATTGTATAAATAAATATTTAATCATATTTAAATATCAAGTATCTTTTTAAATATATAAACCACATGGAAATAAATATTTATTATCCATTTTATTTAAACTATAAATGTATGAATGTGTATATACCTCTACAGATGTATATATAATGTTTTTATATAAATGTGTGTGTATATGTATTAAAAAACAAATATGTAATAATATGTATATTCTAATATATATAAATTATCATTAATATGTAATATGTGTTTTTGTATATACACACACACAAACACATAGAAAAATACACAGACCCCGGTATATTAAATAAATTTATTTAAAAAAATTATATCTATATATATATATATATGTTTAAATATATGAATAAATATATGGATAAAAATGTATCTAAATATATAAATAAATATAGATAACATAAAATATGGAAATAATAACATGGATCAGTGGTAAGGGAATATATGCATGGAGATAGAGGTTACAATTTCAAAGTTAGGTAGGTGTGTGCAAGTTGATGGGTGGGGATGAGCACTGAAAAAGGTATTAGATTGTGGGTGGTTCTAATGAAAGGGGTGTGGGAGAACTGATAAAGGTAGGGGCAGATAGGGTGTCAGGTAAGCACAAATATATATTGTGTGAGTGATGAAAAATGTGGTGGGGTGGACCAAGAGCGTTGACAAAAAAACATCATTGATAAGTCATAATTTTATCACTACTATTTTAAGCACTAAAAAAGGGTGAAATTATGAGTGCTAAAATAAGTGTTGATAAAACAAACACTGATTAAGGGACTATTTATCAGTGCTAAAATAAGTGTTAATAAAGACCACTTTTATCAGCGCTTTCTATAT
The DNA here is from genome assembly GCA_963277665.1 of Viscum album. Taxonomy (NCBI): domain Eukaryota; kingdom Viridiplantae; phylum Streptophyta; class Magnoliopsida; order Santalales; family Viscaceae; genus Viscum; species Viscum album. The sequence goes on along the minus strand of OY728146.1, from coordinate 1,242,762,001 downwards.
TTTTCATAAATGGTGTCTTTATCAGTGATTTTTTATAGCAGTGATAATAGTTGTATTCTCTTAAAGTCGCTTACAACATAAGTTATTTTATTAGAACTGGTAAATTTTTTTGTACACTTATAAAGGATTGATATGTATGTTGGTACCAGAGAATGCAGCAGAAGCCAGTGGGCTGGGGATTCTAAATTTTTTCATCACTAGAGCGATAGAACTTGTCATCATTGGGAATCCAAGCCCTGGTAGAGGTATGAGGATCTTGCATGAATAAAACAGATCACAAAAAATAAAACTAAACACATAGCTTGTTCTAAATGAATTTCACTCGATTGTAGCTAGTTTCTAGTGATCATTTTTCAAAGGATCCAAATTTGAACTCCTCTATATCATTGACACACACTCCAAAAATCTGTGTGCTCACCATTCATTAAAATTTGGGTGCTAACTCAGAACTCTAATGAATCCTTTGTCATTGTGTTGAACACCTTGATCCAATTCCTTCGATCCATCGAAGGTTTTCTTGGATCAGTACTTAGAGAGAGAATTAATCTCTCTATAAGGTAGGAGGACAGATAGGATCTTATTTTATTGGAATGAACAACACACAAAAATGAGTTTCTCTCTCTTGTTAATATAGTGGGTTGAGAAAATACCCAAAAAGGGTTCCCCGGACCTCGGAAATAAAACACCCACTAAATAAAAAATAAATAAATATTATGAACTAAACTTCATCATAAATATTATTTATATTTAATCACATACCTATAATATATATTAAATATATTACGTGATAAAATGGATTCATTTAACTCAAATCACAATTCCCACTAATATTAACCGAACCTTAGATATTAAAATAATATTCGTTCATATAATATTTTTCTTGTATTCAAAAAATACCTCATGAATACTTTTAATAAATAAATTCAACCCAATTATTATATACTAGAATAATAATAATGTTATTTATTTTTCAGTGATCATGAATTCTTGGACAACCCTAGGATCTTGTGGTGGGTCCCACCATGTCATGTTTATCTATTCGCCATAATAGGATTGATTCTTAAATATGATAATATGTGTGACCCTCAATGCCATTATCTCAATAGCAGTGAATACTATTCAAAAACAAAGAGCGGGTCGAGAAACCCATCAAGGCCCCTAAAGAGATAAGTATTAGTCATAAATATGACAACCAAACTACGAACACATACACTGTGTAATACAATTTGTTTGTCTTTCGATATCACATAAAGTAGGTTTCACACTTGTGTCATCATACTTTCTTAATTTATTATTTTTTTATCTAACTATATGGATTTACCTTCGACTACCTTGGACAAGGATTTATAAAGGTACTACCATCCTAATCAACCAAGACCAAGATATTCTACTTTCTCAACTCAGAAGTGACAAATTCTATCTTGACCATTCAACCAATGCCATACCACCAATGATGCAGCCAACACAAGCTACCCCTTCATGATTTCATTATCATATTTTTTTCATTGCGTCAAAGTACATGATCAAATGGAAAACATTGATAATGATCTCAAGTCAAGAGACCAATACACATGTTAGTAGATAGTAACCACTAATGACACCTAAAACATGTGGTATTCTTATTGGTGGGTCTATCTTTATGATCTCACAAACCAGATATCAAAAAGTAAGAACTTCATGAGAAGAATTATCAATTTTTATGATCCCCTAACACCTAGTATTCATACATCTACTATGTTCAATCAGAATGATTTTTCTAGACAATAATACATATATTAAAGATTAATTCCATGGCATCTCAAGGTGCTCATTGTAGCCTGGTATCTTCTATAACCTTTGGATATAAAAATTAATCTATGAACATTACCATTTATTTAGTAGATGAAAAAATTTATACACTATAATGGTAAGATTACTCCATGAATACCTAACTGTATACATGAAATTGTAATAAAAAAAGTACTGTTTAGTTATGTCTAGGGAACCCATTATTTTAACACTCCCACTTACACTGGCACCAACTTTCTATCCATCCTTTTTATCTTTCACATGAATAAGATCATGTTTCAATTAATTCATGTCTTTGAAGGTTGTTTCTTCCATGTTTCTATTGTGTGGCTATTCTATTATATGCGACCTCATATCCTTGAGTAAAACTCCTCAAGAGATATAAACCCTGAGTATATTCCTTTTATCCACTGTCAAAACTTGACATCTTGGATAGTACTAGTAATAGAATTATCGTAATGATAAAACTTTATATACTAGGTGTGATTATAAGAATTGGAACAAATCATTACATTTAATAACTACTATTGAGCTACCTCAAATATTGAAACATACTTGGTATTTTTAGGTATGACTACCACTAGCTTGTATGAGATTTTCTCGCTCATTCCCTTATCCTGAATATCATATTAGATCACATTGATCTAAAGAAAAATAATTTTTTATTCCCTCAAAACTAGTATACCTTCTTCTCCACATATTAGTTATATATCCTTTGTACTTACTCTAATATTATTGGATAGTTTTGACTACTTCCCTTGAAGTTCTCCTTGATATAACTAATATTTTTCTACTATAAAGTATATTCTTCCAATATCATATCATTCATATATAATGGTATTGTTGATTGATCTATAACAAAGTGTATGGAATTAAACTCACCTCATTAATCTCATCCCATGCCAATGCATGTCTTCTTAGATAAATTTATGTCATGTGACACTAACAATAATTCACTCTCGTATTGTTTCAACTTGTATTTCTTGATACCTTGTCAGTATATTCACAATTGACTATGTATAAGAAACCTTAGATCTAACTTAGTAGATCTTGTTCCCTAGAACTTAGGTTTATACTTTAAGTCAATCAATGGAGTTTTACTTTCATCCTAGCCTTTACTAACTATAATACCAATAGTTTTTTCCCATATGCTACCTAACATATTTTACTTGAAAAACTATGGAACTCAAACTAACCTCTAGTAGACACATGGAAAATATTTATTCCAAATGAATATTCTCTAATATTGTTTATTACTTTTAATCCTTAATAAGATTTCATTAGCTTGCATCCTTATTGGAATTCTATGATGTCACCATCCCTTTCTAGGTACATCATATAGACACCTTCCACGATTGGTGGTATTGACATCCAATGATAAATAAAATGATCATAGAAATTAGCTATGATGAGTTAAATTCTAATGGATTTAGGAATATCAACTTGGTATTACTAATCATGCCTTATTGGTACCCTTCTTGTACCACACATGTATCATCTCACTCGAATACCTACCACAATATACAAAATAATAATCCCCCTTGTACTTTGAGACATGGAATCCATTATTGAATTTTAATTGATCTTTTCAATTTTAGAAAATTTCAATATATTTCTTACTTGTATGAATTTTTATTCTCAATGAATAACATATCACCAGCCACAGTGAATATAAAATTATAACAATGGAACCTTACTATGAAGTATGCATCTTTGGAACATTTCTTTTCCACACCTATTGTGGAACTCTATGCCAAATACTTGTGAATATCTGGCATTGACTAAACCCAAGTCAATCATTCTCTCACTGTCTCAAGTATAGATTTTTACCCTTTTATAGAAATATATTTCATCACTTTAATAAAAAAATTATATCATAGGGATTTATGTAATATCATATGACAGTTGTAGGATAATTACAATAGATGCACACTGTATTTTACTTGATGCAAGTTTGTTTATATCCCCAAAAAACTATTTACATATAAACACTTATTATTATGACAATATATTTCTATCATACTATAAGCCATATGAGACCTATTTTTTATGATAGATGGAATATGGTTATGGGAAAATTCCATTATTTGCGATGCATATCTTGAAAAACAATATAAGTTTCAACAGTGAATATATATCTCAACATTGATTCCCCTTTAACATACATAATGACTCTGATGTGTAAAAGGAAATGTGTGTTTAGTAAATGCTCCACACTGCATTTTTATCAATGTTAACATGTAAGAGTCATCATCGATCCTCCTTATTAGAATCATAACCTTGACATGGATAAGGTAATGTGCATTTAGGAATTACTCCACACTACATTATAATGGTCGATAAATTCTTGGTCAAGATATTCTTCAACATGCTAGCCTGAATCATTTTTATATCTTCTTACTATGAATATAGAATACTAAACATTCATATTCCTGGATAAGAAATTAAATTAATCTTATAAAGTATATTTACCACTAGCTTATCCTTGGAATGGTGCATGCTCTATAGTTGAACTAATTTCAAAATATTTATGACTTACCTATATTTATAAAGGTTTCTGTATCCAAAACTAAATAAGCATATATATCGATAATACATAAGTTTTATAGCTCCACTGAGACTAAATTCCATAATAGACATATCCTTGACATCCACTTTTATTTTTACTTTACAAATAATTATATTTCCAGAACTGGTTATATAAGTCTTACATTTTATATTCATCATGTATTGCCTATAATTCATGTATTATTAAACTATTTGCGGAGTATTAAACACCACAAAAAATATTCATTCAAAAACTAGAATAATGTATCCTTTTGTACAAAGGAAACGTGGGATAAATGTTTTTGGTTATACTAAATAAAGGATATACTTGAATCATTTATCTTGTCAATAAAAAGGTATTTACTTCCCTCTGCTGACCTAGGAACCACCCTTTCTCAGGAACTTGGAGAAGACACCATAATTATTATAAAATTTTTATACTTAATTGGTTATTGTATTCAAATACACATATGTTATTATAAGATTATATTCAATACCCAATAATTACAACAAAAACATTACATATAATGATGAATATTCACTAAAGAAGAAGTGAGTAATTATTCGATTCGGTTCATTACATTTATACTTTAGAAGATCTATTACATGACATGTGAAGTGAATAACCTCATGTTTAATAAAAAACCTATTTTATTTGAATAAAATTGTAAAGGTGACTTTGGAATATCTCTTTCCATTGGCCTTTTCACTTTTTCTTTCAACTTGTTCACCATAAGAATTAAAGATTATACTTTCTTTAAGTTCTTATTGCTTGTCAAAATATTCCTAAAATCTAATGAATCAATTTCTCCATATTGTTAATTTTATAATCTTAAAAGAAACATAAATAATTGGGTGAAAATTATATGAGATAGGGATCCATTTAATGTTCGTGATCCATCTTTAAATTTACATATATCCAGCGTATTTTATCAAAGTATACATATCTTACTTCATATTCTTCTTACAAGATTCTCAGAGATGAGACAGCATGTGAAATCATCCATATATTGATGTGGTATTCAAAAATCAAACTGGAAGTTGATGATAACATAATGAAATAACCATCATATGCATCTTACATGAGTCTCCTATAATAATTTTTAAAACCCTCGCTTAATATGTATTGGGGACACTGGAACCTTGAATTTCCAATGTTGTAATACTTTGTTAAATTACTTGTACTATTTTTTGAAACCCGTGCCAGTTTGGAAATTTTCTTTTCCCATGATTATCACATTTTTCTTGTGTTATTACTTGTCAATTTCTAAAAAAACAAAATCTAACACGTTTATACTTTTATCCTGATTACCGATTTAGACATTATTGATTAATTAATTAAATCATTAGATATATCCCACTATTTTATCGAATACAAGGAACCCTATGTATTAGAATCAGAATACCTTTTCACTTGAATATTCTAGTGTCAAGGATCCTTGAACCTCCCCTCATATTCTACAAGCTATGGCAACACCAATACTCAGAGAGTTCAAGGAAGATGTTTGAATGTTCAACCTATTAACTCGTGGCTCCATGATCTATTGAGAGAATTCTCAGCTTCTAAAATCAAAAAATTGATTTACCTAACGCTTGTCTTTAAATTTGTATCAAGATAAATTTGGTTACTTATTTTCTACCAACTTCAGTTAATCCATCCAATCACTCTCATAATAACTCCCCGGTAGTAGGAGGCACTCTCAACTTTGGCTGATCGAGCACCCCATACACCCAGTTTTTTTAAATTCAAATGATGGAAGGCATTTAACAACTTAATATTTATTTGAGGTTTTTTATATTTTTCTTAATGAATGTAATATTTTTCTATTAATATGTTTATACTATGTTATTACACTCACAAATGAACATTAATAGAAAAAACTCAATCACTTATTTATGAATTTTTACTTGTTTATTGTTTTATTTTTTTTTCCTACTATCATGAAAGTGCATAAAATAATAAAAAAAAGTAAAAAATAAATAAAATACATGATTGGACTTGAGCATCTAATTTTGGTTGATAAATTTAAACTTAATGGATCAACCACGGCCTATATGCATCATACCTGATTCGTAGCTTGACTCATGTTGCAGCACGTCCCCATCTAGTATGTCCACTTCTCATCTGGATTTCTCCTCGACTTGGAATTGTATGTGTCTTACATTGCCCTCATCATGGTTCAAAAATACTTACACGCAAGTGAGGGGGTCTCGGGAGTGCAATGTACATAAAGATAAAAACTGATGAATGCACAGACCCTTATACATATTTAATAAAAAGGATGATGCACGGACTGTCACAAAAATAAATAATTAATTACAAACATCATACGCAATTAAATAATTAAATAAATAAACCATATATACATAGGTTTTCCAATGATAAAGACCGGTAAAAGTAAAAGCATGATTAAAATTAAATTGTAATAAATTTAGAATGAGGTAATTAATTAAATTAAATTAATTATTTAATTTCAAATAATTAGATTTTATTCAGTCCATTGTTAATTAAATTTTATTTACAAAAATTAAATTTATTTTATCAAAGTATTAAAATATTATATTTTTAAACCAAAAAAATAATTTTTAAATTAATTTAATTTAATACTGAAATTAAATTAATTAATTTAATTAAATATTTGATTATATAAATTTATCTCGTACCCCTAAATCCTATATGGGCTAATTTTAGGTTAGATCGACCCTACACAAGCCATTCTGGGCCATGCAAAGCTTGTGCAGGGCTGTTTTGGGCCAAGAGGGCTCATCCAGACCCATTCTGGACCAGGAGGACCCCCTCGAACCCACTATAGGGTTGTCTGAGTCCAACAAGACCCAATAGTCATTACCTCTCATGCCAGGATTTCAAACTACATCCGTCGAGTGTGGAAGAGGTGGTGGGGTATGTCGATTCTATGTGGCAATGGCATCGTGCTGGATAGCAGAAACCCACGACAACATCATATTGAGGATTAGAGCTCGAAGCAAAAAGAGCAGAACTTGATCTGGAAGATCCCCCGTGACTTTGGTGTCTGAAACTGGGAAGACTAGGCACCCTAGCAAGTGCACTAAGTCATCCTTGCATCTAGTTCTGGTCTTCTCAAGGTTTTCATTCCGAGAAATGAACAAAATCTCACAATAAGCAAACACGCATGCAAACAAAAAATACAAAATAATGCACAATGGGATTACATGGTTCGTATTTGTGTCTTATATCCATGAGAAAATAGAACCATCACATTCATTCAATGAGGAGAAACATCAAGGTTACAAGAATTTCTATGATTCATAACTCTACCTAGATCACCATAAGATATTCCACCAACACCATTTAGTCATCACATCTCCTAGATCCCTCTTTCTGGTCTCCACCCTTTCAGGTCTCGACCTCCACCTTTGGCTCTGGTGCCTTTGGATTTTTGTGTACCCAGGTTGGCTTCCCCATAAGGGGATTCACCTCCACCTTTGTTAGGCCCCATCTTCTGCTTGTCAGTTTTCCTTGAAAATGTCATTGCATCCATTTATATAGACCCCAAGTCCATATCTCCCATTAATGTAGTCAACATTAATTTTTTTATCCATTAATATTGAGAATTAATTCTCCAGTAATGTTGGGATAAAATCCACTAATAATGTTGAGATAAATCTCTCCATTAATGATTTTATATCTCTCCAATAAATGGGTTGGACCCAAATCAATTTTGTATTGAGAATCTTATTCGTAGGTTGAGTCCAACAATCTCCCACTCTGAGACTCTTCTCATGCTCTCACCAATGTCGAAACTGGTCCATCTTCCATTCTTCATTCCTCTTCAGTGCCTACATCGTTCTTCACAACATGTTGCTTTAATTGTCTAGGATCCCACTAAAGTAGTTCCTCCTAAATCTTCTAGAAACACGATCTAATCATTCCATAGTCTATGTGAAACTCGTGTGAACGCCTCCATGGAAACTTAATCCAAATAAATCAGGAACGAGTTTTCATCCTCCAATTTTTTTTGAAGTTCCCAACAATAATTTGTGTTGTGCACTATGTCCATGGAATCACTATATTGGTCTTCCATGCATTTTTTAAAACTCTGATACTGAGCTTCTTCATCACCCAAGATCATTTTGGTACACTAAAATCCATTAAAACCATCAGAATTGACCTTTATCCAAGAAGTGTAGCTTCCATAAAGTCTGATTTCATATTCATGATGAAATCCCATTTAAAATTTCTTCATTGCAACCATGGAAACAGGGTCCATTACTCCCACTGCTTTCAGAATGATTCTGACTCTTTTAGAGCCCACCTTCATCACAGAAGGTCCTTTAATTTCTCTACAGATCCTCGAAAACATCATTTTCATAGAGTCAAAAAATACAAAATTCATTCTCCATCTGCAACGTCATGTAGAATAGGGGAACCAGATAAATCTTCCATCGACCTGAATTGACAACTGACGGCTTCATCTAACATCTCCTTTTGGGAACCTGAGTCATATGTTACATGACTTTAACTTTCGAAATAATACCTAAGTGCTTGTTATTGTGCTCTTCCAGTTAACTTTACTTACTTAATTTCAGTAGTCTTCCACCAATCTCAAAATGTCACCTAATGAAAAAAACACACCACATGACACCTGTGGACAATAATACTTTCAATATTACAACAACACCATTAAAACCACATCTGTCTTTCAGTGAAATTCTTTCAGGTGTCTGATAGACCACCTAACCTAAGGAACCCCTGCATTCTTCCACCAAGATATGACTGTCACCAACAACGGAACATGCCTCATGACTTATGTTGGTCAATTGGACTTTCAATATCCAAGATACACCTCTAGTACCATCATTGTCTTCTGGTAACGTCCTTTCATTCCTTGATAAACTACTCTACAATATACATTCCACCATGTTCTTCAATCGAACACTTCATCCAATCCATATAATACCATGTGTTTGGGATCAGATCATGAAGAATCAAGCTTGGAACTTGCTCCAGAAGATCCCCCATGACTTTGGTGTTCGTAACTGGGAAGTCCAAGCACCCCAACCATCGCACCGAGTCATCCTTACTTCTGGTTCTGGTCCTATCAAGGTCTTCATTCCAAGAAATGAACAAAATTTCACAATAAGAAAACACGAATGCAATCAAAAATTAAAAAACAATGCATAATATGATTATGTGGTTCGGACTTTCATCATACATCCACTAGAGAAAAATGGAATCACTTTCATTCAATTAGGAGAAACATCATGGTTACAAGAATTTCCATTATTTGGAACTCTACCTAGATCACCAGAAGATGTTCCATCAACATCGTTCTGTCGTTGAAGCTTCTAGATCCCTCCTTCCAGTCTCCACTATTTTGGGTCTTGACCTCCACCTTTGGCTCTGGTGCCTTTGGATATGTGTGAACCTAGGTTGGCTTCCCCAGAAGGGGATCCACCTCCGCCTTTGTCAGGCCTTATCTTCCTCTCGTCATTTGTTCTCAACAAATGTCACTGCATCTATTTATATATACCCCAAGTCCATATCTCTCGTTAATGCAGTCAAAACTAATTTTTTCGTCCATTAATATTGATAATTAATTCTCTATTAATGTTGGGAGAAACTATACTATTAATGTTGAGATAAATATATTCTTTAATGATCTTCTCTATCTTCAATAAATGGGATGGACCCAAATCAATTTGGCTCGGGAGGAGGAGGCGGAGCACTACTTCCGGCTAGGTGAGGGGGGGGAGCAGTTGGCAGTGGTGATCCAAATATTACCCTAGGTGGGTCTCCTGGTCGATGGCGTTATGGTCAGGATTCTGAGAGGGATTGTGAAGGTTGGAACGTCCGAGGTAGAGTGGTGCATTGAGAAATGGTCCTAATGGTCAGTTGGGCTATGAACAGTGAACGGAGAGGATAGAGGCGACGCAGGATCTCTGGAGGAGGAGACGTGGCGTGGGGTTTCCGACAAGGCTAGGCCCATGTCAGAGAATAAATCCCCTCCCCTTATTTTTTTTATTTTTTTATTTGTTTTTCTTGACCTGCCCCAAGTCCATCTGCCCCCTTTCAAAAAAATTGGCCTTTCATATATTTTTCTAAAGCCTACAAATTGGATTTTGAAATAGTATATTATTATTACTTTATTAGAATAATTAAAATAATTTTATTACTTGTTTCCACAAATGAATGGATAAATAAGACCACTTGCTGGTACAAATTTTGTCCCTAAAATCACTACTGAAACTAGAAATCAGATAAAATTTAAAATTTATTAGCATACACGTTCTTCATATTTTTAATATTTGAAATACCACAAATGGTCAGTATTAAAAAAATTAGATAGGCATAACTTGGTCATCTGAAATCGAATCGATGTGCACTGTGATCCGTTCGGACTGAAATTAAGCCTTCTACTTAATCTAAAGAAAATTATTTTTTCTTCACACGGAAAATTCATGTGATCACTAGGATACCGATTTTTTGTACCGGGACGTGCAGTGGAAGCTGATGGGCTAGAGATTTAAAAAAATCATCATGAAAGTGATGGAACTTATCATCTCCAGTGATCTGAGTCCCGATAGAGGTCTAAGGATCTTGCGTGAATTAAATAGAGAACCAAAATACCTTGTTCAAAACGAAGAGCGCTCGATTTCAGAAAGTTTTTAGCGATTGTTTCTACAAGAATCCAAATTTGAACCCCTCTAGATCATCCACACAAGCTTCAAGAATCTACACACTCATCATTTGTCGAAATCTTGATGCTAGCACGGACCTCCGACAAATCCTTCGACATCACGATGATTACCTTGATCATGTGCCTTCAATACATCGAAGGCGTTCTTGGATTGGCGCTCGAAAAGAGACTTTCTCTCTCTAGAAGGTGGGATGAGGGAGAGACTCTCATTCTGTTAGAATGAACAACACACAAAAATGATCTCGTCTCACCTGCTTATAGAGTGGGTTGAGAAAATACCCAGAAAGGGTTCCCCAACCCCCGGGAATAAAAAACTCACTAAATAAGTAATAAATAATAATGTAAAACTAAATTGCATCATAAATATTATTTATATTTTATCACATACTTGTAATATATATTAAATATATTGTGTGATAAAACCAAGTCATTTAACTCGACTCATAATTTCTGCTAATGTTAAACAAAACTGGAATATTAAAATACTATTCATTCATATAATATTTTTCATGTATTCAATGCATACCTTATGAATACCTTCAATAAATAAATTCAACCCAATTCTTCTATACTCTGATAATAATGAATTTATTTATTTTTTGGTGATCATCAATACTTGGACAGCCCTCGTATCCAATGGTGGGGCCCACTATGTGCTGTTTTCCTATTCACCAGAGTAGGATAGATTCTTGAATATGCTATTGTGTGTGACCCTCTAGACTCATATCTTGACTGTAGTGAATAATATTTACAGACTAAGAGCGGATTCTAAAAACCCATCAAGGCCCCTAAAGAGATATGGAATAGTCATACCAACAACAACTAACCTACGAACCCACACTGTGTAAAATAACCTCTTTGTCTTTTGATTTCTCATAAAGCGGGATGCACACTTATGTCATTGTCCTTTTTTTCTTTATTATTTGTTGATATAACCGAAGAGATTTACCTCTGACTACCTTGGCCATGGATTTATGAAGGTACTACCATCCTGATCAACCATGATTGAGATATATTATTTCATCAACATGGAAGCGAAAAATTATATCTTGACCCTTCAACCAATATCATACCACCAATGACGCACTCAAGACAAGCTACTTTGCCACAATTTCATTTTCATTATTTTTTCCTTGCATCAAAGTAAATAATCAAATGGAACACATTGATAATGATCTCAAGTTAGGAGACCAATACATATGTTCGTAGATAGAAACAACAATGACACCTAAAACATATGGTGTTCCTATTGGTGGTTTCTTCCTCATGATCTCACCTACCAGAGATCACCAAGTGCAAACTTCATGAGAAGAAGTCTCATTTCTTATGACCCCAAACACCTGAAAGTCAAAAATATTCTATGTCTAGTCAGTATGATGTATTTAGACCATAGGACATATATTAAAGATTAATTTCATATTATCTCAATGTTCTCATTATAGCATTGGATCTGCTATAACATTTTGATTCGACTAATAATCTATGGACATTTCCATTTAAATAGAGGACGTGGAAATGTCTACACTATAATGGTAAGAGTACATCATACATATCTAACTATATACATGAAATGTTAATAGAAAAAGTATTATTTAGTTGGGTCAAGGGAACCCACTATTACCAAACTGTAGTAGTGGCTATTACAAAAATTGATGAGGTTTAGCTCGAATAGTGAGCATTTTTCAAATATGAAGATAATATTTTTTTTTTATATTTGAAAATGGAACCTCTGTTTTTTGGATTGCTCACACGAGGAGCGTTTATCTTATTCATTTTTGAAAAACTAAATGACCTTATCATTATTTAATATGGGGCTTATATAGACCTATAAAAAGGGGAAGTGCAGTGCTACTTCAGGAGACAGACACTACTAAAAATTTGAGTTTATCCAACATTAGGATTTAGCGATGATTTTTCTTAGCACTGATAAAGATGGTCTTTATCTATGCTAAAAAAAATCACTGATAAAAGAACCATTTATCAATACTAATAAAAAAGCATTGATAAAGGAGGGCACATTATGAGTTATGCTAAAAAAGTACTGATAAAGGGATCTCTTTATCAGCTTTAAGAAAAAGACACTGATAAAGGGGTTCTATTTATCAGTGCTAGTAAAAAAGTGATGATAAAGGATATATTTCATAAAAAAATATATTTCATTAAAAATAATGTATTAATATATAAATATATTTATATTGATATAAATATAATATATTTTTTAAAAATATGATTTATATAAGGCTAAATGCATATTTAAACTTAATTTATAAGATATTTAGTGAAAATTGTTTATAAAATAATTAAATATTATTAATTTAAAATTTTCTAATTATTATTGAATAATAGTCATTTAATAACAATTGGATGACATAAAAATCAAATGTATTAATGAATGGTCTAAGATATATTGAAAACATGATTTGAACTTCAAATGGGAATAACTTTTGATCCGAGTGTCCATTCGGGGTTTACCGCATATCAAATCAAAGACTGCAAAGAGATCTACACCACAAGTCCTGGTCAGTTTTTTATTCAAGTTAAAAAAAGGCTCATGAGGCCAGTCACGAACCAACCCGGGTTGACCCTGAACCGGTCACCCGAGCCGGTCCGCGACATGGCCCGAGAGGTATTCCCGATCCTCCCAGGTTGGCGACAAGTGTCAGGGCATCAATAGAGGTGGTGGGAATGATTTCACCCAGTTAAAATAAATAAATAAAGCAGCAGAAATAAAACAGAGTAGCACAAAATAAATAAACAAAGTAAGTAACTAAACAAGAACAAAAGAAAATGAAACTAATCGAAAGCGACAACCACTATCTCTGTGTGACCTCGCGGTTCACTCTCCAACTCATGACCAAACGTCACCCAAGGCGAACACACCCAAGTTGTAGCCTACACAAACACTAAAAATAGAAAAGAACTATAGGCGTGAGTATTAAAACTCAGTAGGCTAGCTCGATATCTATTCCCAATGCACTGCCTTTAAACAAAGAAATTTATTAATTCCAGGTTTGAACTAAATTATATAAAATATTAGTTTCCACACACACTTTCATTTCTAAAACAAGTAACAGTCCATTGCCCTTTTTAATTTTAAAACAAGTTTAATATTTGAAAGTAATATGTATAATTATTTTTAAAACATTTTATACAAACCATTTAGAAATCCAAACTTCAGTAATTATCCAAAAAGGGAAAAAACACGCGTAATACACAACACACACCAAGGGCAATGGAAAGAGTGGCACACATGGGCCAGCAATCGAACTAGACCTCTCAATCGTCTGCCACATACAAATAAACACTAAAGGAAAAATGAGTCGAACCTAGGAGATCGTGAAAAATCTAGAACGTACTATACATGTGACTCATCCTGAAATCATGCTCTAACTGATGACGTCATAACGCCCTAACACCCGGTATAGACCTTCATGGCCTAACCGAGGGGCCCAATCCCCATAGTAGCAATAACTCGGTATTCTCCTACTATGGGGCCACTAGCCAGTGCGTAATCTAAACTAGTGCAGTAATCGTTCTCAGATGATTCACTCACTCTGCCAGGTTCCCATGTCAATACATGCAATAAAAAGGGGTGCGTCCACAATGTAAAAAAATCAGTCACAATGCACAAACATCAAATACAGCTCACACAATCAACGAACACCAAAGATCGCCCATGAGTGAGTTTTCCAAAATAATTTATTTTATTAAAGTGTCAAACGGGCCTTCACCAATTTTAAAGAAAAACCTCATTTCTCAAAAAAACCCAAAACACTCATTCACGCTTCAGAAGAAATCATTTATAATTTAAACCAAAACTACATTTGAAATTCCGTGAATTATGTTTAAAAACCAAAGGGGCATTCTTTCACTACTGTATGTTTGTTCATCAAGAAAATATTTCACATGTTGTGTATAAAATAAACATCTATTTTTACACCAAATAATCATTTAAAAATTTATTCTCTTATATTATTTCCCATTTATTAAAAATTAATAAAACATCAAGAAATTAATAAATTCTAAGTTTAAAGGTAAGTGTAGTGGGGGACCTACCTCGACTCGCAGTCAAAACACGATGACGCAACCCGCCTCGAGTGGGCGCACAAGCATGCAAAGGCTAACGACCGCAATTTCACAGAATTACCTCGCCAATGCGCTGCAACAAACGCACAACAACAAAAATACATAAAGACGAACTTCAAACAACCCAACCAAACAAACAACACACAAAAAAACCACCTCGACATATTTTCAAAACACAACTTGCACCATCCACATAATTTACTAAACCATTTTTTTAAAAAAAATTATAAAGAAATTCCAAAGAGACACCCACAACTACACATAAACAAAACTGATTCAACGAACACATTTTTGATCAAATGCACACCTACGCCCTACTAAAACAGAATATGCACCACTTATATAGTTAAATATATCATTTAGAAACTTGATAAAACAATTCCATGAAACTCCACAAGGCTATACACCATAAACACACTAAAAATACACTTTTTAAACCAAACGTACACTGAAACCTTCCCAAAGTATCATTCGCATCACACTCACAAAAAAATAAATCATTTCAATAAATAATACCACTTTTCTAAAATGCACAACAAGGCTTTACCCTGAAATCATACTCCATTTCTTCTCTTTAAAATCAAACGCACCTCAAAACATTTTCCAAACATGGTTTGCACCTTTTGAAAAAATAAAAACACCATTAAAATAATTTATAAAACAACTTTAATAAAACCACCAAATGCTTCTAAACCCAAAGAGAACCCAAACCCTCTAAAAAAATCAACCGCATACCAAAACCATATCAAAAAAAAATTCAATCCGACACATAATTTAATAAACCACATGCATGATTTATAAAATCATAAGTGGTGACGCGAATAAGTTTTCCACATAAAACAAACACTGTTTCACATAAAGTCACCACTTTAAAACCAAATCCACCTCAAATAGTGACTGACCAATCGAGATGGACCAAAATCACAATGAAAAGACTGACACACTAAAAGATAATCACAACTGTTGACCTCACCTGTTTTGATAATCCCAATTATTCTTTCACATACTTTGATAATTCCAATTAATGTTTATCTATATTCTAATTCTCTCAATCTATGACATTATATCTGATAATAATATTAAAATAATCCTTGAAATATGTTAATCAATGTTTATCTTTGTTTATATAAGTTTTGAAGTAATTCTAACCCAATCGGATATGTTTTGCATAAAACTGGTAAGTGTTAGTCACTGATCTGCATATAGCTACTGATACAGACCTACCATTACTTAGTCTACTGATAGACTTAGTATACCGATAGACAGAGTCACCGATAAGCTAAGGTCACCGATACGCAGAGATACCGATATGTACAAGTCCATCGGTAAGCATAGAATAAGGTCACCGATACAGATAGCTACCAATAGAATAAGTATTCCGATAGTACAGAATAGAGCTACCGATATGCATAAGTCTACTGATACACATAATCACTGGAACTAAGCGAGATACCGATACAGACAGTCACCGATACATAGAGCTACCGATAGACCAACAAATATCGATATACAGAGTCACAGATACAGAATGAAGCTACCGATACAAAGCAAAGCTACCGATATAATGAAGTCACCGGTATATAAAGCTACCGATACCAAAAGTTACCAATGCAAGTTCAAAGAGCTACCGATATCAGGAGCTACCGATACAAGTTCAAAGAGCTATCGATAGAAGGTCACTGCTACACAAAGTCCACCGTACACATCTACTAACAGAAGGCTACTAATGATTGAACAACCAGTCAAACTCTATACTCTCAATATTATTTATTTATTAAGCTAATGTTTACATTTGATGTTTTTAATGTAGTCAATGTTATTTAATGATATATGTTGGCATGTCAGGGAACCGTACCTAGTACCCATGAAAAGGTAATCATTCCCATTTTCCGGAGCTGAAAGCTATAAAAGGGAAGACAAAGACCTAGCTGAAAATTGGTGAATACAGAGAGAATCAAGGAACAAAGAAGTCACATGAAGGGTGAAAAAGACAAGGGCTCAACAGCATTGAAACCCGGGGCATTCACACAAGGATACATCTATACCTGTAGAGCACTGGATATACACGAAGCAATTCATTTATAGACTAGAACACAAGCTGCATCTTTTTCAAGAAGTGAAGAACTACATGGAGATGCCTGTACACTCAAGATGATAAGATGAACCTGAAAACCAAGGAAGAAAACGACACTCTGTTTTTCAGACAAAAACCAGAGAAGGATTTTCTGACCAATCAAACGAGTCCAGAGCTTCACTGCCAATCACTAAAGATTTTCTAAACTCATTCACACTTACTCTAGTGATTATTTCATTTACATTTCGAGCAGTGTGTGTACCCTATTTATTTTACACACACACTATCTCCTGAGCTAAGATTTAGGATTCTTAAATCCTCAATAAAACTCTCTAACTCCCTTGTATCCCATTGTGGATAGTGGTAGAGGTCGATTAAGACCTGGAAATTTGTGAGCTGTTGTTTGTTTTCCCAAGTAGAACTATGGTAGAGGTCTTTGAACCTAGACAGTCTTTGCACTGTTGTTTACCCCGATCCAGGGTGTGGATAAATTTATATAAATTGTTTGAGAGGACTAATTCTCAGCTTGAGACTGAACCTCTTGGTTACATCTGTTGTGCATTCTAGTTTAAGTCATAAGTATACTACATATATATATTACATATTCCGCTGCTAGTTACTTTGAAATACAAAACTATTTTAAAGTTACATTGATAGTTAAATTAGAAAGTGTTTATACTTATTGTAAACCAGTTAGTTAGTTTCAAAAGTTAATTTAATCTTTAGATTAAATTAAATGAGACCTAATCAATCTTTGAGAAACTAATTGAACATTCACAATATGTATAAATTCACTACACTTTAACTTTGTTTTTAAATTGGGGGATTTTAAGAGAAATATTTTTAACAGAAATTTTTAATTGGAACTCAATTCACCCCCCTCTTGAGTATCCACTCCGACCAAAATTTGGTTTTAGAGGTTGTTTTTATGAGTACAAGTTTTCAAAAAATTCTGTTTCTCAACTTTGATTTTAGTTACATCTTTAAAGATCTTAAATTTATGTTAGTTCTAAATTTTATCTCTTTAATATATTTTTTAAAATCTAGTTATGGAGAATATACTATAAGGTTTTTCTACTAATAGGCCACCTTTCTTTAATGGTACAAATTATGCCCAGTGGAAACTTAAGATGAAAATTTACTTTGAGAGTATGGGTTTTGATATCTGGACTGCTATAGAGTCACAATATAAAATTCAAGAAACTGAAAGAAAAACTTGGGATGAACCTACAATGACTGCTTACAATAATAATTGTAAAGCTATGAATGCCCTGTATTGTGATTTAGGAGATGAAGAGTTTAATAGAATTTCTGCGCGTAAAACTGCCTATGAAATATGGGATACTTTGAGTGTTTCCCATGAAGGAAAAACAAATGTTAAAGAAATGAGATTCAATACCTATACTATTAAATATGATAATTTTAAAATGAAATCTGATGAACCCATTTCTGACATGTATCTCAGGTTCAATGAGATTGTCAATACTATGAGCTCCCTTGGAAAAGATGTTCTAGCAAAGGAACAAATCATGAGAATATTGAGATGTCTGCCAAAAAGATGGAGAGGCACATCTGTTTCCATTAGAGAATCATGTGACATCAGCAAACTCCCTGTTAAGGAATTAATAGGAAATCTTATGATGTATGAGGAAGAACTTAAAGTGAACAAAGAAGAAGATGATGAACCCAAGAGAAAATCAGTGGCTTTCAAGTCTGTTGCTTCAAAGAGCAAAGACAAGGAGAAAATGCATGTACCTACTGAAAGTTCAACAAGTGAAAGTTCATACTCTGACAGTGACGAGGAAATGGCTCAAATAGCTAGGAGATTTAAGAAGTTCTATAGGAAGAAGTAATTCTTCAGAAAATAAAACTACAAAGGTAAGTGTGACAATAAAGGTAAGTGGAAGAAGGATTGGAAGAAATCTGATAAGGAAGATGATATAGTCTGCTATGAATGCAAGAGGAAAGGACACATCAAGGCTGACTGTCCAAAATTAAAATTCAAAAAGAAATATGATTATAAGGACAAGAAGTACAAGAAAGCCATGAAAGAAATCTGGAGTGCTTTGGAAGATAGCACAAGTGAATCAGAGGCTACTGATTCTAAAAAGAATCATGCCAACATGTGTTTCATGACCAACACATCTGAGGTAACCTTAGATACTCCTGTTTTAAATTCCTATTATTCAAGAGATGATGCATAATCTGATTCTGATTCTGAAGACATGACTAAAGATGAATTATCTGAATATTGTAACATGCTAGAAGAAACATGTAATGAACTTAAGGACAAATATAAGTCATTAAAGAAACATCATGCTCTCACTGCCAATGTTAAATCTTCCCTTGATATAGAAAAAGAAAAGACTGCTCAACTATTTAAGGAAAATACTGAAATGAAAATTTCTAATGAGTTACTTAGAAAGGACTTAGAAAAGTTCACAAAGGGAAAAGATACACTTACTCAAATGTTAGGTAAGAAATTTGCACCAAAGTACACTACTGGTTTGAGATACCAACCTAGACAGAGACAGTTTACCAAATATCTATTTATTCCTAAATCTGGACAAAATTCTACTTGTTCCAGTTCTGGATATTCGTATGCTTCAACTAGTTATTCGTATGGTTATAGATCAAATAAAGTTTATCTTTCAAAATCTATTGATTCTATAAATTATATGAGACCCATAAGACAAATCTGGGTACCTAAAGCTTTGATTTCTAACCTGTTTGGACCCAAGAAAATCTGGGTACCAAAATCATTTTCTATTTAAACATGTTTCGTATGAGACCTGCTTGAAGAGTTCTCACAAAAAGGTATGGTACTTGGACAGTGGATGTTCAAGGCACGTGTCTGGAGATTACTCATGCTTTAAAAGCTTAATAAAGTTTGATGGAGGCTATGTCACCTTTGGTGATAATTCTAAAGGAAAAATCATCGGCCTAGGCCAGATTGGTAACATTAATTCAGTTTTAATTTCTAAAGTTTTATTTATTGATGGACTTAAATATAATCTGTTGAGTATTTCTCAGTTATGTGATGATGGATTTAATGTTAAATTTGAAAATTATTATTGTAATGTTTTTAATTCTAAGAATGTTTTAGTATTTCCTGCCTTGAGAAATGAAAATGTTTATACTGTTGATCTGAATTCTTTAGCTAAGAAAAATGTAACTTATTTAAATGCTTTTCATAAAGAATCTTGGCTTTGGAACAGAAGATTAGGACACTGCAACATCCATTCACTTAGAAAATTGACTAGGAAGAACTTAGTTAGAGACCTACCTAAACTTGAATTCCCATTAGACAAAGTTTATAATCCCTGTCAAAAGGGAAAGCAACATAAAGTTTATTTTAAATCAAAGAAAGATGTTTCAACTTCTCAACCTCTCGATTTGGTTCACATGGACTTGTTTGGACCTTCAAAAGTTTCTAGTTTAAATGGGAAGCACTATGTCTATGTCTTAGTAGATGACTTTTCTACATATACTTGGGTATACTTCTTAGCTCACAAAAGTGAAGATTATTCTTACTTTATTAAATACTCCAAGTCTGTAGATAACCTTAGTGGACTTCAGATTAAGACCCTGAGAAGTGATCATGGCCATGAGTTTGAAAATCAAGAGTGTGAATCTTATTGCTCACACAATGGCTATAGTCATAACTTTTTTGCCCCTAGGAAACCTCAACGGAATGGTGTAGTAGAAAGAATAAACAGAACCCTTTAAGAAATTGCAAGAACTATGCTTAATGAGTATGATCTGCCTATTTATTTTTGGGTTGAGGCTATGAATACAGCTTGTTATATTATCAATAGAGTCATAATTAGACCTGTTTTCAAGAAGACCCCATATGAACTATGGAATAATACAAAACCCAAAGTTAGTTACTTTAGAGTCTTTGGCTGCAAAGTTTTGATTCTCAATACAAAGGATAATATTGACAAGTTTGCTTCTAAAAGTGATGAAGGAATTTTTCTTGGTTATTCTTTAACTAGCAAAGCCTATAGAGTCTTTAACAAAAGAACCAAATGTGTGGAAGAATCTGTTCACATCAAGTTTGATGAAACTGATCCACATGAGCCTAAAACCTCTCTTGAAAATCTTGAAAAAGATTTGACTGTTCTAGACCCTAATGATAAAACTAAAGAACTTACTGTAAAAATATCCAGTTCTGGACATACTCCAGAATATGCTTCTATAGAACCCGAACTTAGAGAGGAACTAGAAATTTCTAGTCCTACCTTTACTAGATCAACTAGGATTCTAAAGAATCATCCTTTGGATTCTGTTGTTGGTAATCTTGATAGAGGGACATAGACTAGAGCTTCTCTAAGAAACCAGGTTGAACATCAATACTTTCTTTCATAGCTAGAACCTAAAAATGTCAATGATGCAATCAATGATGAATTTTGGGTAATGGCTATGCAAGAAGAGTTAAATCAATTTTAAAGAAACAAATTCTGGAAATTAGTTGACATACCTAAGGACACTTTGACAATAGGCACTAAATGGGTTTTTAGAAACAAAGTTGATGAATCAGGAAATATAGTTAGAAATAAATATAGGTTAGTTGCACAAGGATATAGTCAATAGGAAGTTATAGACTATAAGGAAACCTTTTCCCCTATAGCTAGACTAGAAGCTATTAGGCTTTTACTTGCCTATGCTGCTCATCTGAATTTCAAGTTATATCAAATGGATGTCAAAAGTGATTTTATAAATGGTTTTATAATTGAAGATGTTTTTATTGAAAAAACACCTGGATTTACTAATCCTCATTTTCCAAATCGAGTTTTTAAATTTTCTAAAGCTTTATATGGTTTAAAACAAGCTCCAAGAGCTTGGTATGACAGACTTATTAATTTTATTATTTCAAAAAGTTTTACTAAAGGGATTGTTGATCCAACTCTTTTTATTAAAAGAATTTATAAAGATGTTTTGATAGTACAAATCTATGTTGATGATATAATTTTTGGATCTTCTAAACATTCCTTATGTACTGATTTTTCAAATAGTATGCAAAATGAATTTGAAATGAGTTTAATGGGAGAACTCAAATATTTTCATGGATTTCAATTTTTTCAAAATGAAAATGGTATTATCTTGAATCAAAGTAAATATACAAAGGATCTTTTAAAATGTTTTGGTTTGGATAGTATTAAGGAAAGTGATATTCTTATGAGTACAGTCTGTAAATTGGATGCAGATGAAACTGGGAAACCAGTGGATCAAACCAATTACAGAGGTATGATTGGAAGCTTACTATACCTCACTCCTAGTCAACCAGATATTATGTTTAGTGTGTGTATGTGTGCAAGATTTCAAGCTAATCCAAAAGAATCTCATTTACTTACTGTTAAATGAATTTTTAAGTATCTTAAACACACTGTAAACTTAGGTTTGTTTTACCCAAAAGGAAAATCCTTTGAGTTAATGAGTTATTCAGATGCTGACTTTTCTGGTTGCAAGTTGGATAGAAAAAGCACATCTAGAACATGTCATTTATTAGGAAAATCCTTAGTATCTTGGTGTAGTAAAAAGTAGAATTCTATAGCTTTGTCCACCGCCGAAGCAGAGTATATAGCTGCTGGTAGTTGTTGTACACAAATTATGTGGATGAAACACACTCTTTTGGACTATGGATATGATTTTAAGCATGTTTCTATCAACTGTGATAACACTAGTAAAATAAACATTTCAAAGGACCCTGTATCTAACTCTAGGACCAAACACATTGATGTAAGGCACCATTTCTTGAGAGATCATTACCAAAAGGGTGATATTACTCTTGAATTTATAGGTACTGAACATCAATTAGATAACTTTTTCACCAAACCATTAAGTTCGGATTGGTTAAGTTACATTAGGCATGAGTTGGGAATGATTAACCTTGATCGGTAGGTACCTCACCGATGCGATGTAACCTCACCTGTTGGTCAGACTGGATACTCAAGAAGGGGGTGAATTGAGTTCCAATTAAAATTTCTGTTAAAAACTTTTAGGATTAGAATCCCCCAAATTAGAACAGCCCAGTCAATTAAGGCAGTAGAGATATAAGTGAGTTATTGTTCAACATGTTTCTCAAAGGTTTATTGCTCCTCATTTGAATCAGTATGATAACTAATTCAACTTTTGAAACAAGTTTACTAAACAAATCAGATATACACACTAACCATAACTAACTATCAGAGTGAATGTAAAAACAGATTTCTGTCTTTGAAAATATAAGCATAGCGGATAGATGTTAAACAGAGTAAAGCAAAGATAAACACAACAAATTTAAACAAGAGGTTCAGTCTTAAGTCAAGACCTAGTCCTCTCCACTTGGTGATCACCTGCCACCAAGAAGTTATATTAAAAAGTGATACACAGCTTGTATCGGGATTTACAACAGCTTTCAAAAACTGTCTAGGTTTTGCAACCTCTACCACAGTTCTTCGTGGGAAATATACTACCAAGCCACAGTAGGCTTCTTCCACAATTATACATGGGAAACAAATGTAAAATAAAGTTTGGTATGGGGATTTTCAGTATCCCTCAGTTCAAGCACAAGAGTCAGTGTGTGTAACATATACACACTGCTCACAAATGTAAAGTATTTAAAACATAGTAGAGCTAAAGATAGTATGAATGAGTTTAGAATGCTCTGTTGTGTTGGAAGATCAGCTCTGGACTCGTTGGGATGAATGATATGAAGATTTGGTCCTTCTATGCAAGTTGTCTCCAAAAAAGAGTGTTGCAACTTCCAGGTTATGACTTCCAGATGTAGAGATGACCAGCTTCTAGGATTCAGAAACTCCTTGTAGCACACTACTACATATTGTAGAAGGTTCTTTCAATAGATCTTCATTAAGCTCTTGTTCTTCTGAATGAGTGCTTGAGAGTTCCCTTCTTCTTTCCAGTATGTTCGGGTGCTCTCTTCCTTTTTTTGTTTCTCTCTTGTGTGTCTTTTATATAGTCTCTTGTTTTTGTGTTTTGTTGTCCAGTAGGGGCTGAGAAGAGAAATGTTTCAACCATGTGTGGTCTTCATCGTACATCGTACGGTCTCCTGATATCCCTGCAAATAACATTAAATAATGTCAGGTTCATTAATTTGTCCAGACATGACTGTTATAATAGTATTAATAAAATAGGTAAATAAAATAATAGAATATCATTAGACTCATAGAAGATGCATGTCACAGGGTAGACTTCAATCTCTACAGATGTGGACTTTATCAGTAGACTATTCAGCTGAGGGCTTCAACGGTAGGTTCTTCAACTGTAGGCTTGTAACATTGGACTTTGTGTTAGTGGATATCTTTTAACGGTAGCTTTTACTTTGTATAATAGTAGATCCTCATCAATAGTCTTTGAGCAACAGTCGAATATCTCGATAGTAGGAGTTTTCTAGCGGTAGACTTTTTCTAAACCTATCCAACTGTAGGCTTGAACAGAGAGGTTCTCAACAGAAGGCTTGAGAAAGAGTCTGACAGTGGAATTCTAGCAGAAGCCTTGTTACAGCAGTGACCTTATGACAGTAACTCTTTGTCTGTGAGCTTTGATAAGTAGATCATCAGTAGGTTTGTGACAGTAACCGTGTACCGGTAGCTTTCAACAGTGATTGTAAGTCTTCAACGGTGATCTTCTAGAAACAGTGAATTAAGGTGATAGTAAGATATAACAGTGACTTTGAATAGAAGTCTCTTACCAGTAGCCTTTAACAGTGAGCTTATATTTAGATAAATATGGACTATATGTTGATGCAGCAAAGTCATGAGTCTTAAGAATATACATTGTTAAGAATAAGATAATTGTATATGTAGATTAAAAAGATTAAAGACTGAATTAATATATTATGATCAATATTTAAACATGATTTGGGATTATTAAAACAGGTGAGTCCAACAATCTCCCCCTTTTTGATAATCACAAATTATGTCAGTATGTATTAAAAATTTTCAAGTATCAGAGATTAATAAGCACAGTAAGCACAATATTTCTCCCCCTTTGTGATTAGCAAAAAGAAATACAAATGAGAGAAAAACTAAGAAGGCTTATATTAATAACACAGTACATTTCATGACCAAAAAAAATACAGAGTCCATATCAAAATACATAAACAGACTCAATCCACAGCATCCATAGGTAAGGGGTCTTTCCCTTTGGAAGAAGAAGATAGAGAAGAAGCTGGTGGATCAGCAGGTTTAGGAATGGCTCTAGTAATGACTGGAGGGGAAGCAACAGAAGCTCTTGTGGGTCTTTAGTGGGTAGATTGCTGAGGGATCAATGGAGTAAGGCTTATGATAGCTTCAGTAGGAGAGATTATGGAAGAAGAACCACTGGGTTGAGATGTAGGTAAGGCAGGAGGGATAATGATAGGGGTGTAGTCCACATAGAGAAAGGGGAGAAGAAGGTTTCTGAATTCCATAATAATGCTTCCTCCTCTTTCCATAGTAGATAGGAAATCGTCTTTATTCTCCAAAAACGTATCCAAAGCAGGGTCCAATTCTCTAAGATTGCTGACCTGATCTCTGAATGCCTGAGTCACTGGAGGCAGCTTCATATTCTCTAGAAATATCTTGAAGTGGTTGGTCATTTGTTGCTTGGTATAGACTTTTTCAAAGTAAGCATCCACCTTATTCTTAATGGCCTCTTGAGAAGCAGTAGCTACCCGCAGGTGGTCATGAAAAAAACTGCTGACTTCCCTAGTGTTAGCAAGTATCTGAGTATCAGAGGTGCCACTGGTACTAGATTTAGCAAACTCTTCCTGGATCACAGTTCTGATCTGGTCAACGTTCACAGAGGAACTGGATGAGGTAAAGGGTTTTACTAAGAAGGCTACTGTCTCTTTGAAAGACTAAGTCAAGTTACTAATTACCTTATGAAAAATTGCATATTGACTGTTCAAATGATCTTTGATTGATGTCTTAAAAGCCTCAAATACTTCCACAAACTTCTTTACTACTTCTTTTATATATCTAATCTCAGCATTCACTTGGGTTTGAGAACTGTTCATGGAATTCAATGAAGCAATCGATTTTCTTAGAGAAACCACAGCTTCTGTACAACTCTCAATTTGAGTATGGCATACTTTAACTTCATCCATAATTTCCTTCACTGGACTAGACACAGCACATACCATATATAGCTGCAGGGATTTCTCCACACTCCTCATCTCTTCAACCAGGCTTTTCTTCAAATCTTCCACTGATTCTTTCAGTGCTTCTTTCATTTCAGCCTTTAAGGACTCAAGGTCCTCCTTGGTTGCCAAATTTTCAGCCACAACAGGTAGGATAATTGAATCCCTTTGAGGCTGGTCTTCCTCATCAGAATCTCCATAATTGAGTCCAAGTACCATATATCCTGGATCTGATGACCAACCTTCGATGTCATACAACACAGAAACTAAACCAAGATGCTCTCCCTCACTTAGAGCATTCTCCTGAGGAATATCCTCTAGCTGTTCTACTCTAGGTAAATCCACAACCTCCTCTGCAACTTCGGCAGATTAAACAACCATTTGCTCTGTTAGCTCAACTGTAGGGAGAGTCCTATCCTTTTCTGAGTCATCAATGACTCCCTCATCAATGGCAGTAGATTCCACTCCTTCTTACTGACCAGACACTATATTGTCTGTATTATTAATCAGAGGGCTCAAACTGAGCTCTTCTTCTTCATTTTCCTCATCATCTGCTTCAGCAGCAGCCTCCTTTTCTTCATGAGTAAAATGATCTAATTCGGTAGCCTCATCCTATTCATAGGTGTCCCTGACAACATTATGATATGCTTCTTCTTCTTCTTCTTCTTCAGTGGTCTTAGTATCACTGTCCTTTAGAATAGTCTCTCTCCTTGGTAGTTCTTTTGGAGGGCTAGCTACTCCAAAAGCTATTATCCTTACAGGACTATGAGGTAAATCAAGATCAATCCCATCATCAATGGGGGTGTTCTCTCTTTGAGGGTCCATAGCTCCTTCAGCCTCATCCTCATCAGAATAAACTGGTTCTGGGTCATCAGGCTTCAGGCCTGGATCTCTTTTGTCTTCTGGCCTAGTTGGATGAGTATTAGGGTCAAACTTTTCATACACCTTTCCTTCATCATTCACCCATTTCCTCTTCCAGGGATTCCAGCTAATTTTCATGAACTTTCAAATCACCTTGGAGATACAGACACTGTTATACTATCATTTCTTCTTGATTTCCAGCCACACCCTTTACCTTTAGCATAATTGAAATAATCTTGGCATGGAATAAGGCATTGGACTTCGAGCTTTCCTTGGTCATATCCTCCAATTGTACCATCAGTAACCTTCATAGGTTAATCTTATTTCCATGCTTCAGTAAGTACATCAGTAATATGTCTTGGTACTTCAGTACAACAAAGTCTCCTCTCCTCGGACTAAGTACGTGCTGAATGAATTTGAATAATAGCCTGTCTTCTCCATTCATCTCAGCTGCAATGATCCTTCTTGATTTTCCATCTCCTGTCAGTTCTTCCGGAGCTTTTTCATACTCAAAAACAGCACTGTATGGAGGAGCCACTCCAGAATAGTAATCGAATATTCCTTCATGAGGAACTCTCAAACAGGCATCCCACTCAGCAGATGAGAAACTAACTTCATTTCCATTGACTCTGGACATTAGCATATGCACATACTCTTCCTCTTCAAACGTCAGATATTCATATAATTCTTTCACAAGCTTCGGGTAGTAAGGTCCATTATTGTTGGAAAAGCATTCGGTCCATCCTTGGGAATCTAGTACTTTTAGTACTAATGACTTTCTCAACAGCAGCCATTCTTCACTTAACTCCTTCTCAGCAAAGATTTGTCTCTTGGTCAGATGCGGCTTACAGGTCCCGGCGGGGTGTTACTGGTGCCACTGGATTCGGCCCGAGTTCTCTTAGGCCTTGGCGCATCCTCATTGACATTCAAGGGTCGCTTGGTTCTGGCCATAGAGATTGAGAGAGGTTCAAGGGCTCAGGTGACGGGTTAGGGTTTAGGAATTTCGAGAGCATGGTTCAAGATTTGGAGAGGAAGGTGGATTAAAATGTGTTTGTTGCCTTTGATTTTATCATTTAGGGATTAAAAAAATAAAATAGAAATAATAAAAAGAAATAAAAACAGTTCAAATTCCCGCAATAATAAAAAGTGAGGTATCCAACTGTGAGATGTATCAGTGAGGTACACCAGTGAGGTTCAATAGTGAGGTATAACAGTAAGGTCCAACTGTGAGTTCCAACTGTGAGGGTCATTTGTGAGGCTTAACAGTGAGGTTCGACTGTGAGGTTCGACTGTGAGGTTCGACTGTGAGGTTCGACTGTGAGGTCTAACTGTGAGGTTTAACTATGAGGTCTAACTGTGAGGTCTCCTATGCTGAAATTAATCATACCTAACTCATGTTTGATGTAATTTAACCTCTTAGAATTCAAGGGATTTGTGAATATATCAGCCAATTGTTGTTCAGTGCCAATGAATTCAAGAGTGATATCACCCTTTTGATAATGATCCCTCAAAAAGTGATGTCTCACATCAATATGCTTTTTCCTAGCATGAGATACTGGATTTTCGGAAATGTTAATAGCACTTGTATTGTCACACATTATAGAGACATGTTTAAATTGATATCTATAGTCCAGTAAAGTATGTTTCATCCACATAATTTGAGCACAACAACTACCAGTAGTTATGTACTCAGCTTCGGCAGTAGATAATGCAACAGAATTCTGCTTCTTACTACACCAAGATACTAGTGACTTGCCTAAAATGTGACTTGTCCTAGAGGTGGTTTTTCTATCTAACTTGCAACCGGAAAAATCAGCATCAGAATAACTCAACAAATCAAATTATTGTCCTTTTGGATAGAACAATCCTAAGTTGGGAGTATGTTTGAGATATTTAAAAATTCTTTTAACAGAAGTTAAATGAGACTCTTTTGGATTGGCTTGAAAGTGAGCACACATGCATACACTAAACATGATGTCAGGTCTACTAGATGTAAGATAGAGTAGACTCCCTATCATACCTCTGTAGTTGGTTTGATCCACTGGTTCTCCAGCTTCATCTGTATCCAACTTACTGGTGGTACTCATAGGTGTGTCACTACCTTTACTACCATCCAAAGAAAAACGTTTTAAAAGATCCTTAATATATTTTCTTTGATTCAAAACAATGCCATTTTTATTTTGAAAGATCTGAAATCCAAGGAAAAATTTGAGTTCTCCCATTAAACTCATTTCAAACTCATTTTGCATCATTTTTGAAAAATCAATAAATAATGAACTTTTAGAAGATCCAAAAATAATATCATCCACATAAATATATACTATCAAAACATCTTTAGAAATCCATTTAATGAAAAGAGTAGGATCAACTATCCCTTTGGTAAAACCATTTGAAATAAGAAAAGAGCTGAGCCAATCGTGCCATGCTCTTGGAGCTTGTTTTAAGCCATACAAAGCTTTAGATAGTTTGAAAACATGATTGAAAAAATGGGGATTCGCAAAACTAGGAGTTTGTTCAACAAACACATCCTCAACTATGTACCCATTTAGAAAATCACTTTTAACATCCGTTTGATAAAGTTTGAAATTCAGATGAGATGAATAGGCAAGTAGTATCCTAATGGATTCTAGTATAGCTACAGGTGAAAAGGTCTCATCATAGTCTATTCCTTCTTCTTGGCTATATCCTTGTGTAACTAGCCTAGCTTTATTTCTAACTATATTCCCAGACTCATCTACTTTGTTTCTAAACACCCATTTAGTACCTATTATTAAGGTGTCCTTAGGTCTTTCCACTAATTCCCAAACTTTGTTTCTTTCGAACTAATTTAGTTCTTCTTGCATAGCCATTACCCAAAATTCATCATTGATTGCATCATTAATATTTTTGGGTTCAAGCTGTGAAAGAAAAGCTTGATGTTCAACCTGGTTTCTTAGAGAAGCTCTAGTTTGTGTTCTTCTATTTAAATCGCCTACAACAGCATCTAGAGGATGATTCTTGAGAGTCTTAATACCTCTAGGAAGGGTTGAACTAGATTCTTCATTGTTGTCTGTTGGTTCAAAATCAACAGGTGCAGATTCTGGAAAATTTCCAGAACTGGATACTTTTACAGGGAATTCACTATTTTTATCATTAAGGTTCAAATTTGATAAATCTTCCTCAAGATTTTCAAGAGAAGCTTTAGGCTCATGTGGATCAGTCTCATCGAATTTGATATGAACTGATTCTTCCACACATTTGGTTTTCTTATTGAACACTCTATAGGCTTTAATTGAAATAGAATAACCCAGGAAAATTCCTTCATCACTTTTGGGAGAAAATTTGCTAAGATTATCTTTAGTATTAAGAATAAAGACTTTGCAACCAAAAACTATAAAGTAATTAACCTTAGGCTTCCTATTATTCCAAAGTTTGTAAGGGGTCCTTTTTAGAATAGGTCTAATTAAGACTCTATTAATAATGTAACAAGCTGTATTTACAGCTTCTGACCAAAAATAAATAGGTAAGTCATACTCATTAAGCATAGTCCTTGCAATATCTTGAAGGGTCCTATTTCTTCTTTCTACAACTCCATTTTGTTGGGGTGTCCTAGGGGCTGAAAAGTTGTGACTATAGCCATTATGTGAGAAGTAGGATTCAAACTCATGATTCTCAAACTCACGGCCATGATCACTTCTTAGGGTTTTAATCTTATGTCCACTGAGGTTTTCTACAGACTTGGGGTATTTGACAAAGTAGGAATAAGCTTCACTTTTGTGAGCTATATAGTATACCCTAGTATACCTAGAAAAGTCATCTACAAGAACATAAACATAGTTCTTCCCATTTAAACTTGAAACTCTTGATGGTCCAAACAAATCCATGTGAACCAACTCAAGTGGTTGAGAAGTTGAAACTTCTTTCTTTGGTTTGAAAGAAACTTTGTGTTGTTTTCCCTTTTGACAGGCATTACACACTTTATCATTTGGGAATTCCAATTTAGGTAGGTCTCTAACTAAACATTTCTTAGATAGCTTCCTAAGTGAGTGCACATTAGAGTGTCCTAATCTTATATGCCGAAACCAAGATTCTTTATGAAAAGCATTTAAACAAGAAACATTTTGTTTAGCTAAGGAGTTTAAATCAACAGCATATACATTCTCATTTCTACATGCAGTGAAAACTAAGTCATTCTTTGAATTAAAAACATTGCATGAATTATTCTCAAATTTAACATTAAGACCATCATCACATAACTGAGATATGCTAAGTAAATTATACTTTAATCCATCAACAAAAAGTACTTTAGAAATTAATATTGTATCAGGGTTACCAATATGGCCTAAGCTGATGATTTTTTCTCTTGCATTGTCACCAAATGTGACATTTCCACCATCAACTTTAATTAGACTCTTAAAGCACGAATAGTCTCCTGTCATATGTCTTGAACATCCACTATCCAAATACCATAGAGTGTTACAGGAACTCTTTAAACAACTTCCCTGCAAAACAGATTAAACATGGGATAATTTTGGTACCCAGATCTTCTTGGGTCCAGAAAGGTTAGCCAATAAAACTTTGGGAACCCATATTTTCTTTATAGAATTGATGAAATCAAAAAACATATTTTGAGACATAAATACTTTGTTCGGTCCTTTAAAAAAAATTTATCAAAAGATTGTCCAGAATTATCAGTGAACTGTCCAGATTTTGAAACAAATTTGGTTTTACCAATGTGTCTCTGTCCAGGATGATATCCTAGACCATTTATATATTTTGGAGCAATATGTCTTCCTAGAAAATGTGTCAAGGTATCCCTACCAATAATGAACTTCTCAATATCCTTTCTTAATTGTTCATTAGATAATTTGAGCTGAGTATTCTCTTTCAACAGTTGAGCATTATTTTCTTTTTCTACACTTAGATTTTTTTTAATATTACTAGTCAAGTCATGTTGTTTCTTCAAAGATTTGTATTTATCTTTTAGTTCATTGCAGGTATCTTCTAGTACATTGCAATATTCAAACAGTTCATCCTTAGACATTTTTGTATCATTATCTGAGTCACTGTTATTTCCAGAATAATAATCATTTAGAATAGGGGAAACAGGTACCTTGGATATGTTAGTCATGAAGCACATGTTGGCATGATTCTTTTCAGAGTCAGTAGCTTCTGATTCACTTGTGCTTTCTTCTGAAGCACTCTAGGTTGCTTTCATGGCTTTCTTGTATTTCTTGTCATTATAGTCATATTTCTTTTTGAGTTTTAACTTCAAACAGTCATCCTTGATGTGTCCTTTCCTTTTTCATTCATAGCAGACTATATCATCTTCCTTATCAGATTTCTTCCAATCCTTTTTCCACTTACCTTGTTGATCATATTTACCATTGTAGTTTGGATTTCTGAAAATCTTTTTCTTCCTATATAACTTCTTAAATCTCCTGGATATTTGAGCCATTTCTTCATCACTATCTGAATCTGAATCTTCACTAGTTGAACTTTCAGTTGGTACATGTATTTTCTCCTTGTCTTTTCTCTTTAAAGTATTAGACTTGAATGCTACAGATTTTCTTTTGGGTTCATCATCTTCTTTTTTGTTCACCTTTAATTCCTCTTCATACATCATTAGTTTACCAATCAACTCCTTAACCGGTAGCTTACTGATGTCACATGATTCTCAGATAGACACAGAAGTGCCTCTCCATCTGTCAAGCAAACATCTCAATATTCTCATGATCTGCTCCTTTTCTAGAACATCTTTTCCCAGTGAACTCATGGTGTTGAAAATCTCATTAAACCTAAGATACATATCATAAATGGGTTCATCGGGTCTCATTTTAAAATTATCATATTTAATAGTATAAGTATTTAATCTCATTTCCTTCACATTGGTTGTTCCTTCATGAGAAACAGCCAAGGTGTCCCAGATTTCATGAACTGTTTTACATGAAGAAATCCGGTTAAATTCCTCATCTCCTAAAGAGCAGTAAAGGGAATTCATAGCTTTACAGTTATTATTATAGTCATACTTTGTATCATCATCCCATGTAGATCTAGCAGTTTTGGGAATTTCATATTCTGATTCTATAGCAGACCAAATATCAAAACCAATACTTTCCAAATGAATTTTCATTTTAATTTTCCATTAACCATAATTCACACCATTAAAGAAAGGTGGAATGTTAGTAGCAGCACCTTCTAGTCTATTGTCCATAACTAGATTTTAGAAAATATATTAAAGAGAGAGAATTTAGAACTAATAGAAATTTAAGATCTTTAAGTAAAACTAAAATCACAGTTTGAAAACAGAGGGTTTGAAAACCTTTTATAAATAAGAATGAATCCTCTGATACCAAATGTTGGTTGGAGTGGATACTCAAGAGGGGGGTGAATTGAGTTCCAATTAAAATTTCTGTTTAATAATTTTAGGATTAGAATCCCCCAAATTAGAACCGCCCAGTAAATTAAGGTAGTAGAGATATAAGTGAGTTATTGTTCAACAGGTTTCTAAAAGGTTGATTTCTCCTCAGTTGAATCAGTGTGAGAACTAATTCGACTTTTGAAACAAGTTTACTAAACAAATCAGATATACACACTAACCAGAACTAACTATCAGAGTGAATGTAAAAATAGATTTCTGTCTTTGAAAATATAAGCACAGCGGATAGATGTTAAACAGAGTAAAGCAAATATGAACACAACAAATTTAATCAAAAGGTTTAGTCTTAAGTCAAGACCTAGTCCTCTCCACTTGGTGATCACCTGCCACCAAGCAGTTATATTAAAAAGTGATACACAGCCTATATCGGGCTTTACAATAGCTTTCACAAACTGTCCAGGTTTTTCAACCTCTACCACAGTTCTTCGTGGGAAATATACTACCAAGACACACCAGGCTTCTTCCACAATTATACGTGGGAAACAAATGTAAATAAAGTTTGGTATGGGGATTTTCAGTATCCCTCAGTTCAAGAAAAAGAGTTAGTGTGTGTAACACATACAAACTGCTCACAAATGTAAATTATTTAAAACACAATAGAGCTAAAGATAGTAGGAATGAGTTTAGAATGCTCTGTTATGTTGGCAGATCAGATCTGGACTCGTTGGGATGAATGATATGAATATTTGGTCCTTCTATGCAAGTTGTCTCCAAAACAGAGTGTCGCAACTTCCAGGTTATGACTTCCAGGTTATGACTTCCAGATGTAGAGATGACTAGCTTCTAGGATTCAGAAACTCCTTGCAGAACACTACTACAGATTGTAGAAGGTTCTTTCAATAGATCTTCATGAAGCTATTGTTCTTCTGAATGAGTGCTTGAGAGTTCCCTTCTTCTTTCCAGTATGTTCAGCTTCTCTCTTCCTTTTTTGTGTCTCTCTTGTGTGTCTTTAATATAGTCTCTTGTTTTTGTGTTTTTTTTTGTCCAGTAGGGGCTGACAAGAGAAATGTTTCAACCACGTTTGGTCTTCCTCGTACATCGTACTATCTCTTGATATCCCTAAAAATAACATTAAATAATGTCAGGTGCATTAATTTGTCCAGACATGACCATTATAATAGTATTAATAAAATAGGTAAAGAAAAGAATAGAATATCATTAGACTAGTAGTAGATGCATGTCACACGGTAGACTTCAATCTCTACAACTGTGGACTTCATCGGTAGACTATTCAGTTGAGGGATCCAATGGTAGGTTCTTCAACTATAGGCTTGTAACAGTGGACTTTGTGTTAGTGGATATCTTTTAACGGTAGCTTTTACTTTGTATAACAGTAGCTCCTCATCAGTAGTATTTGAGCAACAGTCGACTATCTCGACAGTAGGAGTTGTCTAGCGGTAGTCTTTTTCTAAACCTTTCCAACTATAGGCTTGAATAAAGAGGCTCTCAATAGAAGGCTTGAGAAAGAGTCTGATAGTGGACTTATAGAAGAAGCCTTGTTACAGTAGTGACCTTATGACAGTAACTCTTTGTCTGTGAGCTTTGATAAGTAGATCATCAGTAGGTTTGTGACAGTAACCGTGTACCGGTAGCTTTCAACAGTGACTGTAAGTCTTCAATGGTGATCTTCTAGCAACAGTGACTTAAGGTGATAGTAATCTATAATAGTGACCTTGAACAGAAGGCTCTTACCAGTAGCCTTTAACAGTGAGCTTCTATTTAGATAAATATGGACTGTAAGTTGATGCAGCAATGTCATGAGTCTTAAGAATATACATTGTTGAGAATAAGATAATTGTATATATAGATTAAAAAGATTAAAGACTGACTTAATATATTATGATCAATATTTAAACATGATTTGGGATTATTAAAATAGGTGAGTCCAACATCACCGATGTAACATCACCGATGTCATACCTCACCGATGTTATGCCTCACTGATGTCATACCTCACCGATGTAATACCTCACCGATGTGAATACCTCACCAATGTGAATACCTCACCGATGTGAATACCTCACCGATGTGAATACCTCACTGATGTGATACCTCACCGATGTAACCTCACCGATGGACCTCACTGATAGGAATTCTCACTGATAGACCTTACTGATGAGTGCGTTGTTTTAAACTTCTGTCTGCCTCCAGAATCTGAATCGTTTTTACTTTATTTCATTTTATTTATTTATTTTATTATTCATAAATGATTAAAAAAACCTAGTTACTTCTCAATCCACCGAGCCTCAAACCCTTTACCCTCAAACCTTAGCTCCTGAATCTCTCAAAAACCCTAAATCCCTCAAACAAGAGATGGCAAAAACCAAACTTCCTACCATCAGAGATGACACTGATGAGTTGAATTCAAAGAAGCAGAAGTCCGAGCCAGAATCAAGTGGTAGTGTTGGCAGAACTAGGTCGGGTAGGCGACCAGTGAACCCTCATTTACAGAATAGAGTTATTGTGCTTGAAAAAGAGTTGTGCATGGAATGGTTGTTGCCTAGAAAATCATTAGTGCTCGAAGTGCTCGAAGATCAAAAGTGGGTAGATTTTTTTTCGAACAACAATGGCCCCTACTATCCAAATCTAGTGAAACAATTTTATGAGTTTGTAAGCTTTGAGAAATCTGAAGATGAGAACCGAGTGATTTCTTTTGTGAATGGAATGTAGATATCTTTTTCATCTATTGAGTGGGCTGAATGCCTGAAGGTTCCACACGAAGGTGTATCTAGATATGTCTTGAACGCTATACCACCTACAAGTGATATATTCGATTATGAGACTGCCTTGGAGGAGCTCACTAGTGATGGAAATCAAAGACAAGTAGTGGCTACTGAAATGGATGGAGTGAACATATTATTGTTCATGTTTGTTCAGCATGTCTTAATACCAAGGAGAGGGGAATTTGTGAATTTAAGATTTCAGGATATCTATCTCCTGCATCTCTTGAGACATTGTATAAAAGTGAATCTGTGCAGATTGCTGATGATTCAAATGGAAGACATGAAAAGGCCAAAATCAAATACTAATGCCCTATTCTTTTCCAAGTTGATCTCAGTGATGATCAAAGTGAAAGGGGTAGCTGAGTCTCAAGATGAGACAGTGGTAATAAAGAATAATTTTTGTATCACAACCACAGTTTGAAAATACATGAAGATAAATTGGAACCCATGGAGAGGAGAATGGGTTAATGATGACAAGAAGGTATATGATAAATTCAATCATGTGGATCATCCTTCAAGACCTAAGGATGTGAGGGATCCAGGTCTAGGACCTGATGAAGAAGAACCTGAGTACAATAATGAGACTGAAGAAGAAGAGACTTCTATGGATGATGGAAGAGATCCGGACTTGCCCCCAAGTCCAGTTGCTGAAATTATATCTTCTAGAAAGGAAACTCTATTAGAAGAAGAGACTACTGCTGATAAGGAAGACCAGCCAGCGCCTGAGCATGAAGAAGAAAAGGAGAATGAATAAGAAGCCTCTGATTCTGTCTGCTTATGTCTGAGTCCATTAATTGGAAGCTCAGTTGTTCCTACTAAGGATGTAGTAGAAGAAATGGAAGAAGTTGTACCTAATCCAGAGGACCCTCCTATTGTTGCAGAGATGGAATTGATAGTAGAAGATTTTTTTGAGGAAGAAAGACCCGCTGAGAATGTTTTTGCTATACATGGGAATGCACCCATTGAGGGGGAGCGTCAAAACAAGTTTGGAAGTGTTTCAGTGGCTGTTGAGATTGAGGACTAGGCAGAAGACCCAAGTTTTGTGGTTTGTGGATTAGACTATCCTGATTCTGATAATGAGGCATCCCTCAATAGACCAAAGATCATTTAGGATGTTGAGATTGAGTTATTACCTGAAGATGTGGTCAGAATGCGTGACCTAGATAATTTGAAGAAAAATCTTAAGTTCAGTTTTTTGGAAGAGACAAGGAAGATGGAAGTTTCACTGGTGTCATCAATTCAATCGATTATGAATGACTCAGTGGCCAGCATAGCATCTGAAAGAGCACCTGTTGTAATTGCTCCTACTGATATAATCACCAGTTCTGACCTTGAATCCTTAAAGGATGAGATGAAAGAGTCCTTTAGTGC
The DNA here is from genome assembly GCA_963277665.1 of Viscum album. NCBI lineage: Eukaryota > Viridiplantae > Streptophyta > Magnoliopsida > Santalales > Viscaceae > Viscum > Viscum album. The sequence continues at coordinate 1,242,724,329 of OY728146.1, read as the reverse complement.
TTCTGTTGCTAAGTTCAAGCACTGCTTTGTCGAAGAGATGAGTAATTTGGAAAAATATTTTGAACTCTCTCTCAGGTGTAATATGTCAACCTTTGTGGCAGAAATAGTGGAAGAAGTTACAGCCTTCCAGACTCAAGTATCTTGACTGGAAGAGGATGTTGAATCTCTAAATAAATCTGTTATCTCTTTAGAATTTTACATGAGTTCAAAATCTCAAGAAGACAAGGACTTAGCCTATGTCAAAAGTGTTGTGAGCCAGATGGTATCTGTCTTTGAAGGTTTTAAAACCTCTATGAAAGAACATGTCAGCACCCAAGATTCCCAAGTGAAAAACCTTATTAGTGGGTTAACCAAAAACTTCAAGGAAACAGTAACCTTCTCTATTGGTTCTGTTGCTTCTAGACCTTCAGTGGATTTGAATCAGATTCGAGCTGTGATGAAGGAGGAGCTTGGTTCAGTATCAACCAGTGGATTTGTGGACTCATCCGACATGAGAAAAGTAGTGATTTCTACTAGAGATTCAGCTAGAGAAATAATGAAGATAGTCCAAGACTATATGAGAGAAGCTTCTGCCTCTCAGAATGAAGTGAAAGACAAGGTAGACTCCTATTTCCAAAAGGTTTACACCAAGCATCAACTCAACAATCACTTCAAACTTCTGTTGGAAAACCTAAAGTTACCTCCTATCAATCAAGCCTTCAGAGAGAAAGTCAACAAACTAAGGGAATTGACTCCAGCCTTGGACAAATTCATGGAGAAAAAGGATGATTTCATATCTTCTATGGAGAGAGGAGGAGGAATAATTATGGATTTCAGAAATCTTTTGTTTCCTTTCCTTCATGTCGATGCTAGGCCAGTGATTGTACCTCCAGATTTACCTACCTCTTCCTCTACTGCTTCTCCTATTCAGATGACTCCAGCCCAAGCCATTCAAAGCCTTACACCTGTGATCACTCAAAGAACTCCTCAGTATAGGCCAGGAACAGTTTCAGTGGCTCGGCCTCCTGTGATCATTTTCGGAGTTCCTAAGCCTTCACCTGCATCCACAGAGTCTGAATCCTCTTCTGATCCAAATGGAAAATCTCACATTGAGGATGTGGATTGAATAGGTGGCTAAGATGTTTGATAGGAATCCCTTGTATTTTTTTTTTCTTTCTATGTACCTTTTTGAAACATATAATACAATTGGATTTCTTTTCTTTCTCATTTTGTTCCTCTTCTCTTTGTTGTTTCCCAGTTTTTGATTATCACAAAGGGGGAGAAATATTATAAAAGTATCAAAGAGGGAGAAATATTATCAAAGAGGGAGAAATATTCTCAAAGGATGAGCTACCATGATTTGCCCCTATGATATCATTGAATTTAATTCTACCTCTGATACATTATGTTCTATAATATATTGTTTTCTCTGAGACAATTGAATTTAATGATATATCCTCAGATACAACTACTCACTATTTTAAAACTATAATATCATAAGTTGTGATTATCAAAAAGGTGGAGATTGTTGACCTCACCTGTTTTGATAATCCCAATTATGCTTTCGCATACTTTGATAATTCCAATTAATGTTTATCTATATTCTAATTCGCTCAATCTAGGACATTCTATCTGATAATAATATTAAAATAATCCTTGAAATATGTTAATCAATGTTTATCTTTGTTTATATCAGTTTTGAAGTAATTCTAACCCAATAGAATATGTTTTGCATAAAACAGATAAGTGTTAGTCACTGATCTGCGTATAGCTACTAATACAGAGCTACCAGTACTTAGTCTACCGATAGACTTCGTCTACCGATAGACAGAGTCACTGATAAGCTAAGGTCACTGATACGCAGAGCTACCAATATGTACAAGTCCACCGGTAAGCATAGAACAAGGTCACTGATACAGATAACTACCTATAGAACAAGTCTTCCAATAGTACAGAATGGAGCTATCGATATGCATAAGTCTACCGATACACATAATCACTGGAACTAAGCGAGCTACCGATACAGACAGTCACTGATACATTGAGCTACCGATAGACCAAGAGCTACCGATATACAGAGTCACCGATATGGAATGAAGCTACCGATACAAAGCAGAGCTACCGATAGATCAAGAGATACCGATAGAATGAAGTCATTGGTATATAAAGCTATCGATACCAAAAGTTACCGATGCAAGTTCAAAGAGCTACCGGTATCAGGATCTACCGATACAAGTTCAAAGAGCTACCGATAGAAGTTCACTGCTGCACAAAGTCCATCGTACACATCTACCAACAGAAGGATATTAATGATTGACCAACCAGTCAAACTCTATACTCTCAATATTATTTATTTATTAAGCTAACAGTTACATTTGATGTTTTTAATGTAGTTAATGTTATTTAATGATATTTGTTGGCATGTCAGGGAACCATACCTAGTACCCATGAAAAGGTAGTCATTCCCATTTGCCGGAGCTGAAAGCTATAAAAGGGAAGATAAAGACCTAGATGAAAAGCGGTGAATACAGAGAGAATCAAGGAACTAAGAAGGCACACGAAGGGTGAAAAAGACAAGGGCTCAATAGCATTGAAACGTGGTGCATTCACACAAGGCTACATCCATACCTGGAGAGCACTGGACATACATGAAGCAATTCATTTCTGGAGGAGAACACAAGCTGCATATTTGTCAAGAAGTGAAGAACTACATGAAGCTGCCAGTACACTCATGATGATAAGTTGAACCTGAAAACCAAGGAAGAAAACAACACTCTGTTTTTCAGATAAAAACCAGAGAATGACTCAGAATCTTTTCTGACCAATCAAACGAGTCCAGAGCTGCACTGCGAATCACTAAAGATTTTCTAAACTCATTCACACTTACTCTAGTGATTCTTTCATTTATATTTCAAGAAGTGTGTGTACCCTGTTTATTTTACACACACACTGTCTCCTGAGCTAAGCTGGAGGATTCTTAAATCCTCATTCAAACTCTCTAACTCCCTTGTATCCCATTGTGGATGGTGGTAGAGGTCGAGTAAGACCTGGACAGCTATGAGCTGTTGTTTGTTTTCCCATGTAGAATTGTGGTATAGGTCTTTGAACCTGGACAGTCTTTGCCCTGTTGTTTACCCCGATCCAGGGTGTGGATCAATTTATATAAATTGTTTGAGAGGACTAAGTCTCGGCTTGAGACTGAACCTCTTGGTTACATCTACTGTGCATTCTAGTTTAAGTCATAAGTATACTACATATATATATATATTACATATTCTGCTACTAGTTAATTTGAAATACAAAACAATTTTAAAGTTACTTTGATAGTTAAATTAGAAAGTGTTTATACTTATTGTAAACCAGTAATTTAGTTTCAAAAGTTAATTTAATCTTCAGATTAAATTAACTGAGACCTAATCAATCTTTGATAAACTAATTGAACATTCACAATCTGTATAAAGTCACTACACTTTAACTTTGTTTTTAAATTGGGGGATTTTAAGTGAAATATTTTTTACAGAAATTTTTAATTGGAACTCAATTCACCCCCCTCTTGAGTATCCACTCTGACCAACAACTACAAACATTAAAACGCATAAAGACCCTAATTCAGCAGGTGTGAAACCATGCAACAAACATAAAACTTACCCCGAGACGAAACCAACGGATCGAAACCAATTATATCGCTTCTCTTTCAGCGGCGGTTGGCGGATTACGAACCAACATCACCCAGGTGAGGCACCGCACACCATTGTCGAGGAGGACATGATCCGTGAAGGAACCAGAAGAAGAACAGGCGCGGAAAGAGGACTCGGGGTGAGGCGTCGCGTCGCATCGCTATGGGGGAGTCGTGCACCTGCTGGAAAACACGGCCAGGGGAGGGAGACCGTCGGGTGTTCGTGTTTCCGGGAGTAGGGCGACAACTGGATGATAGCCAGAAGCGTGTTGGTCCTGCCGGTGATGAGGCGGGGCTGCGGGATGGTGGTCAGCGAGGGGGCGCTGAATGGCTGGACTAGTTGCCCGCACAAGGGGAAAACGGAGGGTGCGACCTCGCTGGACCGAGGAAGAGGAGGAGGCCATTGGGATGGGGTTGCGCCAAACTGGGAAAGGGAGATGATGTGGTTGGACAGCGCAGGGAGGAGGAAAGGCAAGCGGCTTCACCGGAGCCGGAGCAGGGTGTCGCAATAGGAGGGTGGCACGGCGGAAGGGAGGTCAGGAGGAGGGTGGCGCGGCGGAAGGGAGGTCGCAGGAGGGTGGCGCGGCGGAAGGGAGGTGCTGCGGAAGGGGGGGTCGGCTGCCTTGGGTGCAACGAGATCCAGCAGGGAAAAGGAGGGGCGTGAGAGAAGGGAGAAGGAGGGGAGGCGGCTCACGTGGGTCACGGAAAAAGGGGGGTAGCACTAGGGTTTGAAAGGAAAAAAAGATAATAATAATAATAAAACCAATAAATTTAATTATTTCATATCTATTTTATTTTAAGTGACGATAATAATATTAATTTCAATGCTACAATAATAATAATAGTAATAATAATAATAATAATAACAATATTATAAATTATTGTTATTATTATTATTAAACATTTTATAAAAAAATCAATTTAATTTATTCATTTAATTTTATTATTTATCTAAACAGGTGGGTAATTGCGCACTCACCAAGTCCGAACGCATGATCGGACCGAATGCGCGGTGACCGCGCACCCACCCGAACCGAATGTGCGGTGACCGCTAGTAGTGCGGTGACTGCGCACTGGCCTGAGATGCACCGAAAACATCAAAGCATCGAAAATTTCAAACCCAGACCCAAACCCGACTCTACCCAGAGTCTCGGGACCGAGAAAAGAATAAAAACATGGGCGTCCGTGGTCATGGTGTGACAAGGCCTCTAAAACTTAGTTTTTAGTCGGGGTATCCCAATTTTTTAACATTCGATGTAATTTCAACCTCATATAAGGGGGTCTTCTTGTCTTTTTTTTGAAGGATATTGAATTTATTATTAGGGCTTACATTCATATTGATATTATGGTTTTGATGTTTTATCATTTTTCATAATGTAGTTTTATTTATAATTAAATATATGCATATTTTCTTATACTTACTTATAGTAAATCAATTGTATAAATACATATTTAAACATATTTATGTAAAAATGTATTTTTAAATATATAAACCAAATGTAAAAAAAATTATTATTCATTTTATTTACCTTATAAAAATGCATTAATATGTATATATATACCTATACAAGTAATGTTTATATATAAACATGTGTGTGTCAATAAACAAATATATATTTATATGTATATTATAATATATTTAAATAAATACATATTATGTAAATATTTGTATGTGTGTGTGAGAAATATAAATGTATACTTGTGTGTGTTAATATGTGTGTGTGTGTGTGTGTATTATGTATATATACATCATATATAAATGTATTTTTAGAAATAAATCATTATCGTTATCGTTAAATATATTATATAAACATATTTTACAGTAAACGTTTATAAATACATTATAAAAATTTTATTTGTAAATATACAATTATATGCGAATATGTATATATATAAACATAGAAATATATATGTAATGTATAAAATTTATATATAAATATGCAATATATAAAGATATTCCAAAAATGTATTTAAAACAATATCTAACCTTTTTAACATTAAAAAAATATATGAATATATATATACTTATACAAAGACATATATATATATAATGTTTATATATACATGTGTGTGTGTATTATTAAATAGATATATATTTTTATTATATTATGATATATGTAAATGAATATTAATATATAATATATTTAAATAAATATAATTATATATACATCACACAAATATATATATTTTTATAGATTTATTTAAAAATAATTATAAAAATATATGAATAAAAATATATATGTAAATATATATAAATAAACAGAAATATCGTAAAATAGACAACAAAATACCTTGGTGCAGTGGTAAAGGCATTTGAATTCCAAATAAGAGGTACACAAATCAAATCCAGGCGCGCGCGGCAGGTCAACAGTAGGCTGGAATTTCGTAAAGTGCTGATAAATGCCCATTATGAGCCCTAATAAAGAGGTGGTTGGTGAGTGAGTGAATAATGCTAACAAATGGAATGGAAAGCACTGACAAAGGGGTGACAGAGATCTCCAAACAAAAATAATTTTTTTCGCCCTTTATCAGCACTTGAAAACAAACGTTGATAAAAACATTATTTATCAGTGCTAAAAAACATTGATAAAAGCCATCATTATCATCACTAAAAAAACGATGATAAAGCCCCTCTTTATCAGTGTTTTTTTAAATGCCCATTCTGAGCCCTAATAAAGAGGTGGTTGACGAGTGAGTGAAAAACGCTAACAAATGGAATGGAAAGCACTGACAAAGGGGTGACAGAGGTCTCCAAACAAAAACAATTTTTTTCACCCTTTATCAGCACTTGAAAACAAACGTTGGTAAAAACATTATTTATCAATGCTAAAAAAACATTGATAAAGGTCATCATTATCAGCACTAAAAAAACGATGATAAAGCCCACCTTTATCAGTGTTTTTTTCGAGCGTTGATAAATTCCTCTAACATCACTAGTGTTATCAGCGTTTCTTTAGCGCTTTTTAACGTTGTTAAATGTCAGATTTGTAGTAGTGGGGAAGGAAAGAGGAAGCGACCCAAGGAGAGATACATGATCATAGTTATGCAGCAATGGGTATATAACGCCGTAGTGAGCAGGTTGGGCAACAACAATTCTTTGAGCGTGGCCAAGAGCGAGCAACGTCAAATTGGGTTGTGCAATGGCTTATTTGTGGTGCTGCAATGACGGTGCATGTTTTTTTTATCTCTGAAGGGCGATGTCTTGTCATATGACGATTATCAGTGAAAAGATGAAGGCGTATTGAGGCGTGGTTCTCACACAGTTTTTTCTACAGTCATTATAATTCATGTTCAAGCATTACTTGATTTTTGTACTATCTGATTCATAATGGAAATTTTTGAAGTTACTCTGTGGTTTTTTAATCATCTGCATTGATGATTTTTTCCACATTAAAATGTGTGTACTACTACAGAACTGGCTTTTAAAAGCACTAAAAAGAGCAATTAACAATGATGTTATAAAGGCGTCCCTTTTATCAGCCACTACTACAAAATAGTGTTTTAGTAGCGCTAAAAAGGTTAATAATCAAAATGCTATTAAAATGAGATCCTTTTTATCAGTGCTAAGAAAACGCTGATAAAAGATCCTTTTATCAGTGCTAAAAAGGTCAAAAAAATAATTTGTCAATTTTTTTTTTATAATTTGGATGGTGACCCCCCTATTCGCGCGCAACCCCCCTTATAATAGTGCTTGTCCCACCTCCCCCGCTCTACCCTGCCCCCTTTGATAGTGTTTTCCCCTTTAACAATGCTATGAGAGTACTCACCCGCCCGCACGCCCTTGCCTTTGGTGGGTTTCAAACCTGAGACATCCCTCTCATACGTCAGTGGGGGGTGTTCGTCCAAGGGGGCTAGGGTTTTGCCAGGAGAAGGCATTAACAAAAAAAAAGAATCATTTATTTTAAATAAATACCGGTTATCATTGTATCTATATTATCACTTTTATAAAATGTAATAATAAATTTAGTCATATATTAATGTTTTTCATACAAGTATTACTAAAGATTCTTTCTTTAAAGCAATAACTAATATTACCTTAATTTCCAATATTATAATTTCTTAGAAAAGTTATAACTATCTTGTGTTAATAAAAGTTGTTTTGGTAGTAGTACATCGTGACGATTTTTAGTGACTACTATCGGCGGCCGTCTATGATAATCATATTCATTTCCATTGAATCAATAATTAGTTTTAAAAACAAATGATATGGGTTTTGGTAAGCATGCATTTTTTTCAATCATGCAAAGAATGATGATTTGGGTGGAAACCCTAGGGGAGGTATAGTAGAAGTGGGAAAGGTTAGCATGGAAGGGGAGAATGGAGGGTATAATTGGAGAGGAGTTAGTGGTGTAATGTCAATAGTAGTGGGACATCCATGAAGGCATCTTATTGGACTGCTGGCATTATTAATGATTAATGACATGCCCAAATGCAGGTGTGCACGAAGGGCGAGTGCAGGTACTGATTTGATATGTGTGATTAAGCCATCATCATTTCAGAAGCAGTATGATGTGGCGCCGCGCACAACCTCCATAAAAGTTTGTGGCCGGCGCGCCCTCCATGTCACGCCTTCACACACTGTTTAACAGTGGACCTAAGGTTTGGGCCACTTCTGTGGTATTGTGTGATGAGGGCGATCACCATCAATCGTGTCAGTAATGATGAGCGCCCAATCCAGCCATCGCCATGGGATAATGGGATCCGACTACTGCTGCAGAAGCACGAGCAGAGCGGGGAGAAGGTGTGAATGAATGGGCCACCCCAGTTTTCATTAAGATCAAAACTCCCCCTCACCCCTTTGCCGTTAATATATTTTTACATGGGTCCCCTACAATAAAATCCTACATTACCAACATTATAAATATATGTATTTATGTGTTCAATGAATTTTTTCAATATATATCATGAGATAATGATAATATTCATGAAAATGATTGACGTTTTATATTTATATATAGATGCGTGAGTATAATTAACGCTATATGGTCATAAGTTTATTTCTGGACATTGTGAGATGTTATATTTCAAATGTTAAGATTACCTATATTATGATATTATATTTGGTGTTTGAGATACAATTACATTTAAACACACACATCCACAGGCCATAGTCCCCCCAAAGGGATAACCCACTTATCCGGGTGCTTTCATAACCCATGCTTATGTTGTGTGTTCATGACTTGTGAAACTTCATTTATACATTGACACCTTTATTTTTTAGGTTTTCCATTTATGTGATTACTCATTTTTTATGATTTATAATTTATTAGGTATGATTCATTCATGTTATACCCACAAACTTATTATGTTCTCATACATACTTATAAAATTACAACAAATATATTTAAATAGTAAATATATTTATTATATTTGTAATTATAAAATTTAAATTATATATAAATACGTTTTAAGTATATTTATTTATAATTATTATTATAACTATATATATACATATATTAAAATAATTAAAAAATTTCAATAAATACAATTATTATAATTTTATAAATGTATATATTTATATATTATAAAATAAATAAATATATTTATAATTATATAAAAATATTTATAAAAATATTTATTTATAATTATAATTATAATTAAATACATATATCTAGATAATTATAAAATTATAATAAATATACTTATTATATTTGTAATTTTGTAAGTATATATAATTATATAAATATATTTATAAATATATTCAAATATTTATAAATGTATATAAATATTTTTAATCATAATTATATTATATTAGGTGCTTGGAGGTATAATTACATTTAAACACACACAAACACCGCACACACATAGCCCTGAAAGGCATGCCATAACCCCCAAAGGGATAACTCATCCAACCAAACGCTTTATTACATTATATATTTTTTGCTTGAAGGTCAGTACTACAGAATAGAGTTTTAATAGCGCTAAAAAAAGCATTATATGTGCTAAAAAACACTGATAAACGAGGCGCTATTAAAAGGGGGTCTATTTTTCAGTGCTAAAAAAAGTGATGATAAATAACTCTTTTATAAGCGATAAAAAAATCGATGAAGAAGAACTTTTATTAGTGCTAAAAAAACGTTAATAAAAGTCAAAAAAAATTAAAATTTGAAAAAAAAAATCAGAATCGGAGGTGACCACCCCCCTCCTTCATTAGTGCTCAAACCCACTTTAACAGTTCTACACCCCCCTAACAGCACTAGGTGTGCCACCCCCCTTTAACAGTGCTAGGCACCCCTTTCACAAAGCCCCATGCGCGCCCCTAGCTCCCCCTGGACTTGAACCCAAGTCCTCTCCCTTGCGCGACTGTTCCCTTACCACTCCTCCGTGTTGTATTATTTTCCATTTTATGATATATATATATATATAGTTATATTTTTTATCTAAATATTTATTCATATATTATTATATATTTATATGATCGTTTTTAAATACATTTATAAAATATGTTTTTGTGTATGTGTGTTTATAAATAAATAAATAAATAAATAAATAAAAACATATCTACAACATACATACATATATATTATATATGTGTATCTATAAATATATATATACATATTTCTATTTATTTATATATGTTATATGTTAATATTTATATACATATATTAGAATATATAGATAATATATATCAGTTTGTTAATACAGACACACACAATACACAAACACACACACACACACACTATATAGGTATATAAATATTCATATATTCTTTATTTTAAATAAAATGAATATTATATTTTATTTAGAGATGGTTTATATATTTATAAAGATATTTTATATGTAAATATGTTTACATATTTATTTATAAAATTAAATTTTTATGTGTAAATATATACAAATATGTATATATGTGTGTATACTTAATTATAAATGACAATACATTATGAAAAATGAAAAAATTTGAAAGTCATAATATCCTTAAGAGTGTAAGCCTTGAAATTAAATTGAGTCTCCCCTGAAAAAAGATAAGAAGACCTCATTAAACGAGACTGAAATTCAATCAAATGTTAAAAAATTGGGGTGCCCCGACTAAAAACATAGTTTTTCAGGACTTCTAAGCCTTTTGGCCTTGAAAAAATTATGATTAGGGTTCCTCGAGTCATGATGGCGTAGAGCTCATCGCACGCTTCGATTTGATATATGGTAAAGCCCAAACAGACACCCTGATAAAACGTTATGCTCGTTTGAAGTTTCAGTCACATTCTCAGCTTATTTTAGACCATTTATTAATATTTTTATTTTTTCTCTCTTCAAATTTTTATAAAATGAGCATTAGTCGATAATAATTAGTAAATTATTGATTAATAATATAATTTTAATTATTTTATAATCCATTTTCACTAAATATCTTATATATTAAGTGTAAATGCATATTTAACCTTATATAAGTCATATTTTATAAAATATATTATATTTATATCAATATAAATATATTTCTATATTAACAAATGCTTTTAATGATAAATATTATTTTAATGAGATACACCTTTTATCAACGTTAAGAAAAACAATGATAAAAGTACTCTTTATCAACGCTAAAAGAAAGCGCTGATAAAAGCATCTTTTTATCAGCATTTGTTGAGCGCTGATAAAGATACCTCTTTTATCAGCGTTTTTAGCGCTAATGAATGGATATTTTAACAATATTTTTTAGCACTGATAAAGGTACCCCCTTTATCAGTTCTTTTTTTAACGTTGTTAAAAGGTGACGTTATGTAAAGGTGATTTTGTGGTAGTGGGTCAAGTGGGCATGAAACCCATTACATGGCTCGTAGGCCCACCATTGGATTGCCCAAATGCCCTTCTTACATCATGACTGCGTCACCACGTGCACGTCATGCCTGTTTCACTGCCCCCTTGATGGCCCGAAGACCCAATCAGGATGAATAGTATTGCTGCTACAATACCCCGTTACAGTAGTCACACTGATATAGTGCTACATTACTGCTACAATACTGCTACAGTACTGTGAAAATTCGCTTCCAGCCGGATTTGAACCCGGGTCTGATGCAGGATTACAGGGAGCTTTTACCACTCGGGTAAGCCCCCAACTGCATAATTATAATTATAAATAAATACACAATTTTAAATAATTATAAAACTATAATAAATATATTTAAATAATAAATAAATTTAACAAATTTATAATTATATAATTATATATAAATACTTTTAAATATATTTAGTTATAATAATATATATATATATATATTTATTTATTTAAATAATTATAAAATTATAATAAATATATTAAAATAATAAAGATAGTTATTATATTTATAATCATATATATTTATATATTGATATAAGTATATGTAATTATATAAATATACCAAAGTGGGGGCCATGAGATATTATTACATAAATATATTAATAATTATTAGAAATATTTTTAAAAATATTTATTTATAATTATAATTAGAAGTAAAAAATAAAAAATAAAAATAAATTATAATAAATATATTTAAATAATAAATATATTTAAATAATAAATATATTTACTATAATTTTATAAATATATTTATATATTAATAATATATATATATCATCATATAAAAATATATATAAATATATTTGGAATTAAATAATAAATATATTTATTATAACTATAATTTTATAAATATATATAATAATATAAAAATATATAATTATATAAATATATTTATAAAATTATAAAAAATATTTTTAAAGAATTAATATATTTATTTAGGATGGATTCTCTCTTAAAAGGAGAGCTTCCCTCTCCTGCTTCTTACAACAATCAGTTTGTTTGTTGATCGATCTAATGTGATCCTCTACATGGTTGATTGAACCCCTGATGTGGTTGGACACAAGGAGCTCTTTGCTCTTTGTTGTCCACACATCAGGCTTGAGATGATTAAGTCGGTTTCTCAAAAGAATGAGGGTGACAATGTTTTTTTTCCGGCATGCCCCGCCTGACGACGGGGATTGTGATGACCAAGGATGTCCTCAGAGAGGATATGTGATGCGGGCTTCAGGAGGTGTTGATCTCGGAACTGGTGATAGGGCCCTACGGGATGGTGGGGATAGAGGGATGGCCGATGGTGACTCCAGGAAGAGGGAAGTGGGTCAACGATGCCTCCAGGGGCCTTTAGTGTCTTTCTTTCAGCGGGCGGCGAGGCGCTAGACAGATCTTGGTGTGGCAACGTCATCGATGGGAGGTACTGTTTTCAGGCTGGTGATGGGGTGCCCGACTGGTACGGTGATTAAGTGCCTGACCGATGGGTATATATTATGCTAGTTCCCAACCGATGATGTGACCAGGTGCCTGACCGATGGGAGGTGCGGTTTTCAGATCTTGGTGTGGCGGTTTTCAGTGGGCGGTGAGACGTCTGACCATCGTGATTGTCGGCTAGAGGATTGGGACCCAGGAGGCGGCGATCTGGACGATGACATCATGAACCTCTGAAACACACTTTCTCACAACGATATTTGAATATGAGGTAAAGGATATGGATGAAGTATCTTCAGATGTTTGACTTCGAATTGATGCATACACTGGGAAAAGGTAGTTCAGTGGCCAATGCATTAAGTAGAAAGTCATATGCACCGCTGTAAAAAGAATCTTCATATGAGTGGTAGTTAATGTTGGTCCCAGCTGACATACATGTCGAATGTAAAGACCGAGGTGATGTTGCAGCTTCCTTTTTAGTTTCTGTGATTCCTGATTTGGTAAAGTTGGTCAAATAAGCACAAACACCCGATAGAGATTGCTTGGTTATGAGTTCAAAACTCAATGGTGGGGAGACCATTGTGGGCTGCAAACTTTATGGGAGTTCAGTTTTGTGGTTCATAGATCGGATGGTTTTACCTTAGAATTTTCAGAAACAACTTCATCATGCTTACCACCATTCCAGATGGGCTATACATCTGGGAACACAAAAGATGTATAAGGAGTTGAAATCACAATTTTGGGGGAGCGGCATGAAAAGGGAATTGGCAGAGTTCGTTTCGTGGTGCTTAACTTATCAAAAAGTTAAGGCAGAACATCAACAACTAGTAGGTATGTTGCAGTATATACCTACCCCAATGTGGAAATGGGAGCATATAACTATGGATTTTGTTACAATCCTCCCAAGAACAGTTCGGAAACACAATTCCATATGGGTGATATTGGATCGGCTTATCAAGTCGGATTATTTCATCCATATTCGTGAAACTAATATGGTGGAGGATCTGTCCAAAATCTACATTTGAGAAGTGGTAAAGAGACAAAGCATACTATTTTCGATCATCTCAGATAGAGATCCAAGGTCCACGTCTCATTTCTAGAAATCCTTATAGAAATCCCTTAGGACTCAGTTGACTATGATTACGACGTATCAAACTCATATGGATGGCCAATCTGAAAGGATGATATAGATGTTGGAAGACATGTTTCGAGACTGCGTAATGGATTTTGTTGGTTCATGGGAAGAGAATATACCCTTAGTGGAGTTCTCATATAATAACATATATTAGGTCTCAATACATATGGCTCCATTTGAAGCATTGTATGAGCATCCTTGTCATTCTCCACTTTGTTGGGTGGAAATAGGTGAGACATCACTAGTTGGGATGCGCCTTGTCCAAGAAACAATGGAAAAAATTTAGTTGATTAGGAAACAGATGGAGATGACTCAGAGTCATCAGAAATCGTATGCAGATCATTGTTGAAGACTATTGTCGTTCACGGTGAGTGATCATTTGTTCTTGCGGATCTCCCCAAGGCTTGGACATCATTGTTTTGGGAAGAAAGGCAAGTTATCTCCTTGATATATTACCCCTTACAAGATACTGGCATGATTTGGAGAGGTGGCATATCGGTTGGTGTTGCCACCATGGTTCAGTTAGGTACAGATTGTGTTCCATGTATCTCAGCTAAAAAATGTCAGCCTGATCCTGACCATGTGATCAGATGAGATCATATTGAACTAGATCCAGATGCTTCATTGGTACATATACTGATGCAGATTTTGGATAGGAAATAGAAAGTCTTGCATGAAAAAAGTATCGGTCTAGTGAGGGTTTTATGGTAACATGGTCAGATTTATGATGAGACTTGGGAATGCGAGAAAGAAATGAAAGATCAATGACTGGAACACTTTCAGGGAAATAATGGTTTTCTACTTTTTGAGAATGAAAAGACCAATGGTGGAGAGAATATAGTACCCTCGGTTTTTTGTATGTAACCCTTTCTTTATGATTTTCTTGTATATAAATTTCATGGGTGAAGGTTGGGAACGTTTTTTGATCTTTCAATGGGTTTTTGAGTCAAAAGGGAAGGCACACAGTTTTTCTAAACCGTGTGGAAATCCTAAGAGAAACCGTGCGCAATAACAAGTTTGAGGAAGTAGATTCAGAATGGTTGGTGCATAATTAGGGAGACCGTGTGAGGAGACCATGTGAGGCTATTCTTGAGGTAGTATGTAATGGCCCGAGTTTTTGGGGTCCATTACTTTGTGAAAATATCGTTTTGGGTTTTCGGGTCTGGGAATCACGGTGGTGTAGGCCTACCGGTAGCTCGGTCTACCGATGGCCACAGCCTACCGGTAGCAGCAGCCTACCGGTAGCTCGGCCTACCGGTAGCTACAGCCTACCGGTAGCTCGGCCTACCGGTAGCTGCGGCCTATCGGTAGCTACAACCTACCGGTAGCTCGGCCTACCGGTGGATTCAGCCTACCGGTAGCTGTGGCCGACCGGTAGCTCAGCTACCGGTAGCTATCACCCACCAGTAGCTCTCAGCTACCGGTGGCTCTGGCCTGCCCCACGGGTTATTTCCAGTAGCGCTCCCTTTTGCGCAAATAGGGTTTTAAACCCTATTTTGACCTGTTTGAGCATGTTTTAAAGACCCGTAACATGCATAATAGTTTTAGTTAAATACTTAATCAATTAATGAGTCAGTTAAAACCACCCGACCCCCTTTAATGACGAGTGGAGCCGCGTGGTCAACCCACGACCCCTGCGCCTTACGCGGTTTGGCGTTCTCACCTCCACCGTCTGCGGATCTTATAAACTAAGGGTTAACCGTGGTTTCTCCTTTCCTCGATCGCGGATTTTCACAAACAGCTTCTGGTGCATCGGGCGCGCCGCATCGTTATCCGTAGAGTTCCGCGCCCGGCCTAAACGTCGATCATCTATCAACAAGTAGGGAATTTCTCTTTAGCCTCTCTCTTTTGTGTATCATGCGGGGTGGGCGTGCTTCTGTTCTGTAGAATTGGATAAACCAGAACTAAATGAAGATAATGAACTGGATTCTATAAAGAAAGGGGGGGCTGTGATCGTTAATGCCATTTTATATTATGATCTTCTTTCTGAGTTGTGCTGGATTACGCCTTCTGAAAATCGAGGTCATTGGTGGTCGTGTTTGTGCACTAATGAACCCCTACTGATGTTTTAAATGGCTTGTTGCGGCTGTAAAATCCGACTGTGAAAAGTAAATCGGTTAATCACGTATACCCGACTGAATAAATTGAGAGCACCAGGATCAATCCCTTCTGTGCTAACCCCGGTCAAAACATGGAATTGAAACCATGGAGCGTGTAAAATCTTTTAAATCTGAAAATACCGGCAATTCCCTGCTTAGTGTTGGTGACGATGGTTTGGTTGTTTTCTTTCACGGGCCGGTTTCTGGAGATGTGGGAGGGGATGGGATCCCCTATCTTTATACCCTTAGTGGTTGTGTGAATTTGGGGATTAGATCCCCTGTTGGTATGGATTCAGTGGTTGTGAGTTTTAAGACCAGGTGGGCACTTGTTTATATCACGAATTGGGGTGGGATCCTCTGTTGTTGAGAACCAGGTGTGGGCGTTATGGTTGATGCTTGACTGTTTACTTTCCTGGA
The DNA here is from genome assembly GCA_963277665.1 of Viscum album. Taxonomy (NCBI): domain Eukaryota; kingdom Viridiplantae; phylum Streptophyta; class Magnoliopsida; order Santalales; family Viscaceae; genus Viscum; species Viscum album. The sequence goes on along the minus strand of OY728146.1, from coordinate 1,242,707,830 downwards.
CTTGTGCCTATTCCTATTAGTTTCCCAATAGTGCTTAAAGTTAATTAAACATTATTACTGAACATGAAAACAAGAATGGGACAAATGGGTTTTGTTGGCGAGAGTTGTGAGTCGGACTTGAGAACTTTCGTAATCTGTAGGCCGTCTGAAGAAAAACTAGTTTGGGGTGAGTTCTTGTTACCTATATATATACTTTTAGTTTTGTGTTTCTTATTCGCGCCCCACCCAAGTTGAGCACTTAGTGCTGAACACCCCCATTTCATGGGGGAGGGTGTTTTTCCCAAAACTATTCTTAGTGGCTGGTTATTAGCTCCTTTTCTGCTCCCTTTCCCAGATAGCCCAAGTATCTTCGGGCAGGCTGTGATGGCCTGAGGTGCATTATTATCCCAAGAACCTTCGGGCGGGGTAGTGTGGTGGTTGGCCAGGTGTGTGCGGCAAGTGGTTTCCCAAGTGTCTTCGGGATGAGGCCCAGGTTTCTTCGGGCATGGCAGTGAATTTTCTATCCCAGGTTTCTTCGGGCATGGTGGTGGTTGTTCTGGCCTAGGTGTTTGCAGGCATGGTTACATGTGATAGTTGTAGCCCAGGTGTTTGCGGGCGGGATTCGGCAGTGGGACTGCGTGTGGTGGTTGTGGCCCAGGTGTGTGCGGGCGGGTTCGACAGTGGGACTGCGGTGAGAATGGCGGGATGAGTCCGATGCGTAGGATGTCTCAATAACTGGTGGGAAAGTGGCGCGGGGTACCGAAACATCGATGTGCTCTTAATATATATATTACTTGACTTGCGTTATTTAGGGAGTGTGCCTTGGTGAGGCTTGGGTGGATAGTTTACCTTGACAGGTGTTTGGTTTGCTCCTTTTTCTCACGGGACTTTAGCACGTTCCCCCACTTGTGCACGAGAGTCTTTGGATTCCCTACTGAGTGTACTTGTATGCTCACTCTACGTATATAAAACTGCTTTCAGGTTTCCAGGAGACTTCGGGGATCACACAGGACCATACTAGCTCGGACCTTTGGGGCAGTTGCAGTTGTTGCTTTTCCTCTTTGGTACTTACCTTTGTAGTCACCTTTTGTACTTTGTGGCTTTAATTTTGGAACATGCATTTGGGAATGGGTTATTTTTGGCTTTACTTTTCTTTTACCTTGGTGTTGTTGAGTTTCATCATCTTATCTCTCGATCTTATAAAACAGAAAGGGGTAATGCCTTCCATTTGTGAGAAATTTCTATACCCTTGGTGCTAGTCGCCACTCCGGGACCTAATGAAGGCGGGTCTCGGGGGTCATTATCTCTCCTTCAACTTAAAGAAGGAAGGGCCTGGCAATCTGCTGACCCTTCCCTCCTTTTGGTGAAGGCGGGTCATGACAGAATGGTATCAGAGGAGAGGTTGAGAGATAGGATGGAGTCTGGAGTTAGGTACAGTGAGGATTTCATGGGATGGTAAGGCAACAGTGTTGGGTGACCTTGGCGCGTGAATTAGGCCAGGGAAGACTGGCTAGGACACGAGATTTTTAGGGCCCCCCATGATCCGATGCAAGGACTCTGGACCTACCAAATGACCAAGTGAGGCCACACTGATTGCAGGGTAAAGACCCTAAGAAAGGTACATGAATCATAATTACTTGTGTTCTTGTGTTTCTGGGATGTCTTGGGAATTAAGAACAAATTAAAATTTTAAGAACTTTCAAAGACGATATTCTGCACTACTTGGGCTTAGGCTTTCCTTGTTCACCTTGCAGCTATGGCATCTGGAAGGCGACCACATGTGGTACAGGCGATCGAGGCCCCAGAGACTACTTTGGCCGATCGACAGAGAGTTAATCGAGAGGAAGAGGACGACCAGTGGCAGAAGACTCTTCGGGCCTTCCAGTGACAGGCCCTCGAGAAGTATGAGGGTAGCACCTCCGACATGAAGACGGAAGGCTGGCTAGAGGAGCTAGTTATAGCTTTCGGCCTAATTCGGGCTCTGAACGAGTACTGGGTTCCTATGGCCGTCAGCCAGATGCGGGGAGCGGCGCGTCAGTGGTGGACGATTTACCTGGGTGAGAGGAGAGAGTCTGAGGTGGATTGGGCGGATTTTGAGAGGGAGTTCCAGGCGGAATTCCTCTCCTCGACGATGAAGGTGGAAAATAGACAGGAGCTACTCTCCCTCCAGTAGGGGAGTATGTCCATGAGGGAGCTAGGGATCAAGTTCAAGGACCTCATACGTTTTTCTCCAGACCACTTTCCTGACAAGGAGTCTCGGGCAAGACGTTTGGAGGAGGCGCTCCGACCCTCCCTCGAGTATGCTGATACCCCCTTTACCCTGCATACATACATGGAGGTCCAGAAGAAGGCCGAAGTGGTGGAGAGAATGCACACTCTAGGAGGTGTGTCATGAGAAGGGATCCAGCTGGGACCATCGAAGGGGAAGGCCGTTAGCACCAGTCCTCCAGCGTCAGGACCCTCCAGGTTCCGACCAGCAGGGAGCAGACCGTAGCAGTTTCAGTTTTGATCACCCGCCCCACACCATTTTCCTTCGGGCCTAGGACCGTAGTGCTTCATCTGTGGGAGCCCTGGACATCTCCGGAGTCAGTGCCCGGACCGGGTGTAGCACGACGGTGGTGGATAGCCCCACCACCCGCCCCAATAGCAGTTTCCAACCAGACCTTTCCAACAACAGGGACAGCGAGCTCCCGCTCCTCCGAGGGCAGACGTAGGAGGAGGAGTCCGACCTCAGGGTGCTCCTCAGGGACCTCAACCGGGGCGTGTTCGGGGAGGTGGCCAGCAGCCGAGGGGCAGAGGAGCTGGGCATGGACAGTTGCACGCCGTAGAGGCAGCAGTTCCAGCAGGGCCGGAGGTTGTCCGAGGTACGATCAGTTTGTTTAGCACTCTTTCTTATGCTTTGTTCGATACTGGAGCTTCACACTCCTTTGTTGCACCCAGTCTAGCCCGTTCCTTGGGTCTAGATGCCGAGAGACTTTGAGTGCCCCTGGTGTTGAGCACACCAGTCAGAGGTCAGACCAACTTGTTGTTTGTTTGTCGGGGATGTAGACTGATGATAGGGCCACATCAGTCAGTTAGGGATTTTCTTCTACTACAGATTCAGCCATACGATGTCATCCTAGGCATCGATTGGCTATTCTCTGTGTGTGCCGTCATCGACTGTTTCCGAAGAAGGGTAGTGTTCTCGGACTCGGATGGCCGGCATATTACCTTCACCGGTGAGTGGAGCAGTAATAAGGGAAACAGGCGAGAGGAACCCCTCTTCTCCTTGTTGGCCGAGCTGACAGTGGAATCAGTAGATGCTGAAATGGTGGAAGTGCCCGAGATCGTCTGTGAGTATATGGACGTCTTCCCTGAGGAGGTGACGACTCTACCCCCTCGGCGCGATATCGAGTTTGGGATAGACCTGCAGCCCGGTGATCGACCGATCTCGATGGCTCCTTACCGGATGGCACCTTCAGAGCTATGGGAGTTTCGGATTCAGATTGACGATCTGATGAAGAGGGGTTATGTTCGCCCGAGTGCGTCACCGTGGGATGCTCCAGTCTTGTTCGCAAAGAAGGCAGATGATGGTATCAGGTTGTGCATAGACTACAGGAGGCTGAATCAGGTGACGATCAAGAATCGCTACCCTCTTTCGAGGATAGACAATATTTTCGACCAACTGAAAGGGGTAGGGTGGTTCTCAAAGATCGACTTGCGGTCTGGGTATCACTAGCTAAGAGTGAAGGAGGGAGACATCGCGAAGGCGGCGTTCAGATGCAGGTATGGACACTTCGAGTTCGTAGTCATGCCCTTCGGCGTTATAAATGCCCCAGCTGTGTTCATGGTGATTATGAACTCCATCTTCTGGGAATACCTATATCGGTTCGTGGTTGTATTCATTGATGACATCCTGGTCTACTCAAGATCAGAGGAGGACCATGCGGAGCACCTGAGGACGGTTTTGGAGGTCCTCCAACATCATCAGCTCTATGGGAAGTTGTCGAAATGAAATTTTTGGACACAAGAAGTGCACTTCCTCGGGCACGTGGTGTCCGAGCAGGGGGTAGCGGTGGACCCATCAAAAGTTGAGGCGGTTGTTTCTTGGGCAGCACCCAAGAATGTGGCAGAGGTCCATAGTTTCCTGGGGCTGGCAGGTTACTATCGGAGGTTCGTTCCCAACTTCTCCCGAGTATCATCCCCTTTGACAGTCCTTACCAAGAAGGACCAGGTTTTCGGGTGGAGTGAGCAGTGCGAGTCAGCCTTCATTTATCTGAAAGAGAAGTTGGTTAGTGCCCCAGTGCCGAGATTACTAGAAGAAGGGGCAGCTTATGAGGTGTTCTACGATGCTTCAGGACAGGGCCTGGGATGTGTGTTGATGCAGCGATAAGGGGTGATCTCTTATGGGTCCAGGCAGCTACGCCCTCATGAGCGTAATTACACCACCCACGACCTGGAGATTGCAGTGGTCGTTTTTGCGCTAAGGTTATGGCAGCACTACCTCATTGGGGAACGCTTTGTGGTCTTCACAGATCACAAAAGATTGAGGTATATCTTCTCCCAGTGGGACATAAACTTGCGACAGCGGAGATGGGTGGAGTTCCTCCAGGATTACGACTTAGAGATCTCTTATACTGAGGGAAAGGTCAATGTAGTGGCCGATGCCTTGAGTAGGAAGATGCAGAAGGATGCGGTCCAGGAGTCGGTGGACGCCTGGAAGGCGATGGAGGAGTTGGCTGCTTTACTCTTGGATGCGAAGATGGATAGAGGTAGAGGCTGCCTATATCAGATGATAGTGCAGTCATCTCTGTTTCGACAAGTGGAGGAGTCTCAGTGGGGAGACCCGGAGTGTGAAGTGATGCGTGATAGAGTTGACCAGGGAAATGATCCGGAAGGATGGACAGACGATGGTCAGAACCAGATGCTTTTCCATAAAAGGTTGTTTGTTCCAGGAGTGATGCGTGGAAAGGTTCTCAGTGAGTTCCACAACTCACCCCTGGAGGTACACCCATGAGTTTCCAAGATGTACCAGGGACTGATGAGGCAGTTCTGGTGGCCCGGAGTTAAGCGAGCGGTGGAAGAGTTTATGGCCAAGTGCTTAGTGTGTCAGCAAGTGAAGGCTGAACACCGAGTTCCAGGCAGCCTACTGCAGTCTCTAGATGTCCCTGAGTTGAAGTGGGACGACATCTCGATGGATTTCATCACGGGACTACCCAAGGTCCAAGGGGGATACAACACCATCTGGGAGGTAGTGGACAGGTTGATGAAATCGGCTCACTTTCTGGCAATCAGGGAGTCGAGTGCAGTGGATACTTTGGCACGAAAGTACATGGATGAGGTGGTGCGGTTGCATGGAGTTCCAAGGTCTATAGTCTCGGATAGGGATGCATGGTTTACCTCGCGAGTTTGGAGAGGGTTGCAGCATGCGTTTGTCACAAAGTTACGCCTTAGCACTGCTTTCCATCCCCAGACAGATGGACAAACAGAGCGCACCATCCAGACCTTGGAGGATATGCTACGGGCATGTGTTCTAGACTCAGGAGGATCATGGGTGCAACACTTGCCCCTGGTAGAGTGTACCTACAATAATAGCTATCACTCTACCATTGGAATGGCCCCGTTTAAAGCCTTGTACGGGAGGCCATGCCGTTCACCTGTGTGTTGGGCCGAAGTAGGGGAGGCATGCATCCTTGGACTGAAAGTGGTGTAGAGCACGACAGAAAAGGTTCAACTAATACGGGAAAGGATGAAGGCGGCCCAGGACCGACAGAAGTCGTATGCTGATACCAGGAGGATGACCTTGGAGTTTGAGGTTGGGGAACACGTGTTCTTGAAGGTCTCCCCTCGGCGTGGGCAGCGGAGGTTTGGCAAGGGGAGTAAGCTTTCTCCCAGGTTAATCGGACCCTTCAAAGTGTTGCGGTGGGTCGGCGAGGTGGCTTATCAGCTAGCGTTGCCACTGCCGCTACTGGGGATACATGGTGTCTTCCATGTGTCCCAGCTCCGTCGGTATCTGCATGAAGATTCACACATCCTTGATTGGGGTGAGCTGGACATCGAGGACGACGTGACCTTTGTGGAGAGACCAGTGATGATCGGGGATCGTAAGGAGAAGGTGCTTCATGGGCGAACCATCCCCTTGGTTTGTGTGTTGTGGAGACATGGTGGGCTTGAGGAGAGTACGTGGGAGAGGGGAGCACATATGCATACCCAGTACCCAAAGTTGTTTTGAGTTTTGTTCCTTGTTGTACCTTTTGTGGTAGAACGTTTTGTCTTTTGGCTATGAAATGTACTGGTTTTCTTTCTTCTGTTTGTGTGTGAAAAGCCCTGGCTATGGGGGAGGAGAGAACCCAACCCCTAATCAAGATGCATTAAGGTGGATGCGGTTAAACCCGTACGGGTGAGTCAGTGCCTCCCAAAGCGGATAATATCTTGACATGGGGGAGGAGACTCCCCAACCCACATGCCTGGGCAGTTTGGCATGGTATGTTGCATGGTTCTTGGTAGGGAAATGTTTTAGTTAGCATGGGTTCGCTTCTAAGAGGTATCTTTCGAGGTGGTTGTTCAGACCCTCTCTTTCCTTCTGGTTTTGTTTTGATTCTCGAGGACGAGAATTGTATAAGAGGTATCTGATGTAATGGCCCGGGTTTTTGGGGTCCATTACTTTGTGAAAATATCATTTTGGGTTTTAGGGTCTGGGAATCACGGTGGTGTAGGCCTACCGGTAGCTCGGTCTACCGGTGGCTGCAACCTACCGATAGCTCGACCTACTGGTAGCTGCAGCCTACCCGTAGCTCGGCCTGCCGGTAGCTGCGGCCTACCGGTAGCTGCAGCATACCTGTAGCTCAGCTACCGGTAGTTGTCACCCACCGGTAGCTCTCAGCTACCGGTGGCTCTGGCCTGCCCCGCGGGTTATTTCCAGTAGCGCTCCCTTTTGCGCAAATAGGGTTTTAAACCCTATTTTGACATGTTTGAGCGTGTTTTAAAGACCCATAACGCGCATAAGAGTTTTAATTAAATACTTAATCAATTAATGAGTCGGTTTAAACCACCCGACCCCCTTTAATGACGAGTGGAGCCGCATGGTCAACCCATGACCCCCACGCCTTACGCGATTTAGCGTTCTCACCTCAACCGTCTGCGGCTCTTATAAACTAAGGGTTAGCCATGGTTTCTCCTTTCCTCAATCGCGACTTTTCACAAACAACTTCTGGTGCATCGGGCGCGCCACATCGTTATCCATAAAGTTCCGCGCCCAGCCTAAATGTCGATCATCTATCAACAAGTAGGGAATTTCTCTTTAGCCTCTCTCTTTTGTGTATCATGCGGAGTGGGCATGCTTCTGTTCTGTAAAATTGGATAAACCAGACCTAAATGAAGATAATGAGATGGATTCTATAAAGAAAGGGGGGGGGGGGGCTGTGATCGTTGATGCCGTTTTATATTATGATCTTCTTTCTGAGTTGTGCTGGATTATGCCTTCTGAAAATCAGGGCCATTGGTGGTCGTGTTTGTTCACTAATGAACCCCTGCTGATGTTTTAAATGGCTTGTTGCGGCTGTAAACTCCTGCTATGAAAAGTAAATCGGTTAATCACGTATACCCGACTGAATAAATTAAGAGCACCAGGATCAATCCCTTTTGTGCTAACCCCGGTCAAAACATGGAATTGAAACCATGGAGTGTGTAAAATCTTTTAAATCTAAAAATACCAGCAAGGCCCTGCTTAGTGTTGGTGACGGTGGTTTGGTTGTTTGCTTTCACGGGCCAGTTGCTGGAGATGTGGGAGGGGATGGGATCCCCTGTCTTTATACCCTCGGTGGTTGTGTGAATTTGGGGATGGGAGCCCCTGTTGGTATGGATTCGGTGGTTGTGAGTTTTAAGACCAGGTGGGCACTTGTTTATATCACGAATTGGGGTGGGATCCTCTGTTGTTGAGAACAGGGTGTGGGCGTTACGGTTGATGCTTGACTGTTTACTTTCCCGGACTTGTGCCTATGCATACTAGTTGCCCAGTAGTGCTTAAAGTTAATTAAAAATTATTACTGAACATGAAAACAAGAATGGGACAAATGGGTTTTGTTGGCAAGAGTTGTGACTCGGACTTGAGAACTTTCGTAATCTGTAGGCCGTCTGAAGAAAACCTAGTTTGGGGTGAGTGCTTGTTACCTATATATATACTTGTAGTTTTGTGTTTCTTATTCGCGCCCCACCCAAGTTGATCACTTAGTGCCAAACACCCCCATTTCATGGGGGGAGGGTGTTTTTCCCAACACTATTCTTAGTGGATGGTTATTAGCTCCTTTTCTGCTCCCTTTCCCGGATATCCCAAGTATCTTCGGGCAGGCTGTGATGGCCTGAGGTCCATTATTAGCCCAAGAACCTTCGGGTGGGGTAGTGTGGTGGTTGGACAGGTGTGTGCGGCAGGTGGTTTCCCAAGTGTCTTCGGGATGAGGCCCAGGTGTCTTCGGGCGTGGCAGTGGATTTTCTAGCCCAGGTGTCTTTGGGCGTGGTGGTGGTTGTTCTGGCCTAGGTGTTTGTAGGCGTGGTTACATGTGATAGTTGAGGCCTAGGTGTTTGCGGGCGGGATTCGGCAGTGGGACTGGATGTGGTGGTTGTGGCCCAGGTGTGTGCAGGTGGGTTCGGCAGTGGGACTGCGGTGAGAATGGCGGGATGGGTCCGATGCGTAGGATGTCTCAATAACCGGTGGGAAAGTGGCGCGGGGTACCCAAACATCGATGTGCTCTTAATATATATATTACTTGACTTGCGTTATTTAGGGAGTGTGCCTTGGTGAGGCTTGGGTGGATAGTTTACCTTGACAGGTGTTTGGTTTTCTCCTTTTTCTCACGGGACTTTAGCACGTTCCCCCACTTGTGCACGAGATTCTTTGGTTTCCCTAATGAGTGTACTTGTATGTTCACCCTACATATATAAAACTACTTTAAAGTTTCCAGGAGGACTTTGGGGATCATGCAGAACCATACTAGCTCGGACCTTTGGGGAGGTTACAGTTGTTGCTTTTCCTCTTTGATACTTACCTTTGTAGTCACCTTTTGTACTCTGGGGCTTTACTTTTGGAACATGCATGTGGTAATGGGTTATTTTTGGCTTTAATTTTCTTTTACCTTGGTGTTGTTGAGTTTCATCATCTTATCTCTTGATCTTATAAAACAGAAAGGGGTAATTCCTTCCATTTGTGAGAAATTTCTATACCCTTGGTGCTAGTCGCCACTCCGGGACCTAATGAAGGCGGGTCTCGAGGGTCATTATCTCTCCTTAAAATTAAAGAAGGAAGGGCCTGGCAATCTCTTGACCCTTCCCTCCTTTTGGTGAAGGCAGGTCGTGACATAGTAGCTCATGCATGGTTAGCGCATGGTTTTTCTAATCGTGTGACTAAACTGTGTGTGGGTTAAAAACCACCTCCTTAAAAAGTGGATCTAGGTAGGCTTTGTCTTTAATCCACTAATTTCCCCCCAAATCAGCTCTAACTATGGATTTTTATTCTCCCAAGGCCAAATAAAGTTCTCCCATCGATTAAGAATAAATTCAAAGGCTTCCCTTGGCGATTAAAATCTAGATTCTTGAGGTATGTTATTTTTTTTCACTCTTCTTTTCATGTTTCCTTAGATCTACTTAGATCTACTAAGATCTAATTCTCATCTCTTCTCAGATTCTCAGATATATGCCTGTTATGGGTATGTCTCAGATTTTGGATGCCAAATATGTTGATATTTTTTTCATTTTTGTTAGGTAAAGAGATATAAGGTGGTTTCATGGAGAATCGACCTGATTTCATGAGCGTTCTTTGTCCATTTTTGGTTTTCGTCAAAGAGGTTGAGGAAAGTGGCTTCACTCTCAACTCCTCTTAGTAGAACTAATTTGAATGCTTTAAAATTGAATATATTGTGTTTAATTGATTGTGAATTGTTTGTTTAGAAATTTTTGGAAACCCTCTTTAGTGACGGTTTGATAAATTTTGAAAATCTGAAAAAATTGGGTGTTCTTGAAAATGTGATTTTGTTCTTGGTTTCAAAATGTGGATTTTAAAATGAGAATATTATGTAATTTTGGAACATGTATTTTATAAATATGTTTTCAATAAAATAAATATTTTATTGAAATGAGTTTTTTTTTGAATTGGATTGCTTAATGGTTTTTAATAAAAGAACAGGTTTGTTGAAAATGGTTGAACACACTTGGATTTGGCATGGGTTTGACATTGGTTGTGGTGTGTGTTCATATAAATTGGGATGGATAAGGGTGTGAAGGAACCCCATAAAAAGGTCGGGACAAATATGGGCGTGAAGTACCCCAATCAAAGTGGTCCACTAAATGAATTCTTAGTGGAAGGATAACTCACTACTCGTGAGTATAGGGAGTTTCTGGTTGCATGAATGGTAGGGTGTGTGGTTAAGTGGAATGGAATGATTATGAAAAAATGATATTGATAAATTATTTTAAAGAATTTTTTGGTTATTTTACTAAAAATATGACTTGCTGGAATGTTGGGTAAAATAGAACTTGTATTTATTTGGTTATAAATGGTTTTGGAATTTGTTTATATTATATTATAAATTGTTTTGAAAAATTGTTATATATAAATGGTTTTATATAAATATGGCTATATTTTCTATCATAGTGTCATGATTAGGGAAGTCATCGGGGAAATCATACTGAGTTTTATACTCACCCCTTCCTTAGAACTTTGGTGCTTTTGTAGAAGATATCTTCCAAGACATGGGGAAAGGTAAAGTATCACACATTTTTATCACCACCTTGTAATACTTGGGAATCATGGTGATGTTAGAGCATGGAGCTTGTGAGGCATAGAGTTTTGTGGTTTACTTTGAGTTATTGTAGTTATCTTCCACTATTTACTTTGATAGTTGTTTTATCATCCACTGTAGTGCACCTTGGTGTTGTTTTGATATAAATGAAGTGGTTGAGCTGTCTTTCATTTATTCATGAATCATATAGTGAGTTGTTTGGTTATGGTTTTCCAGATTAATGGTTCTAGTTCTTAAAGGTTAAATCCTCCCCCACTTACATTGAAACCCTTCGACATTTATTGCCAGCCTTTGGCATCTTAGGGGTGTTTATTAAGGCCTAGTAATGATTAATTATATTCTCAATCTAATAGGAATAAGTGGGTCATTACACAATGAAACACATGTTTTAAAATTTTTGTTCCTTAAATTCCAAGTTTCCTTATTTTTACTAATTTGGGTTTTCACTATGGTAACTAGTTTTCTAACTTAGGTAATTTACCCTTTAAGACTAAATTAAAGTGAGAATTATTAGAATATTTATAACCATTGATTATAAATATGAAATGAAATTTATAAAATGAAAATATCATGTGTGTTGAAAATTTGTTTTAACACAAGCGCAAGTAACGTGAAAAACAACACTTTAACCTTAACCATATTAATTGAGTTTTTTTTACAAATTTGGGGTCAATATATTTATTAAAAAAATTGGTAATTTGATGTAAAATATTTTATATTTATTAACATTCATAAATAAATTTGTTGGATATATGGTTTATAGTAATTTTATGCCATTTAAAAAAATAATTTACGAAAAAATAACATTAATGTCAATTTTGAAATTATTCATTAATTTGAGTTTAAAAAACATTAATACAATGATGGAATCAAAATATATTATTATAAAACCTGTGTAACATGGTATATTCATAAAAAAATCAATTTTAAAAAATAATTACTTTAAATATTTTTAGTATCATTTATTTCATTTAATTTCTAACTATATAATTTTTGAGTCAGCACTTCTTCAGCATTCTAAGTAATTATTTCTTCTATAAAATTTAAAGATAATGTATTATGATAAAATTATATATTTTATCATTAAAAATAATATTTATAACTGAACTTATGTTTTTTATCAATATTACAAAGCTTTATAGAAATTAAAAGGAAGAAAATTATTTTTTTGTCATTTTCTTTACATAATTTATTATATGGTACATATTCAGAGGGAAGTGGAAAGCAATTTCCATATTTTAGAGAAAATGATGGAAAAGGTCGAAATAAACCCACTAAATAAAATTAAAATATTATTTTAGGTCATTTCAACTCTTATCATTCTAGTTTAACCCCTAGTAAATCATTTTTTACCTTAATTGGTGTAATTAATTTTTACTGTATTCACTGTTCATTTTTATAAAAAATTAATTTGAAATTATTAGATATTATAAATTATGAAAATTATAAATATGGAATCCATTTTTCCAAATTCAATTCATATAAACATTAATCCCGTAGTAGCAGCGAGGCGATGAGTTTTTTTTGAAAAGATGATTCTATATTAACTTTATGGCTAATAATGATCATAGCATGAAATTAAATTAATATTTACTTATATATAGTATATATATTTCATTTAAAACATTCCTTATTAGGTATTATATTAATTTATTAAAATGGAGAAACATTGTGCATTTTAAAACAATTTTTAGAAAAACCCATTTTTAAATTAAAAAACAAACTTATAATAAAAACCAATATAAAGTTGATTAAAATTAATTTAGTGGTTTAAATATAAAATATTTTACTTGAAAGTATATTAAAAAATTATTGATACTTTTAAATCACTTAATATATTGAAAATAAAAGACTATAAAAATCAAAAAAAAATATTATTCACCAAAAAATTATTATTTTCCAAAAAAATCCAAAAATTTCACCAAAAGTAAAATTTGAAATTATGATTCCAAAAATGAAGTTAATTTAACAAAATAAATTTTATAAAAGTGTCAAAAATTATTTTTAAGATAAGCATGCCCTAAAAAGGTGTTAAAAATGCTTTTTGAAAAAAAAATACAGTTTTAAGCATAAAATTGGTTTTATTTTTTATCTCATGTCTAGAAAACAAATAGAATGAAAGTTAAAAATTATATTGAATATATAATGTATAAATTTAATTAATATAATCCAAAAATAATTATTTTATTTATTTATTGGTATAAAACACACTTATATACATTAAAACAATTTTTTAGTAAAACATTAATTTTTTATTTTCAGAAGGATTTTATTTTAATTTATAATTAATTAGTCACCAAAGAATACATGTAAACCATATTTTAATAATTTAGTTAATAAATTTCATTCACAACATTCCAACTGATAGTTTATAATGGTAATATATGTCATGGGTTTTTTAAGTTCGGTGTTGCGTGTTGAATATGACATCGAATATAAAAATCTTGGGGTTACATGTAATGCAATCTAAATTGAGTGTTGAGTGAAAAAAAGCTAAATATAGGGTTTCATTTCCTTTGAAATATCTAATATAATATCACACTTTTAAAATATTTGGGTGTTACATCATCCACCTCTTTAATAAATCGCATTCTCACAATTTGATCTTTATCATAGTAATCAAAGGTTGAATATTTGAAAATCATTTTTTCATAAACAAACATTATAAAAAAGGGTTAATAAATCATAATCATAATAATAGATAAAGGTAAGTAAAAATTTCATATGGAATAACTCATAACTAGGTTTCTACATGGGATGACATAGGTGGTAATTGAGGAAAAACATTAATAATTATAGAGAGTGATTGGGGTCATTGATCACAAGCAAGTGAATGATTAATAGAAAGATAAGGGACTCAAAACCATAAATATGTGATGATATAAAAGACCATTGGTTCATCAAAAATGAAGGTACTAGGATAATAATTTTTTTCAAGATTCTTTTCGTAGAGTTGAGGAATTCTCTTAGCATCTAGACTAAGAAAATATGGAAATATACTTACTTGATTAGTAGGATTTCATCATTTACTAAATTTCCACCACAATATCATCTTTTTATCCAACCCTTGTGTATTAAACATTATTTTTTAATGCATAAAGTAATAAAATAAATATTCAAAGGACCACATTATCCCAAAATTCATAACAAGATATTCCTCCTATCTTTAGTCATTAAACAAAATGAAAAATGTGTAGCACATGGTAAGATAATTCCCAAAATGAATAAACCTTAATAAATTAATCTCAAAATTTCAACTATAATACCTAGAGTTCAAACCAAATCATTCTATAAGTAACTATCCTTAAAATTTTTCAAACATTTCTTGACTATATTAAAAACCCAAAGATTTAAAGAATTTGATCATATATTATTCCAAGATAAATCATTTGTTATTCCTAAAATAAAATCCTATATGTAAATGTAATAAACTTAATCATTACCTATAAAAATTTCATACTAAATAAGAAATAACGTAGGCCAATGGTAAAAAAAACCCTTATCATCTTTTGGTCATGGTTTCATGCCCCACCACCCAACCAGATGTGATGGGTTGTCATAAAACACACAGGTTTCCATTTTTTTCTTTAAACATGAAAAATAATTCCTCCCTAAATAACACTTATTTTTGATCCAAGGGGTTAAAAATGCACCAACCTAGGGAAAATTATCCAAATGTTTCATTAATAACTTTAAAATATTTACTACTTAAAACCCAAAATGGGCTGTCTATTCCTTTGAACGTATAATAATCATTAATATTATAGACCTATGATGGTATTTATAACTATTAAGATAAAATCACATGAAAATAATAAAAAACTATGGCTTATATAAAATGACCCTTGATACTAACTATAATAGCCCAAAACCCACAATCCTAGATTCAGTACTGAAACTATAAACTTCAAATTTCCGATGTTAATGCCGATAACTATTACACAATTCTTTCTATCCAAATGTTACAACATCAAAAAGAAAATTTGGGTAATCTAGATCTTCAAGGACCTTTTAAGTTTAGAGTTTTAGATAATTATGAAAAACACTTACATAAACAATCTCATGTATTTAAATGAGCATTTCTACCACTTAATCTATCTTTTTCATTTTCATATTAATAAATCATCATCATCCATAGAAAATACCTTCGAGACATAAATTGATGAACCCCATTTTTTAGAACCTGGGGAAAAGGAAACATAAGAAGGGTGAGATCAAATAATCATTAAGGGGAAGTATAAGAATAAAAAAATGAACGTAATAAATGAGAATAAGAAGAGAATAAGTGTATGATGAAACAATAAGAGTGCATGAGTATAACATAAGAACATTCATACATATCAATACATGTATCATCAAACATGAAAACATGGAATAAGGATTTAACAAATGAAATAGTCATGTGAATCAACAATCATGAGATATGTAATATCAATCTTGATCATATGAAACATTATCATCCTATAACAAGTATAAATAAAATATATTGGTATCTTGAAACATCATTTCATAGAAACCTTACAAAACCCTTAAAAAACCTTGTAGAACCCCTGTAATTGGAATAACCATACAACCAAATTCTAATATAATTATCTATAGAACAAAATAACTACCCAATGCATTGGAGCGCTATATGAGAATACCCATCTTATAAGCTATTGAGCTCACTCGGTGCTATCTGGGTGTGCCCATCATATAAACTGTCTAATAACCACAACATGAATGAAGTAAATTGAGAATAAATCATAAAAATAATATAAAAAATCATTATTCTTCTATAACATGATTATACTATGGAAAATAAATGGGTTTCATATCAATATATTTTAAACATGATTGAATTGTGGAAAAAGGGCCGGTTCCATAACAATCACTTTGAAACATAATTAACCCATGGGATTGAAACATATTTCAAAACAATCTCTTTAAAACAATATTATCCCATCCAAAAAAATAATTTGGATGTTATTAATACCAAATACACATAGAAGAGAATAATTAATGATAATGGTTGTTGACATTGATTGTAATTCCCCGACCCCAGTTACCCAGTGTCGGTGCATTATTTTAATACATTGGCATGATTACAAGGAATCAAGTCCCAAAGGACCGATTGGTTTAGCAGTATTGGAAAATAGATTACATACATGAATGTTATATTAGACTTTAAGACATACAAAACAACATAAATAATACTTTATGAATGCCATTATTCCCTTGGCTTAACCCTGCATATCAATCACAATACACTTCTTGGAATCCTGGGAAAAATAAAATATAGAAAGGGGTGAGCTCAAACGCTCAGTAAGGGTAAGCAATAAAGTGGAAACTTTCTTAAATAAGAATAAACATTTAAGGCAATGTATAAATAAAAAAAATCCTTTTAAACTTGAACTTCATCATAATATGGAAAAAATAAAATGATATAATGTCATTTACTTATTCACATGGATATTCTACTAGTCGAATAATCACATGAAATATCACTAACCACTTTCATAATGATGGAATGCATAATGCCAGACTATCATAACCACATAGTCAAGGCCTTATGCCAAGAATACAAATAAGATTTTTTCAAGGCCTTGTTCCAAGACACTAGTTTGTCTCATGAGACCTACCGATGCATTGAGGAGCTATAGCGGGCTCCACCCGTCACTTACTAAGTCCAATGCATTCCTCATGTAAATAGGTCTAAACATAACATAAACATTCGTATTAAAACTAGCATATAAAATGTCAATACTTTAACCATAAACCATGAATGGTATAAAAATAGCACATCCACATTCAAACATATCACAAAACCTTAAATACAATATGAAAGTTTTGTATCATAATAAATCAACTTCAAAACAAGTTTAAAATCCATTAAAGGATTTTGACATAGATGAAAATGATTTGTAAAACTCTTTGAGAGAAATACCCCCTTTTCATGAAAACATTTAAAAGTCACACAATTTAGAAAGGAATAAATTTAAAAACATTTTTGAATCAAAGTGTCACATACCACTTTGAAACTTTTGAAATGAATTAACATTTTAAAAACATTCATGTCCATATAAATAAATCCTTAAAAAACCATTTTGAAAACATGGACATTAATGAGAATGATTTAGAAGAATAAATATTTAAAACATTTAAAATGATGTTTTAGTAAAAAGTCCCTTAAAATGAATCCCTTTTAAAATTATTTTATAAAACATGTAAATGAATAATAAATATGTCCCAGTAGATACTTACAGAAAAACAACCTCAGATAATTAAGAGATTGTGAAATTAACCCTTACCAATTTGGTAACTTACGAAACATACACCCCATGAGAGAGGTATCATAAAATGAATATGAAAATACATATAAATTAAAGTGTATTAAACAAACAATACAATTATGGGTAGTACATACACCACACAAAAGGTAATAGTGGGAAATATGGTATGAATCTCACGAGAATAAGGAGTGAGATGAAAACTCCTTACCTTGCACTTTCCTTTAGTCGAGGGTACATTTAAGCTCATGTATGAAGATCGTAGTATGTTATTAAGGTATACCAGAACTATATTAATATTTATGATATCATACATGATTCATTTATTACTTTATATAACCCATTTAACAATAATTTACATGTTAAATTAACATTTCGGGTAATAATCGCTTTCTTTATCGTACATATTTTAACTTGTTACTATTGATTGTATCACTTAGATAAAGATTTAAGTACTTACAGAATATAAAACATGATTTATATATCATATATATTTATAATATAAATATGTATAATAGACATATATATGAAATAAGAAACACCATTTATGGAGACAGTAGTCCGTACGTACGCATAAACGTTGTTTCCATTTTAATATCGTATTGAATGGAACTAAGTGAATAAGATATATATAAGTACATATATATATATATATATATAAATATATATATCTCCAGTAGAATTATTATGTCATATATTACTTACTTATTAGTAATATATATTTTTATAATCGTCGATGAATGGTGAACATGGAAATGAATCTTATCGCGTCGTGGAGACAGTAATCCGTACGTACGCACGATCGACCATATCGTTTCATTAAAGGTGTGGAATTCGATGGTATATTAATTTTACAGAGACATTATCATGTTATTTTTATTATTTATATATATATTACTCATCATTATATCCATCCAAATAACATAGGGTTGAATAACAAATTACACCACGGCGTGGAGACGGTAAACCATACGCACGCACGCATGGTGACATTATCATTCATAAGATGGATAGGATAATGAATATAGTTGTTCCATATTTATAATAACATCACAGTATATAGAATATATTGGAGTTATTATTTTATAATTTAAACAACAAAGAAAGAGTAAGTGGAAGAATACGAGAACTTGAAAGAGGGTGGTGAAATCATTACCTCTTCTTTGGGTTCTTCCTTTTGATTTGATCAAAAGGGATCCTTAAGTAGGATTTCTAACAAAATTAGGGACTCTAGGATTAATTGAGGGAAGTTTAGAGGATATTTGGGTAGGGTTTGACCGAGAAACATGGCTTATAAGGTGTGAAATAGAGTGAAGGGGGAGTGCCCTTTTATAAGAGGGGTGACGGGTACCTTATGAAAAACTTAAAATATTATTTTATAATAAATTCATATTCGGTTTATAATGGCTCAAAATTAATTTATTTAGAGTCTGAGGTGGATATGGGTCTAAATACACTCAACCAAGAGGTTTTAGATAGGTTTGGGTCACTTTATTAACCTTATCTTTTAGTTTTAACTCTTAGTTAATTAGTTTGACATTTACCATGTCTCTTTGTATTTTTATATTATATGGTTAATAAACTTACTATAAACTTCCAATAGACCCCCAAGTGGTCCATTAATGATACAACTATCATGATATAAGTCCTTTGGATTAACCTTATATTTTTTGGAATAGAATATCAAGTAATAATATAATATTTGTTTTAAAAACTCTTTTATGTCAAATTTGACACTATTGGGTATTTTGTTTTTGATAAATTCATAACAGCATTATTACTTCAAAAAAAATTCATATAACCAATAATAATTATCATATTAACCTATAAAATTATTGGAATCCATAAAAAGTCTCAAATTACATTTATTTGGGTATTTATAATATCAATTATCTTAATCTTTCATTAATACGGTAATTACTGCATCATCATTGTGTCATAAATATATTAAATTATTTAATGTCTAAAAATTATAACTAAAATACCATTATGTAAGAAATCTCTTTATATTTATAATTAATATTTATAATTGAATTTATCTTATGTATAACCCTATATTAAAAATGATTTAGTTATTAAACTTTGATTTTAAATCTTTTAACTCTTCTTTGAATTAAATAATAATAAATGTCCTAATCTAATCCAAGTGGACCTAAATGATAATATTTTATTCCTAAGGTTGTTTTTTGTTGAGATACACTTGTCCAATAGAATTAGGACATGTGTTAGGGTAATAATAATATCATTTTTACCCTTAATTACCCTATTTACTTTTAACCGTGGTAAATAATAGTAAAAAGTTACTATTCACCAAAAATTATTTTTATCTTATTGAACCACATTTTACTCCATGATATTAACTGTTTCTCTCAAATTTTTGAAATTACACTCATAGAAGCAGTAAAATTATGTTTTATGTGAATTTACAAATTCTCCTAGGAGATGGGTAAAAGACAGTGAAAAGTTCAATAAATATTTTATATATCTAAAATTATTATAAACTGAATCCAATGAATTAAATTGAACTTATATAGGTATTATGTATCTATTTTGACCTAAAATAAATTTAAATAAAATATTTAATTAATTAAATAAAAAGTCAGTTTTAACCAATAACTCAGTGTTTTTCACTATTCATCAAAAATTGAATGTTTTCAGAAAAATACCAAAAATTCACCCTAAGCCAATATTGATATTCCAAATACAAAAAAGATGAATATTTTACCAAATTCAAAACATAGAATTTGAATTAATTAATTTAAAAGTAATTCTCGTTGTTAAAAAAATAACATGTTTTTAAGAAACAATAACTATCAAAAGATTGACACTTGTTTATGTATAATTTTAATGTGAAATTAATTCCAATGACCAAAATTGGATTAAAGGGTAAAAATATAATCTAATTATACTTAAAAAACATTAAAATGTATAATTCAACACTAAAAATTATTTTGATTAAGAAAGTTGTTTTCAGTTAAAATATAGTATTTTTCACTATTCACCCAAATATGAAAGTTATTAGAAAAACACTAAAAATTTATTGAAACTAAATTCTTATGTCTCGATTCTAAAGAATAAGTTTATTTTGTCAAATTTAATATATAAAAGTTTCAAATATTGGATTTAAAAAGGGTTTTCCATTAAAAGGCGGTAAAATTGCATTATTTGAAAAATAATTATTTTATCTAAAAAAAATGAATTTGTTCTAACATTATTTCTAAGAAACTCATAATATGAATTATAAAATTATAAGGATTATATAATGTTCAAAATTCAGTTAATACTATTCATAACCGCTTTTTAACGGCTAGTTTGGTAAGTCATGATGCGCTTGAACTCAGTGTTGCGTGTAGTGCAAGTTATTACATTACATTGAAGAAATAACGTACTATGAAATATTGGGGTGTTACATTGATGAATGAAAATATGATTAAAATATGAATAAAACACTATTGAGTAAATTATCCATTTCATTTTGAAAATCACATTTTTAAACATAACACATTTTGAAAATCCTTTTCTTTAGAAATCAATTTTAAAATTATTTTATATAAGAATAACCTCATAAACCTGAAAAGGAATATTTAAATAAAGTATGCTAAAAATGGGGGGGGGGGGTTAATTCCATTAATTTTTTAAAATAAAATTCTCTTTTCACTCTAAAAAGTCAGGAAATTTCTTTGTTCAAAAAATAATAAGATGATTTCATTCACATTTTCAGTAAAAGGAAAATGTCCATTATTTTGAAAACGAAATGAGAATCCTTTGATTTTTTGGTAAAGATTAAAAATTGGTGAAATTTACTTTGATAAATGACTTTTAAAAGGATAAAAACATTTTTTAGAACCATGTTTTTGAAAACATGGTTTTGGGGGAAGACATATTTATGACCAAAGAGAGAAATGAAGTCACATTTTATTAAAAACTATTTCTTGATAATTTTAAGTAACAAAGAGTGTAAAAAGATTAATATTAATTTTAAATATAATGAATAAAATAAGTATAATAAAAATCATGAGTTTATTGAGATATGGATCGAAATATCTCATCCTTGGAAGCATAATAATAAACAATCTCAATAAAGGATGAGATTGTAATATAAAACTCTTACCACAATGATATCTTTGAATCGTAAGCCCCATAAAAGGATTAAATTAATTAAAACATAAAATACCATGATAATAAATAAATTAATTATATTACATGTCAAAGGGGATGTATATACCCCTCATAAAATAAGATAGGTTCATAACACAACATAATTCTCAAAGAAGGCAAATTGTCACAAAAATCCATTACAATTTTGGTAACTTTGAAACTGTAAACCCCCTAATATATAGATACTAAAATAGATAAGTAAATAAACATAAATTTAAGTAAATAAATCATTAAATACATTCATTGGAATTATATACATCACAAAAAAGTGGTGAATATTGAATATATCTCACAGAAATAAAAGTGAGATGAGAAATCCCTTATATTGAGTTTGACTCATCACACGTGTCTTTATATTCATAAATAATAAACATATGTTAATTATTTACTTTATCAAAAAAAAATTTAAAGTTTATTTTTACTTTTATTTTACTTATTAACATGTTATATATAATTACTAAATTTATTAATTTTATATCATAAGTTTTGACCATATTCGCCTTGTGTGTCAAAAATGAATTAGGCGGGTTGGCTATGGTCAAAGAGGTCATTATTTAAAAATCATAATAATAATAATAATGATATTATTATAATTTTTATACATTAATTATACTTTTTAAACCCATTATAAAAAATGTTTTTTACAAATGAACCAACATTACAATCATGGAGATGGTATGTCGTACGTACACATGAGTACCATTTCCATTTCTCAAAGATCATTATGGAAAGAAGGTAACAAATATTTTATCATTAAATAATGATAATAATATAATAAATACCATATAATTTATTTTTATATACTTATAAATGACATTATTGTGATGTGTTGGTGGAAAAAGGAACCACATCGCTTCGAGGAGGTGATACTCAACACGTCCACTAACGACATTATCATTTTTTTAATGAGTGAAAAGGGTAAAAATAAAATGATATATTAGATTTAAATAGTGATAAATATATCATTAATATAATAAATATTTCATTTTTATCACATATATTTGTTATCTTTACACTTATTACCTTCCATGTAACGCATTAGTGAAAAATGTATCACATCATTTCACGAGGAGGTAGTCTATCAAACACATGAGAGACGTTATCGTATCCCTTAAAAAATGGAAATAACAAGGTTATATATATTATATAATGAATCCAAAGGTATAATCATGTTATATATATCACATATAAACTTTATATCCATAATAATACTCAACTGTGAGAGGTGGTAATGGAAAAAATAATGATAACATTTTGCGAGAAGGTATTCTTCCATACACACGAATGATGTTTTCATAGCACATTTGAAGAAAATGTTTGTGGTTATAGGTAACAACCTTAACATAAACAAATATCAGTATATGTAAGATATTATGGTTATTATATCATAATGTTATAAGAGTAATTGAAGGATTCAGATAAAGAAGTAAAATAAAGACGCTCATTGAAGAACAATACCTCTTCTTTGGGTATCCTCCTTAGGTTTGCATTAATGCCTTGAAAGATTGGATTTATTCCCAAAATAATGCTTCTAGAATGAGGTAATTGGATTTTTTAAGTGATTTGGTCCGGTTTTTATGATCCAAAATGACTTGATAGGTTCGAAGAAGTGAAGGGAGTGAGTTCCCTTATAGAGTTGAGGAGGAGTGACATTCTTATACTAAAAAAGTATTCACTATTGGGAGGTCAATATTATCTAAATTGGATATAAAATGTATAATTACATTTTTATAGGGAATATATGGCTGACAAAAACCTCCACCACACAATTAAACACATTTTTAAACGTTTTTTCCCTTAAATTATATGTTTACTTATTTTTAACATTTTGGGCTTTCACTACGATGACTAGTTTTCTAACCTAGGTAATTTATCCTTTAAGAATAAATTAAAGTGATAATTATTAGAAAATTTTGAACCGATGATTAAAAATATGAAATAAAATTTATCAAATGAAAATATTATGTGTATTGAAAATTATTTTTTACAGAAGCACAAGTAGTGTGAAAAAACACCGCTTTAAGTTTAACTACACTAACCGATTTTTTTATTAATTTGGGGTCAACATTTAATTATAAAATAAAATTTGGTAAATTAATGGGAAAAATTAATATTTATTAACATTTATAGATCACATATAATAATATATTATTTTTAGTAATTTTAAATTATTTAATAAAATATAATTTATTATAAATTAACATTAATTTCAATTTTGATATTATTAATTTAATTTGAATTTTAAAAATATAATGATAATAATGGGATTAAAATATATTATTCCCAAACCCATGTAATATGATATAATCATCTAAAAAATTAATTTAACATAATAATTAACTCATTTTACTTTGCCTTTAATATTTTTAGTACTATTTATTTCATTTAATTTCTAGCTAAATAATCACTGTGTTGGCTTTTCTTAAGAATCCTAAGAAATTATTTCATCTCTAAAAATTAAATACAAATTATTATTATAACAAAAACAAATTTAATTTTTAAAATAATATATATAACCGAACCTATGCTGTTTTACCCTATCCCAAATCTTTATATAAATTAAAAGGATAAAAAGTTTATTGTTTGTCGTTTTCTTTACTTAACTTAATATTTGGGTCATATTAAAAGGAAAGTTGAAAGGAATTTCCATATTTTATATACATTATGGTAAATAAATAAATAAAATCATTAAATAAAATTAAGATAATATTTTAGGAAATTTAAACTCTTATCATTCAAGTTTAACCCACGGTAAATCAATTATCACATTAACCATGGTAATTAATTTTTATTACACCCACAATTCATTTTTGTAAAAAATTAAGTTTACCATATTAAGAATTATAAATTATGAATATTCAAAACATGGAATCCATTTTTATAAATTCAATTCACAAAATAGGCCAAATTTAATTTAATATTAATCCCACAGACAAGGCGAGACAACGAGTTTTAAGAACATTTTTTTATTGAAAAAGATGATTCTATAATATATTTCTGACTAATAATAATCATTATATGAAACTAGATTAATAATTAATGACAAATAGTCTATATATTTAATTTAAAACACTCCCCATTATGGATTATTATAATTAATTTAAATGGAGAACCATAATGCATTTTAAAATACTTTTTAGAAAAACCCATTTTTAAACAAAAAACCCAACTTATACTAAAAACAAATATAAAGTTAAATAAAATTAATCAACTGGATTAAATATAACATATTTTACTTAAAAACATATTCAAAACACATTGTTACTTTTATATCACTTAAATTATTGAAATTAATTAACTTTTTACAAAAATCATTATTTGTCACTAATCACCAAAAAATCAATATTTTCCAAAAAAATATAACATTTTAGATGAATTAAAATTTGATATTACGATTCCAAATATGATTTTAATTTAATAAAATAAATTTTAAAAAATTTTCAAAAAAATTTAAAGATAGATGTTCCATAAAATGTGACAAAACCTCTTTTAAAAAAAATATAGGTTTAAGTGTAAAATTGGATTAATTTTTGTATATCATTTATAGAAAAAAATATGTTGAAAGTTCAAAATTAGTGTATAAATTTAATTAATATAATCCAAGAAATAGTTTTTTTTAATTTATTGGTATAAAAAACACTTTTGTGTATTAAAATAGTTTTTTATAAATAGATTTTCTGTTATTTTTAAAAGGTTTTTATTTTCATTTCTAATTAATTATTCACCAATGAATATATATAAACCATATTTTCATAATTCAGTTAATCCAATTCATACCCACTATTTTAACTGCTAGGATACAATGGTAATATAGACCATGGGTCTTTTAAGTTCTATATTTCATGTTTAATACACTATTGAATATAAAAATCTCGAGATAGCATGTAATAAAAGATAAACTGAGTTTTATATATAACATAAGCTAAACATAGTGTTGAATGTCCTTTATGATATCAAACATAATTTTATTCTTTTAATATTTTAGGGTGTTACAAGTACACAAAATTATATTTTATTACACAAATAAAACATACTAGAAAGATTACAAATAGAGATGGAAATAAAAGAAAGAAAATAAAATAAGACCATATAAGATATTTGAGGGTCACATTCTTGTAGATCTAGGGATTATGATGAAAAAAGTCAAGGATGTTTTATATATTATCCACCTATATAGTCACACTCATGAAAAACTGGAGAAACAAAAATAGTCAAAGGATACAACACGTAATCAAATAAAAAAAATGACCTCACTTAAATATCTAAGCCTACACCAAGAACATGAAAATGGAAATTGGAAGAGATAATCATAACTATATGGGCTTAAGACTCCAATTTTTTTCTTTAAATCCTACCTTAAATCTTTAAATCACTATACTGTCTAGTGGAATAGAGATATAGAGGAAGATGTCTAGAAGAGGCTGTTGAAAAAAACATCATGTCCCCCTCTCTCACCTTTCTAGAAACCGAAGCAAGAAATTTCTAGAGTTATCCCATTAAAAAGGGTTCTATAGAAGGATAAAGGGAATAAAAATCATTTTTAAATTATGAAACTGTATTCCTTGAGTGATATGTGTTACACACATATAGTGGGATTCTCATAATGTAAATCCAACATAAAAAATTAAAAAAACAGAGGCCATTTGACAAATATAATGTGTAGTAGTGCTTTGGGATGTGGATCAGTGTAAATCCATACAAACAATTAGCACACCCAAAAACAAAAAAACACAATTCCTATAGTTTTTCATTTATACCAATCAATGGTCACCATTTATCTTCAAGAAACCAAATCAATCAATGATAAAGCAAGTCAATGAACAAACTCTCAACCCTAGATATTGTAGTCAGAGGCCCAAAAAAGTCATCCCCACATGGAAAAAAATAATCCAAAAAAATATAAAAATAAAAATTCATAATAAAACAAATAACATGCATGGAAAAAATCACAAAATAAGCGAAAATACAATCTTTCATGAACAATAAGAAATAAAAAATTATTTTTAAAAACATCATGCCAAAGTTCATAGAATGGTATAGGAATTACATATCAATGTATTTTAATTTCAATAAAAATTTCATTTTATTTACATAATAAATTATATATTATAAGAGTTTACAAATAAAATAATATTGAATACCATGTAATTGTCTATTAGTTATGGTAATCATTTTTTACTTTTTAGTTTCATTCATTTCTCTATAACTTTTTCATTACAAAATATGGAGTACATATTTATTCATTTGGATTTAATTTTGTGTGAAAATGATCAAATTTTAATGGTTTTGACATATGGTTTCATTTTTTATAAAAATATAGGACATTAAGAATGATTGAAATTTAGTGATTTGATTTTTTTAGCTTCAAGTTGAAGTTGCAATTAATTTTTAATCTTTTTAATATTTTTTTCACTATATTCTCCATGCATATAGTTTTTTGGTGTTTTTTGTTGTAGTATTTTCCAATTGTAAATATTCATGTGTTCTCCATACACCTTATCCCATCCAATGCTAAATATGTACTATGAGAATTGTTTTTTATTATAATGAACTGAAGGGGTCTTCTTATGTGGGTAGTGTTAATATGAGAAAGTGATGGGGTGGATTTAATTGAATTATATACATAGGAATATCTCATATTTATTTTATGAGGATTCTAAACTTTTGATGTACATTCTAGGACATGAAACATAAAATGGAGGCTAAGATAAATTGAATGGTTCTATCAATAACTTCTAAACATGTTAATCAGGTGGACTGATAGTGAATGTTAAGAATGAGGTACTGAAAAGGATGATAAAATTCATAATTTCTTGACTGATGTGGGTGTAGTGAGATAGAAGTAATCTTTATAAAGCTATTATGTTGTGATCACAAAAAGAGTCTATTTATCTCACATCATTAACAATAAAGAGGTTTTTTTAGTATTTTAATTAAATTTATTCCCATTTCATTCTATCCAAAAATAGAATAATTCTACTTGAATGTTTCTATAATTATTAAAAGATATAGTATTGAATGTAATAGATAGGGATAATTTTTCTAGTAGGTTCATCATGTACATTAGGATAAATGATATTTTTGAATAACTTGTTTTTTATTATTCCAATTCATTTTGACTTAACACTACTTTCATGTACATTGGATAATATAAATACTTATTCTATCAAAAAATAATATGGAAAAGTGGAGTGATGTCATAATATTTTCACGTAAAGCAGCATGGTTGACCCAACATCACTTGTGTTACTATGAAATTAGAATGGGTGGTTTTAGTGATGAATGTTTCATCCTTCCTCTATGAATTCACAACCATTTCCTAGGGATGTTAGTAACATTTCCATCTGTATCAGTAGGGAAACATTAGAAATAAGAATAAATAAGGACCTTGTTTACCTTTTCTTATGGTACTCCTTGATCCATGAATATGTTGTTTTGGGTTTTTAATCCCCAATTGATCCAACTAAATATAATTGTATCTTTTATAAAATTTTGTTCCATATTAGTTCAAGTTCATCATATCATTATCTTTTTTTGTTTGAAATATCTTAACATCTTTACAAAGTGAGGTCACGTAATTGGGAAATTCTCAAAGAGTTAACACATGTATAGACATGGTGATTTTCATATAACTAATGACCAATATGAGTTCATAAAATCTCACAATTTATGAATTAAATATTTTATAACTCACAATTATCCCCACTCATGATAAAAACTAAGGCTTATTTTTCCCCATTATTTTTAATTAAAAAAAGTCACCCATGAATGTTGTTTTTTTA
Organism: Viscum album; assembly: GCA_963277665.1. Lineage (NCBI taxonomy): Eukaryota > Viridiplantae > Streptophyta > Magnoliopsida > Santalales > Viscaceae > Viscum > Viscum album. Next base: position 1,242,679,873 of record OY728146.1, on the reverse strand, counting down.
ATTTCTTTAGGAAATAGAATTAATCTTAATTAAATGATGGTACTTGAATTAAATAAATTAATTGAAAAAAGGAATAAGGTATTAATAAATTTTATCTTGTAAAATGTGTATGTAATTATAATATTTTTTTGATTCTCACGATGAAAGTTGTTTCATGGATTGAATTATAAATGTTTAAAGATATGTCAATTTTTCATATGAGGTAGGGTTATAATAACCATACCTCTAGGTATTCATCACCTATCACCTTGCCTCACCTCCACTGCATCAACTGCCCATGATATCGGATCACCTCCCCCACCGGATCTTCCTACTATAATGCACTAATATCTTACTATATATCATTTTTTAAAAATAAGTATAACGTGTTTGATAAATTTCTCTACACACAACACCAAACTAAAATGATCCATGACATATTAAATGAATATTATAAAGAAAATTATAAGAATAATAAAACCTATAGTAAATAAAAAAATACTACTCAACTAAAATTTCTTACATTTAGAGGATAAATAGTTAATAAGATTTAATATTACAAAATATTTTTCTTTATAAAATAACTTTTTTTAAAGTGTTGTATATTTTTTATAATAAAATAAATTTATTTTTTTTAAAATATTAATATATATGAACTAATATATTAAAATTATCAAAATTATAAATTTATTTGAAACAATAATAAGAATAATTAATACTATCATTTTTAATAAAAATATTTTTTCTATATATTTTGTAATTTTGATTAAAAATTGAAGTGCTTAAGAGATAATAAATGAATTGAGAGGGGGAGATCAATCAGTAGAGATAATTCTTTATAATTTCTTTTTTAATTAATTCAACTGCTACAACCTAATATGGTTTGATTCACTCAATTATACAGTATCAATCTCACATGTGTAAATAGAATGTAAAGAGACAACCAATATGAAGATTTTTCAAGGTCCAACTCATTTATAGGCAACCTACTCCGTAGTGTATTTGATTGGTCTCCAAAACCATGAAATATTTACTATTAGAAATAAAAAAACCTAAACATATGGTTTGGTATAGATTCACACCATGCGAGTCACATCAGATAGTGCATTTTCACACATCCTACATACTAAAATTATAACCAATATGAGAAATATTTTCTTGATAATTTGGTTTATTTATCAATTATAGACATTGATCATTCATGATGAGACTTTAATAATATTAAAGAAAAACTGCACATTTCTTATGAATCTGATGTAGAACTTATTCTCAATCTTAGTGTTAAAAATAAAATGAATGAATGCTCAATCTAAAAAAGATATATATGATTTGAAGTGAACTTTGGACATCAAAGGCTCTTATTCTTTGAACAAAATTATTCCACTCTAAATCAGTTCAACCCCTACTCTTCTTTTTTTATTTTATTATTGTTTCCACATATTTCAATCTTCTCAGTATCAATCATCTCAAAAGTAATTCCATTTAATAGCATTAAATGGATCCCATCAAACCCAATATCCATATAAGAAAAAATAAGAATGCTTTATGGTTTCCTACAAAAATCTCCACTATATAATTCTCAATTCGGTTCCCTGCTACTTTATCTACATTTCCTAGTAAAGTAAATCATGTCAATGATCTTTTCCCTTTTCTTTAACTCAGATATCCAAAGTGACCTTGCAGCTAATATCTAGTGCATCATCATCTTCTTCTTTCTCAAGATAAAAAAATACTAGCTGTTGAGATAATATTCTTCATTTTTCACTTCTTTGACTCATCTATATTAGTCTCAATACTCCATTTTACTTTAATGATCTCTCAATATGGACAATATTTTTTATATTTATCTAAAAACTCATCTAAAAAACACAAATTTCATTATTTATTGATTTCCAACAGATTTAGTATTTTATGAATAGTACAAAATTAACACAATAACATTTCATATATAATGTATAGATATTTTCTAAAAAAATCATCTTCAAGAAACATGAAAACCTTTAAAATATTCTATCAATGATCATAAAATAGGTGTTAAAAAAATAAATATTTTATAAATCTCATTTGAATCAGCTTGAATCATATTTTAGATGTGATATTTTATAAATTAATGATCAGTTAAAGAAACACTGGGTTTAATTTCTTTATAATGTTAGACATCTATAATCTAATATTATAACCTATAGAGAATATGAATTTTGAAAATTATAGAAGTATAATTATAGGGAGATCAAATACACATACTCAGTAAAGTCTTACATTCAATATCATAATTTATACACATATTTCAATGGATTACTCTTTAACAAAATTACGTTCAAGTCATATGATGGAAAAAAGTCTTATATTTAGTTCTAAAACCCTTAAACTCAGTTCTCAAAGTCTTATAATTAGTTTCAAATTCTTATTTTCTAGGAAAGAGACTCATGACCAGCCTTCAAAACCTCACACTCTGTAATTTTTTAATCTCCTCAGTTTGACTATATTTCCAAATTTTCAGAATGGCTCTATAAATTCTCCAAAATTTATCTAGCCATATAAAACACATTCCGAAAACCTCAAAAACATCTCAATGGCCTAAAAAATATCCATTAAACTCTTAAATAATGTTGAAAAAATAGAATCCATTAATCACTTCATTAATAATCCAAATGTATTTATATCTCTCCCATTTTGATTTATGGGAAACATTTATCCACTTTTTAACAAAATGTATGATCCGTTCACACATCCTCAAGCATCATCATGAGAATCATACATCACAAACTATAGAATATTAGAACTATCATGCCCCAAATAACTATGTATGTTTATTTTATTTAGATAAATCCACCCCCAATGTCATGAAAATTCGACCAAGTAACATAGGTGAACTTCAAATCAATTCATGTATCTCACTATAAAGAAGATAGGCATTAAAAATTAACCACAAATTTTGATGACAAGGTAGTGATCACTCAAAATTACCTTTTTATTAAATGATATAGAGAAGGAAAAACTCTACCTATGGGGGTCGATAGTGATGAAGATCAAGGGATTCGTCCTTTACAATGAGAGAAAAATCAATGGGAAATGACCTAGTGTGATTAAAAATAGAGAAACTAGATCTAGGGTCCCCTTTGTGGGCCATAGAATTCGCTGTGAAGTTTCCCCCTATAAATGTAACCAGCATTGATAAGTTGGTTGAAGAATATCTTTCATTTTTGAATCAGATAAGTTATTTCTCATGGTAATTACTTTATGTCAAATAGTATCCCAAGAAGAAGTCTGGAATATAAATCCACCTATGAGATGCGAATATTGTAAAGCCTGCATAGTGAAATCCTAGTAGCCATTTCTTTGGACTCTACCCCCAACAAAGTGACAACACTAAATAAGTAACTAAAACCCATAATAACTAATTCGTTTCCATACCTCACAGAACCTCCTCCCTACAAGGTTATGGATACACAAGACCCATCCATGTTAATCTTTATCCCTAATCAAGTATCCATCCATTTGATCCACCTTCTCCCATTCCTACTACCCATATCCTCCATAAGTATAAAGGTTCTTGGACCTATTTTTCCGAGCATTACAGAAGTGCCCACATCCCTGATGATTCTTCTCAGTTCCTCCACGAATATCATAACATGGGTTTCTAAACACATTTAGGATACCTATTTTCTATCCATCATGATGTTCCTAATTTCCAAAATGATACGACCAGTCACTATGAATAGAATGATTTGAACCTTGACCTCGACCCCCTGGTGCTCTATTCAATGAAACAATTCCAATAAGAAGATAAATACTTTTTTGTTACCACTAGAAAAACCCCATTCCTATCCCATAATTCTCTATAAGCTGGACTCTCAGTCACTCATGAAAAAATATTCCAATTAGATTCCTAACTAAGATGATAACAATATATACATTTAGATGTGAGAACCACAACCCTCCTTTAGAAGTTATCATTAGTACGAAAAGCATGATTTTGCAGATGTCGGACTAGGAAGTTCATCTTCACCAGAAGATCCTTACACCAGATCACCGAGGCCCATTCATCCTAGATAGTGATACAACACCCCAAACACCAAAAATCATGGATTTTAAATATCCTAGACTTAGAACTAGAGAACACACATTTATCTGGCTCATCATTCCTATTGATATTCCCAAAACATATTTTTGGATGATGACTCAATGTAGCCTTGATGAACCCAGGATAGGAGATAAGCTCCAGAAAGAAGATTCTTCGAGCTAGGAATCTCAGGAATAACAAAACCTCACTCGCCTAGTTATTATCCTATTAGGTAATGTCACCGTTCCCCACCACCTACTGAACATATCCTACTAGAGTCTATAGATGCCCAATCATTATATTTTCTAGGATTGATAGTATCCCATCTTGTTTGACCCTAAATTATAGTTATCCCCATACCTATATCTCATCACCTTCGTAAAAATCACTTCTCATATGATTTCCTATTCCAACCATTCTTGCATGCTATGCATGGTCTCTGACACACTTTATAAATTAAAGCGCCCCTCTATGATCAGTTTCTATATCTTATTCCATGAATCCTAGTGGCATTTCCTTCTTTGGTTAACATCCCATAAGAAGGTTATGAGAACCTTTTAAATATTATCTACAGTTACCTTATAATACTTTAGAATAGAAAACACATAGATATGGATGGAAGACAAGAAACTTTAAATCATAGTTATTCTCCCTCTAAAGGATAGGATCTGATTCTTCCAGTTTTCAATTCACCCCATTATCCAATTGATGACGTATTCAAACAAAACATTCTTTACTCACCCATATGATAAGGGAGACCTTAAATACACCATGGTAAGGGAACTCCTTTTCATACCAAGCCTGCTTTGAATGGATCTTATATGCTTTATTGGGATTTTTTTAAAATATATACATTACTGTTCCTTCAGTTGATCCTTTGGCTATGGTATTTTCCATAAGCATACATTATTTTGAAAAACCCCTTAATCAAAACCCACCTTCCATTTAAGGAGAAAGTCATATCATCAGAAAACATAAGGTGAGTAACAAGTCCTTTCCCACTCTAACTTCTAAAAGGTTTTATTTTCCCCTCATCTATAAAACTGTTAATATTAATTGAGATATAATTCTATTCCAAATTGAAAATGATTAGCGATAATGGGTCTCCTTGTCTATAGACTCTGAAAGTTTTAAAGAAACCAAAAATTTTCCCCATCATTGATATGTAAATCCATGGTGAGGAAATCCATCTAAAAAGGATGTCAACAACCCATTCCCTGAAGCCAAAACTCCTCATAATCTTCATGACGAAGCTCCACTCAAGGTGATCGTACAACTTATCCATCTATACTTTGATCATAATATTCAAAACTATCACTTTTTGTTGATTTATTTCACCATATCTTTAGATATCATAATACCAACTGTATGTTCTAACCATACACAAAACCATGTTGTTCTTATGATACATGCTTTGTGATAAAACAACTAATCCTTCTATTGATAATATATTCTAGGATTTTTCACACCAAATTTCATAGACAAATCTTCCTATACTGAGAAATAAATTTTAGGTACTTACACTTTGGTATGAGAAAAACTTTGGATGTACTTATGGACTTGATAAGACCTCCACCTAATAATTAGTATTTCATTTCCTCACATACATTATTCTTAACGATATTCCATGCATCTGGAAAGAAAGACCCCAGAAAGCCATTAGGTCATATAGCACTTTCCTTGTTTAAGCTACATATAGCCTCCCTAAATTCTTCCTTATTCAGATCAGCCACCAGAATTTTATTATCCATATTAGCAACCAATCCTGGGATGTGGATCAATAAGGCTGCCTCTCTACTATCACCTGATGATCCTCCAATATCACTATCATTATCACCTTCCAAGAGCTCCCAAAAGTGATCAGGTTCCATCTTCCTAGCCACCTCTAACTCCATAGAGTATGAACCATCCTCTAGCCTCAGGTTGACCTTCCTAGAAAAATTCCTTTCCCTTATGCAAGATTTAAAGTAACTCATGTTTCAATCCCACTAATTGAGACAAAAGAATTTGGATTTATCCCTTCATATTCTTTCTAAATACATAATTCTACCTAATAAAATATTTTTTTGTTAGTTAGAATTACAAAAAATATCATCATCCTACCTGTAAAGACCCAGAAATTTCAAGAGAAATTTTTTCTAAATTTTCTTTGGGATTTTACAAGAACGCAGTTTCTGACGGCGCCTGATTCCAAGGACCGGTGTGCCCAGAATCATTTTCCAAAGTTTAGCTCGGGTACGTTCAGTGAACGAATGAGCAGGTTTTTCTAACTTTTGAACCGGTGCTCAGAATTGAATTCCGAGGGCACCGATGGAATCGCATCGCCAATATTTTCATAGAAACACCTTTTCCAGAGTTGCGTTTTCTCGGGTGTGGTTTTTAATTTTTTGGGGTTAAGTGAAGAAAATAAAATAAAGTGGTGCGACAACTTTATTTTATTTCACTTAAAGACACTTAAAGACACTTAAAGCTACTTAAGCTGAGTTGAAGCGGATAGGGTGCAATCCAAAATATCCTACCCTCTTGGTAGGATATTTGTGAGGTGGGGCCCGCACGAGCCCCACCGTTTCTTTTCCTCTAAGTAACACACCCGCAACCCCCCTCTTTAATGAAATTCAACCGTGCATTTTTCTGGTTAAGAAACGCCTCATTAATTGGGCAGTTAAATCGTTACAATTAATTAATTGAATTAATTGTTCATTTCTTTTCTTTTGAAATTCAAACGTGTCATGTGCATTAATAAAATAAGAAAAATCTTATTTTATTTCTGTTGGAACTTGTCGCGTGGAGAGGATTTGGAGGAAAGCGTTCTTCTTCGACGAAGAATGCGAAGAACACGAAGAACACGAAGAACGCGAAGAACGCCAAACCCTCAGAGATCAACGACGCGACGCCGTGTACCGTGACGTCAACGACATTTCTTCCGTGACGCTCCTTCTGCGATGATCCTTCTCTTCTATGACGAACCTCTCCTTCCGTGACGATCCTTCTCTTTCGCGATGATTCTCTTCTTCTGCGACAGTTAATTCCGCGATGAACTCGCGTTCGACGACAACGCTTGAGGTAGGGATTTATGTTTTAAGAATGATTTTATTCCCTTGTTTCTTTCTTTCTAAAGAAAATAAAGAACACGGATCAAATTATTACCTAGTTGATCCGAAAACATTTTCCTTGTGGGTTGGAAATTAATTTGTTGCGGGGAAAAACTGTTTGGGTTGTTTCTGTTTTGTTCGTGAAATTTTCCTCATTTTTCTTCGTCTTTTGGGCCGCTTGTTACCGACTTAACGGGGGGAGGTCGGACCGCACGAACACGGCCGAATATCCTCCCCATTTGTTGTTTTGATTCGTTGCGGCACGAACAAAGGTGGCACAGTGCCACGGCACCGTGCGGGCACGAGAAAGAACGCGGTGAAGAAGCGCGGTTCCGTCGCGCGGTGCCATTGAGGCCGAACGAAACTGCAAGCGGAGTCGGGGCTGAGGAGGCAATTTAAAGACCCTGTGTTTTGTTGTCGAAGTGCAGATCGACGGACGATGGTGAGGCGGGCCGCGAAGGCGTTTTGAAGGCTTTGCAGGAAAGGTCGGGTCCCGAGATGATCTCTGGCGAAGACCGCAGGCGAATCGGACCACCGGAGCGCGTCCGGTGGTCCGCGGAAGCCCCCGCCGGCGGGCCATGCCGGCGCGGTGGCGCTGGCGGTCGAGGGCGGCGGCGCCCGGAGCGCCGCCGGAAAAATCTGCCGCAGCTGAAGCCGTGGTGGAGGAGCACGGTCCCGCGACCGCACGGGACCGAAGGGGAGCAGCGGGATGCCGCTAGCTGCCGCATCCACTGTCACGGGCGGCCCCACGCGGGGCCGCGGTTCTTCACGAGGGGGCAGCGCCCCGCTCTGCTCCGCTCGGCCGTAACAGGCCGAGCCGACCCACCGACCGGGCCAGGTCGCGCCTAGGCTGGTCCGGGTCGCGCCATCCGGGTCGGACCCGGACCCAGGTTGGGTCAACCCGGTTCGGGCCGACCCAGGGGGGTTGGGCAGGGACGGTCCGGGCCTTGACCCCCCGTTTTCGGACCCTTTTCGGTCTTTCACCAATATCTTGAGCTGTAGACGTCCGATCGATGCACTATCAGTGGAGATGAGACCCTTTGATTGAGACAGTCGTTTCGGTATATTATACTCAAGGTTTCAGAGAACTTTGGGTTCGTCCGGGTTGGTTCGGACACGAAACCAACCGGGCCCTCGGAGCGGAAACGCTTATATCTTGTGCTCTAGACGTCCAATTGACGTACCGTCGACTTTGATGGATTCCTCTAAGTGAGATGGAACTTTTGGAATTCTTCACCCGAGGATTGGACGCTGTCGAATTATGGCCAGGTTGGATTGTATACGAAATCCAACCGGGCCCCGGGAACCGAAAAGCTGATATCTTTCAGACTGGACGTCCGTTTGACGAACCGTCAGCAGCGTTAGTGGTCACGTTGTGAAACGGTCCCTATGAGTATACCATATGGGGGTTCGGGGTACAATTGAGATACGGTCGGGTTGGTTCGCACATGAAACCAACCGGGCCCCTGGGACGAAAAGGCTAATAACTCACAGACCGGACATCCGATTGACGTGTCGTCTGTTGTGTTGAGACCCTTATGACAAGGCAGTACTTTGAGATACATCTTCGTGGGACTTGTGATACTTGGAGTATTGACCAGTAGCTCATGGAGCAGTCCCTCCCGGAGATGATCATACGGAGCACGGAGACCGTGTAGACTACTTAGACCTGACAACTGCTTGACCGACTCGACTTGGAGTGAGTCGACTAGCCCAGTGGACGGAGCGCCCGGTATTTGGCAGCAGACCAACGGTGGACGGAGCGCCTGGTAGTTGGTAGCAGACCCGCGGTACTCGACCGGAGGAGTACCTCTGTAGGCTATTAGGGGGAGAGCCCGATATTTGGCGGCAGACCCACAGCGGACGGAGCGCCCAGTATTTGGCAGCAGACCTGCGGTACTCGACAGGAGGAGTACATCAAGGACTTGGATTAGTGAGAAGTACCTCGGAGTTGTGACAGGACCACTGTACACTCCAGAGACGAGGCTCTTCTGCAGTTACGGTTTCGATAATGAAAATCCTGGTTTGAGCTGAGTCTATGACCTTTGTGTTTACCTCTTGATTGAGATGGGTCACTTGATAACTTAGGTATATGTATGGGCATATACCTGGGTGGTGGTTATCCGTTGATTTCATAATATTTGTGTTTCCTCATGATTGAGATGAGTTACTTGATAACTTAGGTATATGTATGGGTATATACCTAAGTAGAGGTTATCTGTTGAGATCTTCTTTGTGGTAATCCTTGTTGGTTTTAGTGAGACCTTGAGGGTCTCGGGGTCCCTACTGAGTATCGTTATACTCACCCCTGCACGGGCTATGCCCGCACCTCATTGTGTTGGTTGCAGACGATGGACAGTGCTGACGGAGGCCGAGTGTTCGAGGACTGGACGGTACCCGGAGGTGGACTACACGACGAGTCAGTATCCGGAGGTGGACTTCATGGTGAGACGACACTCGGAGGAGGTTGAAGGGCGTGAGCGTTGTGGAGGCTATCTGTACCTACCCTTTAGGTAGGATCTGTGGTGGACAATCCAGGAGCTGCGCCATCTGTACCTACCATTCAGGTAGGATCTGAGGAGGACGTCCCATGAGCCGCTTCCGTTCTTCCAGCTATTGTATTTTTCTGTTGTACTTTTGTTCAGTTGTAGCTATACTTTCAGTTGGGTTTGTATTCTGGACCATTTACTTTTCAACACTTTCTTTTGTACTTAGTGTTTTACTTCCGCTTGTACTCTGTGGTGTTTTGTTTACTTTTATAAAGGAAATGCCTTCCCAGTTATCAGGATTTACGCCTTTGGTGGTAGTCGCTATCCCCTGGCCTATGTAAGGCGGGTTTGGGGTAGTCACGGCACGGTCCTCGAGGGTGGGTCATGAAAAATTGGTATCGGAGGAGTCGGTTCTACCGCAGAACTTATAACTCTGATATTTTCTTTCTATGAAGCAATAGTGTTAAGAGTATCGAGTGTGGTTTTCAGTTCAGGGAGTCTAGTGTTGGTGCAGGCGGCCGACGTATCCATACACCAGGACACTGACAACTGATTTCTGACTTTGTGCACAAAAACACTGATTTCATGTGTTTTCTAGAAGTTTTTAAATGTCAGCTCAAACCAGGTCAGCTCACTAGGTATAATCATTTGACCATGTGACCTTGTTTATTTCAGGATGCCTTTTTACGGACGACCAGCTAGATCCCAGAGGGATGTGCATTCTGACAGCCTACCAAGTGACGAGGCTTCGGTATAGGGCCCTCTTGAAGTTGAGGCACCAGTGGAGGCACCAGCGGTACTACCATATGTTGGGCCACTGATGCCACCAGCCCCAGCAGTAGGCAATGCACGCCACTTGAGTGCGCTGCACGAGTTCTAGCGCCAGAGGCCACCCAGGTTCCAGGGGGAGACGGACCCGCAGGCGGCTGAGGATTGGCTGGAGGCAGTGGTGAGAGTCTTCAGGCTAGTGGGGACGCCTGCAGACTTCATGGTGATCTTTGTTTCCTGCCTTCTTCAGGCAGAAGCAGGAAGGTGGTGAAGCCACTTGTTCCAGTTTTGGGACGGGATGACCTTCACATGGGAAGACTTCGAGACCCTCTTCAGGGTGGAGTTTGTGCCAGTAGCTCTACACCCCGAGTGTGTTCAGGAGCTGCTGCCTTTGCCGCGTGTTTTTCTATCAGTAGCTGAGGCATCTGTGGGTAGTGGACAGATGATGCAGAGGTCCAAGAGGGCCAGAGCCAGCCGTACGAGGAGGAGGAAGTGTTATGAATGCGGCAGGAAGGGTCACCTGACACGTGACTGCCCGACCCCCCTGCACAGCTGATCTGCGGGTGTTGGAGGAGCCACTGAGATAGAATTAGCGGCTGGTGCTTGAGCAACAGTCGAGCAGTGGACAAGGCAGTAGAGCTCTGGGAGGAGGTGGACAGGATAGGAACTAGTGGATACGTCCCTTGTACTTCTAGTTCCATGTTGTTGTTGTATTCGTGTCTTTGTACTATGAGATGCAATAATAAAAAGATACCTATCTTTGTGATGTTTGCTTTCCTGTCCTTTTGTTTGGTTGATACTGAGAGGTCCCGGTTAAAACTGTTGACTTGACCCTCACTTTCAAGATTTCTATGAGAGGAGACCTAGTGACCTCACACTGATGCCGACAGCGTGACTCGACCCTTGGAGGCGAGAGTGACGGTTGGATCTCTTGGTAGTTACGTCGAGGCCTTACGACGTCGGCCATGGCATGAATACATCATTCATGTCCGGATTGACTGTATTAGGCGATGAACATGGTTTATCCAGGGGATGCGACCGAGTTTCTCTTTTCGGCAAAGGAGAAATTTTAGCAGCTCTTTCAGATCATATGCAAAGAAGGTGCAGATCATCCAGGAGCGGATGAAGACTGCACAGTGTAGTATGAAATAGGAAACTGGCACTAGTCTTAGAGACTCGAGCGTGTTAAATGTTTCAAGAAGATGAAGCTTTAAGGAGAGACGAGTCTATGAAGCAACAGACGTGGATGCATAGCTAGGAGAGCAGCATGAGGTGGTGTACATCTTAACATGCTACAACCACCCGCCTTAGTTATCCCCGCCAGGCTCAGGGAGCTGGAGGGCGGAGGAAGAGAGTAGCTGCATGCGGTCAGGGAGAGTGACCCAATAGCTCTATAAATGATTAAAGGGACAGTCTGTGTCCACTACTAGCTGCTGTAGTAACGGACGTCGATATGAATCATTCCTTGCTTTCACGAATCTTGTCCCAGACCTAGAGTTTCCGGTAAGTTGTGGACTTGACCCTCATGTCTGGAGATACCTTGGGAGGAGACTCGATAATCACACTTACGCCGACAGTGTGGTCAGACCCTCGAGGTGAGAGTTTTGGTTGAAATCTCTTGGTGGTAGCGTCGAGCCCTTACGACGTTGGTTTGTGTATGGACTGGGGAATCACAGTTCATACACAAATTGACGGTATTAGGCAAAAAGGTTGTGGTTTAACTATGACGTCGGGATGGGTTTTCCTTGGTCGGAGAAAAGGAAACCCCAGGCAGCACAGGATAAACTCATGCACAGGAGGGTGAGACCGATCACTCTTGAGTCGGTCAACCTTACCCTCATGGCATCAGTCGTTTTGAGTTCCAGTTCTAACAGGAATTTGAGACCTCTGGAGTTTGAGGACGACGATAACGTCCTTATACGGGTCTCACCTCGACGAAGTTTACGGAGATGTGGCAAAGGCGGAATGTTATCTCCGAGGTTCAGTGGACCTTTCTAGGTCCTCAGCTGGGTAGGCGAGGTGGTTTACCGCTTGACCCATCCACCTCAGTTGCAACAGGTGCACGACGACTTCCATGTATCTCAACAGAGGAGATACGTGCTCGACCCTTCTCATATCATCGACCATGGGGAGCTGGATGATGGCGATGGGGTGACTTTCATGGAGGTTCCAGTGGGGATCGAGGATTGATAGGGGTGGATTCTACGAGAACGTTCTATTCCTCGGGTGCGTTTTCATTGGCAGTACGAGAACCTCTAGGTGAGCACATGAGAGCGGGAGGCTTAGATGCGTGCTCTGTACCGCTTTTGTGACCCTAGTTTGTGTTAAAGCTTTACGAGGACGTAAAGTCCTGAGGTGGGAGTAATGTAAAGACCTGAAAATTTCAAGGGAAATTTTTTCTAAATTTTGTTTGGGATTTTACAAGAACGCAGTTTATGACGGCGCCTGATTCCGAGGCCCGGTGTGCCCTGAATCATTTTCTGAAGTTTAGCTCGGGTATGTTCAGTGAACGAACGAGTGGGTTTTTCTAACTTTTGAACCGGATCTCAGAATCAAATTCTGAGGGCATCGATGGAATCGCAGCACCGATATTTACTTAGAAACACCTTTTCCGGAGTTGCGTTTTCTCGGGTGTGGTTTTTAATTTTGGGGGGTTAAGTGAAGAAAATAAAATAAAGTGGTGTGACAACTTTATTTTATTTCACTTAAAGCCACTTAAAGATACTTAAATCTACTTAAGCTGAGTTGAAGTGGATAGGGTGCAATCCAAAATATCCTACCCTATTGGTAGGATATTTGGGAGGTGGGTCCCGCACAAGTCCCACCGTTTCTTTTCCTCTAATTAACGCACCCACAACACCCCTCTTTAATGAAAGTCAACCGTGCGTTTTTCTGGTTAAGAAACACCTCATTAATTGGGCAGTTAAATCGTTACAATTAATTCATTGAATTAATTGTTCATTTCTTTTCTTTTGAAATTAAAACGTGTCATGTGCATTTATAAAATAGGATAACTCTTATTTTATTTCTGTTGGAACTTGTGGCTTGGAGAGGATTTAGCTGAAATCATTCTTCTTCGATGAAGAACACGAAGAACGCGAAGAACACCAAACCCTCGGAGATCGACGACGTGATGCCGTGTACCGCGACGTCAACGACGTTTCTTCCGCGACGCTCCTTCCACGACGATCCTTCTCTTTCACGATGATCCTCTCCTTCCGCGATGATCTTTCTCTTCCACGACGATTATCTTCTTCCACGACGGTTAATTCCGCGACAAACTCGCATTCGACGACAATGCTTGAGGTAGGGATTTATGTTTTAAGAATGATTTTATTGCCTTGTTTATTTCTTTCTAAAGAAAAAAAAGAACACGGATCAACTTATTACCAAGTTGATCTGCGAACATTTTCCTTGTGGGTTGAGAATAATCTGTTGTGGGGAAAAACTATTTGGGTTGTTTCTCTTTTGTTCGTGAAATTTTCCTCGTTGTTCTTCGTCTTTTGGGCCGATTGTTACCGACTTAATGGGAGGAGGTCGGACCGCACGAACACGGCCGAATCTCCTCCCCCTTTGTTTTTTTGATTCATTGCGGCACGAAAAAAGGCGGCACAGTGCCACGACACCGTGTGGGCATGAGAAAGAACACGGTGAAGAAGCGCGGCGCCGTCGCGCAGCGCCGATGAGGCCAAACGAAACCGCAGGCGGAGTCGGGGCCGAGGAGGCGATTTAAAGACCTCGCGTTTTATTGTCGAAGTGCGGATCGACAGACTATGGTGATGCGGGCCGCGAAGGCGTTTTGAAGGCTTTGCAGTGAAGGTCGGGTCCCGAGATGATCTCTGGCGAAGACCGAAGGCGAATCGGACCACCAGAGCGCATCCGGTGGTCCGCGGAAGCCCTCACCGGCGGTCGGGGGCGGCGGCGCCTAGAGCGCCGCCGAAAAAATCCACCGCAGCTGAAGCTGTAGCGGCAGAGCGCGGTTCCGCGACCGCGCGGGACCTGAGGGGAGCGGCGGGACGCGACCGGCTGCCGCGTCCGCTGGCAAGGGCGGCCACACGCGGGGCCGCGGTTCTTCACGCCGGGGCAGCGCCCCGCTCTGCTCCGCTCGGCCGTAACCGGCCGAGCCGACCCACCGGCCGGGCAGGGTCATGCCCAGGCAGGGCCGGGTCGCGCCATCCGGGTCGGACCCGGGTCGGGCCGACCCAGGGGGGTTGGGCCGGGTCGGTCCGGGCCCAGACCCCCCATTTTCGGACCCTTTTCGGTCTTTCGCCAATATCTTGAGCTGTAGACCTCCGATCGATGCACCGTCAGCGGTGATGCGACCCCTGGATCGATTCGGTCGTTTCAGTATATTATACTCAAGGTTTTGGAGAACTTTTGGTTCAGCCGGGTTGGTTCGGACACGAAACCAACCGGGCCCTCAGAGCGGAAACACTTATATCTTGAGCTCCGGATGTCCGATTGACGTACCGTAGACTTTGATGAATTCCTCTAAGTGAGATATAACTTTTGGCATTATTCGCACGAGGATTGGACACTTTCGAAGTATGACCGGGTTGGATTGTACCTGAAATCCAACCGGGCCCCTGGAATGGAAAAGCTGATATCTTTCAGACTGGATGTCCGTTTGACGAACCGTCAGCGGTGTTAGTGGTCACATTGTGAAACGGTCCCTATGAGTATACCCTATGGGTGTTCGGGGTACAGTTGAGATACGGTCGGGTTGGTTCGCACATGAAACCAACCGGGCCCTTGGGATGAAAAGGCTAATAACTCACAGACCGGGCGTCCGATTGACGCACCGTATTTTGTGTTGAGACCCTTATGATGAGGCGGTCCTTTGAGATACATCTTCGTGGGACTTGTGATACTTGGAGTATTGACAGGTATCTCATGGAACGGTCCTTCCCGGAGACGAGCATACGGAGTACGGAGACCGTGTAGACTACTGAGACCTAACGACTGCTTGATCAACTCGACTTGGAGTGAGTCGACTAGCCCAGTGGATGGAGCGACCGGTATTTGGCGGTAGACCCACGGCAGACAGAGCGCCTGGTAGTTGGCAGCAGACCCGCGGTACTCGACCGGAGGAGTACCTCTGTAGGCTATTAGGGGGAGCGCCCGGTATTTGGTGGAAGACCCACAGCGGACGAAGCGCCCAGTATTTGACAGCAGACCCACGGTACTCGACAGGAGGAGTACCTCAGAGACTTGGATTAGTGAGTAGTACCTCAGAGTTGTGACAAGACCACTGTACACTCCAGAGATGGGGCTCTTCAGCAGTTATGGTTTTGATAATGAAAATCCTGGTTTGAGCTGAGTCTATGACCTTTGTGCTTACCTCTTGATTGAGATGGGTCACTTGATAACTTAGTTATATGTATGGGCATATACCTGGGTGGTGGTTATCCGTTTATTTCATAATATTTGTGTTTCCTCATGATTGAGATGGGTTACTTGATAACTTAGGTATATGTATGGGCATATACCTAAGTAGAGGTTATCTGTTGAGATCTTCTTTGTGGTTATCCTTGTTGGTTTTAGTGAGACATTGAGGGTCTTGGGGTCCCTACTGAGTATCGTTATACTCACCCCTGCACGGGCTATGCCCACACCTCATTGTGTTGGTTGTAGAGGACGGACAGTGCTGACGGAGGCCGAGTGTTCGAGGACTGGACGATACCCGGAGGTGGACTACACGAAGAGTCAGTATCCGGAGGTGGACTTCACGGTGAGACGACATTCGGAGGAAGTTGACGGGCGAGAGCGTTGTGGAGGCTATCTGTACCTACCCTTCAGGTAGGATCTGTGGTGGACGATCCAGGAGCTGCGCCATCTGTACCTACCCTTTAGGTAGGATCCGAGGAGGACGTCCCAGGAGCCACTTCCGTTCTTCCAATTGTTGTCTTTTTCTATTGTACTTTCATTCAGTTTTAGCTATACTTTCAGTTGGGTTTCTATTCTGGCCCATTTACTTTTCATTACTTTCTTTTGTACTCAGTGTTTTACTTCCTCTTGTACTCTGTGGTGTTTTGTTTACTTTTATAAAGGCAATGTCTTTCCAGTTATCGGGATTTACGCCTTTGGTGCTATTATCCATCCCCTGGCCTATGGATGACGGGCTTGGGGTAGTCACGACACGGGCCCAGAGGACGGGTCGTGAAAAATTGGTATCAGAGGAGTCGGTTCTACCGCAGAACTTATAACTCTGATATTTTCTTTCTGCGAAGCAATAGTGTTAAGAGTACCGAGTGTGGTTTTCAGTTCAGGGAGTCCAGTGTTGGTGTGGGCGGCCGACGTATCCATACACCAGGACCCTGACAACTGATTTCCGACTTTGTGCATGAAAACACTGATTGCGTGTGTGTTACAGAAGTTTTTAAATGTCAGCTCAAACCAGGTCAGCTCACCAGGTATAATCATTTGACCGTGTGACGTTGTTTCCTTCAGGATGCCTTTTTACGGACGAACAGCTAGAGCCCAGAGGGATGTGTGTACTGACAGCCTGCCGAGTGACGAGGCTTCGGTACAGGGCCCTCTTGCAGTTGAGGCACCAGCGGAGGCACCATCGGTACTACCATACGTTGGGACACCGATGCCACTAGCCCCAGCAGTAGGCGATGCACGCCACTTGAGTGCACTGTATGAGTTCCAACGCCAGAGGCCACCCAGGTTCCGGGGGGAGACGAACCCACAGGCGGCTGAGGATTGGCTGGAGGCAGTGGTGAGAGTCTTCAGGCTAGTGGGGACGCCTGCAAACTTCATGGTGATCTTTGCTGCCAGCCTTCTTCAGGCAGCAACAGGCAGGTGGTGGAGCCACTTGTTCCAGTTTTGCGATGGGATGACCTTCTCATTGGAAGACTTCGAGACCTTCTTCAAGGTGGAGTTTGTGCCAGTAGCTCTACACCCCAAGCGTGTTCAAGAGATGCTGCCTTTGCTGTGTGTTTTTCGATCAGTAGCCGAGTCATCTGTGGGTAGTAGACAGATGATGCAGAGGTCCAAGAGGGCCAGAGCTAGCCGTACGAGGAGCAGGAAGTGTTATGAATGCGGCAGGAAGGTTCACCTAGCACGTGACTGTCCGACCCCCCCGCACAGTTGATCCGCGGGTGTTGGAGGATCCACCGAGACAGAAGCAGCGGCTGGTGCTTGAGCAACAGCCAAGCAGTGGACAAGGCAGTAGAGCTCCTGGAGCAGGTGGACAGGAGAGGAACTAGTGGATACGTCCCTTTTACTTCTAGTTCCATGTTGCTGTTGTATTCGTGTCTTTGTACTATGAGCTGCAATAATAAAAAGACACTTATCTTTGTGATGTTTGCTTTCCTATCCTTTTGTTTGGTTGATACTAAGAGGTCCCGGTTAAAACTGTTGACTTGACCCTCACTTTCGAGATTTCTACTGGAGGAGACCTAGTGACCTCACACTGATGCCAACAGCGTGACTCGACCCTTGGAGGCGAGAGTGACGGTTGTATCTCTTGGTAGTTACGTCAAGGCCTTACGACGTTGTCCATGGCACGAATACATCATTCATGTCCGGATTGACTGTATTAGGCGATGAACGTGGTTCATCCAGGGGATGAGACTGAGTTTCTCTTTTCGGAAAAGGAGAAATTTTAGAATCTCTTTCAGATCATATGAAAAGAAGGTGCAGATCATCCAGGAGCGGATGAAGACTGCACAGTGTAGTATGAAACAGGAAACTGGCGCCAGTCTTAGAGACTCGAGCGTGTTAAATGTTTCAAGAAGAGAAAGATTTAAGGAGAGATGAGTCTGCGAAGCAGCAGACATGGAGGCATAGCTAGGAGAGAAGCATGAGGTGGTGTACATCTTAACATGCTACAACCACCCACCTTAGTTATCCCCGCCAGGCTTAGGGAGCTGGAGGGAGGAGGAAGAGAGTAGCTGCATGCGGTCAGGGAGAGTGACCCAATAGCTCTAAAAATGATTCAAGGGACAGTTCGTGTCCACTAATAGGTGCTGTAGTAACGGACGTCGATATGAATCATTACTTGCTTTCAAGAATCTTTTCCCAGACCTAGAGTTTCCAGTAAGTTGTGGACTTGACCCTCACATCTGGAGATACCTTTGGAGGAGACTCGATAATCACACTTACGCCGACAGTGTGGTCAGACCCTCGAGGCGAGAGTTTTGGTTGAAATCTCTTGGTGGCAGTGTCGAGTCCTTACAACGTTGGTTTGAGTATGGACTGGGCAATCACAGTTCATACACAAATTGACGGTATTAGGCAAAAAGGTTGTGGTTTAACTATGACGTTGGGATGGGTTTTCCTTGGTCGGCGAAAAGGAAACCCCAGGAAGAACATGATAAACTCATGCACAGGAGGGTGCGACCGATCACTCTTGAGTTGGTAAACCTTACCCTCTTGGCATCAGTCGTTTTGAGTTCTAGTTCTAATAGGAATTGGAGACCTCTGGAGTTCGAGGATGACGATCACGTCCTTATACGGGTCTCACCTCAACGAAGTTTACAGAGATGTGGCCAAGGAGGCAAGTTATCTCTGAGGTTCAGTGGACCTTTCTAGGTCCTCAGCTGGGTAGGTGAGGTGGTTTACCGCTTGACAAATCCACCTCAGTTGCACCAGGTGCACAACGACTTCCACGTATCTCAACAGAGGAGATACGTGATCGACCCTTCGCATATCATCGACCATGGGGAGCTGGACGATGGTGATGGGGTGACTTTCACGGAGGTTCCAGTGGGGATCGAGGATTGACAGAGGAGGATCCTACGAGAACGGTCTATTCCTCGGGTGCATTTTCACTGGCAGTACGAGAACCTCCAGGTGAGCACAGGAGAGTGGGAGTCTCAGATGCGTGATCTGTACCGCTTTTGTGACCCTAGTTTGTGTTAAAGCTTTACGAGGACGTAAAGCCCTAAGGTGGGAGTAATGTAAAGACCTGGAAATTTCAAGGGAAATTTTTTCTAAATTTTCTTTGGGATTTAAAAGAACGTAGTTTCTGACGGTGCCTAATTCCGAGGCCCGGTGTGCCCAGAATCATTTTCCGAAGTTTAGCTCGGGTACGTTCAGTGAACGAACGAGCGGGTTTTTCTAACTTTTGAACCAGTGCTCAGAATCAAATTCCGAGGGCACCTATGGAATCATAGCGCTGATATTTGATTAGAAATTCCTTTTCCGGAGTTGCGTTTGCTCGGGTGTGGTTTTTAATTTTTGGGGGTTAAGTGAAGAAAATAAAATAAAGTGGTGCGACAACTTTATTTTATTTCACTTAAAGCCACTTAAAGACACTTAAAGCTACTTAAGCTGAGTTGAAGCGGATTGGGTGCAATCCAAAATATCCTACCCTCTTGGTAGGATATTTGTGAGGTGGGGCCCGCATGAGCCCCACCGTTTCTTTTCTTCTAAGTAACGCACCCGCAACCCCCCTCTTTAATGAAAGTCAACCGTGCATTTTTCTGGTTAAGAAATGCCTCATTAATTGGGCAGTTAAATTGTTACAATTAATTCATTGAATTAATTGTTCGTTTCTTTTCTTTTGAAATTCAAACGTGTCATGTTTATTAATAAAATAAGATAACTCTTATTTTATTTCTGTTGGAACTTGTGGCATGGAGAGGATTTAGAGGAAAGCGTTATTCTTTGATGAAGAACACGAAGAACACGAAGAATGCGGAGAACGCCAAACCCTCAGAGATCGATGACGCGACGTCGTGTACCGTGACGTCAATGACGTTTCTTCCGCGATGCTCCTTCCGTGACGATCCTTCTCTTCCGTGACGATCCTCTCCTTCCACGACAATCCTTCTCTTCCGTGACGATTCTCTTCTTCCGCGACGGTTAATTCTGCGACGAATTCGCGTTCGACGACAACACTTGGGGTATGGATTTATGTTTTAAGAATGATTTTATTCCCTTGTTTCTTTCTTTTTAAAGAAAACAAATAACACAGATCAACTTATTACCTAGTTGATCCGCGAACGTTTTTCTTGTGGGTTGGGAATAATCTGTTGTGGGGAAAAACTGTTTGGGTTGTTTCACTTTTGTTCGTGAAATTTTCCTCGGTGTTCTTCGTCTTTTGGGCTGCTTGTTAACGACTTAACGGGAGGAGGTCGGACCACACGAACACGCCCGACTCTCCTCCCCCTTTTTTGTTTTGATTATTTGCAGCACGAACAAAGGCGGCATAGTGCCATGACACCATGCGGGCACTAGAAAGAACGCGGCAAAGAAGCGTGGCGCTGTCACGCCGTGCCGTTGAGGTCGAACGAAAACGCAGGCGGAGTCGGGGTCGAGGAGGCGATTTAAAGAGCCTGCGTTTTGTTGTCGAAGTGCGGATCGACGGACGATGGTGAGGTGGGCCGCGAAGTCGTTTTGAAGGTTTTACAGCGAAGGTCGGGTCCCGAGATGATCTCTGGCGAAGACCGTAGGTGAATCGGACCACCGGAGCGCGTCCGGTGGTCCGCGGAAGCCCCCGCCGGCGCGCCATGCCGGCGCGGAGGCGACGGCGGTCGGGGGCGGCGGCGCCACTGGAAAAATCTGCCGCGACTGAAGCTGCGGAGGCAGAGCACGGTCCTGCGACCGCGCGGGACCAGAGGGGAGCGGCAAGACGCGGCCGATTGCCGCGTCTGCTGGCACGGGCGGCCCCACGCGGGGTTGCGGTTCTTCACGCGGGGGCAGCGCCCCGCTCTGCTCCGCTCGGCCATAACTGGCCGAGCCGATCCACCGTTCGAGCCGGGTCGCGCTATACAGGTCAGACCCAGACCCGGGTCGGGTCAACCCGGTTCGGGCCGACCCAGGGGGGTTGGGCCGGGTCGGTCCGGGCCCAGACCCCCCGTTTTCAGACCCTTTTCAGTCTTTTGCCAATATCTTGAGTTGTAGACCTCCGATCGACGCACCGTCAGCGGTGATACGACCCTTGGATCGAGATAGTCGTTTTGGTATATTATACTCAAGGTTTCGGAGAACTTTGGGTTCGGCCGGGTTGGTTCGGACACGAAACCAACCGGGCCCTCAGAGCGGAAATGCTTATATCTTGAGCTCCGGACGTCCGATTAACGTACCGTAAACTTTGATGGATTACTCTAAGTGAGACGGAAATTTTGGAATTTTTCGCCCGAGTATTGGACGCTGTCGAAGTATGGCAGGGTTGGATTGTACCCAAAATCCAACCGGGCCCCTGGAACGGAAAAGCTGATATCTTTCAGACTGGACGTCCGTTTGACGAATCATCAGCGGCGTTAGTGGTCACGTTGTGAAACGGTCCCTATGAGTATACCCTATGGGAGTTCAGGGTACAGTTGAGATACGGCTGGGTTGGTTCGCACATGAAACCAACTGGACCCCTGGGACAAAAAGACTAATAACTCACAGACCGGGCGTCCGATTGATGTGTCGTCTGTTGTGTTGAGACCTTTATGACGAGGAGGTCCTTTGAGATACATCTTCGTGGGACTTGTGATACTTGGAGTATTTACCAGTAGCTCGTGGAGCGGTCCCTCCTGGAGACGAGCATACAGAGTACGGAGACCGTGTAGACGACTGAGACCTGATGACTGCTTGACCGACTCGACTTGGAGTGAGTTGACTAGCCCAGTGGACGGAGCGCCCGGTATTTGGCGGCAGACCCAAGACGGACGGAGCGCCTGGTAGTTGGCAGCAGACCCACGGTACTCGACCGGAGGACTACCTCTATAGGCTATTAGGGGGAGCGCCTGGTATTTGGCGGCATACCCACAGCGGACAGAGCGCCCAGTATTTGGCAGCAGACCCACGGTACTCGACAGGAGGAGTACCTCAGAGACTTGGATTAGTGAGCAGTACCTCAGAGTTGTGACAGGACCACTGTACACTCCAGAGACGGGGCTCTTCAGCAGTTACGGTTTCGATAATGAAAATCCTAGTTTAAGCTGAGTCTATGACCTTTGTGTTTACCTCTTGATTGAGATGGGTCACTTGATAACTTAGGTATATGTATGGGCATATACCTGGGTGGTGGTTATCCGTTGATTTCATAATCTTTGTGTTTCCTCATGATTGAGATGGGTTACTTGATAACTTAGGTATATGTATGGACGTATACCTAAGTAGAGGTTATCTATTGAAATCTTCTTTGTGGTTATCCTTGTTGGTTTTAGTGAGACCTTGAGGGTCTCGGGGTCCCTACTGAGTATCGTTATACTCACCCCTGCATGGGATATGCCCGCACCTCGTTGTGTTGGTTGCTGACGACGGACAGTGCTGACGGAGGCTGAGTGTTTGAGGACTGGGCGGTACCCGGAGGTTGACTACACGACGAGTCAGTATCCAGAGGTGTACTTCACGGTGAGACGACACTCGGAGGAGGTTGACGGGCGAGATCGTTGTGGAGGCTATTTGTACCTACCCTTCAGGTAGGATCTATAGTGAATGATCCAGGAGCTGCGCCATCTGTACCTACCCTTCAGGTAGGATCCGAGGAGGACGTCCCAGGAGCCGCTTCCGTTCTTCCAGCTGTTGTCTTTTTTTTGTAATTTCGTTCAGTTGTAGCTGTACTTTCAGTTGGGTTTGTATTATGGCCCATTTACTTTTCAGCACTTTCTTTTGTACTTAGTGTTTTACTTCCGCTTGTACTCTGTAGTGATTTGTTTACTTTTATAAAGGAAATGCCTTCCCAGTTATCGGGATTTACGCCTTTGGTGCTAGTCGCCAGCCCCTGGCCTATGGAAGGCGGGCTTGGGGTAGTCACAGCACGAGCCCCGAGGGCGGGTCATGACACTACCTATCTCGGATAATTACCTATAATCTATAAATATCAGCATTCAGCTCCTCCAATCTATCCTCTTCAATGTTCCTTCATTCCATCTATCCATGCATGTCAGTTCTCAGACATTGAAGTGGATGATAGAGACCTGCCCAAGAGGCAGTGACCTCCATCTTGTCCTATGAGTCTTTCACCATTTTCATTAAGCCTTCCACACTCATCTAGTTTCTTTAGTATACAAATTGAATTCCCATTATGTCCTATCTTTTTAGATATAACACAATGGGTGAGTGGTTAGAGAGAGTCCTTGTCAGATTATAAACCATTTCTTGCTAAAAGGATACAATTCCCTATAGGTTTGGGAGGAATCGGTCGAGCTTGATCCAAATATGCCTGGACCCTTCCTGCTGTTTTACCAGGTAATTATTCTCCCTATGAATCCTTGTACCATCAGACCTATGTCTGACCTGAATCTATAGAAGTCCTTCATAGAACCATATGGAAATTCCGCACCCCTTTTTTTGGATTTTTTATCTACTGTATTAAAGTACCTTACAACAAACCACTTAAATATCTGCAATTAAAAAGAGGATTGATGATTCCACAACATTAATATTCCCACCTCATCATACTGGGAGTACAAAAAGGATAAGAAGATCTCAAAGACACATGCGATTATTTTTGTGGTGATGTGCTTCTGTGAGGATTCTATAAACTTAAATAAAACACCTCTCTTCAAGAATACCCCTATGTGGGAGTTTCAAGTTCTTCCATGCATGAAATAATAGAATCCCATATCCCTACCCAGGTACTGTAGAATATATAACTTCAATTTGTGCTCCAAATTAATGAAAATGGATGCATGCAAACAATTTGACTCATACTGCATAAGAGATGTTTTGGATTGAGCATCCAATCCCCATACATTAAATTTTAAAACCAAACATATTGAAAGCCAAATTTTGTAGCCTTGAATAATAATGGAGTACCTAATGAATACCCTAATATAGAGCCATAATATCCTCTTAATCTCGACCATGTGACTCAAATTCTATCCAGAGAACCAGCCACTAACACCAAATCCTTCCCATTAATAGAGGCCGAGAGATATGACACTTCCAAAACCTCAAAATAATCTCATAACACCTAAAACCTATCATTATAATATGATATGGAGTAAATTAACTTCACATAAACCTTCAATTAATGTTGGATAACTAGAGATTACTTATTCTTAGAAGCTTTGTACACACCATCTTCAAGATCCAAAACCATTAGGGTGCATGACCCCTCTAGCCGGCCCAGAACCAGAGATAGTGAGAGAGAGATAAATCACACACCACTTGATGGAGAGAAAATCACATTGGACCCCCTCAACATTGGTTAATATACCTCATAAAATAGATAAATATTCAGACCCAAAGAAGATAGAGCCCTGTCAAGAAAATCCAGATCGGTCCCAACATCTACATGCAGGTTGTCGAGCCTTCAGATAAGTATCTGGCTCGAAATGGGAGGATTGGTGGGTATATATCATGGAGAAAAAAAATAATATATTAAAATTAGAAAATATCACGTGATCATCATGATTGAAATTTAAAAATATCACTCCCTTGAATAGTGTCGTGTCACTGGTCAGAGAAAAAAAATCCCATTGTCTAATGATTATGGTACCAGAGGAAGGGAGACCTGTGGCCTTATTAACACAGTAGTAGAGGAACCGATGATGGAGGAAAGAAACTTAATGAGATTAGGTAATGAGGAACTGGTCTCCTTCACTTATATAAGTCCTCTTAATGACCCTGGATGTTGTAGTGTTTGCAGAAGTGGGGAAACACTTGATAAAGGATGCTCTACAACTAGACGAATCAATCACAAGATTTTATGAGGATACAATAGGGGGGTCCTTTTCGAGATAAAAATCTACAAAAATTCATGGGTATGACTTATCATGAAGTAAACTTATTCTAGAATTTTAGAAAAAGAAAAATCCAAGGGTGTTTCCCACCACCCGCAAGATCGAAGGGTTTCTAAGAGGAAAGGGGAGCCTGGAAAAAAGAACCTAGATAGAAACCGAACTAGCCTCCTACCTATTGTGAGTGTCCCAGGGTCACCTTGAAAATGTGAACCTCCATTTTCAATAGTGTTGATCTCATCTTGACAAATCTATAATAAAGCTGTCTTTAGATAGTAGGTGAATACAAAAAGATGATCTTGATAGCATGGAGATAGACACTAGATTGATTATGTGTCATGAGTCAATGAACGACCTGAAAAAGGAGAGAGGGAGTTTATCACACCCAAATCTTGACACTAGGTTTAGGTGGTGGAGTTACAATACTTTTTCTAGTTACCACTATGTGAAATCCAACACTATAATACCCTCTACATTTTCTAGAAATTAGGGAGTTTTGGAATATTCTTGGTAGGAAGGGAAGGTGATCCGAGAGGAAGCAACTGGAGGGTCCCATAAGAGAATCGTTAAACAAATGGGGGAAAAAACTCCCCTCCAACACTAGAATAATTCAACCATTGGGGAGGGATAAGATTTTCCCACAACGCTAATAAAGAGTACTCCACTGAGGAATCTGAAGGATCAAGAGTAGATGGTGGAAAGACATAGGGAAACTGAGAAGCATTCAATTAAGAGGAATCCATTAATCTCATAAGGTAGTGATCACTCCTCGTATTATATATAATTATATCCCCTTAAACATAGTGTTAAAAAACTATTTCCTCACCTTTTTCAACATAATCCAAAGCCCACGTGGGAGGCATGTTTCACATTTCATCAAGTGAGAGAAGATGGATGAACATGGAGTTTTATCCTCAACGTAGAGAACCTATATATTGGAAAACATTTCGTGGTGATATATACAATATGATATTGAGTATAAATTTATTAATGTTTGATATATCTATTTATTAAATTTTATTTAATGAAATGATATTAGATGTCTATATGTTTAGATCTAGAGTGCTGTATAGTGTTATTGGAAAAAATTATTACAGTATGATTGTCACATAAAATATTCAAAATATTATTTTTTTAATGGTAAAATATTCCAATTTAATAAATATATATAAGTCATGTGTTCATGTAAGAGTGGTTACCATATATCCAGACTCAGTTGATCTAAATTTCAAAAAGTTTCACTTTATACTGTACTAAGTCACACAACCATCACCATTGAATAAAGTTCCACCTGATGTAGATTTTCTTTCAATAAAATCACCTTCCCAATCTTCTTTAGTGAACCCATATAGATCCAAATATTTAATTCAATTATATTAAAACCTATATTCCACTATTCCCTTCACATATCTTAACACTCTCTTAGTAGTAATAAAGTATGACTCCCTTGGGTCACTCTGAAATCACGAACAAAGTGTAGTAGAAAATGATATGTATATCCTTATGTTTGTCTAATACAATAAACTTCTAATGAATCTTATAAATTAATTTTGATCAACCTTTATATTATTTTTATCTTTAAATAGTTTTTTCCAATATAAATATGTTTTAAAACCACTCTTTATTATTCAAAACCCAACATTTTCAACAACTCTCTAGCATGTATTTCTTTGAAAAAAATATTTCCTAAATTATACTCCATCAATAACCCAAAGAAGCATATTAGTTAATCTAGTAAATACATATAAATCCATTATTTAATTTTCTCAGATAATTAATCATAAAGATTCACATTGTCACTAGAAAATATTATATAATCAACATATACTATGTCAATCAATGAACCCATGGGAAGATCCTCTCCTACAAATTTATATTATATTTCCATTTTCAGAATTCTATCTTCCTCAAGTATCTATAATGTATTGAATTCTAGGATCAATGATACTATTTCAAGCCATATGAATCTTTTCTTGATTTGTAGACCATGATCTTGTATACATCGAAAATAAAATTATCTGTTTTCTCGGTACAGATTTCTTCCTCAAGGCCATCATTTAAAAATTCAAATTCCGCATTCATTTGATAAAATTTGTAATACTTTTGTGAAATTGAAATGAAGAAAATAATAATTTTTCAATACTCCCAACTGGAGAAAAGGATTCTTCAAATTAAATGCCATCCATTTATGTATATCCTCTTTATACGAGCTTATCCTTGTTACTTTTCCACAAGCCCTTTATTATACAATATGCTCCAAGACAACCATTTTGTGCCAATTAAATTATTAACCTTTGGCTATAAAAAAAGTTCCCAAGTTCATTTGTTCCCAATCTGATCCAATTAATCATTCATTTCTTATAACCATTAAATATTCTCATCAAATCCATCTATTTTTTCATAGTTCAACATGTGAGATGGGTGATGTGTGATTTTAAAAAACTATAATCCTTCATGCCGTAATAGGAAATCCTTGTTATACAATTAAATTTTCAGAATCTATATTTTTAAAGACTCTAAAATTTATTCCTTTCATTATCTACATCCTCTTATTTTTTATCATGTTGTTATTAGTTAACATCATCAACAATTATTCTAATATTATCTTCTATATCAACCTACATATAAAAATCTGTATGAAATTATTTTAGAATTAAAGAAACTAATTTTGATTTGTATCTATTTTCAATAATCATGAAATCTAAATAGTCCATAAGATTTTTAATATGTGTGATCCATCATCTATACTAGTTTTTATTAGATAAGTATCCCATAAGTATCCCTTCATATAACATTTCTTTAAACATTCCTAGTTTTCCACCATTGATCTTTAAAAAATATGGATGTCATAACAATTTAAATTAATTTAAAGTCAAATCATATTTTTAAAAAATTTCCTATAGAGTTAAAGACGTCTTGGGTCTTCAAAGACATGTTTTATATGTGTACAAAAATACACACAACCACTTTCCAAAAATAATTTGAAATTTTATTTTTATATAGGATTGTACTTCCCATCTCCAAAATACACCAAATATTCCTCTCTACAACACTATTATTTTAGGGTGTATATGGTGTGATGAACTGATTATTGATTCCTTTTTTATCATGGTAAATTTAAAATTCATCACATAAAAATTTATTGATGTTATCAGATCTCAATTTCTTAATGTAAATCCCAAATTCCATTTATATTTGTCTTCTAAAACCATTGAACATATCACCTACACCTGATTTAGGATTAAGGAACACCACATTAATCATTTGGGTGAATTAATGTTATAAAATATAAAACAAATATTTTTTATTCTTACATTTTAGTACAACATAAATTAGGTTGAATAAGTTCTAGTGATGTAGTAGAGAGAATTTCTACCTTCTTATGAGTTATCAAACTCATATTTCCATTTTGGAATATTCAACACACATAATATTGTTCTCTCTTCATCTTTGGAAGATATATCACAACATCATACTTCACTATTTTATATAAAACCCCTTTTACTAGATTTCCAAGACTTACATGGTAGAAAAGACGTTCATCATTTTATCTCATGCAGCAGGAATTAGTAGGATCATAGATCAAAAATAGACTTAAATTGGTTATCCTTACTTGAGAAATAAACATTATATCCTATAATATTTAAATTAAAAAAGAATAATTCTTAAAGGTAATACCATTTACATTATTAAAGATATGAGAAACACTCAAAACAATATCCTCCATACCTTCCACATGAAAAAAAATCACTTGATTTAAAGGTTTTAAGTTCGATCTTAGCCAAGGAAAATCCTTTTTTAAGAGAAATCAATACCAAAAGTAACTACTATACCCTTAGGTCTTTCACTATTTTTTAAAATCCTTTTATCATTGGTCATATGGGAGGATCAGCCAGTGTTATTACTCAATGATTTTATTTTTATATTGGCCTTCAATTTTACCTTAGTAAGGCATGCTATCTCTTTCTTTGAATTTTTAATTTCCATTCCTTTATCAAAATAAATTTTCTATCATGGTAATATTTTATAAATTTTCTATATAGTTTTCTTTATTATCACACATACCACATATATCATCAAGAAATTAACATCTTTTATGAGTCTATATGCTTAAAACATTTGAATTTTCATCCCATATTTTTTATGAATATGGTTTAATTTTTTCTCGATGACTTACCTTGACTTCATTTGACATCTCAAGAAATGAAATGTTATAACAGTATGTGTATTATTTGTTGCCAAACACTCCATATAAATAGAAATATCCTTGAATCTTGAATAAATTATTCATAATTTTTTTACATTTAGTGTTATCCATAATTTCATTTTTTTACATTTTTAGTATTTATTTTGTTTTTTTGAGAAATAAATTGATTCTAGAGAACCTATTTTCTTCAACAGGAGAAGAGAATGTTTCTCCCCATATTTCCTTGCCAAATCTTGACCAGATATTGATTTCATGCCTACATTGTTAGTTTAAATATAATTACAAAATGATTTTTCTAGTATAAATTTAACTTGATCTTTTATTCAAGTTCTCTCAGACAATTTAGAGGATTAATATTTAACTTCATAAGAATTTATAAAAACCACCACTTTAAAACACACTGACTATTAATCATATAACTATTATTATTTTAATGAAAATATTTATTCAAGTCCATCTATTATCTTATCATGTTTAGTAGATCTCAATATTAATTTTTTAATCTCATCAAAAAGGTCTAATTATTTCTTCTCTAACTCATTATTTTATTTTATACGATTATTGTAATATTTTTCTAGATTATATTCACTTTTTTTATTATTATATTATTCTTAATATATTCTTTAAGTTAATCCTTCAATGTCTGTTCTAGTTTGGTAGGTTATAAATCATTTTTCAACATGAGCCATGAATTTGGTAAAATTTTCATGAGACATACTTTCAGATTAATTACTATATGAGTGTCATATTCCTACTTCTATACTTATAATTTTTTTTCTAGCCTCAGGATAATTTCTTCTTGATCCTTCCAACTTTGGATGACTCTTTGGAACTTTTATTCCACTTCTGTTTGAAAGGATTTTTACCATCTTCATATTCTAAATCTGGGCCATTCTTCTCAGGATAGTTAATGGAATTATGCCTAATTCTATTTCATTTATGTCATCTTTGATATTCCTTTATAATTACATTTTTTTTCTTCTTGAATATATTTAAAATAACAGAAATTATTTTCTAATAGTTTCCATAATCCAATTCATTTTTCGAGTCACTTGAATCTGTATTATCAATATCTTTTTTAACTTTATTCTTTCTCATGGCTTCGAAAGTCATTTCACCTTTTATTTTTTTCATTAAGAATAGTTTTTTTATCATTTCATATACTAAGATAATGTTACGGAATTCATATAAGGACAATTAATCTCTATCATCTAAATATGATATCTTAGGATCTAACCTATTTAAAAAATTGGTCATGGGATTCTTAACAATTTTAGAGTCATCAAAATTTTCACCATACCACCAAATATTACTTAAAACTTTATTAATTTAAGTGAAATAGTATATATTCTATTCCTTTTACTTATTTATTTCTTAAAACATGTTTCTATTGGTACATAATTTAGACCCCTTAACATTCACATTATCTCTGTAGTTACTCTCTAAATTTTAACAGATTTCTTTTTCCAATTGAAATCCAATTTAATTTTTATAGACCTTTTATAATAAATAAATGAGAATAATTTTATTTATTTACCATAATTATCCATAATTATTTTATCTTTTAGTTTTATTGGAGAATTCCTTTCAATTAGTGAAAACTATATACAATAACATCTATGACTTCCAAGCCAAGGGATTCAAGTTGTAGAAACAATATGTTATTATAACTATGATATTTTTTCCATAAAAAGTTGTTACACACCTTGTGTACAAAGAATTAATAATTTATATTATAATAACTTTATCGATTCAAATAGAGGTACCCTCCTCTGATATCAATTGATGTTCCTCGGACTGAATCACTCAATTGAGAGGACAGGAGGATGAATCAGTGGATATTGGGTTTAAAAATTTCTTATTTTAATTAAATAAACCCCTATAACCTATTAAGGTTAAATTAACTCAAGTATATAGTCTTAATGAAACTCTTATAAATAGGAAATAATGAGATAAGGTACATGGGGTTTTTAAATGGTTCAACCCCTTCATGGATAACATACTTTTTATTATAGTAAGATAGTATCCCAAACCAAATTTTTTCACTATATGTAATGTTAAATCACAAGATTATATGGTTAGGAGATAGAAACACCATGATAGTGAAGAGTCACATTATAAAGTGTAGTTTCACACTACCTTCATATAGAAACTGTAACCAAAATAATAAATATTTTCCTAAGAGTTTGGTTTCTATAAAAACATCAGATACAAGTCTCCATTTATGAGCCTTAAATAATATTCAAGAAAAAAATGCTCACTTAATAAATATATGATGTATAAATTATTCTCAATATTAGTATCAAATATAAAATGACTAAATAATAAATCAAAAACTGATATAGATAATAGGAACTGAGCATCATTCATCAAAAACTCTTATTCTCTGCACAACAATCTTCTACTCACACCCATTTCAACCGTAAATCTTTTTTGGTTTTCTTATTTCACCATTTTTCAAACATCCCAATATCAATATTCTTAAAGTGGGTTGGATTTATGATTATTAAATGGATTCCACCAAACTTAGTATCTATAAAAGGGAAACTAGGAGTAGTTTAAAGTTTCATGCAATGATCACTATTATAGAATTCATATTTTGGTTTCCCTCTACTTTATTAAAATTTAATAATAATTTAAACCACATGAAGCATATTTTCAAATTACATTAACTTAGATGACCAATTTTACCTTTCACATAGATAACTAGTGAATCCAATTCTTCTTCCTTCTCAAGATACAACATCACTAGGTTATGAAATCATCATCATTATTTGTTTCTTCTATGACTCAATTAAATCAGTCTCAATATTCTATTTTCTATTAATCATCTCATAACCTAAATATAAATGCTAAAAAATCTCTCAAAACTCATCTAAACAAATCATCATAAATAAATTATTAATTTGAATGTGATTTATAATTTTATGAACAACACAAAATTTACACAATAACATTCTTGATGTAATATCCGAAGCTTCTTATAGAACATCTTCAAAATCAAGAAACTTTTCATGTATTCCATATCATGTAATCGAACATATATTAATAAAAACACTTTTTCCCAAAAATATCACATGAATAACCGTGGATAAAATTTTATATGTGATGCTTTTACAATGATGTTCATCTCATGCATCTGTAGTATTAATTTAATTATAATATATAAATTCTAGAATATCATAATTTCAAATAGTATAAACTCATAATTTATTAATGTATGGAAGTATTACACCTGGGTGATAAATTCCATTGGCTTATAATAGTATTAAATTTAGTAAAATAAGTCTTACACATATGGTAAATTATCACACTCTCCAAAACTTATGTTCATGTCATACGACCTAATGTGTGATACCCCAGACTAAAACTCCAAGATCTGGTGCAATAAAAAATAATTTACATAATAGATTTGATACCAAATATAGATTCTTGGACATAACTATCCCATAATTACATGACATAAAGAAAACATTTAATTACATACATCCCCAATACCTTTTAGGTTTAGAGAGTTGATCAATTAGGAAAAAACATAAACTAATAAAGCCACTGTGTTTCTAAACGATCAGATATTTTTTCACTATATAAGAAACTAATTAATCCATAATAAGCCTTACAAATCTATAAAAAATTCTCCATACATGGTATTCTTCTAGTAATATCATGTACAATACATTTTTAATAACATGGAAAATGGAAGCATAAAAAAGGGGTGAGATCAAATGATCAGTAAGGGAAAACAAATGATTGATTAAATCAAGGCATTAACATGGAATAAATATTATTAAAAGAATATATAATCCCCATAATTCCATAATCTACTAAAAATGAGACAATTATATATCCCTGGATAGAAATGAAAATAAATAGGCTACATGGATAAAAAAAACTGTTCCTTTGTGATGAAATGAATAATGTTGGATAGTTAAATCCATACCATAAGACAAGAAATCATGATCGTAGATATCATGATCCTACCATCAAGGGAATATCTTGTTATGGGAAGGAATATATCAAAATACCCAATAATTTTTGTCACATGAGATGTAATTATGAATCTAGAGGCTATATAATATTAGGCACTATATGTCACTTGATTAAGTACAATGCATTCATTATATGATAAAAATAAATAAAAAATTCAAAATAAACCTTTACAATAATGATCCTTATTTAAATTAAAAAATAATTAATTAGAATACTTTACCCCATGTAAAATAAATGTACAACATGATGATAACCCATGTAGAGAAAGATGTTGGATGGTTAAACAATAGATAATAAAATTTCCAATAACCATTCATATTGGAATAATAATATATGGAATGTTAATACATTTCCTCATTTTAATAAAATGGATAACACGATCCAAACCCATTAGGAGAAATAATATGATTATTTAAAAAATACATAGTCAACTTTATGGAGTAATCAACAAACATACATATTAGAAGAACAAATTTATGTATTTTCAATAGTTCCCAAATCAATAAATGGAATGACTTTCTATGTAAGCATCGCTCAAGATAAAACCGTATAGAGTAGTATTATACGGTCAAGTAAATAATTTAACCAATAAATCAACATATAGAATCTAGGTGAAAACCATAAAATAAAATGAATATAAAATAGAGTACTCAAAAATAAAATTCATTGGAAGTATAATGTTTAATAATAAACATTATTTCTCAAAGAAAGGATATTTTAGCTACCAATATATATTATGGGAAACATAATCCATAAAGTATGAAATATTAAATATGTATTTATGTGGTAGAAATATAAATCCAAATAATAAAATGATATAATACCACATGATACAATAAAGGGTATAATTTACCCAAATTATGTGAAATAAGTTCAAGAGAATGATCATAACCCAATTAATCAAAATTGATTTATTAAAAACTCTTAATACTCAGATAATACATTAATCAAAAGATAAATTAAAAAAGAAAATAATTTTTCATAGTTTATCCCATTAATTAAAATTAAATAAATTATAGAACATTTATGGTATATAAAATCAAAATAACAACATAAAAGTATACAAAATGCACAATATGTAACATGTCTAAATGAATCAAAATTGAGACCAAGAAACCCCTGTAGCTTGTGTACCATTTTAATCAAAACCTCTTGGAAGAGATAGATTTTTATAAAACATAAAATACCATGAGTGAAATGTAATTCGTAATATAACATATCAAATAGTTATTATATACACTTTATAAATTAAATTAGGTGTATAATTCAAAATATGTCCTAAAGTAATGAATTTAAGACAAAACCCTTACATTTTATTCCCAATTACTCAACCATGATCCAACATCATATATAATATACATAAAAATCTTAATAACTAATTTCATAACCTTAATATAAATATAACAACCTTTTAATAATTATTTTTTAACCATATATTAAAAATATATTAAAATATTATAATTTATTTACATTATCTGGTGTTTAAAATTTTGATTGTTTGTTTCTTATGAACATTATGAAGACAAGATAAATTATCACTAAGTGGGTTCATTTAATTATTCCAAGATCATTCATGATAGATTAATAATTGTTTTTAAAAGATTACTTAATTCATATTTTCTTTTTGTTAATGACATGAACAAATACTATGAAAATAGAAATCATGATGAACTATTTTTCAACCTGTTTAAAGATTGAAATATAATATATTATTATTTTTAAATATTAACATAAAATTTCCAAAAGCATTAAAAAAAGATTAAATATATCAGTATTATGTAATATTACCATTATATTACATCCTATAATAATAAAAAATATAAACATTATAACATTGTTTCCGTAGGTGGTAAAACCAACCCAAATGGTAACATATTATAATGTTTTTCATGAGTAAAGAAATGTATTTATATAATGATAATATGAAATAATTAAAAGATAAAACATATCATAATTATATTATATACTCATTTTTTTAATATTAGAACCATCCAAGATGGGTGGGGATAATAAACACAATTCATTGTTGATGGAGGTGGCAGTCCGCACATATTCATGATTGATCTCTATAATTTTTCATAGCAGATGGAATTAAATGAATATTTTTTATTTAATTAATATAATGATATTTTAGTATAATAATTATACTTATTTCATTATATTCATAATTTTATATAATATTTTTATAGTAAAAATTAATAAGGATCCACTAAGAAGAAGTGGATACTCTCGTCAGAGACTTGATTTTTTCTAGGAATTCACCTTTGAAATGAGTGACTTATATTAAATAATAGTGAAGAATGGATTTTGGATTAATTATAGGGTTTTAGTATAATAAATCTGGTATAGTTTCAATGATAAATTCAAATTTAAGGTGATTCTTGAAGTGGTTGAATTGTTATCTTTTTATAAGAGAATAAAAGGGTTGTTTGGAAAGTAACCATTATATTTTCAATATTTCATGGTTATATTCAAGAGTAAATGGAAACAATATCAAAACAATAGGAGGGTAATGTGATTTTGGGACTAAAATCACCCCAAACACTTATTTTTGTGACAATATTGAGTGTATATTTATTTTTATTTTAACTTTATAACTTTTACCCCAATTTACTTTCACTATGGTAATTAATTTTAAACCTTAGAAATTAATATTAATGAAAAAATTAACAATATTTTTGTCCAAATTTTAACCTTTTGACTTATAAATTAGGGAATAATTTTATAAAATAAAATTCTTTTGGTTTTGAATAGTTAATTTTAATATTAGTGCACATAACATATCAAAATAGTTTTTAGAAAAAAGTTTGTCTTTAAGAATAAAATTTATGTGTAAGACATTATTATTAAAATTATAAATTTTAAAGATATATTTTGTTTATTATAAATAAATTAAAATGTGTGATTCTTTCATGTAAAGGAAAAACCTAATATCACATTGAATATAATTGAATCAAATAAAACGTCGAAACCATTTTTTTATTAAATTAACATTTTAAATTAGTTTTTAAAATGTTGGGCATAGGATTTATAAGACAAAATAATATATTAAAATTCATAATTTTATTATTTAAATATATATTATATAACCTAATTTTTTTAAATTTATAGGTTATTATTATATAATGATAAAATCTTCAAAATTATAATTCTATAAAAAACATATTTTTTGACTAAAAATCAATATTTTTTGAAAAAACAAAATTTTAATCTTAATATAATATTATTATTATAAATTCAAAAATTACTTATATATTTTCATATTGAGATTCTAAAATTTATAAATTCAATTTTTTAATAAATCATAAAATATAATGGAAACATGTTTTTATTAGAAAATGTAATTTCCAAATATAAAATGTTATTATTCTTATTTTATATCACTTAAAAAATATATTTTTATATAATAATTATTAATATCAAGCCTAATTAATCATCATTAATCATACATTTCTTGAAATGAAAAAACATATCGCATAAAAATAAAACATATTGAAAATAATTTTTTAAACAATAAATTATCTTATTACTCATTTTAAGTAAATCCATTGAATTTTGATCATTTTAAAAGTAAAATTTTTTCATTTATACATATATTTTATAATGAATTTACTCATATTAATTCACACTAATTTAGAAATATTATTTTAATGGTCATATGCATATATTTATATTTTATCTAAATATATCGTTGTTTCATTTAACTTTTCCATTACTTACAGTGAAAACTACCAAACTCACTGAATTATGTAACGGTCATAATATATTAAAATTTATTGGTGTTTCATTCTCCCCCTTAAATAAATCACATCCTAAGAATTTTTATTTTTTAATTTCGAATTAAATTTGGTGTGGATATTCTTAACATATTTATCATTTGGGATATAACCTCTAATATGATATCTACATTACTCTATTAGGTTTTATCAAGTTAATTATCTTTCCTCAAAAAACATTAATCATTTATAAAATCATATACCCAAGTATGTATATCCCATATCATATATTCTCAATAACAAACCTTTCTCAAAAAATTTGAATCTTTAAGACAACAAACCACAACAAGATCATATATTCATTAAAAAATTAACTCATCTTAAACCACTTGTTCATACTTTCACAAACTTATATATATGTATATCATAATATAAATAATTAGATAAAAATAATAAAAATATCATGGATATATTTTTATTTAAATTAATAATCAATTCCAAGGCTATCAACACTATCTAACTATTTTTTTTAAAATAAATCAATACATTTTTACCTCAACATAAAGTGTATATTACTCATAATAGTTATACATTCCTCAATCATATTTTATTTAATATTTTTACAAAAAAATGTAACTATTTGATAAAATAACTTTTCATGGTTACTGATTCCATTTAATTTATGTATCCAGACCTTTAAAGAAAAACTATTGAATAATAATCCTTAGATGATTAATATATGCCTTAATAACATTTTTGAATACACCAAAATATCACTGACCACTAAAAATAACTAAAATAATAAATATTTATTTTTTATTAAAATTTAGTCTCACTATATTAGGTAATCATAAGAGGCTCAATTTTTAATCATATACTAATATTTAATTATATAAGTATGCTCACTTATTCAGTTATCATACAAATTAGTTTCAAGACACATAACATTCTAAACTTCATCTCCATGATCCTATTTCACCCAAATACTAAAAACAAAAATATTTATCAATAAAATTAGATTAAAAGATATTATGAATATGAAAAGATCAATCCGAATATGTATTCCCATATGAAACCTTCATTTTTAACATATGATACATTAAGTTAAACCTATAGTTCTCTTTATTTAAACCTTGGTAATCCAGGGGAATTTTTCTATCTAGTTCTCTAACCTAATTCATTAACATCATAGTTAAATATTTAATAATAGTTCATAAATAGAATGCGACTAACCAAATCATGTCATTCGAGTGTTTCAAACATAGTATATAGTTTGGCCTATTTGTCATGCACCAGGTTATGATTGAGTTACTTCCCAATCTTCCATGTTTGGGATTATTACCATTAGGCACAACTATTCTAGAGTTGGTATCTACCTATAGTATCAATAAAAGGATGTATTTTCTAGAAAGATCATATACTCAACACTTAACAAAAACACAAGGATTCCATCATATAATACCCCTTGTTTTTATGGACTTTTTTCTTTCTGAATAAATTAATTTTTTATTTATCTCTTGAAATGTGCTAAGACAAACATTCCTTTCATGCAGCACCAACTTGGTGTATGTTACACCCAATACCGACTTGGATTACATTACACACAACATATAATTATTTAAATGAGATAATTATAACCTAGTCATTAAAACCATTAATATGAATAGAAATAACTACTTTTAAAATATTTTCTATAATTTTTTATATATAAATAAAGTAGATTGATAAAGAAAGATATAATTTTTGGTAAAGTCCTTATATTTTCAAAAATACTATTTAATCAAATGAAATGCTTTTAATGTCCTTCTGTGAAAAAATAATATTAATTTTATACACATTTGGAAATTTAATTTCATAAAATAAACTTCATTTTCAAACTTTTAATGTTAAATTATCTTAGGGTGAATTTTTTAGATTTTTTGAGAAACTTCATTTTTGGATGAATAGGGAAAAATACTAAATTTTAATTCAAAACTGATTTCTCCTAATTTATTTATATGTTTAAATTATATTTTAATTTGTTTTAAAAGTTGGATATAAAAACTTAGAAAACTTTTGATCATTTTTAATTTAAAAACCCACTATGGTGTCCGGTCAGCGGGATTAATTTTAAATTAATTTCTACCACTTATTTGATTGTAATTTGGAA
The DNA here is from genome assembly GCA_963277665.1 of Viscum album. Taxonomy (NCBI): domain Eukaryota; kingdom Viridiplantae; phylum Streptophyta; class Magnoliopsida; order Santalales; family Viscaceae; genus Viscum; species Viscum album. The sequence goes on along the minus strand of OY728146.1, from coordinate 1,242,640,787 downwards.
AAATTGATTCCATATTTAGAATAATAATAATTTATAATGGATAATAAGGTCAATTTTTTTGACAAAAAATATTAGTGAATCTAATTAAAATTAATTACATCGATTATGGTAAATTTAAGCTTAACTAAGAACTAAAACTTAAATTTAAGACCCAAAACGTCCTAGAAACTTTTCCAAGAGCCATTTTATGGCCATATTTAGACCTTATCCTCCCTTGTATCTAATTGTTTTCATTATTGGATCCACTTTCAACATGAAAAATATTGGTGAAATTCTATCTTCAAATATTTACAAGAGTGTTAGTCCTCCTACACTATAAAATGCATCCTCTCCTCCCACTTCATCATGACTTTAAAACCACTTAAGTTCATACAATATCTACCCAATAAACTTCCAAACATTCATACCTTCCTCCAAAAATACTACCATTGGGAAAAAATCAATCCAAATAATCCTTTTGGCACAAACCAAATAGTAGTTATGTAACACCACATGTTTTTCTAAAAATTAATAGAAATCCATGGAACTTTACTTTAAATACATATTTTTAATTAGCCTTTAAAACTTAACTTTTCTATTTCTATGTTCTGAATTTCAAGAAACTGCCATCTACTTTTGTGTTCAGTATGTTATTTGGAGTCTATTGAAACCAAACTTTTTTTAATGAATAGTAACATACCCTTATGAATAGTAATATGAATAGTGATATGACCCTAATAAATAGTAAATTTTATTATTATTTTATTTTATTAAGGTTTTAAGATAATAACATCTAGGTTAAGTTTTCATTGTGATATAGAAGTAGTTACAGAATTAGAATTGTTAATTTTTGAATTAAGTATGCTTTTATTTAAAAATTAAATTAATAATATTTATAAAATTATTTTCAAAAAATGGACTTCATTTTTGAAATCCACACATCGATAAATGGTTAGAGTGAATTTTGAGAATTTTTCTACAACAGTTGATTTTTCGGTGAATAGTAAAAAATATAGTTTTTAGTTTCAGTGTGTTAATGAAATAATTAATGATATAATAATGATGTCATAAATCTGGTAGACTTGTGTATAGTTAAATAAGATGTGAGGTGTCCCAAGTGGCTTATATGATGGGGAAGCCCATGGTTTTGTAAATACAACTCATGAGGTGTCCCTTGAAAATTATTAAAATAATCCCTCACTTTTCCTATAAATACCAACTCTTCCATTCATTGAATTCATTAAAAATTCTCCCTCAATAAAGATCTAGCCTCATTACCTTCATATTAGTCCTCCCAAGGTTTCCTCAAGCCCCCAAGTTCCCAACCTTTATGTTATAAGGGTTACTCTACAATGTAAGAAAATTCTCAATTTCCTTCTTTTTCCATTCAAATTCTCTTTTATGTGGTATAATTTTCATGTTTCCATACCATGTTCTTATTTCCTTCTTATTCTCTATATTCAATATATTATGATTCATTTCTGGATCAGTGAACCTTGTCCCCTCTCTTTTTAATATTTTCTAAAACCATGTTGTGTAGCCGTTAGGCTGCCAAATTTTTGTAAGAGATTTCTCACTTTTTCTTTTATTTTGAGTTCCTTCCTTATTATTTCTTCATATCTCCTTACCCAAGAGGAATGAAATCTCCATAAATCACTTATACTCCATATTTTATCATTTTTATGAAAAATTTCTCATCATTATTCTTATCCTCTTCCACTTATTTAAAGAATAAAAACATTGTCCGTTTGTGTCGAATTATCGACATCGTGGACGATGTGATTTCAATTTCCATTAATTCTTTCAAGTCTGATAATGAAACCATTTATATGGTTGAAACAGGTTATAATATATGTTTTATGAATCACCCATGGTTTTGGAATTCTTTTGTACTCATGGTTCTAATTTATAAGACAAAACGAGGTTGTTATTATAAAAGAACCACCAAAAGGATCTAAACGAACATCATTAATGTTCTAAATTATGAATCATCCTCATGTAAGAATTGAAAATGATAAATGGAATAATTTATGTTCCTATTTATATTAAAATACTACTCCATTCCAATTCTGTAATTTCACTTCCAATCGACAAGAATGTCCACCATGAACCAATCATATAAATCTTGTAAAGAATTCAACCAAAAACAGTGCAAGGGGCAAAATAATAACAATTAAGGGTAAAAAGATGTTATGAAATGATCATATAAGATGTTATAAACATGAAACTATTTATTTAAAATATTAATAACACTATTTTAACCATTATAAAGTAGGTTTAAACAAGTTTGAAGTAAGAAAAACCTGAGGTAAGGGAATTCTTGACCTGATTTCCATTCTTTGGGTTAACCTTCTACTTCATTATTTATGTGCTATTTAATTTTTTTGTGTGATGGGTTCTATTTATATTATGCTTTATTATGTATATTTACAGTATATATACAAAATTCATCCACTATTTTAAGTCTCTTTTCAATTGTATGATATTTATAAGGGGCTTTTCTTTAAAAACCCTCTTTTAAAATTTGGTTTTACAAAATTCAAAAGTAATGTTTTTATGGAATTATTCATGTTGTATGATTATGTTTTGATTATTGGGAATTATTTATGATGAAGGGTGGGACCTATATCTCCCTCCAATGCATTGGGTATGATTAAGTTGGAGGTCTCCGTATGGTTACTCCAAGTGTAACTACGATAGTTACACAAAGTAACGTAGCCGTGAGGGTTACAAATTATAAGGTAGCCAAGAATGGTTACAAGATTATGTAAGTAATGCCCCAAGATACGTTTATGATTATATTTATGTTCTTATTTTGTGTGTTGATTTTATGTAAATCTCATGTTACACAAAGTAAGTTTATATGGGTGACAAGAATGTCTTTTGAAAATGTTTTCATACGTTAAGAGTATTCAAGGACTAATGTGCTCTTTCCTTATTTTTCATCCCTTACTGAGATTTTCTGCTCATCCCAAGTTTTTAAATGATTTTTCATAGGTTAATGTATGTGTAATACAAGTAAGGAAGACACGTTAAATGTTGAATAATTTTCAAGGAGTCTTGTTTTAAGTTTTAATGTTTTATAATTTGAAAAAAATGGAAAATATTTTTATGGTATCCACTCTGTAACATTGTGTAATGTTATGAATGTTTTTTTACTAATTATCTAAATCACTAAACATGAAAATATCCTCAATGTAAAAGGAAGTCTTTTCTTGACTAAATTCAATATTATGTATGTAATAAGTCCAGGTCCTTATAGTTGGTATCAGAGGATGGTTTAGATATCTTTAGGGGTTAGGGTGATGTTAATAGAATACCATAAATGATTTCACTCTATGTTTAATTTGTTATAGCATTTAAAGATTACCATGTTGCTTTATATAAGATATGTTTGTTCAGAATTGTTGTACACAGAAGGAACATGGATACTAAAGAGGAGAGGCACCGATAGAATGACATCCTTCCGGAACTAAAACCCGAAATGGTAGGGATTGGAACTCAGTAGTTTTTGATAGTAATGGCTTAGCTAACACAGGAAATAAATGGTGGTGGAATCCATGCAAGAGGACCAATAGAGGTACCACAATGGAACATGATAGTAGTGGGAAATTTTATGAGACAACATCCTCCTTCATTTGATGGATCTTCTGACCCAGTAGTAGCTGAAGGATGGATCAAAGCCCTTGAAAATATATTCGATGTTATAGGATGTTCAGATAATAAAAAGGCAAGTCTTGCCATTTATCGTTTTGAAGGGGAAGCTGATCAGTGGTGGTCAATGGTAAGGAATATCAGGGGTAGAGAGGATTTTGATGCCTTAGAGTGGGATGAATTTAAAATCCTTTTCCTTGAAAAATATTTTCCTAAGGTGGTGCGACTTAGAATGAAGAAGCAATTCCTTGAATTGAAACAGAAGGAGGAAGATTCGATGGTTGTGTATGAAGCGAACATCACCCGACTGGCGAGGTATGCACCAAATCTTATTCTAGATCTTAACAGCAAAATCAACCGCTTTTACTCAGGACTGAAGCCAAGGTATCGAAGGGCATTGGCCTCCCGTGAATTCAAAAGTTATGAGAAACTTGTCTAATGTGATGAGAGGGTAGATATGGAGTTTGCTGATGATCATGTGCATTTTGGAAACAAAGAGAAGAAGAGGTCCAGTTGGAAAGAAATGGGTAAGAATCAACCAAATAAATCTGATGGTAAGAAAACCCAATTTCCAGTTTGTGAAAAGTGTGGCAAGAAACACCCAGGGGAATGTCTTATCAAAACTAGGAAGTGTATTAAATGTGGTAAGTTTGTACATATGTCCTGAGATTGCATTGAAAATGGTCCTAAGAAGAATCCTGATAAGAAAACTGTTAAGTATTTTAAATGTGGTGAGATGGGTCACTATGAAAACGTCTTCCCAAAGAGAGATCTGAATGAGGCAAAGAAGCCAGAATACAACCAAAAAGGTTCAGTGAGATCCTTTGCGACTACGTCAGTAGATGTTGGTCCATCCAATGAATTTGTATCAGGTACTTTGTTTGTTCACTCAGATTTTGATAAAGTTTTTTTTGATATGGGGTCTACATATTCCTTCATCTCTGAGAAAGTTTCTGGTAAATTGGAAATATCACCTCAAAAAATGAGACCTAAACTTGTTGTTAAAACACCAGGGGGAAATGTTATAGCAAAGAGGAATTATAAAAATCTTTCTATTGTGGTTTGTGGAAAGACTTTACCCAAAAACCTTGTTGTTTTACCCTTAGTTGAGTTTAATGTTATTATGGGGATGGACTGGCTTTCTGATTATCATGCTAAGATTGACTGTAGAGCTAAAGAAGTTGTTTTTTAGAAAGAGTTTCAGTTTGTATACAAGAATGAACCCATAAAATTGATAAAATATCAGGAAGCTGAGAAACTATTGAAAGATGGAAATTAAATTTATCTTGCTCAGATTGTTGAAAACAAGGGATCTATTCAAATTAATGATGTGCCAGTGGTAAATGAATACCTTGATATTTTTCCTAATGAGTTACCTGGTGTCATACCTGATCGAGAAGTCGAATTCATAGTTGAATTAGTTCCTGATGCTAAGCCAATTTCAAAAACCCCATATCGTATGACTCTAATATAAATTATTGATTTGAAAAATCAGTTATAGGATTTTCTTGACAAAGGATTCATTCGTCCTAGCACTTCACCATTGGGAGCACCTATTTTGTTTGTTAAAAAAAAGATGGTTCCATGAGACTTTACATTGATTATAGAGCTTTGAATAACATCACTGTTAAAAAAAAGTATCCTTTGACTCATATTGATGACTTGTTTGATCAGCTCCTGGGATCTTAGTACTTTTCCAATATTGACTTAAGATCTGGATACTATAAACTAAAGGTGAAGGAGGAGGACATCCTAAAAATAGCCTTTCATACTAGATATGGGCATTATAAATTTTTTGTTATGCTATTTGGATTAACTAATGCACCTACTGTATTCATGAATCTTATGAATAGAGTATTTCAATAGTTTTGGATAATTTTGTGGTTGTATTTATTGATGACATTCTGGTATTTTCTAAAAATAAAAAGAAGCATGAAAAACATCTAAGGGTTGTTTTAAAAACATTAAAAGAAAATAAACTATATGGAAAATTCAGAAATTGTGAATTTTGGTTGCAATAGATTTCTTTTCTTGGGAACATTGTAAATAAGTATGTAATAACAATTGATCCTACCAAAACAAAAGTAGTTAATGAATGGACAAGACCCAAAAATGTTACAGAGATTCGTAGTTTTCTGTGCTTAGCAAGTTATTACCGACGGTTTGTTAAGAACTTTGCACGGTTATCTAGACCGATAACTAAGTTAACACAGAAAGGGGTTAAATTTGTTTGGACATAGGAAGGTGATGTTTGTTTTTAGGAACTGAAGAAGAGATTGGCGAATGCTCCGGTTTTGGACTTACCTTCCCGGAATGGTCAGTTTGTTATCTAAAGTGATGCTTCTTTGAAGGGAATTGGTTGTGTTTTGATGCAGAATGACCAGGTAATTGCCTATGATTCAAGACAACTTAAACCTCATGAGCTAAATTATCCAACACATGATTTGGAATTGGCAGCTGTGGTTTTTTGCTTTGAAAATTTGGAGGCATCATCTATATGGAACCAAATGCCAAATATATACTGACCATAAAAGTCTAAAGTATATATTCACTCAGAAGGAATTAAACATGAGGCATAGAATATGGCTAACATTGGTAAAGGATTATGACTGCACGATCAATTACTATCCTGGAAAAGCAAACAAAGTAGCAGATGCCTTAAGTCAGAGTAGCGGATGCCTTAAAGCAGAGCGGAAATTACCAAAGGGTATGCTTCAACCTTTGCTAATTCCAGAGTGGAAATGGGAGAATGTATCCATGGACTTTGTGATAGGACTACCAAGGACTTCTCGAGGTAACAATGCGATTTGGGTTATTGTTGATCGACTAACAAAGTCTGCATATGTTCTTTCTATTCGATATATAATGACTTTGGATCAACTTTATCGATTGTACCTCAAGGAGATTGTCAGGTTACATGGAGTTCCTCTTTCCATTCTGTCTGACCGAGATCCCAGGTTCACTTATAACTTTTGGAAGGGACTTCAGAAGTCATTGGGCACAAAGTTAAATTTCAGTACAGCATTTCATCCTCAATTAGATGGGAAGTTAGAATGAACTATTCAAACCTTGGAGGATATGCTTTGAGATTGTTCAATAGACTATCAGGGAAGCTGGGATCAACATATTTCATTAGTTGAGTTTTCTTATAATAACAGTTTTCATTCCAGTATTTAGATGTCACCTTTTGAGGCCTTGTATGGAAGGCGGTGTCGGACTCCTGCGTTTTGGGATGAAGTTGGTGAAAGAAAGATAATGGGGCCAGAATTAGTTGAAGAAATGGTTGAGAAAGTGAGGATGATCCAGCAACACATGAGGACATCTCAGAGCATGCAAAAAAGTTATGCAGATAACAAAAGGAAAGACTTCTCTTTCGAGGTAGGTGACCATGTTTTCCTTAAAGTCTCTCCTTGGAAAAGTGTGATGCGTTTCAGTAAGAAAGGAAAGCTAAGTCCACGGTTCATTGGTCCTTTTGAAATTTTGGAGAAAGTTGGAACAGTTTCATACTGCGTAGCTTTGCCTGCGAGTTTGTTTTAGGTACACAATGTTTTTCATGTTTTGATGTTGAGAATGTATGTGCCAGATTCATCACATGTCTTGAGCCCAGAAGCAGTTCAGCTGGAAGAGAACCTTTCTTATGAAGAGAAACTGGTTCAGATTCTTGATCAAAGTGAATAGGTATTGCGGAATAAAGTAATCCACCAGATAGAGGTTTTGTGGAGAAACTACATGATTGAATAAGCAACATGGGAGTCTAAAAATGCTATGAAGGAAAAATACCCTCAGTTGTTTAATAAGTAAATAAAATTGCAAGGATGCAATTTCAAGAAGGTGAGGATAATTTAACACCCCATGTTTTTATAAAAATAAATAGAAATGAATGGAACTTTGTTTTAAATAGATATTTTTAATTAGCCTTTAAAACATAACTTTTTTACTTTTATGTTCTGAATTTCAAGAAACTGTCATCTACTTTTGTGTTCATCATGTTATTTGGAGTCTATTGAAACCAACTTGTTTTTTTAGTGAATAGTAACACACCCTTATGAATAGTAATATTAATAGTGATATGACCCTAACGAATAATAAATATTATTATTATTTTATTTTATTAAGGCTTTAAGATAATAGCATCTAGGTTAAGTTTTCATTGTGATATAAAAGTAGTTACAGAATTAGAATTGTTAATTTTTGAATTATGTATGATTTAATTTAAAAATTAAATTAATAATATTTAGAAAATTATTTTTAAAAAATGGACTTCATTTTTGAAATCTACGCGTCGATAAATGGTTAGGGTGAATTTTGGGAATTTTTTTGCAATAGTCGATTCTTCGGTGAATAGTAAAAAATACAGTTTTTAGTTTCGGTGTGTTAATGACATCATTAATGATATAATAATGATGTCATAAATCTGGTAGACTTGTGTATAGTTAAATAACATGTGAGGTGTCCCAAGTGGCTTATACCATGGGAAAATACCATGGGCAAGCCCATGGTTTTGTAAATACCACTCATGAGGTGTCCCTTGAAAATTATTAAAATAGTCCCTCACTTTTCCTACAAATACCAACTCTTACCTTAATTTAATTCATTACCAATTCTCCCTCAATGAATCTCTAGAATCCTTACCTTAATATTATTCCTACCAAGGTTTCCTCAAGCCCCCAAGTTCCCAAACTTCAAGTTATAAGGGTTACTCTACAAGGTAATAAAATTCTCAATTTCTTTCATTTTCCTTTCAAATTATCTTTTATGTGGTATAATTTTCAAGTTTACATACCATGTTCTTATTTACTTATTATTATTGATCTTCTATATATTATGATTAATTTCTGGATGGGCTAAAATTGTCCCCTCTCTTTTTAATATTTTCTAAAACCATGTTGTGTAGTCGTTAGGCTGCCGAATTTTTGTAAGAGATTTCTCACTTTTTCTTTTATTTTGAGTTCCTTCCTCATTATTTCTTCATATCTCCTTACCCAAGAGGCATGAAATCTCAATAAATCATGTATAATATTTATTTTATCATTTTTATGAAAAATTAGTCATCATTATTCTTCTCCTCTCCCACTTATTTAAAGAATAAAAACATTGTCTGTTTGTGTCGAATTATTGACATCGTGGACGATGTGATTTCAATTTCCATTAATTATTTCAAGTCTGGTAATTAAACCATTTATATGGTTGAACCAGGTAATAATATATTTTTTATGAGTCACACATGGTTCTGGAATTATTTTGTACTCATGGTTCTAATTTATAAGACAAAATGAGGTTGTTATTATCAAAGAACCACTAAAAGGATCTAAATGAACATCATTAATGTTCTAAATTTTGAATGATGATCATGTAATAATTAAAAATGATAAATGGAATAATTTATGTTACTGGTTATATGAAAATACTACTCCATTCCAATTCTGGAGTTTCACTTACAATCAACAAGAATGTCCACCATGAACGAATCATATAAATCATGCAAAGAATTCAACCAAAAACAGTGCAAGGGGGAAATACTAACAATTAAGGGTGAAAAGATGTTATGAAATGATAATATAAGATGTTATACACATGAACATGTTTCTTTAAAATATTAATAACACTCTTTTAACCATTATACAGGAGGTTTAAACAAGTTGGAAGTAAGATAAACCCGAGGTAAGGGAATTCTTAACCGGATTTCCATTCTTTGGGTTAACCTTCTACTTCATTATTTATGTGCTATTTAAATTATTTTTGTGATGGGTTATGTTTATATTATGTTTTATTATGTATATTTACAGTATATATACAAACTCCATCCAATATTTTAAGTCTCTCTTCAATTTTATGATATTTATAAGGGGTTTTTCTTTAAAAATCCTCTTTTAAAATTTGGTTTTACGAAATTCCAATGTAATGTTTTTATGGAATTATTCATGTTGTATGATTATGTTTTGGTTATTTGGAATTATTTATGATGAAGGGTGAGACATATATCTCCCTCCAATTCATTGGGTATTATTTATTTGGAGGTTGGCTGTATGGTTACTCCAAGTGTAATTGCGATGGTTTCACAAAGTAAGGTAGCTGTGAGGGTTACAAATTATAAGGTAGCCAAGAATGGTTACAAGATTATGTAAGTAATACCCCAAGACACCTTTATGATTATATTTATGTTCTTATTTGTTGTGTGTATTTTTTTAAATATCATGTTACAAAAATTAAGTATATATGCGTGACAAGCATGTCTTTTGAAAATGTATTCATACGTTAAGAGTATTCGAGGACTAATGTGATCTTTCCTTATTTTTCATACCTTACTGAGCTTTTATACTCATCCCAAGTTTTTAAATGATTTTTCACAGGTTAATGGATGTGTAATACAAGGAAAGAAGACACGTTAAATGTTGAATAATTTTCAAGGAGTCTTGTTTTAAGTTTTAATGTTTTATAATTTGAAAAAAATGGAAACTGTTTTTATGGTATCCACTCTATAACAATGGGTAATTTTATGAATTTTTTGTCATAATTATCTAAAGCTATAAACTTGAAAATACCCTCAATGTAAAAGGAAGTTTTTTATTGACTAAATTCAAGATTATGTATGTAATAAGGTCGGGTCCTTATAAGTTACCCGATTAAGAGGTAACAACTTCACTCAAGATCCTTCCTTTTATTTTATTTCTACACCCACTCCACTCTCTTAATTCCATGGTTGTATCGAAAAACAATTATCTTAAATATACTATTATTTTTTCATGATAAGGTTTTGACCTAAAATTACACAAACCTCCATCTAATGGGCAACGAACATACATTTTATGTGTACGATGAACTACCGTCTCACAAAACGATGATTGTTCATTTTTCTTTACCGCCTGTCATGGTGGACATTATGATGGAAAAAATATTTATATATGTTATATATTATATTTATTGGGAATTTAATCTTGTTTAATCATTTTAAAACACATTTATTTATAGTTTCCATTTCGTTTAAATACGATAATTTCGTTTGAGGAAGTGTGAACTACCGCCCCCTCAAAGTGATGTGATTCGTTCACACACTATAAGGAATGTATTATGGATGGGTATAGTTAAATTATATGATATATATTATATAATTATTATAATATAATAATGATATATATACACACACACATTTCATTTACCTTCTTTCTTTCAATATGATAATAAAAACAGAAACAACATTCATGCATACGCACGACTTAGCATCTCCATGAATGGTGTATTTAATTTCATAATTCTATATTATATAGATTATTAAAAAAATATAATGAATATAAATGATATTTATATCAGGATTTAAATTCTATAAATCATGATATAAGTATAAAAGACCAATGATATAACAAATTAAGACACATGCAAAGAACAAATTGAGTATTACCCGAAGTGAAACCTTAACATATGATTGTTAACAAGAGGGTAATATAAGGTCATAATCAAACAATATAAGGTATTATATATAGTAATATGGTTCTGAAATAGATTTATAATAAACTTATATTTATTATACATGTGTTTTTAATGAGTATGATGAGAGTCAAGACATAATGTAAGGGGATTTCATCTCACTTTTTATATCCGTGAGATACATGCTTTATTCACCACCCATTACTTTTATGTGGTGTGTATACTTAAAATGGATGTATTATATGATTCTTATAATTATATAAATAGGTATCTATATACCCATTTTATGATCTTTATTTCATGGGGTTCAATTTTTAAAAGTTACCAAATCGGTAAAATAGTTTTGTCTCAATTTTCTTACTTTGAGACTCATGTTTTGTTATACACCTAAATTATTTTTTGAAGTGTATATAATTACATTTTACATGTCATATGATGAATTTACTTCAATTAATGATATTTTATGTTTAATTTAATTTCCTTGTGTTACATGGAGAGTATGATCTCAAGTTACCAAGTTATAAGAGTGTATTGAAACAATCTCATCACTTTTCAAGATTGTTTATGTTTATACTTACTTTGATGAAATATTATAATAAATATCTGAAGAACACTCATTAGATTCCTTATTCTATATTTATGAAAGATATATCCATTTATTAGTACCATTTCCCACACTTTGGTACTTAATATAATTAATAAAATGTTTTTAATAAAATATAACAATATTTCTCTCTTCGGTCGTAAATCTATTTTATTTCAAAAACCATGATTTTAAAAATGTTTTCAAAATTTTGTTCTAATGATACTTGAAGATTATTATCAACGAAAAAGGATTTTAATTTTTTTATTGTTTTCAAAGTATCCTTTATAAGTTTTCAAATCTATTTTCAGATAAAAAGGTTTTCAAATGGTTTCATGTTTTAAAAATAATCTTCAAAGACAAAAGGATATTTTCATCAAGAAATGATTTTAAAAGATATTTCAAAAGTATTTAACATATAAGATAACATATCTAGATGTTACTCATTCCTTTCTATGGAAATTATTCAATTCTTCCATTCATATCCTTTCGTTGAATAGATTATGTTTTAATGGCATGATGTTTATAAAACTCATTTCTCTTTCATGGGTTATATGCTTTTCAAACCAAGTTCTTTTAACGGGTTATGTTTATGATGAAATGATTATGAAACATTTATTTTTTACATAGGTTATGATATGATTACATGTTTATAATACCCATTTCATATCATGGGTTATGATATGATTATTTATGATCTTGTAGAACATTTATGTATGAATTTATTATGAGATGGATGAGACCTATATATCCCTCCAATGAATTGGGTAAAGATTTATATCTCATGATATAGATAAGGCTGGAATGAGAAAAAAACTCAGTTCAGTATCATAGGTATGGAATGAGAAATGAACTCAGTTTAGTATTATAGGGCTAGAATGAGGAGTGAACTCAGTTAAGTAACACAGGTCTGCAATGGGGTGTGAACCCGATTCAGTAAAGGACTTTTTCCGCTAAAATGGACTTGGTAGAAATGCATTTACTACTATGTAAATCATTATATATGATTATGTGTATTCCAAAATTCCATGTTTTATTCCTATATTATTCTTTCATAGACTATATTCTTTATTTATTTATGATTAATGTCTTATGAACTACCAAGATTTATTCCGTGATTCATGTTTATGATCTTTGATATGCAGAGTATGATATTCTATTTTCATGATCATGTTATCATACCCTTATGCTCATGATTATACTTACGTATCTCCATTTTTTACCCTTATTAAGCATTTGAGCTCGCCCATTTTTATGCTTTCTTCCCCCAGTTTATAAAGATAAATATTATGTTTGATGTGTCTAAGAAGGGTGCTAGTCTAGAAGAACCTAGTGGGAGATGATATAGACCATTTATGTACTAGTGTTTACGTTTCCATGTTTCCAATAGCACTATAATAGTACGATATTTGGGAATTTTTTCGTATAATATTTCAAGTATTCTACAAAAGTTATGTAATGTTAATGTATAAAAAGAGAGGGTCTCTATAGTTGATATCAGAGAAAAGGTTTAGTTAACCTTTGGATTCTAGGATATGATAAACTCATTGAAAACCCTAAGGACATGTTTAGGGATAAGTATAAGGATAAGGGAAAGTATAAGAAAATGTCCTAGAATTTTGGTAAAGGATAGAGTGAGTGGTTTCCTAGAAATAAATCGTTATATAGATACTATAAGGGGATGTAGATATAGAATAGATGTACCTATGAGTAAAAAATTCTACAAGATGTTCTAGGATTGACTAAGGGTAATCTGGTACATGAAAACGAGCCTTGCTGCACACCTGGTTTGTCACTCCCTGGGGATATGCTTTGGAAATTAACAAACTCTTCACGAATCATCACGAAGGATTTAAATAGATGTTGGCTATGAATAAAATATTATAAACCTAAGGTTTCATAAATTAAGGATGTTTTCATAATTTAGACATCCTAGAAGTGACTTTTCATGATAATGTGGTTCCCCAAATTGATAACTGTTTATTAATCTATCATATTGGTTTTAGTTAATGGAAAGAACCTGAAGAAACCATGTTAATAATGATTGAGATGGAAAATGCAATGATTTCCCTTCTAAGAAACCGAATTCTATGAGATCTGGAATGCAAAACATCATTTTTATGTTCACACAAGTCTCTCAAGCTATGAATCATGATGGAATACCAAATTAACAAAGGAGGGAACAACATTTTATTGAGTCTTTCATGAGAAAACATCCTCCTTACTTCAGAAGGTCTTCTGATCCACTTGTTGTTAAACAATGGATCTATACTACTGAAAGGATATTCTCTATTCTCCAGTGTTCAATGAATGAGAAATTCATTCTGGCTGTTTATCAATTATAAGGTGAATCACACTAGTGGTGGAATCTAATCAAGAATATGAGGAAAAATATGACATTGAATCCATGGATTGGGTCGAGTTCAAGAACTTATTTTTCAATAAGAACATTTCTCAGATTCTACGTACCAAATGAATAAAGAGTTCCTTGAGTTGAAGAAAAGGGATGATGAATCTGTTGGTAACTATGACGCTAATTTAATGAGACTTGTGAGGTATGACTCAAGAATTATCATCCAAACTGAAATTAAAGTTGATAGGTTCTTCAGTGGATTAAATCCAAGACTTATAAGGGAATTTTACATAAGAGTCATTTTTAGCTATGAAGAGATTGTGCATTGTGCAATCAAGGTTGAAATGGAGGTTGGATTCACGTATCAACCTCATGGTTTTGAAAAGAAAAGGGAGATGGAGTTCAAAAGAAACTCTAAAAACCATGGAGAAAATAAGATGAGTTTTTCTTTATGATATAAATGTGGGAATAATCATGATGTAATTTGTCTTAAGGGATCTTGTAAATGTTTTAAGTGTAGAAAAGAAGGTTGTCATGACCCGTCCCCCGGGGCCCATGCCGTGACTACCCCAAGCCCGCCTTCCATAGGCCAGGGGCTGGCGACTAGCACCAAAGGCGAAAATCTCTAAAAGTGGAAAGGAATTTCCTTTGTAAAGTGTAAACACACACAACAGAGTATGAGTTGGAAGTAAAACACTAAGAAAAACTGTATACAAAGGAGTGATGAAAAGTAACAGGGGCCGGATATACAAGCCCAACAGGAAAGTACAAGTACAACTGAATAAAAAGTACAACTGAAGAAAAGGTAAAGCAGCTACTGGGTTATCCCCCGAGGATTCCTACCTGAATGGTAGGTACAAATATCCTCCTCAGCACTCCACGTCCGTCAGTCTCCTCCGTGTACCGACTCGTCGTAAGGTCCACATCTGGGTACCATCCAGTCCTGCTACTCCGATCCTCAGTCAGCGCTGTCCGTCGTCTACAACCAACAAAACGAGGTGCGGGCATAGCCCATGCAGGGATGAGTATAACGATACTCAGTAGGGACCCCAAGACCCTCAAGGTCTCACAAAATCCAACAAGGATAAACTAAAAAGTAAGAAATAAATGGATATCAATTACTTAGGTATATTCCCATACATATACCTAAGTAATCAAGTAAACCATCTCAATCATGAGGAAATCACAAATGTCACTAACTCAGCTCACATAGGTGTACAACTTATGTAGATAGATAGAGATGATCAGATATAGCAACTGAATCATCAGAGCTGTCAGACCAACACATGATCTAGGACCAGCTATTCTGTCGGACCAACACATGATCCAGGAACAGAAGTCAGAACTGTTGGACCAACACATGATCTAGGAATAGTCGTCAGAGCTGTCGGACCAACACATGATCCAGGACCAGCTATTCTGTTGGACCAACACA
Source organism: Viscum album (assembly GCA_963277665.1). Taxonomy (NCBI): domain Eukaryota; kingdom Viridiplantae; phylum Streptophyta; class Magnoliopsida; order Santalales; family Viscaceae; genus Viscum; species Viscum album. The sequence goes on along the minus strand of OY728146.1, from coordinate 1,242,625,361 downwards.
TGATCCAGGAACTAAATTTAGAACTGTAGGACCAATGTAACAACCCGATATTTTATGATAAGTATTGTTTTTAATTTATTTGATGTCATGTGTTTTATAATACAACAATATTATCTTGTGCGATACGCAATACCGTATTAGCTTGCAGTATACACAACACTATTCTTAGATTCTATTACACACAATTTCAAGTTCGTTTGATAATAGTCATTCTACGCAACATTGAGTGTATATATATATATTCAATGTATAAATGAAATATGGTTGGATTCTGTTATATGAAACAACAAAAGAGTAATTCACAACACGCAACCCTAACTTGGCTTTCATTACACACAATCACGACCTTCCTCGATAGCGTGTGTTGTATGCAATACCAGGTTTTACTAAATAACAGTATATTATTATGATATTATTATGATCTAGCCGTTATGAATAGTATTAAATAAAATTTGAATTTTATAAAATTATTATCCATCTTACACATTTTCTATAACATGGTATAAGAACAAAATAAATTTTTCGGGTAAAATAAGTATTTTTCAAAAAATGCAGTTTTTCCGCCTTTTGATGGCGCACCCACTTTAAATCTACTTGTTGACATGTTTATAAGTTCAATTTGACAAAATAAAATTCTTTTTTTGAATCAGGATATAAAAATTTATATTGGATAAAGTTTTGATATTTTTCTGATAACTTTCATATTTTAATGAATAGTAAAAACACGCTATATTTTAATTAAAAACAACTTTTTTCATCGTAATAACTTATGTGGTTAAATTATAATATTGAATGTTTTTAAAGTATAAATAGAATATAATTTTACAATTTAATATAATTTATGTCATTAGCATTGATTTTACATTGAATTCGTAGGTTAAATCAATTCAATCTTTTGCAATGTTTTAATCAAAAACCCGTTTTCATTCGACAACGAGATTAATTTTAATTTAATTTCTGAAACTTCTTTGTATTGAATTTGAAAAAATGGATTCCATATTTGGAATCAGTGGGTCTAAATTATGTTAATAGGCTACTTTTTATTTTTGGTAATTATGAATAGTAACTATGGTAAATTTTATTTACCATAGTTAAAGATAAATCAGGTAATTAAGGGTAAATATAATATTATAAAATTACCATAACACATGAAAAAATTCTATTGGATGGCTAAAAGTATACCCCTATCACCTAAGGGTCGGATTTGATTCATTTTATGGACTTTTGACCATGAAAATAATTTAATTATTATTAAAACCAAAGAAAGTGACAACATGTCACTCTCTTAAATATTATAAGTATAATAATTTTAATTTAGTGATAAACATCATAAAACTTCAAACATGAATAGTCTAAAGAAATCTAATAAAATTATATACATCATGATAATTGTTTTAGAATTTTTAGGGATTAAATAATTGTCATTAATGGTGATACATTAATGATGCAGAAATTATTTATTAAGTGAAAAATCAGTAATATAGTTTTTATTGAAATAATAATACCAATTAAAAGGCCCAAAAACCTGAAAAAAACTTATTGGTAGTGTATATATACACCTTAATCATCCAATTAACTAATATATAACCGTTTGGAGTCTTATAAAAGTGATTATGACATTTATATTATTTTATTTTAAATGATGCCAAAGTTGTATCCTTCATAATTTAATAAATATAACACTTTAAATATTGTGATTTTAAGATGATAAATTCGATTAAAAGTATTATTGTGAAAGTTAATAGATTTATAATCATCATAGGATTTTATTTTTAATTTTTATGCTAAAAATAAGTATATTAAATAATTATACAAAAATTTTGTAGTAATTATTTTATTAAGAGACAAACCAAATAAATGGTTTTAAAAATAATAAAATAAATATTATATGAACTATTTAATGTATTCAACTAATTTTCTAGATATATATGACCATTTTTGAATCTATTAAAGCTTTTAGTTTGATCATATCTTCTGTATATATTTTATTTCAATTAAAATAAATGAATAGTGTCAAAATTGACACTATTGTTATTTTATAAAAATAACATATTATAAAATTGTTTAAAAATCACAAAAATATATAAAAATTATAAATTTAAATTTAAATGGTCTAAAATTTTATAAAGTATCCAATTATGGAAAATTCACAACAAATAAGTAATTATTTGTTATAATTTAAAATTTAGAATGTTATTACCACAAATAAAATTAAATTGATTAAGTAAGGATAAATCAAGTTGATAATGATTAAAATAATTTCCTAACATGTCTAAATTTTATTGGTTGATGCGATTAAAACCCTATATCATCTAATATTCGAATATGAGTCATTTTTGGAGGTTTTTAAGTGGGTTTAGATTTATTATAAATTAATATTTTTAAGATTTCCAAAGGTGCCCCTCCCCTCCCTTATAAAAGGGAACCTCCTCCCTCTATTCCTCACACCAATGTGGGCCTTCAAGCTCAGAAAACCCCTGCCAAATTCTATTCTAAACTTCCCTAGAAACATCCTATAGGTCCTGTTCTTCTTCAAATACCAATTTTAGTGCCCTAAGAGGAGGTCTCAAAGAGGTGCTTCAAAGAAGAGGTAATTTTCGTTACTGATTCTTTCAACTTTATTTATTATTACACTTCTTCTTCTTTAGTTGTTTCATTATGAAGTAATAACATAAGTATCACTAATATACTGATATGTTATTATAAGTATGAAACAACCCTATTTCACCATTTATCCATCCTACGGAAAATGAAATCACCGCGCGTGCGTACGTACGGAATACCGTCTCCACGCCGTGGTGTAATCTATTTTCCACCACCACCTTACTTGGATGGGAATAATGGTGTAAATAATGACTATATATGATTATTGTAAAGTTATATTGATTCTTAAATATTATACATACACTTCAATACAATTACACGATCATGGGAATGATATCATCGCTCGTGCGTACGTACGGACTACCGTCTCCACGACGTGATGAGATTCATTCTCAATGATTAACCATTCATGAATGATTATAAATTATATATAATATGTAATAATGAAATATATGACATAATAATTATACTGTATTTATGTATATATATATGTATATCATCTACTTAATTCCATTCAATTCAATAAGGAAACGAAAACAGCGTTCATGCGTACGTACGGCCTACCGTCTCCATGAACGGTGTATTTCTTTCCATTTATCGATCTATTATATATATGTATATTCTGAATATATATTATATATAAATCATGTCTTACATTCTGGATGTAATTAACCATGATCTAAGTAATCATATGAATAATTAAAAGTTAAAACACCAACGACAAATGAAACGATTTTACCGAAAACGCTACTTTAACATTAATTTACAAATGAATGGGTAATATAAAGTCATAAGTGAACCATATATGATATCATAAAAATGAATATGATTCTGTAATAAGTCAATGAAATTATTTAAATCATTATACAGGAGGTTTGGATCCATACAAATCATATCTGACCTAAGGTAAGGGATAATTATTCCAATCTCATTCTTATCTGAGATTGTTTATTTGTAAGTATTTACTGGGGTTATGATTATTATCCATGTCCATATATTCTCAAAATGTTTTCATAAAATGTTTAATTTTCTTCCATGTATGTTTAAAGTCATTTTTACCCTTTTATACTTTTACCCAATCGTATGGAAGGAATATTTCTTTTTCTTAACATACGAGGTACTTTTTGACTTTTCCGACAAAAGTACGAGAAAAATGTTATTTTTAACTTATACGGCGTGAACGTATTTTTACGGTTTTATAAAGCCTTATTTTCATGAGTCTTCCTCCAAAATATTTCATGAATATTTTAAACAAAATACTTTTCATTTAATATTGCATGGAATTTTGTGAAACCAAAATGATTTTTAAGAATAAAGGATATTTTCCTCAAGATTTCATTTCAAGTGTTTTATCAGAACCATTTTCCATCTAAGATGAAATTATTTCATATGTGTATGTTTCAAGTATAATGTCTCTATGATTTACATTCTTTCACTTTTCTTATGATGAAATATCCATTTGTTTTATATGGATTGTGTGATGATGATATGATGTTTATGAAACCCATTTTATTCTTTGGGTTATGATGAATGTTTTTAGTTTATGTTATGGCACAAGTAAGAATGATTTCATTATGAGATGGGTGGGACCTATATCTCCCTCCAATGTATTGGGTAAATATTCATATCTCATGAGATAGACATGTCTGGAACGGTAAGTTAATCCGGTTCAGTGTTAGAGGACTGAAACGAGGAGTGAACTCGATTCTGAAAGGGACCTTGTCCACTAAGATGGTCATGGCAGTAATGCCTTGGCTACTATGAAAATCATTACATGTTCTTAATGGATGCCACAATTAAATGCTTTATTCCTATGCTATTTTATCATGATTGATGATCCATTATGATCTATGCCTTACGTACTGCCATGTTTTATGTCATTGCTCTAGATTTTGATGTTTAAATATTATGTTCATGTTTTTAAGTTCAAATGTATATGGTTTGTTTTATTTTCTCCATGCTTACCCTTACTGAGCATTTGAGCTCACCCTTTTTATGTTTTCTTTTCCCCCAAGATTAAAAGAAAGGTTTTAGGTAAGGAAACAAAAAGGGGAGGAACGTTATGGGAGATGTTGAAGATCTTTCAACATGATTAGAAGTTTATATTCCAAGTTTCCAAAGACACTAAACTATTACAATCCTTGTGTGTCTATTTTTGTTATGTATTAGATATTCCACAAAAGTAATGTAGTGTCCATGAACGTCAATCTTCGGGTCTCTAAATTTGGTATCAGAGGCAAAGGAGGTAGGAATGTATCCGATCCTTGGGAACTCTCACATGTGAGCATTGGACGAAGCGTGGATCTCCGCCCAAGGGCTTCATGAGGAAATGGATGCCACTGGGGATGGTGGTGTGTCCCGCCCAGGGGGTGTAGCCGCCCATGGAGTGACCTTATAGGTATCAATTATAGTCCACTGGAAGTAATTCCAGACTGTTACAGTTGGTATCAGAGGAAATGTTTAGTCAACCTTTGGAAACTAGGATGTGAAAACGTTAGTGAGACCCCTAGAGATATTTATAAGGTATGTCTAGGGATATCCCTAAGGATAAGTATATGAATAGGATATAGTCCTAGAACTACGGTAAGGATCATAGAATTTAACATAAGATGTTAGATATTGAGGGTACTCCCCCTTTACTATGTTGTTTTCCCTATCATGATTTTTGCCTCTCACACTATTCTTTTTGGGTTTTAGAAAATGGCTGGAAACAAGAAGATTCATGATAATGGAGGATATGACGGACAATGGAATGATATTATTCATGAGCAACCAAATGAAATGGGATTTGGAAGTCCAAACATCGTTATTATTCCTAATCAGCAATCTCATAATATGATCAATAATCTCAACTTTGGTAAGTTTCCTAACTCAGATAATAAGAGAAAGATAGAGTTTCATGATGATCATAGAGGAAAGAAAGTTCAATTTTCCTCATGTAAATCATGTGGGAAGAGGCATCAGGGAGATTGTTTCAAAGGAACTGGAAGATGCTTTGGGTGTGGAAAAGAAGGACACAAAGCAAGTAAGTGCAAAGGAAAAGGTTTAGTTAACACCATGGACAAGGATAATGGTATTGCTACGACATCAAAAATGATTAGATGTTTTAAATGTGGAATGTATGGGCGTTATGCAAACCAATGCCCTAAGGGAAAATCTCATGAAGAGAATCAGCATGGTCATACAGGTAGTATTTATGTGGATGATGATGAAGAGACTACAAATGAAATATGAGATGAAATAAATGATGAAGCTCAGCTAGTGGTTTAAGAAGTTAGTGGAATGATTGTATGTTTATAAAGAATAATGTATGGTACTATGGAATAAAGAATCATCTAAGGATTGTTACACTATTGTTTTTCTTAAAGTATATGAAAGTATATGTTGAATGTTACCGGTAACCATGGAAGGTTATTCAGATATTTTTGGAAAGTAGATGACATGAGCATAATGAATGGATAAAAAGATAACGAGATGTTTGATTATATTAATGAGATCATGACTGATATAAGGACTAAGTGATATTATGGTTTGATTATACAGAGTTTTTGGGATTTTGGTATGTGGAAAGAGTTACCTTTTGACAGTATTCATGTTTTCACTAAGGTTCTATGGTAATTTATGTTTCAAGATAATATATGACTAAGGTATTCATGTGTTTGGAATGCAACCAATAAGATATATCTTATGATATATGTGGGATAAATGCATGTATTCACATTCTTGGTAGATAAAATTTCTAGTAATTGTTTTCTTTATACTATGATCTTGGACCGAAGTATTTTAGATAAGCCTAAAGATTGGAATGGATTATGTTGGACATAAGTTAGTATTGTTTAAGGATAGAACTTTTTTTTGATATTATTGATGGGATGTTATAGTAATGTAGTTTTAGAAAAAGGAAAACCTGCAGGACGGGCGACAACCCATCGCGTCGGACAAGGCTGTGGAAATCGAACCCACAACCGAAGGGAGACAGGCCTTTATCACCTACCATTGGCCTACAGGAAGTCCCTGGTTAGTATAAACTAGTTTTATTTTATTAAGTGGTATGATATATGAATTATAAGTTCATTTTTGGAACCATATATGATTAATCTAACCATAAGATGGACTTATAACTTTTTCTAACGTTTTGTTTGAAACAAATGGAATGACCCATCATTCTATCACATGATCTGCTAACATTTCATGAATAAAAAAATCAACTTTATTTCTTTAAGAGATGAAGTGGAAATTGTTCAAAGAACGAACAACAGTGAGATTATACCAAAATCAAGCAAGTATTTCTTCTGATTCAAATTATTCAACTTTTGGGAAATGATCTTGAAAACCAAAAATGTTTTCCTAGTTCCCTTATATCTGATGAATCATATGGTACCTTAGATAATCACAAATATATGGCTTTGTGATTGTTGGATTTTTCATATCCATGTTCTCTACCACTCTCCATCAGAACATGATGGTTAGATTTATCTTCCATATCCATATTTTCACCTATGTTCTCCTACGTGGAAACCCAGTGATGAGTTAATTTGGGTAACCGTTACGTTTCATAATTTAGTTTTGAAAGTTAAGTTTTGGTATTTCATTTTACGATGTGGGTTTTAATTAATGAAACTTTCAAGTAGAAAACCATGCATAACCTCGACGAATTTCGAGGGCGAAATTCATTTTAAGGTGGGTAGAATGTAACAACCCGATATTTTATTATAAGTATTCTTTTTAATTTATTTGATGTCATGTGTTTTATGCTACAACAAGATTATATTGTGCTATACGAAACACCGTATTAGCTTGCAGTATACGCAACACTATTCTTAGATTGTGTTACACACAATTTCAAGTTCGTTTGATAATAGTCATTCTATGCAACATTGAGTGTATATATATATATATATTCAATGTATAAATGAAATATGGTTGGATTATGTTATATGAAACAAAAAATGAGTCTTGCACAACATGCAACCCTAACTTGGCTTTCATTACACAAAATCACGACCTTCCACGATAGCGTGTGTTGTACGCAATACCGGGTTTTACTAAACAACAGTATATTTTTATAATATTATTATGAACTAGCCTTTATGAATAGTAATAACTAAATTTAAAATTTTATAACATTATTATTAATCTTACACATTTTCTAGAACATGGTATAAGAACAAAATAATTTTTTCTGAAAAAATAAGTATTTTTCAAAAAATGCAAATTTGCCGCCTTTTGATGTCGCACACACTTTAAATCTAGTTGTTGAAATGTTTATAAGATCAATTTGAAAAAAAAAAAATTCTTCTTTTGAATCAGGATATAAAAATTTACATTAGATAAAGTTTTGATATTTTTCTGATAACTTTCATATTTTAATGAATAGTAAAAACACGATATATTTTAATTAAAAACAACTTTTTTCATCGTAATAACTTATGTGGTTAAATTATAATATTGAATGGTTTTAAAGTATAAATAGAATATATTTTTACCATTTAATATAATGTATATCATTATCATTGATTTTACATTGAATTCGTAGGTTAAATCAATTCAATCTTTTGCAATGTTTTAATCAAAAACCCGTTTTCATTCGACAACGGGATTAATTTAAATTTAATTTTTGCAACTTCTGTGTATTTAATTTGAAAAAATGGATTCCATATTTGGAATCAGTGGGTCCAAATTATGTTAATAGGCTACTTTTTATTTTTGGGAATTATGAATAGTAACTACGGTAAATTTTATTTACCATAGTTAAAGGTAAATCAGGTAATTAAGGGTAAATATAATATTATAAAATTACCCTAACACATGACAAAATTCTATTGGATGGCTAAAAGTATACCCATATCACCTAAGGGTCGGATTACATTCATTTTATGGACTTTTGACCCTGAAAATAATTTAATTATTATTAAAACCAAAGAAAGTGACAACATGTCACTCTCTTAAATCTTATAAGTATAATAATTTTAATTTAGTGATAAACATCATAAAACTTCAAAAATGAATAGTCTCCAGAAATATAATAAAATTATCTATATCATGATAATTTATTTATAATTTTTAGGGATTAAATAATTGTCATTAATGGTGATACATTAATGATGCAGAAATTATTTATTAAGTGAAAAATCAGTAATATAGTTTTTATTGAAATAATAATACCCATTAAAAGGCCCAAAAACCTGAAAAAAACTTATTTGTAGTGTATATATGAACCTTAATCATCCAATTACCTAATATATAACCGTTGTGAGTCTTATAAAATTGATTATGACACTTATATTATTTTATTTTAAATGATGCCAAAGTTGTCACCTTTATAATTTAATAAATATAAAAATTTAAATATAGTTATTTTAGATGATACATTCTAGTAAAAGTATTATTGTGAAATTTAATATATTTATATTCATCATAGGATTTTATTTTGAATTTTTATGCAACAAATAAGTATATTAAATAATTATACAAAAATGTTGTAGTAATTATTTTATTAAGAGATAAACCAAATAAATGTTTTTAAAAATAATAAAACAAATATTATATGAACTATTTAATGTTCTCCACTAATTTTCTAGACACATATGACATTTTATGAATCTAGTAAAGCTTTTATTTCAAACATATCTTCTGTATATATTTTATTTAAATTCAAATAAATGAATAGTTTCAAAATTGACACTATTGTTATTTTATAAAAATAACATATTATAAAATTGTTTAAAAATAAAAAAAATATATAAAAATTATAAATTTTAATTTATATGGTCTAAAATTTTATAAAGTATACAATTTTGGACAATTCACAACAAATAAGTAATTATTTATTATAATTTAAAATTTAGAATGTTATTACCACAAATAAAATTAAATTGATTAAGTAAGGATAAATCAAGTTGATAATGTTTAAAATAATTTCCTAACATGTCTAAATTTTATTGGTTGATGATATTACAACCCTATCTCATCTAATATTAGAATATGGGTCATTTTGGATGTTTTTAAGTGGGGTTAGATTTATTATAAATTAATATTTTTAAGATTTCCAAAGGTGCCCCTCCCCTCCCTTATAAAAGGGAACCTCATCCCTCTCTTCCTCACACCAATTTGAGCCTTAAAGCTCGTCCAAACCCTACCAAATTCTCTTCTAAACTTCCTTAGAAACATCCTAGAGGTCCATTTCTTCTTCAAAGACCAATTGTAGTGCCCTAAGAGGAGGTCTCAAATAGGCGCTTCAAAGAAGAGGTAATGTTCGTTACCGATTCTTTCAACTTTATTTCTTCTTCCACTTCTTCTTATTTATTTGTTTCATTATGAAGTAATAAAATCAGTATCACTCATATAATGATATGTTATTATAAGTATGAAACAACCCTATTTCACCATTTATCCATCCTACGGAAAACGAAATCACCGCACGTGCGTACGTACGGAATACCGTCTCCACGCCGTGGTGTAATCTATTTTCCACCACCACCTTACTTGGATGGGTATAATGGTGTAAATAATGACTATATATGATTGTTTTAAAGTGATATTTATTATTAAATATTATACATACACTTCAATACAATTCCATGATCATGGGAATGATATCATCGCTCGTGCGTACGTACGGACTACCGTCTCCACGACGTGATGAGATTCATTCTCAATGATTAACCATTCATGAATGATTATAAAGTATATATAATAAGTAATCATGAAATATATGACATAATAATGATACTGGATTTATTTATATATATATATATATATGTATGTCATCTACTTAATTCCATTCAATTCAATAAGGAAACGAAAACATCGTTCATGCGTACGTACGACCTACCGTCTCCATGAACGGTGTATTTATTTCCATTTATCGATCTATTATATATATGTATATTCTGAATATATATTATATATAAATAATGTTTTACATTCTGGATGTAATTAACCATGATCTAATTAATCATATGAATAATTACAAGTTAAAACACGAACAACAAATGAAACGATTTTACCCAAAACACTACTTTAACATTAATTTACAAAAGAATGGGTAATATAAAGTCATAAGTGAACCATATATGATATCATAACAATGAATATGATTATTTAATAAGTCAATGAAATTATTTAAATCATTATATAGGAGGTTCAGATCCATATGAAGCATATCAGACCTAAGTAAGGGATAATTATTCCAATCTCATTCTTATCCGAGATTGTTTATTTGTAAGTATTTACTAGGGTTATGATTATTATCCATGTCCATATGTTCTCAAAATGTTTTCATAAAATGTTTACTTTTCTTCCATGTATGTTTAAAGTCATTTTTACCCTTTTATACTTTTAACACATCATCTGGAAGAAATATTTCTTTTGTTTACCATACGAGGTACTTTTTGACTTTTCCGACAAAAGTATGAGAAAAATGTTATTTTTAACTTATACGGCGTGAATGTATTTTTACAGTTTTATAAAGCCTTATTTTAATGAAGCTTCCTCCAAATGATTTCATGACTATTTTCAACAAAATACTTTTCATTTAAAATTGAATGGAATTTTGTGAAACCAAAATGATTTTGAAGAATAAAGGATATTTTCCTCAAGATTTCATTTCAAGTGTTCTATCAAAACCATTTTCCATCTAAGATGAAATTATTTCATATGTGTATATTTCAAGTATAATTTCCCTATGATTTACATGATTTCACTTTTCTTATGATGAAATATCCATTTGTTTTATATGGATTGTGTGATGATGATATGATGTTTATGAAACCCATTGTATTCTTTGGGTTATGATGAATGTTTTATGTGTATGTTGTGGAACAAGTAAGAATGATTTCATTATGAGATTAGTGGGACCTATATATCCCTCAAATGCATTGGGTAAAGATTTATATCTCATGAGATAGACATGGCTGGAATGGTAAGTTAATCCGGTTCAGTGTTACAGGACTAAAACGAGGAGTGAACTCGATTCAGAACGGGACCTTGTCCACTAAGATGGTCATGGCAGTAATGACTTGGCTACTATGGAAATCATTACACGTGTTTAATGGATGTCACAATTACATGATTTATTCCTATGCTATTTTATCATGATTGATGATCCATTATGATCTATGCCTTACATACTACCATGTTTTATGTCATTGCTCAAGATTTTGATGTTTAAATATTATGTTCATGTCTTTAAGTTCAAATGTATATGGTTTGTTTTATTTTCTCCATGCTTACCCTTACTGAGAATTTGAGCTCACCCTTTTTATGTTTTCTTTTCCCCCAGGATTAAAAGAAAGGTTTTAGGTAAGGAAACAAAAAGGGGAGGATCGTTATGGGAGATGTTGAAGATCTTTCAACATGATTAGAAGTTTATATTCCAAGTTTCCAAAGACACTAAACTATTACGGTCTTTGTGTGTCTATTTTTGTTATGTATTATATATTCCACAAAAGTAATGTAATGTCCATGAACGTTAATCTTCGGGTCTCTAAAACCAACACATGATCCAGGAACAGTCGTCACAGCTGTCAGACCAACACATGATCCCGGACTAGTTATTTTGTCGGACAAACACATGATCCAAGAACAGAAGTTAGAATTGTCGGAACAACACATGATCCAGGAATAGTCGTCACAGCTGTCATAACAACAAATTATCTAGGACCGGCTATTTAGTTGGACCAACACATGATCCAGGAACAGAAGTTAGAACTTTCGGACGAACTCATGATCTAGGAATAGTTGTCAGAGCACAGCCAGCCACAGGGTTTTCTCAAAGCACGCTTGATTTTGGGAGGGTTCAATCCTCAAGTCATGTTTCGACACATCAACTACCACTAAGTCCTATGAAGAAGTATTTCAAAGGTCCTTCTTGTCATAAGGGTCTCAACGCAACAGCCAGCACGTCAATCGGACGCCCGGTCTGTGAGTTATTAACCTTTTTGTCCCAGGGACCCGGTTGGATTCGTGTATAATCCAATCCTGACCGTATCTCAAATATATCCCGAACTCTAGTAAGTTTTTCTCAAAGGGACCGCTAGGTTCCAAGAATACCATCACCACTGACAGTTCGTCAGACGGTCGACCGGTGCCAAAGATATGGCCAAAAGAAAGTAAAGGGGCGGTATTGGGCCTGGGTCCGGTCCGACCCGGTCGGACCGACTCGGCCCATCCTAGTCTGGGCCGACCTAGTCTGGTTCAACCAGGACAGACCCGTTGGGTCTGACCCGGCCTGTTGGGCGGGTCAGCCCGTTAGGTTCAACCCGGTCCGTTGGGCCCGGCCAAGCAGACTGCGAGGGCAGTTCGGCCCAGAGGCCACCGTGTAGGCGGCTCAACCCAAAGGCCTAGGCCGGTTCAGCCAGTGCCGCAAGGGGAATGACTCGGCGCCTCGGCCCGGGAGGCTGGGTCGGTTCGGCCAACGATGCAACTAGGGACGCTGCGAGCCGGCTCGGGAGACCGATCGGCCGGGAGGCCAGCGGGCAAGCCGTGCGGGGCACGGGCAGGCCGAAAAAGTGCCGGACAGGCCGGGACAGGCGCGCGGGGGTGCGGGGAGGCCGCGACAGGGTGCCGGGCAGTGCATAGGGAGGCCGGCTGGGCACCGGGCAGCGCGCCTGGAGGCTGCGGGGCACGTGGGCAGGCCAGAAGGGTGCCGGGCAGGCCGCGGCAGGCGCGCGGGGTTGCGGGCAGGCCAGCGGGGAGCGGGCAGCGCGCGGGCCGGGGGCCCGGGGTGGCCGGGCAGGCCGGTTCGGTGGGGATCGGGCCGGTGCGGGCCACCGTGGTTCGACCGGAAACACCAGTGTGCTGCGGGGGCAGCACGGTTTGCAGAGGCCGCGGGAAGCGCGACCTTTGTCGTTGCCACCTTCGTCGCCTCATTTCCACTTCGAAGATCACCACAAGGAAGAAAACTGACGGATGGTGTCAGGCCATGTTAGGTTGGCCCACAACCTCCGCGTTTAGGGAGGTATCCTTTGGATCATCAAGAAAAGTAGACGATCAATAACACGTCTTCAACAATCCCTTTTTATCCAATGAGGAAGATAAGAAAAGGGTATAATAATATCAAGCAATAAACCCCCTACCTTGCTCGTAGTTAGTTGACGTTGGAACAAAAAGGAAGATGTTGTTCGTTGAAAGAGACACGGAAGAAGACGTAGAGGATCGTCGTTTGTCACGTCCACCAAGCACTTCCAAACCCGAGTTGCGTCAGCTCGTTGACGACGCTCCACGTTGGTAGGTGTCTGAGGAAGAAGTCGAATAAGGTCGACATTCTTCATTCTTCGTTGGAGAAGGCGTAATCCTCCAAGTGTTGGTCATCACGTCACTTTGCTAGCGTTTCGTCGCATGGTGAATCTGTCCCAAAACCTCCCCCCAAGCTTCCTTTAAATAAGAGAGGGAGGGAGGTAGGTAACGATCGTTGGAATTTATGAGGGTTCATTTATTAGGAACCTTCCTAAATTCCAATGACATGGTTGTTTAAAATTAAAAGGAGAAAACCAATTAAGTTATGCTGGTGCAATTTAAGAGGTGCGTTGTCTTTAATTAATGGGAGGATTCCAAGAGGCCCCCCTCATTAAATAGGGGAGTTGAGAGGTTTTCCTCTCCTCCCATTAATAGGGGAGTTAACCCCCATGTGGTCCCCACCTCATTTATCCTCTCATGGGAGGTTGAGTTTAGGTCGGCCCCACCACCATAACCTCTCATGGGAGGTTAAGGTATGGTGGCCCCACCTCCAACTCCCTTGAAGAGGTTTTAACCACCCAACCTCTACATAAAGGCTAAAAATAAAATAAACTGTTAGCTCACTTTATTTTATTAATTTTTTTAAAAAAACCCAAAATCTAACTTTTAATCTTGACCAACTTCTATTGAGGTAATACACTTCTTAAGAGAATATCGGTGCTGCGAGTTCAAATGTGCCCTCAGATTTCAATTCCGAGCACCGGTTCAAAAGTTACAAAACGTCGCTCGCACGTTTACTAAACGTACCAGAAAAAAAGTTCAGAAAATTATTATCAGTCACCCTCGACTCAAGCCGGTTGAAGTTAGGCTCTTCCTAGGTGGAACATGCCCCAACGAACCCAATGGTACTCTTGGATTTTCAATCCGAGTTACCATTTATAAGTTATGAATTTTATAATAAAATATTTGTCACTTAATTACTTTATTTGCGACCAAAAAGTAACTTTCTATGGTGGCCCGTGCTGGCCAAAGTTAGTATCTTCTTAAAGAAAGCATACTCTCATGATTTCAGTGGTGGTCTCAGATTTTTAATCCGAGTTACCATTTTTGAGTTATAAGTATTTGAAAAATAAAATAAGTTATTTAATTATTTTATTTAGAATTATGCCATTTTTGGGTTTCCTCACTGGAGGCCTGTGCCGACTAATCTTAAGTCACGCCAAGGGTAAACCCTCCATCCTAAGCACAACGGTGCCCTCAGATTTCTGATCCGAGTTACCCTTTAGGAGTTATTCTACTTTTTCATGAAAACTTCTTATGCTCGTTAATTTAATCTTAACAAAAACTTTAACGGATCATTCCGGGCACTCCGGGCCACGGAATCTCGCACCATCAGATTTGATGGACCCGTAAAATTCCCATTTAAAAAATAATTACATGGAAATTCTAGGTCATTAGAAAGGTAACCAGGAAATTGATTATCAAAATTATGGGAATAAGTTAGCATAAAATTCTAATGGAGAAAAATTTATATAGAATAAACCTCTCATGATTCAGTGCTACAAGTGTAAGTATAATGGGAATTATGGTAACCACTACCCAAAATCAAGGGCTGGTGATGATAATAAAAGGAAACAACCTCTTAAGATGAGGGAGAAGGAGAAATATCATGCAATCTCTATTTTTGATGAGGGATGTGATAACGTCATGATGAAAGGTATACATACCATCCACTCTTGAACTGATAATGTCCTATTTGATTCTGGATCTTCCCACACCTTCGTATCTAAAGAATTTTCTAAGGGTGTTAAGATTCCACCAAAATAATTAGATGTGGAATTAGCAGTGTAAACCCCTAATGGTATGATGATTGAATCCCAACTCTATGATTCTTGTCTGGTTAAAGTTTTTGGTAATGTGCTTCCTGAAAATATTTTCATTATTCATTTGGTTGAATTTGATGTTTTCTTAGGAATATATTGGCCTTTTGTATATAAATCCTACATCAATTTTCATGGATGTGAAGTTACATTTGATATTTCAAACCCTCCTATGATCATCCACAAATATAACGATAAACATGAACTTCCCATGGAGATTACATCCAGTGTGTGGGAATTAATTCCAATTCATAAGGGTTGTTTATCTCAAATGGATGGGGAGAAAACCAACATCAATGATATGCCTATTGTTTGGGATTTTGTGGATTTATTTCTGGAAGAGCTTCCAAGCCTTCCACCAAAACGTGAAGTTGAGTTATAAATAGAACTAATACCTAGTTCGACACCAATTTCAAAACTCATTATAGAATGACCCCAATCGAGTTATAGTAATTGAAGAATAAACTCCAAGAAAACATTGATAATGGATTAATTTGGACAAGTGTGACACCTTTGGGTGCATGAGTTATTTTTGTGAAAAATAAAGATGGATGAATGTGACTCTACATTGATTATCAAGAGTTGAACAAGATCTCAATCAATAACAAGTATCCTCTTCCCTATATTGATGACTTGATTGATCAACTATGTAGAGTTCAATACTTTTCCAAGATTGACCTTGGTTCTGGATATCATAAATTGGAGGTCAAGATGGAGGGTATACCCAATATGGCATTCTATACAAGGTATAAACACTATGATTATATAGTGATGACTTTATGTCTTACTAATTCTCCTACTATCTTTATGGATATGATGAATAGAGTCTTTAGAGATTACCTCAATCAGTTTGTGGCAGTCTTTATAGATGATATTATTATCTATTAAAAGTGTAAGGAAGATCATAAATATACCTTGAGAATTGTACTAAAGATCATAAATAAGGAGAATCTATATGAAAAATTTAACAAGTATGAATTTTGGATACCAAAGGTTTCATTTTTGGGTCATATAATCTCAAGATATGGTATAGTTGTAGATCCATCAAAGATGAAGGCTATTGAATGATGGCCTATACCAACAATAGTGACTGAGATCTGTACATTTCTTGGTTTAGATAGATGTTATCAATGGTTTTTGTAGATTTTTTCATGATTGTCTAATACTCTGACAAAGTTAACTCGTAAGGGTGTAAAGTTCCTTTGGATATATTAATGTGGGGAAAATCTCAAGGAACTGAAGAGAAGGTTGGTTAGTGAACCTATGCTTACATTACCCTATAGTGGAGAAGGGTTTGTAATCTATAGCGATGCATCCAAGAAGGGATTGGGATGTGTTATTATGAAAAATAACATGATTATCACTGTTGGACTCTTCATTTATTAATCATGTTTTAATGATCACAAATCTTATTCAACCTAGTTAACTCCTATAAATTATATCCAATCATGTGTATTTATGTTTAAAGTTTTCTCATGCTTTAAGAAGATCCATGCAAGATCTTAATTGTTCTATTTTTAGTTTATTTACTTTACACTATCTTTGATCTACTCTCAAAATACCTTTTGTGATGAATGCTTAAGTCTAATCCTTTCTATTATTATCATTATTTAAGTATGAACACAGTTAATTTGAAAAGTCTAAGACACCATGAGTCTGCCACGGGCTATGTATTTCTGGCACTATAAAGAAGACACCGTGAAGCCAGACACCGTGAACAAGACACCATGAACAAGACACTGTGGAAAAGACACCGTGAAGCCATACACCGTAAAGCATACATCGTGAACAAGAAACCGTGAAACCAGACACTGTAAAGCAGACACCGTGAAAAAGACACCGTGAACAAGTCATCGTGAACAAGACACCGTGAACAAGACACCATGACCATGAGACACCATGACACTCAGACACCGTGGTCAATCTAGACATTGTGTAAAGGAGACACCATTTCCATGACTTACTGTGAAACTGTTTCTTAAACTATTTTTTCGTCTTTCAATTTAATTTCTAACTGTCATATTTAATGATTTTAATGCACTGACATAATTAATGTTTCTTTGTAGACATATCATCGGACAGTACGTGGTATGAGGTACAAACACATGAAACTTGTTGGCTCCAACACATGCATTCTAAGTTAAAAGCGAAGTGTGACCAAGAATAAACACACATGATACAAAAACAAAAAGCAAGTCTGTGAGAAAAACAACGAAGAAGATACTTAGAAGAAGTTTCGAAAGAAAGGCACTGCATGAAAATCGAAATTCCTGAACACACAAACCATATTTGAATCTTATAGAACATCTTTTCTCGATTGAAACTCATGAAGAACACAAGCTGAATACCGACACTCCGTTTTCCACACAACTTCCAGAGAAGGACTCAAAGCTTCATCTGATTCAATCCAAAGGAGTCCAGAGCTGCATCAAAATCACACAAGATCATTCTAAACTCATCCCTATATTCTTGCTCTACTGTGATCATCATTTTATTTACACTATGAGCAGCATGTGCTTCTGTCTATTTGGAAACACACTGACTCCTAAGCTAAACTGGAGGATACTGAAATCCTCACACCAAACTCTTTTTACATTTATGTATCCCACGTAGAATTGTGGTAGAGGTCTGAGGACCTGGACAGCCTGTGTGCTGTTGTCATTACATTCCCACGTAAAACTCTGGTAGAGGTCTAAGGACCTGGACAGTTTGAGTAATGTTGTAAAACCCGATCTAGGGTGTGGATCAAAGTTTTATATAAAATTTTTGAGAGGATTAAGTCTCATCTTAAGACTGAAACTCTTACTTAAAACTGTTGTGCATCTTATTTTAGTTTAAACTATTTTCAATATTTTGCTGCTAATTACTTTGAAATTCAAATCTGTTTTAAAGTAACTCTAATAGTTGAACTAGAAAGTGTTTGTAATCCTTGTGAACCAGTAAGTTAGTTTTAAAATCTAACTTAATATTCAGTTTAAGTTAACTGAGAAATAATCAATCTTTTAGAAACTAATTAAACACTCATAATATTTACAAATTCACTACAGTTTAACTTGTTTGATGAATTGGGGGATTTAAATACAAATCTTTTAAATAGAAATTCTTAATAGGAACTCAATTCACCCCCCCTCTTGAGTATCCAATCTGACCAAAATTTGGTATCAAAGGTAGTTGGATAATTGTTTTTCAAAACACTCTATTTTTGAAAAGTTTTGAATTGTGATTTTAGTTTTATCTTAAAGATCTTAAAATTTATGTTAATTCTAAATTTTTATCTCTTTAAATGCATTTTTTAAAATCTAATTATAGATAATAGATTAAAAGGTGTAGCTAACAACAAGCCACCTTTCTTTAATGGTGTTAATTATGCCCAATGGAAAATAAAAATGAAAATCCACTTAGAAAGTATGGGATTTTACATTTGGACATCCATAGAGACTCAGTATAAGATTCCAGAAACTGTTAGAACTACTTGGGATGAACCTACAAAAGCTACTTACAATAATAATTATAAAGATAAGAATGCTCTTTTTTGAGCTTTAAGATATTAAGAATTTAATCAAATATCTTCTTGTAAGGCTGCTTATGAAATATGGGATACTCTGGCTATTTCCCATGGGGGAACAACCAATGTTAAGGAAATGAGACTAAATACATACACTATTAGGTATGATAATTTTAAAATGAAGTCTAATGAATCTATTTCTGATATGTATCTTAGGTTTAATGATATAGTCAATACAATGATATCATTGGGAAAAGATATTCCAGCAAAGGAGCAAATCATGAGGATACTAAGATGCCTACCAGATAGATGGAGAGGATCCTCCGTCTCTATACGAGAATCATGTGACATTGGAAAGCTACCTGTCAAGGAACTGATTGAAAAATTGATGATGTATGAAGAAGAGTAGAAGGTATTAATGAGTAAGATGATGAACCTAAGAATAAGTCAGTGGCATTTAATTCTACTTCCTCAAAGACCAAGGACAAGGAGAAAGTTCACATACCTTTCGAAGGCTCAACAAGTGAATGTTCAGATTCAGATAGTGATGAAGAGATGGATCATATAGCAAGGAGATTCAATAAATTCTATAGAAAGAAGAAATTTTTCAGAAAATCAAATTATAAGGGTAAGTATGAACAACAAGGTAATTGGAAGAGAGAATGGAAGAAAGCTGATAAAAATGATGAGATAGTCTGTTATGACTGTAAAAGGAAAGGACATGTTAATGCTGACTATCCAAAATTAAAGTTTAAGAAGAAATATGATTATAAGGGAAAAAAATATAAGAAAGATATGAAGGAAACATGGAGTGCTTCAAAAGACTACTTAAGTGGATCTGAAACTTTTGATTTTGAAGAAAAGAATCATGCCAACATGTGTTTCATGACTAAAACATCTGAGGTACCTGTTTCTCCTAGGCTGAATGATTACTATTATAAGAATGAAAGTGATTAAAATAATGACGATAATATGTCAAAAGATGAATTATTTGAATACTGTAATATTTTAAAAGATACTTGTAATGAGATAAAAGATAAGTACAAATCATTAAAGAAACAGTATGCCTGGACTAGTACTATTAAATCTGATCTTATTATAGAAAAGGAAAAGAATTCTCAACTGTTAAAGGAGAATAATAAACTAAAATTTTCTAATGAGAAACTTAGAAAAGACTTAGAGAAGTTCAAAAATGGAAGGAATACTTTAAATAAAATGATTGGAAAACAAGTTTCACCAAAGTATACTAATGGTTTAGGAAACCAACCTGGACAGAGACAGATTGTTAAGAATAAATTTATTCCAAAATCTGGACAGTATGCTGCTAGTTAAAGTTCTGGAAACTCTTATGCTTTATCTATCTATTCAAATTCTTAAAGACCAAACAATGTATATTTATAAAAATCATTTGAATATTTTAATTATAGGAAACCCATTAGAAAAATATGGGTGCCTAAAGTTTTACTTGCTAACCTTTCTAGACCCAAGAAAATTTGGGTACCAAAATTATCTTCTGTCTAAATCTGTTTTGTAGGAAACTTTCTTGAAAAGTTCCTATAGAAAGATATGGTACTTGGACAGTGGATTTTCAAGGCATATGACAGGAGACTAATCATTCTTTTAGGAGATTAATCAAATTTTATGGAGGACATGTCACCTTTGGGGATAACTCAAAAGGAAAAATCATCGGCTTAGGCCAGATTGGTAACACTGATTCAATTTTAATTTCTAAAGTACTATTTGTTGATGGATTAAAATACAACATGCTAAGTATTTCTCAGTTGTGTGATGATGGTTTTTATATAAAATTTAAAATAATTCATGTAATTTTTTTAATTCTAAAAATGTTTTGGTATTTACTACATTAAGAAATGAAAATGTTTATGTTGTATATTTGAATTCTTTAGCTAAACAAAATGTTACTTGTTTAAATAATTTTCATAAATAATATTGGCTATGGCACAAAAGACTAGGACACTGTAATGTGCACTCACTTAGAAAACTGAATAGGAAAGGTTTAGTTAGAGACTTACCTAAGCTGGAATTCCCACTTAACAAAGTGTGTAATCCTTTTCAAAAGGGAAAACAACACAAAGTTTCTTTCAAATCAAAGAAAAATGTTTATACTTCTCAACCTCTTGAGTTTGTTCACATGTATTTGTTTGGACCATCAAGAGTTTCAAGGCTAGATGGGAAGAACTATGTTTATGTTATTGTATATGATTTTTCTAGGTACACTTGGGTATACTTTCTTTCTCACAAAAGTGAATCCTGTTCTTATTTTATAAAATATTCCAAGTCTGTAAAAAACTTTAGTGGACTTAGGATCAAGACCTTGAGAAGTGATCATGGATGTAAGTTTGGTAATCAAGAGTTTGAATCTTATTACTCACATAATAGCTATAGTCACAACTTCTCTGCTCCTAGAACACCTCTACATAATGGTATAGTAGAAAGAAGAAATAAGACTCTTCAAGAGATTGCTAGGAAAATGCTCAATGAATACAGTTTGCCAATTTAATTTTGGGCTGAAGCTGTTAATACAACTTGTTACATTATCAATAGAGTCTCGATTAGAAAAATTCTTAAAAAACCCCTTATGAGCTTTGGAACAATAGGAAGACTAAGGTTAATTAATTTAGAGTTTTTGGTTGTAAAGTTTTTATCCTTAATACTAAAGATAATCTTGACAATTTTTCTTCAAAAAGCGATAAAGGAATTTTCCTAGGTTACTCAATCTCAAGTAAAGCCTATAAAGTATTCAATAAGAGAACCAAATGTGTGGAAGAATCTGTACACATAAAATTTGATGAAACCGATCCACATGAACCAAATACCCCTCTTGAAAATCTTGAAGAATATATGTCCATTCTAAACCTTAATAACAAAAATAGTGAACCTATTGTTAAGACAACCAGTTCTAGAAATTTTCCCGAACCTGCTTCTATAGAACCCAAACCTATAAATGAAACTAAAATTTCTAGCCCTACCTTATCTAGACCAACTAGGACCCTTAAAAACCATCCTTTAGATTCTGTAGTAGGAGATTTATATAGAGGGATACAAACTAGAGCTTCTACGAGAAACTAGGTTGAACATCAAGATTTTCTTTCACAGTTTGAACCTAAAAATATCAATGATGAATTTTGGGTGAAGAATATACAAGAAAAACTTAATCAATTTAAAATAAACAATGTTTTGGAATTAGTATATAGACCTAAGGAAACTTTGACCATAGGCACTAAATGGGTTTTTAGGAATAAAGTTGATGAAGCTATTAACATAGTTAGAAACAAGGCTAGACTAGTTGCACAAGGCTATTGTCAAGAAGAAGGAATTGACTATGAGGAGACCTTTGCACCAATATCCAGACTTCAAGCCATCAGAATCCTTCTTTCCTATGCTACACATTTGAATTTCAAACTATATCAAATGGATGTTAAGAGTGCATTCTTAAATGGGTATATAGTTGAGAATGTTTTTTTGAACAACCCCCTAGATTTACAAACCCCCATTTCCCAATTCATATTTTTAAACTATCAAAAGAATTATATGGTTTGAAGTAAGATCCACGAGCTTGGTATGACATATTGAGTACTTTTCTTATTTCCAAAGTTTTTACAAAAGGAATAGCTAATCCTACTCTTTTTATAAAATGAATTTCTAATGATGTTTTAGTTGTTCAAATCTATGTAGATGACATTATTTTTGAATCTTTGAAGAATTAGTTATGTGTTGATTTTTCTAAAATGATGCAAAAATGAATTTGAAATGAGTTTAATGGGAGAAATCAAATATTTTCTTGGATTTCAAGTTTTTCAAAATGAAAATGGTATTATTTTAAATCAAAGTAAATATAAAAAGGATCTTCTAAAACATTTTGGATTGGATAGCACTAAAAGTAGTGACACTCCCATGAGTACCACTTGTAAGTTAGATCTTGATGAAGATGGAAAGTCTATCGATCAAACCACTTATAGAGGAATGATTGGAATTTTAATCTACTTAACTGCTAGTCGTCCTTACATTATGTTTAGTGTGTGTATGTGTGCTCATTTTCAAGCAAACCCTAAGGAATCTCATTTCAATGCTATAAAGAGAATTTTAAAATACCTCAAGCATACACCCAATTTAGGACTATTTTATCCTAAAGGAAAATCATTTGAATTAGTTAGTTATTCTGATGCTGAATTCAGTGGCTGTAAGTTAGATAGAAAAACCACCTCTGGAACATGTCACCTTTTAGGCAAGTCACTAGTATCATGATGCAATAAGAAACAATGTTCTGTTGTATTATCTACTGTAGAAGATGAATACAGAGCTACTGTCAGTTGTTGTGCATAAATTTTGTGGATGCAAGACACATTACTAGATTATGGATATCAATTCAGACATGTACCTATAAATTGTGACAACACAAGTGCTATTAACATCTCAAAGAATACTGTTTCACATTCTAGGACAAAGCATATTGATGTAAGACATCACTTTTTGATAGATCATTATCAAAAAGCTGATATCAATTTGGAATTCATTGGTACTGAATATCAACTTGCTGATATATTCACTAAACCATTAAATTCTGAGAGGATAGACTACATAATACATGAACTAGGCATGATAAATCTCAAAAAGATACCTCACTTGTTACTTTTTCAGGTCTTACTATTCGATATCTTACTATGTTATACTTTATTGTTTCATGATTAAGGTTTCTCAGTTACTATTTCTCATGTTTACTATCTCACCGTAACACACACTGAAAAGTTCACTCACAGTCTCAATGTGAAACCTATTTACTGTCTCACCATAATTACTAGACATGGTCTCACCATAAAAATTATTTATGTTTTTTTTTCTTTAAACCCATATCACGGTAATTATCCTTTTCACCTTCTTTATTTTCCCACATTTTTATTTTTGCGACATTTGGTATTCCTAAATGATAAAAAAAAAGTAAGTATCAATAGATTCTTCACACAAGGTTTCTTCTACCTACTCTTTTCAGACCTTTCTTCATCCTTGCAACCCTTCTCTCACTTGAACCATCAATGAATGCCAAGAATGAAACATCTGTCATCATTGAAACCTGAGAAGCACAAATCAAAGAAGAAGAATATTTCACCTAAGCTAACACCTGAAGGACCTTTTAAATCCGAATTTGTTAAACCGAGTTGTTGTACCTAATAAATAGATTTTCCCCAAATGTCTTCTAACTAGTAAGTCTCTGGTATTAAGAGTGTTATAACAACAAGGCTGGTTAGAATGGTTCTCAAAGTAGGATAGACCCATCTATCCTAGGTTAGTGGCTCAGTTTTACCAGTATGTACGGTTCTCATTTGATTCTGGTGAGAGTTATATTGTAAGAAGCTGGGTCAATGGCCAGAGACACTCATTCTCTTTGAGGTTATGAGCTACATGCCTTAGGATACCTCATGAAGGCATCTATGAGGATTATCAGAGAGTACCTCCACCTTCAACCAATTTCATTGAATTAGATGTTTCTCTAAAAACCTTAACTAGAAATGGAACCCATAGGAGGGTCATTGCTACAAAAATAGATGGAGAATCAAGGCTTCTATTGAAGTTTATACAGACTTGGTTAGTCCAAGAAAAGGTGATTTTTCTATTTTAAAATATCAAGATGTGTTTTTGATTCACCTTATGAAAAATGGGAATAAGACCAACTTGTGCAAGTATATAATACACCATATGTGTGATTTGATCAAAGTCACATCCAAGTCAACTTCTCTATTCTAATCACGGATAATCTTAGCCATGATTCTTGCCAAAGGTATGGTTGGACCTAATGAGGAAGTAATTAAGGACTGTGAGTACTATCTCTCAAAATCCACTATCAAAAGAATAAAGATAAACTGGAATCCTTGGAAAAAGGAATGGGTGGAGGAAAGTGATAGAGTTTATAAGAAATTCAATCCTGTGGATTATCCCTCAAGAATGAAAAACATTTATAATCCTGGTTTGGAACCAAATGAGATTATTGACTATCCTGAAGAAGAGAAAGAAGAGGCTGTATTTCCACTTAGGGAAGCTATTACTGTTGAGGAAGACATGAAAATTGCTCATCCTGAAGTTCTTGAAGAAGAAGTCCCTACTCCTAAAGAATCTGCTAATTTGGAAGCTCAACTCGAAGCTGTAACAGAATCAGTTTCCAAAGAATCTGAAAATCATGCCATGGAAGAGCCTACAGTAGAATATCCTAAAGTGTAAGAGCTACCTCCTTTACGAGAAGTAAATCTTGAGAAACTCCCTGTGGAACAATCTGTTCCTGAAATCATCCCTTCAGCTGAAGAAATAATGGAGCTAGACTTTCAGCTGGATAGAAAGGAAATGAGTGAGGAACTTAGAGTCAAGTCTGTGGAATTAGACCAAGATCCTAAGACTCTCACTCCCAAGAATGAGGCATCATTTGAGGGGGAGAAAGCCCCAAATCTTGATTCAATTAAATCCTCACATCCAACTGAGTCAAGTCCTGTATACACTCAGTATAAATTTCATAGTTTTAATGATGTGGATGACTCTCAGCAGGTTACAGCAACCAGACTGGATATTTTCTCCCTATTTTAGTTGAAATCAGTCTCCAATTTTGCACCAGAGAAGGAACCTGATCCTATACCAATCCCTACTCCAAAAACCTTATCTGAACAGCCATACTTTTTTGTGTAAGGATGATCTGAAAGAATTTGGTGCTACTCTCTTATACGGAGTTGAGAAAATCATGAATACCCAACCTCGTTCTGTGAAAAATTTAGGTGATAGATATGACTCACTATTATTGGAGATTTTTTTTGGAAAATACAACCTAAGATGCTCCATGAGATTTAAGAAGTAAGAAGTGAAAATAAGATGCTCAGTAATGAAGTGAAGACCCTAAGAAGTATGGTTGGAGACATGTAGAGAGAGCTGCATTTTAGATCTGAACCTATTTCTACTCAAATCCCACAAGTTGTCGTGTCTTATATTCAACCTTATATATCATCCTTAGATGAAAATATCGCTGAAAAGAACAAAAAAATTGTAAAGGAAATGAAAGAGTTTGTTTCCAATCTTAATAAACTCACTGATGAGTATACATGGTGTATTCAAAAGGTGCTGAATCAACTAAAACCTTTGACCACAACTGTCAAAGCATCTGGTCAATCATATAAACCCTCCTTGGACAATGATATGCTCAAAACTGTAGTCAAAGAAGAGCTTCAGAATGTACTCAGTGGCTTCAATACAAATTCCTTATCTGAAGTGGTCAAAAATAGTGATAGAGTTCTTGACCTAGTACAAATCCACTCCAAAATTTCTAATGATGGACAATAAGAGATTTCCCTGAAAGTGGATTTCTACTTCAATAGAATATTCTCCAAGACCGATATGACAAACCATTTCACGTACCTTGTATAAAATCTGTGGATTCCTCATATGACTCAATCTTTCAAGAACCAAGTCCAGAAGCTCACAGAGTTGACTCTATTGATAGAAAAGTTTATAGAGAACAAGGAAGATTTTGAGAAAGCCATGCAGTATGGTGGAGAGATCATTAATTTTTTCATCAAACTTCTGAGGCCCTATCTTCATGTCCAGAGTACAACTATTCTTACTCCAGCGGCTGCACCTCTCAGACCTGGGCTGCCTACCTTCTCCTCTGCCCTAGCCTCAACCACCATGTCTATTGAACAATAACTCAGTCAGATCAGGCCTGTGATTCTTGATCAGAAAATTCCGCGATCTTCTACTAATCCTACCTTGGCTCCCTCAGTCTTTAAAGGCCTTCCTTTACCCTTATTATCAACCACCTCTCTTCCTTCTTCTACCTCAACCTATGCACCTATGGATTCCTCTTCTGCTGTTTCTAAAGGAAAAGATAAGGCCATCCCATGAAGAAGAACAATGATTACTCTTTCTGATAGGGATACTATTGTTTTTGTATTGCTCTTTTTGTTGTACTATCACTTATTTTCTATTAATGGATTATGCACTTTTTGACTTCTCTTATTCCATCTTTTTTATAGTCCCAAAAGAGGGAGAATTTTCTATATGTTAGCCATTTTCTATATGTTGTCCATTTATCTCTATAGTTGACTCCAATATACACTTTAACTATACATGATTTGTGATTATCAAAAAGGAGGAGATTTTTTGACTCCTCATGTATAAATCATGTTTTAATGATCACAAATATTATTCATTCTAGTTAACCCCTATAAATTATATCCAATCATGTGTATTTATGTTTAAATTTTTCTCATGCTTTAAGAAGACCCATGAAAGTTCTTAATTTCTCTATTTTGAGTTTATTTACTTTATACTATATTTGATCTACTCTCAAAATACCTTTTTTGACGAATGCTTAAGTCTAATCCTTTATATTATTATCATTATTTATGTCTGAACATAGTTACTTTGAAAAGTCTAAGACACCATGAGTTTCCACTGGCTATGTATTTCTGGAACCATAAAGCAGACACCGTGAAGCCAGACACCATGAACAAGACACCGTGAACAAGACACCGTGAA
The DNA here is from genome assembly GCA_963277665.1 of Viscum album. NCBI lineage: Eukaryota > Viridiplantae > Streptophyta > Magnoliopsida > Santalales > Viscaceae > Viscum > Viscum album. The sequence goes on along the minus strand of OY728146.1, from coordinate 1,242,597,665 downwards.
CAAGACACCGTGAAGCTAGACACCGTAAAGCATACACCGTGAAGAAGACACCGTGAATCCAGACACCGTAAAGCAGACATCGTGAACAAGACACCTTGAACAATAAACCATGAACAAGACACCGTGAACAAGACACCGTGACCATGAGACACCATGAAACTCCGACACCATGATCAATCTAGACACCGTGTGAAGGAGACACCATTTCCATGACTTACTGTGGCACTGTTTCTTAAACTATTTTGTCGCCTTTCAATTTAATTTGTAACGGTCATATTTGATGATTTTAATGCAATGAAATAATTAATGTTTCTTTGTAGACATATCATTAGACAGTACGAGGTATGAGGTACAAACACATGCAACCTGTTGGCTCCAACATGTGCATTCCAAGTTAAATGTGAAGTGTGACCAAGAATCAACACGCGCGATACCAAAACAAAAATCAAGGCCGTGAGCACAAAAATGAAGAAGATACTTGGAGGAAGTTTCCAAAGAAAGGCACTTCATGAAACTAGACATTTCTGAACACACGAAGCATATTTGAAGCTTAAAGAACATCTTCGCTTGATTAAACCTCACGAAGAACACAAGTTGAGTCACGACACTCTGTTTTCCATACAACTTCTAGAGAAGGACTCAAATCTTCATCTGCTTCAATCCAAAGGAGTCCAGAGTTACATCGACATCACACAAGTGAATTCTAAACTCGTATCTATATTCTTTCTCTGATGTGATCATCATTTTTTTTACATTACAAGAAGTGTGTGCTTCTGTCTTTTTAGACACACACTAACTCCTAAGCTAAACTGGAGGATACTGAAATCCTAAAACCAAACTCTTTTTAACTTTGTGTATCCCACTTAGAACTGTGGTAGAGGTTTGAGGACCTAGATAGCCTGTGTGCTGTTGTCGTTGCTTTCCCACGTAGAACTGTGGTAGAGGTATGAGGACCTGGACAGTCTGAGTACTATTGTAATCCCCGATCCATGGTGTAGATCAAAGTATTATATAAATTGTTTGAGAGGATTAAGTCTCAGCTTGAGAATAAAACTCTTGGTTAAATCTTCTGTGCATCTTATTTCAGTTTAAACTATTTTTAGTATTCCACTGCTAATTACTTTGAAATTCATATCTATTTTAATGTAACTCTAATAGTTGAACTAACAAGTGTTTGTAATCATTGTGAACCAGTAAGTTAGTTTCAAAAGCTAACTTAATCTTTAGATTTAGTAAACTGAGAAATAATCAATCTTTGAGAAACTAATTAAACACTCAAAATCTTTATAAATTCACTACAGTTTATCTTGTTTGATGAGTTGGGGGATTTCAATACCAATATTTTAAATTTTTTTTAATAGGAACTCAATTCACCCCCCTCTTGAGTATCCACTATGACCAACAAACTCTTATGCCTTGATAAAATTGAATATTAATGAGAAAAATTACCCAATGCATGATTTGGTGTTAGCAGTAGTAATTTTATCATTAAATATATGGAGGCATTGTCTTTATGGAAAAAAGCGTGATATATATACAGAGCATAAAATTCTGAAATATATATTCACACAGAAGGAGTTGAGAATGTTCCATAGAATATGGTTATAGTTGATAAATGATTATTACTACTCAATAATTTAACACCCTAGGAAAGCTAACAAGGTGGCCGATGCTTTGAGTCAGAAGGATCCTTCTAGCTTATCCATGATGAGGATCACAAAAGATCCAATATTTCTTGATTTGTAAAGGATGGATCCTGAAATACTAAATGAAGGAGAAAAACCTTACCTTTATCAAATTAATGTTCAAAACTCTATACAAGTTATGATTAAGGATGTGGAGAAGGAATATGTAGAGCTGTAAAAATAATTTAGAATGTTCATGAGTTTAACCTTGATCAGGATGGAATGATAAGGTTTAGGAACCGTGTATGTGTTACTTCTACACTAGATTTGAAGAAGGGGATATTATAATAATCTCATAGTTCTTCATTTTATATTCATATTGAAAGTACAGAGATGTATAGGGACGTGAAAGAGTACTTTTGGTGAGACGACATGAAGAGTGATATCATAGAGTTTGTATCTCGGTGCTTGGTATGACAACAAGTTAAGGCAGAAAGATAAAAGTTAAGTAGATGTTTCATCCATTACCCATAACAGAAAGGAAATAGGAGAACATCACTATAGATTTTGTCATTGGACTACCTAAAACCTCAAAAGGGTTGAATTTTATATAAAAGTTAGTCAGTCTACTTACTTAGTAAACACACTTTATCGCTATCAGAGAATACTTATCTCTGGATCAGTTTTACAAGATATACATTAAGGAAGTGATATGTGTAACACCCGAGATTTTTATGAGTAATATTTTGTTTTTATATCATCAAAGGAATCTTTCACTACACACTTGCTTGGCTTACTTTACACGCAATCACGACCTTCCTCGATAGCTTGCGTCATACGCAATACCGAGTTTAACTAAACAACGATATGCTATTAAAATATTATTAAAACTAGCCGTTATGAATAGTAATAACCACTTTTTGAAAATTTATAAATTCAAAATGGACTTCATTTTTGGATTCAAAATACCGAAATTAGCCTAGGGTGAAATTTTGGTATTTTTTTGAAAACTTTCAATTTTTGATGAATAGTGAAACCACTAAGTGGTAGGTTAAAAACTGAATTTTTGCATAAAACTTAATTTTACCGCTTCTGTGAATGGAATTTCGAAAATCCGACAGACACGGTTGATATCAGTAAGTAAAATGTGGTTCAATGAGATAAAAATAATTTTTTTGGTGAATAGTAACTTTTTACTTTTTTTACCGCGGTTAATAGTAAATAGGGTAACTAAGGGTAAAAATGATATTACTATTACCCTAACACATTTCCTAATTCTATTGGATAAGTTTAATTCGACCAAAAACAAACTTAGGAATAAAATATGACCATTTAGGCCCACTTGGGTTAGATTAGGACATTTATTATTAATTTATTTAAAGAAGGGTTAAAATAGTTAAAATCAAAGTTTAATAAGTAAATAATTTTTAATATGGGGTTATACATAAGATAAATTCTACTATAAATATTCATTAGGAAGCTAAAAAGATTTTCTACATAATGGTATTTTATTTGTAATTTTTAGACATTATATAATTTAATTTATTTATGACACAATGATGATGCAGTAATTATCTTATTAATGAAATATTAACATAATTGATGTTATAAACACCAAAATAAATGTAATTTTAGACTTTTTATGAATTAAACTAATTTTCTAGGTTACTATGATATATTAGTGTTGATTTAATAAACTTGGTTCGAACATATAATTCTGTTATGACTTTCACAAAAATCATATATCAAATAGTGTCAAAATTGACACAAAATAGTTTTTAAATCAAATATTATATTACTAATTGTTATTTTATTCCTAAAAATCTAAGGTTAGGCCAAATGACTTAGATAAGGATATATATATTAATAATAAACAATTTGGGGTTCTTTTGGCATGTTATAGTAAGTGTATTAACCATATAGTGAAAGAAAACAAAAAGACACGGTAAAAGTTAAATTATTTAACTTAGAGTTAAATCTAATTGATAAGGTTAAAATAATACCCTAAACTTGTCTAAATCATATTGGTTGATAGGATTTCGACCCATCCCCACTTTAGCTTCGAAATAAGACCCTTTGGAACCATTATAAACCAATTTTGACTTTAATATAAAATAATATTTTGAGATATTCCTAAGGTGCCCCTCTCCTCCTTTATAAAAGGGCACCTCCTCCCCCTCCTCCTCACACCAATTTGAGCACTCAATCTCGGCCAAACCCTGACATTTTCTCCTCTCCACATCCCTAGAATAATCCTAGAGGTCCTGGTCTTCTTCAAAGACCAATCTTAGTTCCCTAAGTGGAGGATTCAAAGAGGCGTTCCAAAGAAGAGGTAATATCCATTACCGATCTTTTCAATTTCTTTCTTCTTCAACTTCTTCTTATTTAGTTGTTTCATGATAAAGTAATAAAATCAGTATTACTTAAATACTGATATGTTATTATAAATATGAAACAACCCTAATTCACCTTCTATCCATCCTACGGAAAAATGAAATCACCACGCGTGCGTACGTACGGAATACCGTCTCCACGCCGTGGTGTAATCTATTTTACACCATCACCTTACAAGGATGGGTATAATGGTGTAATGAGTAACTATTTATGATTATTATAAAGTAATATTGATACTGAAATAATATATATATACTCCAATACAATTACACGATCATAGGAACGATATCATCACTCGTGCGTACGTACGGAATACCGTCTCCACGATGTGATGCGACTCGTTCTACATGATCATCATTACATAGTAATTATATAAATGAATTGAATGAATAAATATGATATATGTTACACTAATACCATTCTGGATATAAGGTATCTATAACCTTAAAAGAAGAATAAGAATTTATTCGGCAAAACACGCATAAGAACAAAAGGCAATAAAGACCCGAGTAACAAGTAACAATGAAATATTACTAATAAGAAGCTAAGAATATGACAATATATGATATCATATCAATATGTATGAATATGGAATAAGTAAATAACATTATTTAAACCATTATACAGGAGCTTCGGACACGTACAAAGCAAATCAGACCTAAGGTAAGGGAAAATATCACAATCTCACTTTTATCCGAGATTGTTTTTACTTTGGTAATTACTGGGGTGTATTTTATCATCCACATCCATGTTCCCTCAATATGTAATATTATTTCCATCCTTCTACAATAGTTTATATCCAATTTTACCCTTTGGTAAGTTTTTTTGTAAAAGATATGAAAGAAATCTTTTGTCGTTTTTCGTACGAGGTACTTTTTGACTTTTCCGACAAAAGTACGAAGAATGTTTTATTTAACTTATACGGCAAGAATGGATTTTTAAAACATTATTTCCAAGAATCTTCCTTTATAAGTTTTCAAGTTTATTTTTAATCAACTTCTTTTAGTTTATAATTATATGACATGTTAAGAAAATAAAAGTGTTTTTGAAGAAGAAAGGATATTTTCCTCAAGAATGGAGTTCAAGTGTTTTATCAAAATTATTTTCCATCTAAGATAATAAAGGGTTCTATTTTATCCCTATTATTACATTGATTTGATTATGTTGTGAGGGAATTATTTTTTATGAAGTCATTTACCTTATATGATTTGTTTTATGATGTCATGATGTTTCAAGAATCCCATTTTTGTTACATGTGTTATGCGATGATGTATGATTTATGATTATGTGGCACACATAAGAAAGGATTCATTATAAGATGGGTGAGACCTATATCTCCCTCAAATGCATTGGGTAAAGATTTTATATCTCATGAGATAGACATGTCTGGAACAGTAGGTTATACCGGTTCAGTGGAACAGGACTGGAACGAGGGTGACTCGGTTCAGAAAGGGACTTTGTCCACTAAGATAGTCTTGGCAATGAGTCATGACTAACAAGAAATGATTTTCCATGATTATGTGTGCATGCCACAAAGTTTCATGTTTCATGTTATGATTATGGGGATCTCATTTTCACTTCTATGATTTATTCCATGTTAAGATATTATGATCTATTTTGCAGGTTATGATTTTCAAAAAGATATGATATGATTTTTATTTCCTTTATTTTCCCTTGCTGAGCATTTGAGCTCACCCTTTTATGTTTTCTTTTCCCCAGGCCAGGAAGATGGATATTAAGTAGAATATGCTAAAAGGGACCCTATATATGATGAAATAAATGGGAGACACTGTAGAAGATTAATGAACCAGTTGTTTATGTTTCCCAGTTTCTAAAGACAGTATACCTATACGGTCCTTTGTGGTTTTGTCATATATTGTAATAAGTGTGCTTCAATTTTGAAGTATTAACAATGTATGTAAAGTATGGGTCGTTATAGTATGGTTTCATAGAGTACCACATTCCATTATATAATATTTGGATCCAAGTTTCACCTCAAAGTTCTGGTGAAATATTCAGTAAGAACATAATATATAATTGAGTTTTAGAACTTCATATCATCCTTAGATATATAGGCAGTATCAAAGAATAATTCAAACCCTAGATGATATGTTGAGATTGTGTTCTCCAGATTTCAAAGGTAGTTGGGATCAACACTTTCCTATAGTTGAGTTTTCTTACAATAATAGATTTTACTCAAGAATTAAGATGGAAACTCATGAATCCATATATGGGAATAAATGTAGAGCTCTAATGTTATAGGATGTGGTTGGAGAAAGAAATCTATTGGGACTAAAGATTACTGAAGAAATGGTCGAGAAAGATAGAACTGTTCAACAGAATATCAAGGCAGTTCAATTTAGATAGAAAATTTATGATGATAACCAATGGAGTGATCTAGAATTTGATGTTAGTGAAAAGGTGTTTCTATGAATCTCAATCAGGAAGAAAGTTATGAGATTCAAGAAAAAATGGAAACTAAGCCCTAGGTATATCAGTCCCTTTGAAATTATTGATTGTAACGGGAAAATAACCTATCGCTTTAAACTTACTACAAATATCTCTCAAGTCTATGATATGTTCCATGTATCTCTCCTAAGGAAGTGAATACTTGACCCTTCACATGTACTGAACTCATAGGTCATACCTCTAGAGTAGGATCTTTCTTACAAAGAACAACTAGTTGAAATTCTAGACCGATCAGAAAAAGTTCTACAAAACATGACCAATCACCTGGTCAATGTTTTGGGGAGAAATCACTAATTATAGGAAGATATGTGGGAACTTGAGGATATAATGATGTATAAGTATCCTTATTTTTTCCTGAATGATGAATTTTGAGGGAGAAATTCATTTTAAGGGGGTAGAATGTAACACCTTGAGTTTTTATAGAGTTTTTTTAATAAATTAAAAATTTTATTTATGTATTGTAATGGACTAATTAAAATATTCATTTCACATAGAACTGATATGGCATATGTTATAGGAGACACCAACCTAGCTTACGTTAAACGCAACACCAATGTTTCTACGAAACATTATTTTATTGTTATAATTGTTTAAACAAGATAATTATAACCTAGACATTTTAATTAGTAATATGAATATTAATAACTTATTTTCAAATATTTTTTATAATTTTTTTATATAAATAAAACATATTTATATTGAAAGATATAATTTTTTTGGTATAGTCCATATATGTTTTAAAATACCATTTTCTCAAATGAACTGATTTTAATATCCTTTCATAAAAAATAAAAAAAAATATTAAACACATTTAGATATTTAATTTGATAAAATAAACATCATTTATGAACTTAAAATATAAAAATTATCTTAGGGTGAATTTTTGGGATTTTTCTGAGAAACTTCATATTTGAATGAATGTTGAAAAAATACTAATTTTTAATTCAAAAATGATTTTCATCTAATTTATTTATAAGGTTAAATTATATTTTAATTTGTTTTAAAAATTTAATTAGATATTATTTTTACAAATTAATCTAATTTAGGTAATTTTCACCAATTTCACAATGAAATTGGATATAAAAACATAGCAAGATTTTGATAATTTTTACTTTAAAAACCTGCAATGTCGTACCGTCAGTAGGATTAGTTTTAAATTAATTTTTTTGCCATTTATTTGATTAAAAATTAGAAAAATGGATTCTATATTTTGAATCAGAATAATTTATAGTGTTCAATAAGGTAAAATTAGTTTTTTACTAAAAATATTATTGAATGTAATTAAAATTAATTACATCGATTAAAGTAAAATTAAGCTTAAATATAGACTAAATCTTAAATTTAAGACCCAAAAATACCTAGAAACTTGAACAAGTGCCATTTTATGCCCATATTTCAACAATATACTCCATTTTATTGAATTTGGTCCATTATTGGATTCACTTAAAAGATGAAAAACGTGGCTGTAATTATAACTTTAAATATTTATAAGAGTGCCACTCCTCCTCCACTATAAAAGGCCTCTTATCCTCTAAATTCCTCACACCTTTCAAACTAATTAGGTTAAGCAAATGTTTTACCAATACAATTTTCAACATACCTAAATTAATCATATAAGTCACCCATTTGGATGAAATCATTCAAAGGAATATTTTTGGCACAAACTAAAAGGAGTTATCCGATTAAGAGTCAATGACTTCTCTCAAGCTCCTTTCTTTTATTTTCTTTCTCCACCCCATCCACTCTATTTATCACAGACATGTATAAAGAAACATTATTTTAAATATCCTAGTATTTTTTATGATAATTGTTAAACCTACACTCACACAAACATCTAATGGTTAATGAACATACTGTTTACGTGTATGGAGAAATACCACATCATAAAACGATGATTGCTCATTTTTCCTTATCGCCTCTGAAGGTGAAAATTATGATGAACACTCTATTTATATATATTATATATTATATTTATTATGTATTTAATCCTATTTAATCCTTTTATAACACATATCTTTATACTTTTCATTTGGTGTAAATATGATAATTTTGTTTGAGGAAGTGTGGACTACCACCCCCTCAAAACGATGTGATTAATTCACACACTACATGGAATGTATTAAATATGGATTTGGTGAGATTATATGATATATATTATATAATAATGATACTATAATAATGATATATATATACATAAATTATTTCTTTCTTTCTTTCAATACGATAATAAAAACAGAAACAGTGTGCATGCATATGTACAACTTACCGTCTCCATGAATGGTGTATTCCATTTCATAATTATATATTATATAGTTTATTAAGACAAAAATATAATGAATATAAATGATATTTATATGATTATTTAATTATGGAAATCTTGATATAATTATAAGTACCCAAGACACAACAAATTAAGACAAATGCAAAGAACAAAGTAGATATTACCAGAAGTGAAACCTTAACATAGGATTGTTAACAAGTAGGTAATATAATCTCATAATAAAAACATATAAGGTATTATATATAATATTATGTATATTTTATATATTTAAAATAAACTTATATCTATTATATATTATTTTTAATGAGTACTATGAGAGTCAAGACACAAGGTAAGGGGATTTAATCTCACTTTTTTATTTTCATTAGATACATACTTTATTCACCACCCATTCCTTTTTTGTGTTGTGTATATGTATGATGGATTAATTATATTATTATTATAATTATAATAATGGGTATTTAAATACCCATTTTATGATATTTATTTCATGGCGTTTATTTTTCAAAAGTTACCAAATCAGTAAAATAGTTTGGTCTCAATTTTCCTTCTTTGAGACTATTGTTTTGTTATGAACCTAAATTCTTTTTTGAGGTGTATATAATTAAATTTTACATGTTAAATAATGAATTTAATTATTTTAATTATATTATAATATTAATTTAATTTTCTTTTATTACATTGAGAGTATGATCTCAAGTTACCAAGTTATAAGAGTTTATTGAAACAATCTTATCCCTTTTTGAGATTGTTTATGTTTATGCTTCATTTGTTGAAATATTATGATTCATCTCTCAATAAAACTCATGATATTAATTATACCATATTTATTCAAGATATATACATATATTAGTACCATTTTTAAACTCTTTTTCACTTAATATAATTAAGAAAACGTTCTTAAGAAAATATAACCATATTTCTCTCTTTGGTCGGAAATATGTTTTATTTCAAAAACCATGTTTTCAAAACTATTTTCAAATGATCCTTGAAGATAATTTTAAAGGAAAAAATATTTTTATTGTTTTTAAATCGTCCTTTATAATTTTTTTAAAAGCTATTTTCAAATAAAAATGTTTTCAAAATATTTTATGTTTTAAAAATAATTTTTCAAAGAAAGAATATTTTACTCAAGAAATGTTTTTTAAAGATATTTAAAAATTATTTCCCATATAAGATAACATCCATAAGTGTTACCCATTCCTTTTTGGTGAAATTATTCAATGTTTCCATGCATATTCTTTCTCTTAATGGATTATTCTTTAATGTAATGATCTTTATGAAATCCTTTTCTCTTTCATGGGTAATATGATTCTGAAACTTTTTTATTTTCATGGGTTATGTTTATGATGAAATGATTATAAAAATTTTCTTTTATTTTTCATAGGTTATGATATGATTACATGTTTATAATACCCATTTAATTTCATGTGTTATGATATAATTATTTATGATATTGTGTATCATGTATATACGATTTCATTATGAGATGTGTGAGACCTATATCTTCCTCCAATGCACTGGGTAAATATTTATATCTCATGAGATAGATATAGATAAAATGAGAAAATAACCCAGTTTAGTATTATAGGGATGGAATGAAAAATGAACTCAGTTCAGTATTACAGGGCTAGAATGAGGAGTGAACTCGATTAAGTAATATAGGGCTGGAAAGGGGTGTGAACACAATTATATAAAAGACTTTATCCATTAATATGGTCTCAACAGCAATTAATTTACTACTATGTAAATCATTATATATGATAATGTTTCTACCATAATTCCATGTTTTATTCCTATATTATCCTTTAATGGCCTATTATCTTTCTTTCCTTATGATTCATGTCTTATGAACTGCCAAGATTTATGCCATGATTCATGTTTATGATCTTTGATATGTAGGGTATGTTCTTCTATTTTCATGATCATGTTATCATACCCTTATGCTCATGATTATTCTTACATATCTACCTTATTTACCCATAATAAAAATCCGAGGTCACCCATTTTTATGTTTCCTTCCCCCAAGTTATGGAGATATGTATTATATTTGATGTGTCTAAGAAGGTTGTTAGTCAAGAAGAGCTTAGTGGGATATGATGTAGCTCATTTATATACTAGTGTTTATGTTTCCATGTTTCCAAAGGAAGAAGACTAGTATGATCTTTAGACTTCTATTTGTATAATGTTTTAGTTATTCTAAAAAAGTTATTTAAATTTAATGTATAAAAAGTTAGGGTCTCTATACATCCTATGATTAGACTTATTCCTAGGGAATTCACTGATGTTCTCTTATTCTAATCATAGAAATATTAAATATTACCTAAAATAAAATGAAGGGTTATATATAACCATTATTTTATAATCGACCTTAACTTATAAACTCTTAAATCATCATAAATAAATATCCTAATTTCTAAAGTTATCGAACCCCTACTTTGATACTAAAAATGATGCCACAGGACCACACTTATGGATCCAGTTCCGTAAACAAATACTTTACATGCTTTCTTTGATACCAACTATATATTCCTAAACATAACTATCCAATAATTACATGATGTAAATAAAATATTTCATTACATACTTATCTAATACCTTTTGGGTTTATTTATTTAGATAATTAATGTAAAACATAAAGTAAAAAAGCCTATTTCTTTCTAAACTAAGGGTTTATTTTTTACTATATAAGAAACTACTCATCCCATAATATGTTTAAAAAATCTCCTTAAAATACCCCACATAAGGTTTTTTTTCAATTTATATAATGTTTAGTGCTTATCATTATATCTTGGGGAATACAAACATAAGAAATAAATGATTTCAAATGACTAGTAATAAAAAACGTACAACTGAGGAAATCATAGAATAAACATGAAATAAATATTATAGAATGAATAAGAATTCATTATAATGACATAATTAATTGAAAACGATACCATAATATATCCTCGGATAACAATGAAAATAAATAGATCACATGTATCATAATAATTGGTTTTTTAGCGATTAAATATATAGTGTCAGATAGTTAATTCTATACCATAAGTCAAGACACCAAGGTCTTATACATCCTGATATTATTGTTAAGGAAATATCTTGTCCTGTATAGGAATATAATTAAATAGAAATTCATTTTTTCCTTATTAGACAAACCATTGCATCGAGGGGAAATATAATGCTGGGTCCCTCCCATTACTTGATTAATTCTAATGCATTCATAATATGAGAAACTGAATAAAAAATCTATAATAAACACTTCCAACAATCATCTATATTTAAATAAAAATATATGGAACACTAATAATTTTTCCTATGTAAAAATTGGATAACATGATCATAACCTATCTATAAGAAAAATTTAGATAGTTGAACAATACATAGTCAACATGGAAGTAATCATCTTTATTGGAATAACAATATACGAAACACCAATAATTTTCCACATTCGAATAAAAGGGATAAAATGATCATAAAAAATTTGGGAGAATAAGGTGTATGGTTAAAAAATACAAAGCGAACCATCCTAAGTAATTAATAAAAACCCATATCAGAATAAAAGTACATGAATTTTTAATAGTTCCCTAATTAATAAATGGAATATCTTTCTATTTAAACATACCTCAATCTAAAACTGTATAGACTAGTGGTATATTTTGAAGTCAATAATATTTCTAATTAATCAATGTATGACATCTAGATGAATAAACTTTAATAAAAATAATAAAAAAGGGTAATCATAAAGAAAAGGCTTCAGTAGAATAATATTTAAGATAAAAAATTATAACTCAAAGAAAGGATATTTGGGATGTCAATATACCTTATGGGAAAAAACTCTATAAGCTAAGAAATATTCAATAGAGATTTATGTGATAGAAATGTAAATCCATTAAAAACTGTAATGAAATAACACATAATAAAATAAATGGAATAATTTACCCAAATTATGTAAAATAAATTCATTAGAATGATCATAACTCAATGAATGAAAATTGAGGCGCCAAAAACTCATTTGTTTAGGGTAATAATTGATTAAAAAAATAAAGGAAAATATTTTATTTTTATTTTTATATCCCATGAATTATAAGGAAATAAATTATAGAAAATTAACGAGATATTAAATCAATATAATTCCATACAAAGGAAACATTGTTCAAAGCATGCAACATGTCTCAAAGAATCAGAATTGAGACTAAGAAAAACATTTTTGATTGAGTAAAATTGTAATAAAAACCTATTGAAAAGGGGGAAATTAAATAAAACATAAAATACCATTATTAAAATATAATTAATTATATAATATATCAAATTTGAAGTTTATACACCATAGTAATGAAATTAGGTTTAAACTTTAAAACATGTCCCAAAGAAATGAATTTGATATGAGAACCCTTACATTGTATTACCGCTTACTCAACCATTATCTAACCACATATATAATTAACATAAATATTTTCATCACTTATATCAAAAAAAATATAGCATAATAACCTTTTTATAATTATTTTCTACCCATATATTATAAATATATTAACTGATTACAGTTTATTTTCATTATCAGGTGTTATAAGTTTTGATTGTTAGTTTCAAATAAATATCATGGAGAGAGGTTCATTTATCAATATATTATTTCAAGTTAATAATTAAAATATAATTAAATATTGAAAAATAATTGTTTTTAAAATATTACTTAAGTCCTATTTTGATAAGGTGAAAGGCACATATATGACATGTTAAAATAAAAATTATGATGAACTAGTTTTCCATGTGTTTAACGATCAAAATGTAATTTATTAATAAATATGATAAATATTAATAAAAAAGTTCATGAAACATTAAAAAATATTAAAAATATCATTATTACATGATATTAAAATTTTATGACAACCCATAATCTTTTATGACATAAACATTCTAACATAATTCACATAAGTGGTAAATCTAACCAAAAAAGTAATGTATTATATGTTTTAATTAGTAAAGGGATGTATTTAGATAATTATAAAATAAAATATTCAGAACCTAAAACATTTAAAAAATATCATATATTCTTATTAAATTCATTTTTTTAATAATCCATGATGGGTTGTAATGAAAAATGAAATTCTTTGTTTGTTGAGGCGGTAGTATGCACATTTTCTTGGTCAATGTTTTGGTTTTTCTTAGTTTATGAAATGAAATATAAATAATAGTTGTTTTTAATTAATATAATGAAATTTTAGTATACTAATTATACTTATTTCATTATATTTATAATTTTATAGATTGTTTATATAGTATAAATTTAAAAAGAAACACTAAGATTTAGTGGATACTCACGCTGGGGAATTGAATTTTCTTGGGGAATTATCTTTTGAAATGATGGCCAGATACTAATAAATAGTGACCAGAGTTTTTTTAAAATTTATGGGGTTATATGAGAATAAATTTGGAATATTTTCAAGGATAAATTTGAAGTGAAGGTGATTCTTTTAGTGGTGAGAGTTTCATCTTTTTATAAGTAATGAGAAGGGTTGTCTTGGAAGTAACCCTTAAAATTTCAACAATATAAGGATAATATTCGACAAATAGTGGTATTAATATTGATAAAATAGGATGTTAAAGTTATTTTGTGTCTAAAATCACATCAAATATTTATTTTGGAGACAACTTTGAGTACTTTAAGGATTTTTCATTTAACTTTTTTAGTTTTACCAAAATTTACTTTTACCTTGGTAATTTATTTTAAACCTCAGTAATTAATATTAATGAATACATTAAAAATAAAACATATAAATAATTTGAAACTTATTATTTTAAAACTAGGGAATAATTTAGATAAATTAAATTAATGTGGGTCTGAAAAGTTAATTTTATAATTACCACACATAAAAGTAAAGATTGTTTTTCCATAATCATTAAAATTATTAATTCCCATGAAATATTTGGTTTATTATAAATAAATTAAAAGGTATGAGTATTTCATGAAAATATATAACATAATATCACCCTTAATATAATTTAATCAAAGAGAACTATTTTTTTTATTACATTAACATTCTTATTTAGATCTAAAAATATTGGACATAGGATTTATAAGTTCAATGATTATATTAAAATGAATATTATTCCTTAAATTAAAATGTTATTACTTAATTTTTTTTATCTTTTATAATATTCTTAAATTATTATAAATTCTTAAAAATTATATTTTTTTTCAGAAAATGTATTATTTGACTGAAAATCAAAATTTTAGAAATAACAAAAAATTTCGTCTTATGAAAATATTAATGTTATAAATAAAAAAGGTAGTTCCATATTTTAAAATTGAAGTTAAAAAATTTTAAAAATAAATTTTTTAATAAAATCATAAAATATAATAAAAACCTATTTTTATTTGAAAAAGATGTTTTCAAATATTAATTATTATTATTCTTAGTTCATATCATCTTCTAATAAAATTGGTGTTAAAAACTTATTAGTATCAAGAATAATTCAATACTATTAATCATATGATTCTTGAAATAGAAATGTACATTTCATTAAATTGAAATATTTAGAAATAAACTTTTCTAGAAAATAAATTACCTTATTATAAATTTTAGCTCAACTAATTTAATTTCATTCATATGAAAAGAATCATTTATTTCCTTTATAAATATATTTAATAAATTGAATAATTAAATTAATTACCACTAATTTAATGACTTGGTTTCAATGGTCATACATTAATATTTATATATTTTTTCTATATATATCACGGTTTCATTTAACTATGATGCTGCATGCAGAGAAAACTATCAAAGACATTGTCTTATTTGAAGTTAATTATATATTAAAATTTTAGGGTGTTATAAAATGATGTTATATTCTTAGACATGAAGTCTTATTTTCATTTATCAAATCCTAATTCATAGTAGTTAATTTATTGTGATTAGCACCAAGGACTTACATTCAAGGAAAAAGATTAATGCTCAACCATCAACGCCTTATACTCGGTACTTTATTTTTTTTAGTTTTTTTAGATTTATATACTTTAATAATGAGTATATAACTTCTCCAAATTATCTAAAACTATCTATAACACATTAAAAACTCCTCAAAAAATCTCAAATACCTCAAACACCTCTGTTAAACTGTTCAAGCATATTGAGAACAAATGAAAACCATTAATCACTTCATTAAGTAATAAAAAGGAATATAAATAAATTAAGTTTTATAATTTTAATTTTATAAAATGAATAGATTTTTTTAAATTGAATATTAAAATTTTCTTACAATGAAAATTTTATTTTTTTCAGAGAAGATTTAATTTTAGGTGAATAGTGAAAAATATAGATTTAGTAAATACTGTCACTTTTATGATGTTGTCATAATAAAAAAGTGATTTTATATATTATAGAAGATATTTAATATAAAAAATTCATATTATTTTTTTTAATTATTTCATTTAATGAGACAATTTTTTATTTATAAAATCCATGTTTACCATTTTGAAAACTTAAGTAATATTTTACACTAATAAACAAATTATTTGGTCTGTTTATTTTTACTAAGAGTACACAAGGTAGAGTTTAATTTGGATTTTTTTGAAATAAAAATGAATCCTATTAAGTTATTTATAAAAAATTAAGGTCATATGAATCAAAAAAATTGATAATATTATCTTAATATTATTTTAAAGTATAAAAATAAAATTTTACTAAATTTTCTTTTTATGCATTATTAGTGTTAATATTAAAATTAAATTTTCCCACCCCAAGAAATTTTATTTGGAAAATATGATTTAATATTTGGAATAATAAGACTCAAATTATATAATCATTCCCATTCTATTTTTAGGCTTTAAAAGTAAATTACTTTGGTAAAAATTTGTTTCCATGGTAAAAACCGTAAATGGTAAAATTGAAATATCATTGTGTAAAAGTCTAAAATTTAAGTTTAACAATATGTAAAAATATATGGTAAATGATTTCTAAAACTAACCCCTTCTCCCACTCCATTATATCCCACTTTTTAAGACAATTTCTTATTATATATGGGGATACTATTTTTCTTATTTTGGAGTTCAAATTTATGTTTTGAAAATTAAAAATTCTTTACATTTTTTATTTCTCAAAACAATATTTTTATAGTTATATTTTATTTCACTAAATTAAATTTTCGTAATTAAATTTTATGATCACAACTTTATTATCTATATCTTAATTTTTGGTCTAATTTTTTTGTATATATTTATATATATAAGAGTTTTTCACACTTATATCAACCTTACAAATTCTTAAACATTAACCTTACATTTATGAAACTTATATAAATTTCATGTTATACTTATGTAAAATATATTCAAACTATACAAAGTGATTTTTTTTATTATTACCTTTACACATGTTTGAATGTACCCATAAACCAGATATTTGAATCCTTTTATACCTTTAAAAAACCTATTTAAATTCATTTTTTACATTTAAGTATTGTTTGGAAAGTACATTTTTCCTTTACTCGTCTATTCATTTTCCCATACACAAGGTTTGAAAAATATTTATTTACTTTACTAAAGGTATGAAAATAAATTTTCACCCTTATTCATCTCATAATATTACATTTACACAAGTTATACAATTTGCTGTTTACCTTTACACATAAATTATTGCTTACTCTAGAATATGGATTCCATACACACGTCTTCTTGATACCTACCTTCTATATCTATGCCTTACCCCCTTCCATAAAGAGAGCTACGACCATGAGGAAGAATACATTGGCCATGTGTATATTTCATGTGACTATAAGTAGGATTTTATTATACCATGAGGATAATTACCTTATAACCTAGAAGAGTATAAATGCTTCATACTCCATGTGTTACAATACTCGATTTCTTTACGGAGAAAGAAAAATGGTATCCTCATTTCATGATGTATAGCGTATCCTTGAACTCCCAAAATTCATGAATATAAGTATTTATACTTTATTTATTATATATATATTAATCAAACATGTTTTATATAAACTAATACTTTTGGGAGATTCAATCATGATCCATGACCGTGATCCAAAACTATGATATGATACCATGAGATGCGATCATGGACTGTGACTGTAGGATGTGATCATGAGTTAAGAACCTAAAGTTTTTTTCTTTAGGGAAATAATATATGTTGGTTTACTTATTCTACTATTGTGTATGAAAATAAATTCTTTTTTATGATACTTTATTTTTTTAGTTTCATTTAATACATGTTTTTTCAATTTTTTATCAATTTAATTATTTTAAAATTTTACACTAATTATATTGTAACATTAAAATATATTTTTATGTATTTTAAATTATTTATGATGAAAAAATAATTTTATTCTTTAATTTAAAGTATGTATTGGATGTTTATTATTATAAATATCAAGTTGATTTATCTTGAATATTTTATGTGTTGTTTATATCTAAATTATTATTTATTTTTAACAAATATATTTTATATCTATTCAATTATGTTAATGTAGTTTAATGAATTTGAAATATATGACCAAATTTTAAATATAATTATATTATAATAACATCAAATATTTTTTTAAATATTATTATGGATATTGTTCTTAGTTGATTAAACTATTTTGGAATAACTATTTTTATGGTTATTCAAGAAACTAATTTATATATCTAATATAACTGTTATGATAATTTTCAAACTATTATTATTATTATGTTGAATTATTTTACCCATGGATATTTTTGGTAGCCTTTGAAGTTCTCTATTTAAAAGGAGGTAGAATGGGGTCGGGAAAAATTTCAATGAATAACTTCGACACACTTACATTCCCTCAAGAATAATTATTTAAAATTTAAAAGTGTTGTACTATTATATAAAGTATTTTTAGATCATTATTTTATGATCTGGATGATCTATAATGTTTATAACTATATCATATTTGATTACTATTTCCTTGAAGATACAAACTAATATATTACTCAAGAACTGGTTCATGTTTATAAACTATCTACATCTTCTTGGTTTCTTGTGTTTATAACACTACTTTTTATCTATAAAACTTTTCTCACACTTTTGGTTTAGGATTTTACACAGAAATCATTATTTTTTTATTTGGGTTGGGACTCCTGGATCCTAATGTTAAGACCATTTGGATTTTTACTCTTGTATTATAAAGTCAGTGTTGTAATTAGGTTGTGACTCTTTGTAAAAACTTTAATGTGTTAGTGTGGTTATCTCTCCACATTGTAGAAAAGGATTTTCCAATGGGCTTATGATTCCCCTACCAAAATTAGTATAATTCATAATATCTATCTGGGAGAGTAGAGTTATATAAAACTAGATTAGGTCCACCTTGGAAAAAAAATACTATATACATTTTATGTGTTCATGTGTTTATATCGACCTTCTAATTAACTCTTTTAATTGACTTTGAGAATCAATTTAGATAATTAATTCAATTTGATAATTTTTTAATCTATTCTATTCAACACCACCCTCTATACCATCTTAAATCACTATACTAACATAAATTTTTTAATCAAAGGTATAACCTTTTAGGAATTATTAGTTCAGATATATTTTATTTTTTACTTATACCAACATATGGCATCAAGATTATTGGACCTCGTGGAATTTTGTTTTGAATTTTATTATTTTAACCTTTTCTAAGAATTCACAGTCCAAGGAAAAACATATTTAAGATCATAGGAACAAGTTCCATTGAAACTTATCAATTTTATGGAATAGACTATGGATACTAGTGAACTTGAATGGAATAATTCCTCATGAAACTATATATTTATCATTGGAAAATCATGGTAAAATCATATAAGTTAACTAATTTTGACTTGGAAACTCTTACAATAAGTGATGATGCTAAATGTGTTTTTAATTATAAAGTTATGGATATTTATATTCTTATATTAACATTAATGTTTTTAGTCATGCATATACTTGAAAGATAGATCATAAGATATTAAATATTCTATAAGTTACTCACCTTTTCATAGAAAATTTTATTCAAACTATGATTGGATTTTTTTGGGTTCTGTACAAAGATTTCATGATGGGTGAATATGAAATTATAAACCAGATGTTCCACCGATTCACTACCATTATGAATGGAGTGAATTACCATATATAAACTATGAAGTATATTATACTTATTGAATTATTATTAAGAGATATTTTAAAGAAATGGAATTTAAAGAAGTTTTCCATTGATGAAATAAATAAATTCAAAGAGTACACTTCTTATGAATTGATTTCATCATTTCATTATTAAAACCTAGAACTGAAGAAAATTATTGATGGGTATAAAAATAAAATAAATAAGGTATAGTTTCAATATACTAATGTTTTATCAAATAACTATTTTAATTATTAAGTACATGATAGTAAAATGAAATTATGTCTCAAATTGTGACATGAGTCTTTAAAATAATAAAAAAGAAGGGATTAAGAAATTTATTTAGAAAAAAATATTGAAAGAAAAAAATGATAGGGATTAAATAAAGGTGGTACTAATTATAATAAATCATATTTTACTAATTATGAATAAATAATGGTAACATTAAATGTGATTCCTCAAAACTAATTAATAATGAAGAATAAAAAAGGATAAAAAGTAACTGAAAACTATTAGAGTTATACCAAAAAATCCAATTCTGCTAAAATATGAAAATTAGAAAGGATATGTTAATTTTTATTTTATGTCATTTATAAATGTAGAAAGTGATTCCAGATTCTATTATAGTTGTTTTGATTATATCCGTGGTTATTAAAATAAAGACATTTATGAGTTAAATGAAGAAATTTAAAGACTAATGAAATATTTTTTTAAAGATGCTAATTTATATTATAAGATTAATGAAAATAATGAGAAAATTGTTTCTAAAAATAATGTTCCATTATAATAAAATGAAAAAATAAGGAATAATAATTCCATTTCACATGTTATAGTTTATGATGATTTAGAATCTACTCAAGATATAAATAAAAAATTGAACTTTGAAGTTGAAAGTCTTAATAAAATTTGTTTTCTTTTAATCAGGGTCATGAAAAGGTATCATAAAACATTTTCCTGAATAAAATAATTTCAAATAAAAATTCTATTGGCTATAAAATAATATTAACTCAAAAAAATCAAAAATTATTTTTTAAAAGTAAAAATTGTTGTACTTTTACTATAACATATTTTATATGGGGTAAAAAAGGAAACTATATAGATGAATGTTCTCTTAAATTTATATAGTATTTATAATTTATGAAAAACAATATTTCCAAATCACTATCATCTAGAGATCTATATAATAATTTTTTAGATTATATGTGGTTACTTAGCAATTTTTTTACTAATCCTATTGTCCCAAAGTAACTTGGGTACTAAAATTTCCAAGTAATTGATTTTTGTAGGAGAAAAAACATGGATGTCTCAAGAATGATATTTAGTACATGGAAATTGATGATCTATTAATATTATTGAAGAAGAAGTAACCTTTATCACGTAAAAAAAGCGATGGAGGAACTTTTACTTTTAGAGATGATTCTAAAAGCATAGTAAAAGGTTATAATAAATTTGGTACTTATAATTCTACCATTATTACTAAAGTTTTATATATTAAAGGTTTAAAACATTATTTGATAAGTATATGTAAAAAATCTAATAATAAAATAATATAAATTATTTATTAAATTTAAATTGAAAACATATTTAGAAAAAAAATTTCTTATAAGAGTATCTAGGTCAGCTTCTTTTAGTTTTCATAGTTTTATTACAATCAACCAGTGTTCTATGTTTATATACTTATTTTCTTGAGGTATTCCACTATTCTAGATTTCTAGAACCCATAGTCATTTCCCTCAAAGTGAGGTGGGTTTTAAGGAATCTATGCATAATTTATATTCATTCAATAAGAATTTATTTTTTTAGAGATAAATTTTTATTATTTATATTAATTACAATGAAAATATTTATACTGTTAATTTTGATGAAATAAAAGTTCAATATGAAAAGTTTTTGAATGTTATGCAGTGTAATATAAATATTTTTTTCAATGATTAGGTTATATTAATTTCATAATGTTACATAAGTTATCTAAAAATGATAATGTTTTATAGTTACCTTCCACAAAGAAATTAGAGTTTCACGTTTTTGATTCATATATAAAATAGAAACAATATAAAGTTTCATTTATACCTATATATAAATATACATTTGAAGTAATTTTATATTGATTTATTTGGTGAAAATCAACTTTCTAGATTTTGTGGAATGAAATATATTTTAGTAATTGTTTATGATTATAGTAAATTTATAGGTTATTGTTTTATTTACTATAAGAATTACAATTTACCAAGATTTACTATTTTTTATATTTAGTTTAATATAAATAATGTTGTATGATTGTTTTAATTTGTAATGATAAAAGGGGTGAATTTAATAATTTACATTTTCTATATATTATGAAAATAATGTTTATTTTCATAGTGTTTTTCCTACTAAATCAATACAACAAAATGGTGTTATAAAATGGAAAAATAGAACTCTTATTGAAATTTCTAGAATTATGTTAAGTGAATATAGTTTACCTAGATATTTTATGGGATGAAACTATTTTTATGTTTTATTATATTGAAAATATAATTCTTATTATAACCTTGTAAAAAAAATGGATTATGAATTATTTAAAGATAACAAACCTAAATTTGGTTATTATAGATTTTTTGGGTTCAAAATTTTTATCATGAATTCAAAGGATAATTTAGATAAACTTGACTATAAGAGTGATGGGTATATTTTTATTAGTCATTCAAATAATATTAATGCATATAGAGTTTATAAAAAAATAAATTTGGTTATTAAAGTGTTTATTCATGCTACATTTGATTAAAATAGCATCAAAATGAATTTTAATTATGATTATTTTGATGTTGAGTTTAGATATTTTAATTTTCATGAATAAAACCCTCAAGATAATCATCAATTAGTTGATGGGAAGCATAATCATTATCAACATGATCATAGATATTTGAATATTCATAGAGAAAATCCTATTGATATTGTTATATGTAATATTTTTTCTAGTATTATAACTAGATATTCTAATTTTTATTTGTATGTGAAATCTGTATCTATTTATGATTATGTTCTAAATAATGTTGATGATTTTCTGAATAATTATAAATAGATTTTTGTTATGCATGATGAAATCAATAAATTTTATATAAATAATGTTTTGTCTATAGTTTAATCCCCTGTAGATATTTATGTTTTTTAGAACTAAATAGTTTTTTATAAATAAGATGGATAAATCAGGATATGATGATAAGAATAAATATAGAATAGTTGTGCAAGGTTATTTTCAAGAATAAGGTATCAATTTGAATGATTCTATTACCCAAGTTTCTATAATTGAATCAATTAGAATTTTTTTATCCTTTATCACATTTTAAGGTTTTATTTTCTTTCAAATAGCTGTGAATAGTCATTTTTAAAAGGACTTATTTTTGAAGATGTTTAATTTTGTCAACTACCTAGTTTTGAAAATGAGATATTTCATAATCATGTTTTTATGTTTCAAAAATATTTATATGGTATTAATATTTCATATCATGATTGTTATGATAATATTACATTATTATCATCAAAAAATGATTTTCTAATGGAAAATTGGATCTTATATTGTTTATTAATATGATTAAAAATGATATTTTAATTATTCAAATTTATATTGATAATATTGTTTTTGAACATCCAAATTATTTTTTTGCAAAGAGTTTTCAAATTTGATGGCTAATGAGTTTGATACGAGTCTTATAGGGGAATTAAAATTCATTATGGTGGTTCAATGTTTTAGATAAATGGTTGGTATATTTTTAATGATTCAAAATATTATAATTATTTGGTTAAACATTTTGAAATTTATTCTTATAAAACATTTAAAAGCACTATTTATATTAGCTATAATTTAAATTTTGATGCTTCAAGAAAATATGCGCATTCTATATTTTTTAGAGGTTTAATTGGTAGTTTTTTTGTATTTAACTACTTCTATTCCTAATATAATGTTTAGTGTTTGTTTATGTTCAAGATTCCAATCATATCCTAAGTAAATTCACATAAAGTATTTAAAAAATATTATTTTATATGTTAAAATAACTATTAATAAGACATTTTATGCTAGATAGAAAAGGTTTTATTTAATTAGTTACCCTGAATATGATTTTTGAGGAATAAGACTTGATTGAAAGAGTACCTTAGGTATGTGACACTTTCTTGGTAAGAATTTAGTTTCCTATAGTTCAATGAAACAAAACTCTATTGATTTTTACAATTTTGAAATTCTATATATCTAAATTTCATTTTGGTACTCTTAATTAATTGTTATGAATTAAACAAACTTTATCTAATTTTGATTTTAATTTTGAAAATATACCTATTTATTATGATAATTAATATACTATTTCTATCACAAATAACCCTTTAATGAATTATCATACTAAGAATATTGACATGATATCTCATTTTATTCATGATTATGTTATTCAAGGTGAATTGTTTTTGAATATGATCATACTAAAAATAATATCACCGATATTTTTATAATTTTCTTATTCATATATATTTGATAAAATTATATTTAAACTTGGTATGTTAAATTCTTTCTAATTTATTTACTATCTAGATTTTTTTTATAAATATAGAATTATATATCTACTCGTATCTTTATACTGTTTGTATATGCATTCAAACATGGGGATATTCAATCTATTAATATGTTTTCATTAAAAACCTTTTTATAAAATGCATCTTTTGAGATATTTTCTATATTAAAATTAA
Source organism: Viscum album (assembly GCA_963277665.1). Lineage (NCBI taxonomy): Eukaryota > Viridiplantae > Streptophyta > Magnoliopsida > Santalales > Viscaceae > Viscum > Viscum album. The sequence goes on along the minus strand of OY728146.1, from coordinate 1,242,573,086 downwards.
ATATTATTTATTTCAAAGGTTGATTTTTAACATATACTTTTTGGACTAAAATATATGCTTTTAATTATTTATTGTTAAATTTATAATTGGGATATAATTTTGAAAAATATATTTTAGTTTTTTAATTTACAAAAAGTGAGATATTGTTAGAGATGGGGAGATTGCTTCTCTGATTTTTCAGTTTGTTTTTTTAATATTACAAATTCCTCACATTCTTTTTATTTTTCAATTATCTATATATTTTATTATACTCAATTATATTTTCATATTTATATTTTATGTTAATGATTTTTTTATATATTTAAATGTGTAATTTTATTTTTCTATTTTTGATTATATATATATATTGTAATATTTTTATTTCCCTTATATAGTGCTTAAATTTTCTGCTAAACTTTATGCAGAAAATATTAATTTCATGTTAACCTTAATGAAAATATATTCTACCTATACACAATGATCATGTTTTTCATATTACCTTTACAGATGGTTGAATATACCCTTACATGATCTATATAAATTATATGTTATCATTACAAAACCTATGATTTTTTTCCTTTACATATTGTTTGGAAAGTACAGTTAATCATTACCAATCTATTCATCTTACCCTTATGTAAGGTGAGACTAATTTTTCTTAAATTTTTACAAGGAATGAAAATAATTGTTTATAATTAGATATAATTTCATATTAAATTTAAACAAGTTATATAATTTTTGTGGTCAATATTATGCAATATTAAATTATTCTATGAGAATACTACTTGCATGCATAAGTCTTCTTACTATTATGCTTTCCATGTTCTTGTTTTTACTCCTTCCATGAAGATAACTATGATTGTGAGGAATACTGATTCAACTATATTTTTTTTTCATGTGACACTAAGAAGTGTTTCATGCTACTATTTAGAATATTTTCACATGACTGTAGAGAGTATACTTTCTTTCGGCTATTCTTGTTATAATGATCAATTTTCTTATGGAATAAGAAAAAATGTATCATTATTCTATTATGTACAATGATGAAATGAACTTTCGACCTTCATGATGCTGAATATCACCTTAAGATTTCTTCTATTCATATTCTTATACTTTTATTTATGTGAAATTAACCTTCTATGAGCTTTGATAATTATTCGTGACCGTGATTTTCAACCATCATCCATGAATTTGATATGCAACTGCAAGATATGATTGTGAGATTCAATCATGGGCTGCGACCATTATTTGTGAATGTAAAGTCTTCTTTTTTCCTATTAATATAATATCTTGGTTCTTTTATTCTACTTTCATGTCTAAAAATAAATTATATTTTATAATTTTTATATTTTTTATGATACTTTATTTCCAGTATTTTTTGATTATTTGATTTAAGCATATTTATTTTAATTGTTCTTATTAATTTCAGTACATAAAAAATTTATTATAATTATTTTGAAACCATTAATTTTTTATGTATTTAAAATTTTATATTTAAAAGTAATATTTTTCTTAAAATTGGCATCAATACTTGATTTTTTTTGTAAAATTGGAATTTATTTGTCTTGAAATTTTTATACCTTTTTTGATTTCTAAATTATTATTTATTTTTAAAGAATCTATTTTATATATATTCAAATTTATTTAATGCATATAGGGTCATGAAAATTCATCCAGGGGAAGAAAATACCACCACAATCACTTTACACAAGGAAGTAAGTACTTCTACAAGTCTAGCATGGTGAATGGACTCAAATTGAGTTGAAAAATCTAAATAAACTCGAATAGATTCAGTTTTTCAATGAAATTCAAGTGGCCCATGAACTATCATCGAGAAAGGTTTGTATACCTCTTGGATCATAAACCACCAGGTATGTGGAACAATCTATGAGACACTGTCCTGCGAAGCAATGGACAGTGAACAAGGCGTACCACGAACCGCGTCGCCAAAGGACCCATGCACGTGAAGCCCATCCGTGTACAATCCCATGAACTTATCTGTTTGCAGATGAAGTGAATCAACAGGGTTTTGCGAACCATTATCATGAACTAAAGCCTCCACAAACCCTGTTTGATTGAGTCTTCCACGAGTTAGGATATCTCTTTATGGGCCTCCTCAAATGGTGTCCCGTGCCTAATAGATACAATTTCCCTGATGTTCTATAAAAGAAAATTAGTAGGAAGGATAAATAACTGTTGCCGAAAGCTTAAAGGGGACTCATAGGTTGGAAGAAAGAGTTTAGAGAAGATTCCGACTTTATTCTTGATTCATCAGTGAAGCATGAATTGGAAACCACTCTCTCCATAGGTACAACTGGCCGCGAACCATAAAATGAGAGAATTGAATAATAATTATAGAACTGAGAACCTAATTGGTGAAATGTGAACCACATAATTATCACAGATGAATTCCCCGAGAATGATAATCCCCCAGAGCCTCCTTCAATATTGGGATTTACGTAGTGTACCACTACACGGACTGAACCCGGCGCCATGCACTGCATCAATATGCGGATGGAACCCAAAGCGGTGTGATGGGCCTCAAACACTATGGTACGTAGTGATATATACCCATGCCCGCATACCGCCTCAGTGTGTGGATGACCCCACTTCCCTCATACCACTACGGTATGTGGAGCATCCCGCACCCTGCATAAGAAACCAGTACACAGAATGGGGTATTTTCAGGTATTATTTCCTTGAGTTCCAACCAGACCCACCCATTACTATCCAATCTTCCATGATCTCTCTATGAACCAGTCCTTCGACATTAGTCCAAATCCTCCTCCAAATCCCCCTAGACCCCTATGATTAAACCATCAGGTGCATCAGCGTTCCCCTTTAAGTCTACATACCCATGGTAAGCGGAGTCATGAAGTCTCTCCCCACAACAGTTCGGGCTTTGGGAATTCCTGTGGGTCTACATTCCCATGGTAACCTAGAGTCTAACCTTGAGATGCCGACATGAACCTACTTGTTCTAGGGATTAAGGATGATCACTTTCTTTTCCATTCAATGAGGAATAGTGATCATTCATAAGAGTTTTGTTCGCTTCTACTTTCGATGAGGACGACACTCCTCCCCTTCCCAAAATGTATTCTGGGTCCATCCCACTGAGGTAAGTCCCCAATATTCCAAGGCCAGGACATATGAACTATAATTTCATTTCACATGGAAATGTTTATCGCTTCGCGCCCTCACCCACGACTGCCCCGACCTCTTCCGTTCTGGGATCTTCGTCTCCCGCTAACAAGAGAGGAAACATCTTCTTTGTTGAATCTTTGACATCCTCTTGTTTCTAAAACCAATCATGACTCATGTGGGCTTAGAGGTTTGTGATTATTACAACATCCACATGAATATGAACTATGAGAACTCTGATTTTTAATTTAAAATAGGATGCGTAGGATGCCTACCTGAAAGTCCAAGCTCAAAAGGGTTCCCTCCCATAAAGGGTCCACCCAATCATGTCTCCATAAATGGGAAGCCCCCATGCGTAACCCCCAGCACATTTGAACTATGAGAACTCTGATTCCTGGTAAAACCAGGATAAGTAGGATGCCTACCTGAAGGCCCAATCTCAAAAGGGTTCCCTCCCATAACAGGTCCACCCAATCATGTCTCCAGAAATGGGAATCCCGCATGCATAAGACCCAGTACATCTGAACTATGAGAAATATAATTCCTAAGGAAACCTGAATATGTAGGATGCCTACCTAATGGCCTAAACTCAAAAGGGTTCCCCCCCATAAAGGGTCCACTCAATCATGTCTCCATAAATGGGAAGCCCCCATGCGTAATCCCTAACCCATATGAACCATAAGAACTCTGATTCCTGATAAAACCAAGATACATATGATGCCTACCTGAAGGCCCAATCTCAAAAGTGTGCCCTACCATAAAGGGTCCACCCAATCATGTCTCCATAAATGGGAAGCTTCCATGCGTAAGATCCAACTAATCCGAACTATGTGGGATCTGATTCCTCTCTTGAAGATATGTAGGAAACCCATATTATGGGTCCTATCCCAACATTTAGTCACCTTCCGTCCCCCTAGATGATGAAAAACTCAAGAGTTCCTTATTATAAAGCTCAAGTCGACATCACCTCCGTAGCATCAAATATATGCATGCCTATGGCGATCTTGCAAATCAAGGGTAGCCCATAGACACACTCTTCAAGAATGATCCAAGTATTCACAAACATATGAACATGACATAAATTTGTAAGATAGTCCTAGAACAAATGATAATCCTCCCCTAGAAGGGTTCGGTGAGTCTGACTTCCCATCCTCTTGACCAATGGAGTCCTTAAGTATCATTGGATGAATCATCAATCAACGAGAACTTTCCTTTGGAAGGTAGGTACGTGAATCATGGATACTAAGGCCGTTGGTCGTTCCTAGATCCAAGAATAAACCCATTGGATACCATCTGAGGAAGTTATATCTAAGGAGGACCGATTGTGCAAGTACTTGACCCCACACAATCACCTGCTGGGACAGACTGACTGTGGAATCTCCTTCGCAATACAAAAGGGGGTAAATTGTCTAGTCCTCGAGAGGTCAATCCAACCTTCCTTAAAGGATAATGATGCAAAACATGTTAGAAAAAAATAATGGTGAACTTGATAGGAAACTGTCTCCAGAAAAAGGGAAGGGTGATGATCCTTGTTGTACTATTTCCGCACCACCCAAAATGAGCCACCTCGGAGGCAGAACCAAAATGGTGAACCCGACATGAATCCTTAACCAAGGTGGCGATTATACCCTAGTGATAATACGCAAGATAGCATTGCACGTTGGACCATTTTTTTCACCCCAGTATGTGCGAAATGTGCCACCTCAGATGTGGAACCAAAATGGTGAACCAGACGTGAATCCTTAACCAAGGTGGTGATTCTACCCCAATGATAACACACAAAAGGACATTGCATGTCAGACCACTTTGTTCACCCTAGTACATGAGAAATGCACCATCTTAGAGGAGGAATAATAATGGTGAACCCAACATGAGTCCTTAACCAAGGTGTTAGTCTTACCCCACTTATGCCCCTTCGCTCCGCATCAAAAGAAAAGGAGATGGGGACCAAGCTGAATCGAAAAATATGTATATATTTAAAAGAATGATTCTTTGAAGAGGTTTTGTGGTCTGTATGTCATATATGCATGTTTTAGGTTCCCAAAGTGCAACCTTTGATCCAGATGACATCCCTAATACCAATTCAGACACACACATCTGCGATCCCATAGGCGGTCGGGGCCCCAATGAAGATCAGGACCCCCTCGCCTACCAAGAATCTTCAATACTGGGTATCCAACATGATTATCAAATAATACAACCAAAATAGTAATCTCCCCATGTTGAAGGTCGTGAGACAAGCCCTACAGTTTGAAAAGGTCCACCAACCACCTCCTTAGCTGTGGCCGACACCCCCACACAAGGCAACCCCCAAAAAAGTGACAATGAGTACCTCTCTTACCTTAGGGAGGAACATGAAGTATATGATGAAAAATTCATCTCAAATACACAGGGATCCTACTCATGGCCCCCCGCCAGAGAATGTCACCACAAACATTGGACGACTAAGACTCCTCCCGCTGAAGAGGACCTTATGCTGAGGGCACCTGCTAAAGTCCAGGAGACCCAGTCCCCTTGGGCTTCCCACCAAGGGAGGAACATATATAATCAAGAACACACTATCAATCTAGTTCTTGAGGAGAAAATCCACCATACTAACATGGAGATATTCGATGAGAAGACATACAACTATGCCCCCTCCACTCAAGCCCCCCACAGAAATAGGGTGGCACAATACGAGCAGATACACATTCTTACTAGTGATATCTGGTCCCCTCATATAGAAAGAGTAGAAAAATACAGGAAGATACAGATATATACCGATGCACATCAATCTCTTCATCCAAATAGGGCGACAACCAGCTATACGCAGATACAAATACTTGCTGATGCATTTTAAGCCTGCCATCCCAATAGAGCGGAAAGTTAATATGAGCAGAGTCAAATTCTTGCAGATGCATACAAAGCTCGTGAGGAAAATACAGCGAGAATTGAGCAGATGAAGATCCCTTCTCATGAATATGAAGTCCACCAGTCAAATACAGTGGAAACTGGAGAAGAAAACCGGTGGAAGACTCGTTCCTCTGTCCCAGTATAAGAGAACTGCCAATATCTACTGGAAAATCATTGAGGACCGGAGCAGGCACAAACTCTTTCTCTGACATCAGAATGGGCCTTCATACCCATTCCAGCCAATGATGTATCTCAATACATCCTGGAAATGATGGAAGATCTAACATCGATTCTATACCATATCCTCCAAACATGCCAAGATATCATTGCATCAACGACAAAGGCAAGAAACTGGGCCCACGACCTAGTTTCCTCAAATGGAATGACTCACTCGCAAAATGAGTTAATCACTCCGGAGAAATTATGAGTCCCTGATCCTGTATTAGAGCGTCAACGGAAATATCCCGCGATATACAGACAACTGGATTGGGAACAAATACCCGTTACAACTTGGGGATGCTGGTCCAACGTGGTGGCCGCTCTAGGGAAGGCATATATTCCTACCAAAACTCAAGATGCCCGTCGGCATATTCCGATGACATCACGAGACCCAACAAGATAGGGAACCATATATGAAGGCCATTAACAACAGTATCTGACACCAGTTACCCGCAAGAGAGAACCCAAAAATGAAAGGTGCCAAAGGAAACCAAAAAATGAAGAGCACATACATGATCTCGCTCTGGTTGAATTTGGGGTTATTGATTCCCTCAAACATATATAAATAATGTCTAAGACCCTACTAGTCCATTATCAAATTATGAAAGTGTAAGTAGTATTTGTGAAGGCCCTCCCTGCAATGTCGTTACCAGCAGCTCTGAAGGTCCTCCACAAAGCACCCATGGAGGCTCACTCCGTGGGCCAGGATTGATCGACCATGAGAAACTATCTTATGATGCACATTGGGGTTTCCCTCCCCTTGACATGTAGATCAGACAGTAAGAAGGTCCTCCCCTTGCTGTTGTTCGCCCTGATAGTCATCCCCAGGGTATACGCTGCAGATATGCTTCTCCCTATAGTCAAGCATCAAGTCATGATAGTAGTCCTAGCCATGATGATAGTCATTGTGAAGGCCCTCCCCACAATGACAGTTGATGTGAAGGTCATCCCCATTGTAACATCAAGAAAAGAGAAGGTACTCCCCTCATTACAGTACATCCTGAAGGCCCTCCCCAAGATGTGCACTACAAAAAGTCTCCTTACAGCCAGGTATAAATTCATGATGGAAATACTCTCCATGATGACATTCATTGAGAAGGCCCTCCCCAAAATGACAGTTACTGTGAAGGTCCTCCCCTCAGTGAAATCAAGTAGCAAGATGGTCCTCCCCTTGCTGTAGCCTGTCTTGAAGGTCCTCCATAGGGTATACATCGCAAATACATTTCCTACAGTCAGGCATCAAGATGAAATAGTATCCCTCACCATTGCAACACCAATTGTGAAGGTATTCCCCACAATCAAAATTCATACTGGCAGGAAGGTACTCCTCATGTCTGAAAAAATATGAGAAAGATCTCCTATGCTGAGGCACTTGGAAAGGAGTCAGATACATCAGGCACTCCGTCTTCAATGAGTGATATTCTTTCTCGACTAGAGGATGGTCCGGGGACACGCTCGTCTTCTGAGCCACCCCTAAACTGTTCACATATAAATAAGGCCCCCACCAGCCCGGTCACTTGGAACAAAATTATTAATAAGTAATCGATATAGGAATATCAATTAGAGGAGCCTCTGGAAGAATAAAAACATGGTATATTTCTTGTGAGAAGATAACTAGCTAAGGATAATATACTAGTGCTATATTGGCCTACGAAAACTTCTCACTTTGACATACCATGAGAGTTTTCTGGGGAATGCACACATGACATTAACCTCAATATATGGATAAACCTTTTCTAGATGAAATAAAAATTCTTACCCTACAAAGGGTACACAAACCTTGTCATCACGATAGGGGTGCTTCACCGTCTAATCGATCTAGAAGCTCTCTCATCTGCACGACAGCCACAATCAAAATGGTGAAAGAAAAAACATGAAATGTCCTTCCTCCACGCACTTCATAAGTTGTGTCGCCTCATTGGCAATTCCCTGGTTGGATTTCACATTCAGGGATTGGGAGAACATGGAGCTCTACACTTCACCCCACGTCCTGTCTAGCGAACTCCATTAGAAATGAAATCCAACAATGTCATCCCCTAGGGGTATAAATAAAGTGAAACCCATACTTAGGAAAGATGGGATAGTAAAAAAAAAGGCCCGAAGTAAGTCTCAAAAGCGCCAGGACCGATGAGATCAAGCCATCGAAAAGCTTTTGAGTCAGGTAACCAAGAACATCTAGTATGATTCCCTCCTAAGGGAAGCCAACCAACAAGTAGTGCATGTGTCTTCAAAAGACCGTAGACTCCACGTAGGCCTAATTCCATACTCATCCCACACACGTGCAGGTGTACGTGAAATTCAAAAGGTGGCAACAGTGGTGGCTACCACCGCAATACAGAAACAACCCTATCCCAAAGGGTTGGGGATATTTTTAAATCAAAATGCCCATGTAAGAGCAACAAATATAGGCCATAGTGCATCAAAGGAAGAATAGAAGCAACCCCAAACCACAGGGATGGGAGAATTTTTACCTCAAATACCCACTTAGAGGATGTCTGTCCTCCACTGTCTAGGAAGAACGATGGAAAGAGGAGTTACCCGTTCCACCCCTTCCTGTGGTTCACACCCTTCAAGACAAAGGCACGTTACGAGGTTAGACCTGGGCTCCCTTTGGGTAAATATTCACCATGAAACCTGAAGAATACCATATAATATAAGGATAAAGTCCAATAAAGGGTGTAAAAATCCTTCCTACCATTTGACATCGGGTACACCACCCCCAATGCGGTAGGCCTCAGTGAACGTGGTAAACATAAACTCCACGAATCTCATAGGAAATGATGCAGAGGGAGAGGATGTGAAGGATTATGGTTCTCTCCCAGATGAATCCCACGTTGAGCCTGATAGTGTGCATACCCAGAACTAGAGAGCGGTCCTAAATATGGGAGCCCCCTTATGTAATACTTTGCTACCTCTCCCGTGAAGCCCCAACAAGAAGAAAAATAAATCCAAGGTCACCTATGAACCACCTCCTCCTCACCCTGAGGATGAGTCCCTCACTCTAGAGGAATGGTTTTCCAAGAAGGAGGAAGAAATGAAGGTGCTCAGGTGAATTAATGTTGAGTTGTGTCAAGGGAGCTACCTTGCCGGATGTCTTCCCCATGCAGAACGTCAGCAGGTGCTCCCATAAGAGGTGCCCATACCACATGCACTTATCCTAGTGAATGAATCCCCGCTTGGAGGAATGTTCAACCTGGCCTCGGAAGGACATCAAGACTTCCCCTGTTGGGAAGGAATCCAGAATATATCTAGGTAAACCCACAAATGATACCCTTGGCTGGGTATCAACCCCAAATTCCAATAGCATCGGCACACCCAATATTGGCCACTGCCGCACCAACACAAGGTCAAGCATGACAAGATATGAATCAAGGGATCTTGAACACCATCAAGAAATTAACAGATCAATTATAAGCCATGGATGGGAGGCATGATTCGATACATATAGAGCACAAACCCTACCCTGATTGGGTGAGCAATGTTATGTCGCAACCCAAATTCGGAAACCCTATATTCCCAATTTTCAATGGCTCGGGGGCACTTGAACAAAATTTAATTCACTATGCCTCTTATTGTAACCACTTGATGGTCACTCTATAGAAGAAAGAAGAAAAAAAACTCAGGTGCTTCATATGAACCCTGCAGGGCTTGGATTTCGTATGGTTTACTAGCCTGCCAGCCAATTCAATTAGAGGCTAGGAGGACCGATGATGACAGTTTCTCTTCCAGTTCAGTTCAAGGCTGCCTAAGATGAGAGTTAGTGATATTATAAACTTCAAAAAGTGAGACAACGAAAGAGTCTTAGACTTTATTTATAGATGGAAAGTCCTAACATATTCCCTGAACCGACTACTCCCCTAAGATGAGATGCTCACCATGTGAATCGATAACCTTCGGGATGAATTGAGAACACTTCTAATCCTGGTGAAGTACGCAAGTGGGTTTAAAGACTTATCTACCATTTCCTAAAGGATAGAGGACACATTGCAAAGGACCAATCTTAAGTCCTGAGTGGCCCCATCATCCCCTGGGAAGAGAACAGGAAAAGACGAAGTGGATTCTATCATGCTTAAGCCACTCCCGACACCAACTCTAGTTGCAAGGCCCCCACCAAACCGTGAAGGGCCCCCTGGATGCCAACAACCACCCCCACCTCAAAAATACGAGCGACGAGGTGCTAAAAGACATCAGTTCGAAGAACTAAGAAATAAATTTTACTCATTCTAAGATGACCAGGTATGCGACTATTTCATAGCCGCCACGAATTGAAACTTTCTTCAGATACCAGAGCCAAAGAGGGCCAATGAATTTGGTCTTGAAGACCATCCAAACTATTTTCCCTATCACTAGATACTGGGACACACCATCCAGGAATGCTTCATTTTCAAGGATCTCTTACAAAAGATGGTGGATTCTGGGAAAGTTATGTTGGGACCACTGCCAACACAAGTGGCATATGTTTCCACCTTAGAATCAAGAGAGGAAAAGGAATGGAAAACAATCTCCAGTAATAAAGATAAAAATTTCCACAATAAGATGATTCATAAGACCATCAAATAAGTTCATGGCATCCTCCAACCAAAGTTGAAAAAACCAAATGTTCCCCCAAAATCTCCCGATACAATGAAACCGTTCTCCTCGGCCCCGCGACCCTCTAAAGGCTATAAGGAAAGAAAGAAAGAGTAGGAAGATGGGATAACACCAAATTCTAAGTCAGTGTTGATGCATTTGGAAATCATGCCAGCAGACTTGGTAAAATGGGCACTGCCCCGCCAAACAGTAAAATAGGCATAATCTCACCAAACGACACCATCAAAAGGAGACAATTAGATAGAAACATTGTCAGATCAAGAACTAATCTTCATCTCTATCAATGCCATTCACTTGACAGAACCCTTATCAGATGGAGACTATGGACATGAACCTGAATTCTCCACACCAAACTGGAGAGATGGAGGAAGAGGACACATAGGCCAAAGGTTTCCTGGAAGGCATGATCCTAGAAGGGGTCCAATTCCCAACCACACCATGAGTCAAACCATTAACATCAGGGAAACTCATGGAAAGACCTCTAACAGATACAACAATAACCGAAATCCTCTTTCTCCCCCATCAGAAGAAATACAAGTCCAATTATCTTGGAATATCCATCAAGGGAAGGAAAAATATCAAATATCCCAAGGCATATAGCCGGACCAGTTCAGCCAAACGTGGAAAGGACCACACCACCACTAGCCCCTGTTATAGGGGCCAAACCCACTATATCCAAAGATGACACCCCTAAAGTGTCAGTGAAAGAGAAAACCTGAGCAGGGAAGCCCCAAAATTTAGAAAAGAAGTATGATATTCTAAAGAAGTTGGCTTCAGTACCAGCAAGGCTGTCAGTCCTGGATGCGTTATGTCTATACGAAGATCTTATGGAGGCACTCATCGAAGACCTACTAATTCCACATGAGTTAGAGGCTAAAGTAGAAGCATCTGATGTCTACCAAACAAAGACCAGTCCCGAAGAATGTCAGACCATCATATCATTCACAGATAGGGATGGAGACACCATCATGCAAGGGAACATCAAACCCTTCTATGTATCCATCAAGATAAATGGAATTGATGTCCGGAAGATCGTTATTGACAACAACTTTGGGGTTAACCTCCTCCCTCTGTAGACACTTCGTCGAATAGGCTATGATGGAGACAACTTGACACCCTGCACTACACCTCTGCTAGGATATGAAAAATGCTAGCAGAAATTGTTAGGAAAAATAAATATTAAACCTTGGCTCAGATATCTCATGTCATATTCTGAGTTCTTGGTAGTATGGAAAAGTAAGACCTTCAGCATACTATTAGGGAGGCCATGGATGAATCAGTATGCTGTAATTCTGTCATCATAACATCAGTGAGTTAAATATTTCACTAATTAAAAAAAGACATTTCACACCAATAAATACTCATTTGAGTCCTTTGAGTCACATTATATTGACTTAGGGTTCTATGAATAGGAAGGAAAACATCATTCAGCCTACGATATTGGTTGGATCAATGCCCTGAATGGATTTGAAATGGCTTCTACTGACCCCCTCCAGCAACTTGGGGAAGAGTATGTATTACCCATCAACCAATTTGAATTCAAAAGTGCAAGCTTGGATGCAGACTCAACTATTTTAATGATCTCTGTTGAAACCACCAGGTTCAAAGAAACGAAAAAGTGGACTGAATCCCATGATGTAAGGAAAAGACCTATCAAAGATGCTCCTAACCCATCCAAGGGACCTCAAACTACCCCTGACTCACTCACTAAGGCAAAAGATGATCTCTCTCCAAAAATTAGAGAGTCTATCTCAAAAATTCTCTCTCCATCAGAAGAATAAGAAGATGAAGATGATGTGGAAGAAGAAGAAAAGGAAAAGGATCTGAAAAATTCCCCTCCCGCATTCGAAGAAGGAATCTATACCACAATGGATAAATATAAAGAGATAAATCTGGGCACTGAAAATGACTCGCAAACCACTTTGGTCAATGTGGATATGCCTGTTAAGGAGTAGGAGGCATATAACTCCTTACTAAATAAGAATCGAGATGTGTTTTCCTGGAACTACACCGAAATTAATGGCCTTGATCCAGAGGTTTCCACTCATCATATGGGCTTACTAGAAGACCATCAGGGCTTTAAGAAGGAAGCCAAAAGGACCTACCCGATGCATGCTTCCAAAATAGAGGCAGAAGTTGACAAGATGTTCAAAGCCGAATTCATAAGGGAGGTCTAATATTCGATATGGCTGGTAAAAATAGTACCTATCTAAAAGAATAATAGACAGATTAGAATCTACATTGACTTCAGGGACCTTAATCGGAATTTCCCAAAAGATGATTTCCCAGTCCCGATCACAGAATTTTTGATCAATGCAACAACTGGATATGAGGGTCTCTCTTTCCTAAACCGCTATTCCGGGTACAATCAAATAATAATGGCCTAAAAAGATGAATAAGCTACCACTTTTAGGGCCTCTCAGAGAGTTTTCTATTATAAAGTGATTCCCTTTGGTTTTCCAAATGCGGGAACCACATATCAGTGTGCCATGTATCGAATCTTTAATCCCTTATTAGGAAATTTCATTGAGTGTTATGTCGACGACCTGGTGGTTAAATCACAAAAACACTCAAAACACCTGACTAATCTTGAAACTGGCTTCAACAAATTAAAGAAACATAGTTTAAAAAGGAATTCCCTAAAGTGCGCCTTTGGAGTTACCTTGGGAAAATTACTCGGCTTCATTGTACGCCATCACGACATCGAGTTCGACCATGAGAAGACGAAATCCTTCCTAGGAATTTTCCCACCTCGCAACCTCACCGATTTGAGAGGACTCTAGGGGCACCTCGCATACATTCAATGCTTCATAGCCAACCTAGCAGGTAAATGTTTACCTTTCACTAGGCTTATAAAGAAAAAAGTTATGTATGAGTGGGATAATGATTTCCAATAATCATTCAAAAATCTCAAAATATATCTCCTAACACTTCTGGTGATGATGCCACCATTTGAGGGGAGACCACTCATTTTGTACGTAACCTCCCATGAATGGTCATTAGGCACCTTCCTCATGAACAAGAATGATGTCAACATTGGGAACAACCTCAATTACCACATCCAAACAATGATTATTGTTGAAACTCGATATTCAAAAACTGAAAAGAACTACTTAGCCCTAATCTTCATGGTTCATAAACTAAGGAATTACCTACATCACCTTGAGGTCCACCTAGTTTCCCACTACAACCCACTCAAATATATCCTCAATCGTCCCATGCTAACTCGGCACCTATCACAAAGGACGATCATCTTACAATTGTTTGACATAAGGTACGTTCCCCAGAAAGCCATAAAAGTCCAGGCGCTAGCAGACTTCCTGGAAGAGCACCCCTCAAAGAAAACAACATCGTTGGATGCCAAAATTCTAGATGAAGAAGTGTTTTTTGTCCAGGAGGAACCCCAAACATGGAAAATTTACTTCGATTGTGCTTCCTAAAGCCTGACAAGGAAAGGTATGGAGGATCCTAAGATCAATAAAGTGGGGCTATGAATTATACTCATATTCACCGAAAAGGTCATCTCGCGTGTAACTCCCTGAGATTTTATGATAAGTATTATTTTTAATTTATTTTATGTCATGTGTTTTATGCTACACCAATATTATCTTGTGCTATATGCAACACCGTATGAGCTTGCAGTATACGCAACACAATTCTTGGATCGTGTTATACACAATTTCAAGTTCGTTTGATAATAGTAATTCTACGCAACATTGAGTGTATATATATATATATTCAATGTATAAATGAAATATGGTTGTATTTTGTTATATTCAACAAAAATGGAGTCTTTCACTACACACAACCCTGACTTGGATTTCATTACACGCAATCTTGACCTTCCTCGATAGCGTGTGTTGTACGCAATACCGGGTTTCACTAAACAATGATATATGGTTATAATATTATCAAGAACTAGCTATTATGAATAGTATTAACCAAATTTTTAATTTTATAACATTTTTATTAATCTTATGAATTTTCTAAAACATTTTATGTGAACAAAATAAATGTTTCGGGTAAAATAAGTATTTTTCAAAAAATACAGTTTTGCCGCCTTTTGATGGCGCACCCACATTAAATCTAGTTTTTGTAATGTTTATAAGTTAAATTTTACAAAATAAACTTCTTTTTTTGGATCAAGATATGAAAATTTACATTGGATAAAGTTTTGATATTTTTCTGATAACTTTCATATTTTAATGAATAGTAAAAACACGCTATATTTTAATTAAAAACAACTTTTTTCATCGTAATAACTTATATCATTAAATTATAATATTGAATGGGTTTAAAGTATAAATATAATATATTTTTACTATTTAATATAATTTATGTCATTCACATTGATTTTACATTGAATTTGTAGGTTAAATCAATTCAATCTTTTACAATGTTTTAATCAAAAACCCGTTTTCATTCGACAACAGGATTAATTTTAATTTAATTTCTACAACTTCTGTGTATTGAATTTGAAAAAATGGATTCCATATTTGGAATAAGTGGGTCTAAATTATGTTAATAGGCTACTTTTTTTTTTTGGGAATTATGATTAGTAACTACGGTAAATTTTATTTACCATAGTTAAAGGTAAATCGGGTAATTAAGGGTAAATATAATATTATAAAATTACCCTAACACATGAAAAAATTATATTGGATGGATAAAAGTATACCCATATCACCTAAGGGTCGTATTAGATTCATTTTATGGACTTTTGACCATGAAAATAATTTAATTATTATTAAAACCAATGAAAGTGACAACATGTCACTCTCTTAAATCTTATAAGTATAATAATTTTAATTTAGTGATAAACATCATAAAACTTCAAACATGAATAGTATAAAGATATCTAATAAAATTATCTACATAATGATAATTTATTTAGAATTTTAAGGGATTACATAATTGTCATTAATGGTGATACATTAATGATGCAGAAATTATTTATTAAGTGAAAAATCAGTAATACAGTTTTTATTGAAATAATAATACCCATTAACAGGCCAAAAAACCTGACCCAAACTTATTGATAGTGTATATATGCACCATAATAATCCAATTACCTAATATATAACCATTTGGAATCTTATAAAAGTTATTATGACACTTATATTATTTTATTTTAAATGATGCCAAAGTTGTCACCTTCATAATTTAATAAATATAACAATTTAAATATTGTTATTTTAAGATGATGAATTCGAGTACAAGTATTATTGTGAAATTTAATAGATTTATATTCATAAT
Source organism: Viscum album (assembly GCA_963277665.1). Lineage (NCBI taxonomy): Eukaryota > Viridiplantae > Streptophyta > Magnoliopsida > Santalales > Viscaceae > Viscum > Viscum album. Next base: position 1,242,557,009 of record OY728146.1, on the reverse strand, counting down.
AGGATTTTGTTTTTAATTTTTATTCAACAAATAAATATATTAAATAATTATACAAAAATGTTGTAGTAATTGTTTTATTAAGAGATAAACCAAATAAATGGTTTTAAAAATAATAAACTAAATATTATATGAACTATTTAATGTGCTAAATTGATTTTATAGATACATATGACATTTTATTAATCTATTAAAGCTTTTATTTCGAACATATTATCTGTATATATTTTATTTAAATTCAAATAAATGAATAGTGTCAAAAATGACACTATTGTTATTTTATAAAAATAACATATTATTAAATTGTTTAAAAATCACAAAAATATTTAAAAATTATAAATTTAAATTTATATGGTCTAAAATTTTATAAAGTATACAATTATGGACAATTCACAACAAATAAGTAATTATTCTTTATAATTTAAAATTTAGAATGTTATTACCACAAATAAAATTAAGTTAATTAAATAAGGATAAATCAATTTGTTAATGTTTAAAATAATTTCCTAACATGTCTAAATTTTATTGGTTTATGAGATTAAAACCCTATATCATATAATATTCTAATATGAGTCATTTTTGGAGGTTTTTAAGTGGCTCTATATTTATTATAAATTAATATTTTTAAGATTTCCAAAGGTTCCCCTCTCCTCCCTTATAAAAGGGCACCTCCTCCCTCTCTTCCTCACACCACTTTGAGCCTTCAAGCTCGTCCAAACCCTGATAAATTCTCTTCTCCACTTCCCTAGAAATATCCTAGAGGTCCTGGTCTTCTTAAAAGACCAATTTTAGTGCCCTAAAAGGAGGTCTCAAAGAGGCGCTTCAAAGAAGAGGTAATGTCCGTTACCGATTCTTTCAACTTTATTTCTTCATCCACTTATTCTTCATTAGTTGTTTCATTATGAAGTAATAAAATAAGTATCACTCATATAATTATATGTTATTATAAGTTTTAAACAACCCTATTTCACCATCTATCTATCCTACGGAAAATGAAATCACCGCGCGTGCGTACGTACGGAATACCGTCTCCACACCGTGGTGTAATCTATTTTCCACCACCACATTACTTGGATGGGTATAATGGTGAAAATAAATAACTATATATGATTATTGTAATTTATTATTCATTCTGTAATAGTATGCATACTCTCTAATAAAATTCCTCGATCATGGGAACAATATCATCGCTCATGCGTACGTACGGAATACCGTCTCCACGACGCGATGAGATTCATTCTCAATGATTAACCATTCATAAATGATTATAAAGTATATATAATAAGTAATCATGAAATATATGACATAATAATGATATTGTATTTATGTATATATATATGTATGTCATCTAATTAATTCCATTCAATTCAATGAGGAAACGAAAACAACGTTCATGCGTACGTACGACCTACCGTCTCCATGAATGGTGTATTTATTTCCATTTATCGATCTATTATATATATTTATATTATGAATATATATTATATATAAATCATGTTTTATATTTTGGAATTAATTAATCATGATCTAAGTAATCATATGAATAATTTTAAGTCAAAACACAGACGACAAATGAAACGATTTTACCCAAAACACTCTTTAACATGGAATTTACAAAAGAACAGGTAATATAAAGTAATAAGTGAACCATATATGATATCATAACAATGAATATGATTCTGTAATAAGTCAATGACATTATTTAAATCATTACACAGGATGTTCGGATCCATACGAAGCATATCGGACCTAAGGTAAGGGATAATTTTGCAAATCTCATTTTTATCCGAGATTGCTTATTCGTAAGTATTTACTGGGGTTATTGTTATCACCCATGTACATGTTTTATAAAAGTGTTTTTATGTATGTTTAATGTCCTTTTTACCCATTTTTAATTTTACTACATGGTATGTATGGAATCTTTCTTTTGTTTACATACGAGGCACTTTTTGACTTTTCCTTCAAAAGTACGAGGAGAATGTTTTTTTAACTTATATGACATGAAAGGATTTTTACGGTTTCATAAAGCCTTATTTTCATGAAGCTTCCTCCAAAATATTTCATGACTATTTTAAAAAAAATCCTTTTCATTTAAAATTGCATGAAATTTTGTTAAAATAAAATGATTTTGAAGAAGAAAGGATATTTTCCACAAGAATTAATTTCAAGTGTTCTATCAAAACCATTTTTCATCTGAGATGGCATTATTTCATATGTGTATATTTCAAGTATAATGTATCTATGATTTACATGGTTTTAATTTTCTTATTATGAAATGATATCCATTTCTTTTATATGGATTATGAAATGATGGGATGATGTTTATGAAACCCATTTTAGTCTTTGGGTTATGATGAATGTTTTAAGTTTATTTTGTGGCACAAGTAAGAATGATTTCATTATGAGATGGGTGGGACCTATATCTACCTCCAATGCATTGGGTAAATATTTATATCTCATGAGATAGACATGGCTGGAATGACAAGTTAAACCGGTTCAGTAATACAGGACTGGAACAAGGAGTGAACTTGATTCAGAAAGGGACATTGTCCACTAAGATGGTCTTGGAAGTAATGTATTGGCTACTATGGAAATCATAACATGTGCTTAATGGTTTCCACAATTACATGTTTTATTCCCATGCTATTTTATCTTGATTTATGTTCCTTTATTATATATGTCTTACGTACTTCAAAGATTTATGTCTTTGCTCAAGGTTTTAATGTTTAGATTTCATGTTCAAGTTTTTTGCATTCAAATGTTTATAGATTGTTTTATGTTCTCCATGTTTTCCCTTACCGAGCATGTGAGCTCACCCTTTTTATGTTTTATTTTCCCTAGGAAATAAATAAAGGTTTTAGGTAAGGAAACAAAAAGGGGAAGATCGTTATGGGAGATGTTGAAGATCTTTCAACATGATTAGTTGTTTATATTCCAAGTTTCTAAAGACACTAAACTATTACAAATCTTGTGTGTATTTTTTTGTTATGTATTAAGTATTCCGAAAAAGTAATGTAATGTCCATGTACGTCAAGGTTCGGGTCTCTATAGTTGGTATCAGAGGAAAGGTTTAGTCAACCTTTGGAAACTAGGATGCGAGAACTTTAGTGAGATCCCTAGAGATATTTCTAAGGTATGTCTAGGGATGTCCCTAAGGTTAAGTATACGTATAGGTTATAGTCCTAGAATTGTGCTAACGATCTTAGAATTAAACCTAAGATGTTAGATATTGAAGGTACTCCCCCTTTATTATGTTGTTTTCCTATCATGTTTTTTGCCTCTCACACTATTCTTTTTGGGTTTTAGAAAATGGCTGGAAACAGGAAGATTCACGATAATGGAGGATATGACGGACAATGGAATGATATTCTTCATGAGAAACCAAATGAAACAGGATTTGGAAGTCCAAACATCGTTATTATCCCTAATCAGCAATCTCATAATATGATCAATAATCTCAACTTTGGTAAGTTTCCCGACTCAGGTAATAAGAGAAAGATGGAGTTTCATGATGATCATAGAGGAAAGAAAGTTCAATTTCCCTCATGTAAATCATGTGGGAAGAGGCATCGGGGAGATTGTTTCAAAGGAACTGGAAGATGATTTGGGTGTGAAAATAAAGGACACAAAGCCAGTAAGTGCAAAGGAAAAGGTTTAGTTAACACCATGGACAAGGATAATGGTATTACTATGACATCAACAATGATTAGAAGTTTTAAATGTGGAATTTATGGGCATTATGAAAACTAATGCCCTAAGGGAAAACCTCATGAAGAGAATCAGCATGGTCACATGGGTAGTATTTATATGGATGATGATGAAGAGACTACAAATGAAATATGAGATGAAATAAATGATGGAGCTCAACTATTGGTTTAAGAAGTTAGTGGAATGATTGTATGTTTATAAAGAATAATGTATGGTACTATGGAATAAAGAATCATCTAAGTATTGTTACACTATTGTTTTTCCTAAAGTATATGAAAGTATATGTTGAATGGTACTGGTAACCATGGAAGGTTATTTGGATATTTTTGGAAAGTAGATGATATGCACATAATGAAGGGATAAGAAGATAATGAGATGTTTGATTGTATTCATGAGCTCATGACTAATATAAGGACTAAGTGATATTATGGTTTGATTATATAGATTTTTTGGGATGTGGAAAGAGTTACCTTTTGACAGTATTCATGTTTTTACTAAGGTTCTAAGGTAATTTATGTTTCAAGAGAATATATGACTAAGGTATTCATGTGTTTGGAATGCAACCAATAAGATATATCTTATGATATATGTGGGATAAATGCTTGTATTCACACTCTTGGTAGATAACCTTTCTAGTAATTGTTTTATTTATACTATGAGCTTGGACCGAAGTATTTTAGATAAGCCTAAAGATTGGAATGGATTATGTTAGACATAAGTTATTATTGTTTAAGGATATAACTTTTTTCGATATTATTGATGGGATGCTATAGTAATGTAGTTTTAGAAAAAGGAAAGCCTGCAGGACAGGCGACAACCCATCGCGTCGGACATGGCTGTGGAAATCGAACCCACAACCGAAGTGAGACAAGCCTTTATCGCCTACCACTAGCCTACAGGAAGTCCCTGGTTAGTATAAACTAGTTTTATTTTATTAAGCGGTATGATATATGAAGTATAAGTTCATTTTTTGAATTGTATACGATTAACCTCCCCATAGATGGACTTATGTATATTTGATAACTTTTGCTAACCTTTTGTTTGAAACAGATGGAATGGCCCATCATTCTATCACATGATCTGTTAACACTTCACAAATAACAAATTCAACTTCATTTATTTAAGAGATGAAGTGGAAATTGTTCAAAGCACGAACAACAGTGATATTATACCAAAATCAAGTAAGTATTTCTTCTAATTAAAAATTTTCAAATTTAGGGAAATAATATTGAAAACCAAAAATGTTGTCCTAGTTCTCTTATATCAGATGAATCAGATGGTACCTTAGATCATCGCAAATATATGGATTGTTATTGTTGTCTATTTCATAGCCATGTTCTCTACCACTCTCAATCAGAACATGACAGTTAGATTTCTCTTCCATATCCATATTTTCACCTATGTTCTCCTATGTGGAAACCCAGTGATTAGTAAATTTGGGTAACCGTTAAATTTCATAATTTAGATTTTAAAGATAAGTTTTGGTATTCCTTTTTACGATGTGGGTTTCTATTAAAGAAACTTACGAATAGTAAACCATGTATAACCCCGATGAATTTCGAGGGTGAAATTCATTTTAAGGGGGGTAGAATGTAACACCCTGAGATTTTATGATAAGTATTATTTTTAATTTATTTTATGTCATGTGTTTTATGCTACACCAAGATTATCTTGTGCTATACGCAACACTGTATTATCTTACAGTATACGCAACACAATTCTTGGATCGTGTTATACACAATTTCAAGTTCGTTTGATAATAGTCATTCTACGCAAAATTGAGTGTATATATATATATTCAATGTATAAATGAAATATGGTTGGATTTTTTTATATGCAACAACAAATGAGTCTTTCACTACACACAATCCTGACTTGGCTTTCATTACACGCAATCGTGACCTTCCTCGATAGCGTGTGTTGTACGCGATACCGGGTTTCACTAAACAACGATATATGGTTATAATATTATCACGAACTAGAAGTTATGAATAGTATTAACCACATTTTTAATTTTATAACATTATTATTCATCTTACAAATTTTCTAAAACATTTTATGTAAACAAAATAATTTTTTCGGGTAAAATAAGTATTTTTCAAAAAATGCAGTTTTGCCGCCTTTTGATGGCCGAACCACATTAAATATAGTTTTTGACATGTTTATAAGTCCAATTTTACAAAATAAACTTCTTCTTTTGAATCAGGATATGAAGAATTACATTTCATAAAGTTTTGATATTTTTCTTATAACTTTCATATTTTAATGAATAGTAAAAACACGCTATATTTTAATTAAAAACAACTTTTTTCATCGTAATAACTTATGTGGTTAAATTATAATATTGAATGGTTTTAAAGTATAAATAGAATATATTTTTACCATTTAATATAATGTATGTCATTAGCATTGATTTTACATTTAATTCGTAGGTTAAATCAATTCAATCTTTTGCAATGTTTTAATCAAAAACCCGTTTTCATTCGACAACGAGATTAATTTTAATTAAATTTATGAAACTTCTGTGTATTGAATTTGAAAAAATGGATTCTATATTTGGAATAAGTGGGTCCAAATTATGTTAACAGGCTACTTTTTATTTTTGGGAATTATGATTAGTAACTACGGTAAATTTTATTTACCATAGTTAAAGGTAAATCGGGTAATTAAGGGTAAATATAATACTATAAAATTACCCTAACACATGATAAAATTCTATTGGATGGCTAAAATTATACCCATATCACCTAAGGGTTGGATTAGATTCATTTTATGGACTTTTGACCATCAAAATAATTTAATTATTATTAAAACCAAATAAAGTGACAACATGTCACTCTCTTAAATCTTATAAGTATAATAATTTTAATTTAGTGATAAACATCATAAATCTTCGAACATGAATATTATACTGAAAGATAATAAAATTATATACATCTTTATAATTTATTTAGAATTATTAGGGATTAAATAATTGTCATTAATGGTGATACATTAATGATGCAGAAATTATTTATTAAGTGAAAAATCAGTAATATTGTTTCTATTGAAATAATAATACCCATTAAAAGGTCCAAAAACCTGACCAAAACTTATCGGTAGTGTATATATACACCATAATCATCCAATGACCTAATATATAACCGTTTGGAATCTTATAAAAGTTGTCATGGCACTTATATTATTTTATTTTAAATGATGTCAAAGTTGTCACCTTCATAATTTAATAAATATAACAATTTAAATATTGTGATTTTAAGATGATAAATTATAGTAAAAGTATTATTTTTAAATTTAATAGATTTTTCTTCATCATAGGATTTTATTTTTAATTTTTATTTAACAAATAAGTATATTAAATAATTATAAAAAATTTTGTAGTAATTATTTTATTAAGAGATAAACCAAATAAATGCTTTTAAAAATAATAAAATAAATATTATATGAACTATTTAATGTTCTACACTAATTTTATAGATACATATAACCTTTTATGAATCTATTAAAGCATTTATTTCGAACATATTATCTGTATATATTTTATTTAAATTCAAATAAATGAATAGTGTCAAAATTGACACTATTGTTATTTTATAAAAATAACATATTATAAAATTGTTTAAAAATAAAAAAAATATTTACAAATTATAAATTTAAATTTATATAGTCTAAAATTTTATAAAGTATCCAATTATGGAAAATTCACAACAAATAATTAATTATTTGTTATAATTTAAAATTTAGAATGTTATTACCACAAATAAAATTAAATTAATTAAATAAGGATAAATCAAGTTGATGATGTTTAAAATAATTTTTTAACATGTATAAATTTTATTGGTTGATGAAATTAAAACCCTATATCATCTAATATTCTAATATGAGTCATTTTTGGAGGTTTTTAAGTGGGGTTAGATTTATTATAAATTAATATTTTTAAGATTTCCAAAGGTGCCCCTCTCCTCCCTTATAAAAGGGCACCTCCTCCCTCTCTTCCTCACACCACTTTGAGACTTCAAGCTCGGCCAAACCCTGAAAAATTCTCTTCTACACTTCCCTAGAAACATCCTAGAGGTCTTGGTCTTCTTCAAAGAACAATTCTAGTGCCCTAAAAGGAGGTCTCAAAGAGGCGCTTCAAAGAAGAGGTAATGTCCGTTACCGATTCTTTCACCTTTATTTCTTCTTCCACTTATTCTTATTTAGTTGTTTTATTATGAAGTAATAACATCAGTATCACTCATATACTGATATTTTATTATAAGTATGAAACAACCCTATTTCACTATCTATCAATCCTACGGAAAACGAAATCACCGCACATGCGTACGTACGGAATACCATCTCCACGCCGTGGTGTAATCTATTTTCCACCACCACCTTACTTGGATGGGTATAATGGTGAAAATAAATAACTATATATTATTATTTTAAAGTATTATTTATTCTTTAATAGTATATATACACTCCAATAAAATTCCTCGATCATAGGAATGATATCATCGCTCGTGCGTACGTATGGAATACCGTCTCCACGACGCGATGAGATTCATTATCAATGATTAACCATTCATAAATTATTATAAAGTATATATAATAAGTAATCATGAAATATATTAGAAAATAATTATATTTGATTTATGTATATATATATATGTATTTCATTCAATTAATTCCATTCAATTCAATGAGGAAACGAAAACAACGTTCATGCGTACGTACGGCCTACCGTCTCCATGAATGGTGTTTTTATTTCCATTTATCAATCTATTATATATATGTATATTCTGAATATATATTATATATAAATCATGCTTTATATTCTGTAATTAAGTAATCATGATCTAAGTAATCATATGAATAATTACAAGTCAAAACACGGATGACAAATGAAACGATTTTACCCAAAACACTCTTTAACATGGAATTTACAAAAGAACGGGTAATATAAAGTCATAAGTGAACTATATATGATATCATAACAATGAATATGATTCTATAATAAGTCAATGACATTATTTAAATCATTAAACAGGAGGTTCGGATCCATACGAAGCATATCGGACCTAAGGTAAGGGATAATTTTTCAAATCTCATATTTATCCGAGATTGCTTATTCGTAAGTATTTACTGGGGTTGTTGTTGTCATCCATGTCCATGTTTTCTAAAATTGTTTTTATGTATTTTTAATGTCCTTTTTACCCATTTTTAATTTTTCTACATGGTATGTAGGGAATCTTTCTTTTGTTTACGTACGAGGCACTTTTTGACTTTTCCGAAAAAAGTACGAGGAGAATATTTTTTTAACTTATACGGCAAGAAAGGATTTTTACGGTTTCATAAAGCCTTATTTTCATGAAGCTTCCTCCAAAATATTTCATGAATATTTTTAACAAAATCCTTTTCATTTAAAATTGCATGACATTTTGTGAAAATAAAATGATTTTGAAGAAGAAAGGTTATTTTCCTCAAGAATTCATTTCAAGTGTTCTATCAAAACAATTTTTCATCTAAGATGACATTATTTCATATGTGTATGTTTCAAGTATAATGTCTCTATGATTTACATGGTTTCACTTTTATTATTATGAATTGATATCCATTTATTTTATATAGATTATGAAATGATGGGATGATGTTTATGAAACCCATTTTATTCTTTGGGTTATGATAAATGTTTTAAGTTTATTTTGTGGCACAAGTAAGAATGATTTCATTATGAGATGGGTGGGACCTATATCTCCCTCCAATTCATTGGGTAAAGATTTATATCTCATGAGATATACATGGTTGGAACGACAAGTTAAACTGGTTCAGTAATACAAGACTGGAACGAGGAGTGAACTCGATTCAGAAAGGGACTTTGTCCACTAAGATGGTCTTGGCAGAAATGCCTTGGCTACTATGGAAATAATAACTTGTGCTTAATGGTTTCCATAATTACATGTTTTATTGTCATGCTATTTTATCATGATTTATGTTCCTTTATGATATATGTCTTATGTACTTCCAAGATTTATGTCTTTGCCCAAGGTTTTAATGTTTAGATTTCATGTTCTAGTTTTTGCTTTCAAATGTTTATGGATTGTTTTATGTTCTCTATGTTTTCCCTTACTGAGAATTTGAGCTCACCCTTTTTATGTTTTATTTTCCCTAGGAAATAAATAAAGGTTTTAGGTAAGGAAACAAAAAGGGGAAGATCTTTATAGGAGATTTTGAAGATATTTCAACATGATTAGTTGTTTATATTCCGAGTTTACAAAGACACTAAACTATTACGATACTTGTGTATCTTTTTTTTGTTATGTATTAAGTATTCCTCAAAAGTAATGTAATGTCCATGTACGTCAAGCTTTGAGTCTCTAAATTGCGTTAAACATTACTACATTCGAAAGGGTGTACAAATAATGAAGTGGAATATCAGGCCCTCAATACAGGCCTGGAACTGGAACTTCATGTGCGATCCAAACACCTAAAAATAAAGGGTGATTCAGAGCTAGTCATCAAATAGGACAGTAGGGACAATGCCATCAAGAAAGAAGTATTTGTTCCCTTTATAAACTATGTTCTAGAACTCATGGCAGAATTCCCATCAAAACCAACATTGACTTATATACCCCGGTCAAAAAATTCCCAAGCCAACGCTTTGGAAAATGCAACCACAACCTTGGCTGATCTAGACCGGGATGAAACCATCATTATCATTTCCCATCGTCGGATGGTCTTTCCATTCATCTAGAGCAATACAAATGAGGTCTAAAAAATTAGCCCCATTTCTGAGCCTCATGGTCACATCACTGGATGGATGACTCCCATTCCAAATTACCTTCATAATGGGGAACTCCTACCAGATAGGGTTGGAAGGGAGCAGGTTCTAATATGGGTAGTAAACATTGTCTTGTACAATGGGGTAATCCAAGAAAAGGTTCTCTACAAATGAGGCCTTGAAAGAGTCCTTCTCAGGTGCATTGATGGAGAAGATATTGTTTCCATCATAAACAAAGCGCATGTCGAAGCTTATGAAGCACACCGATCATCAACCAAGCTCTCTCACCAAATCCAATGGCTTGGGTATTACTGGCCTACTATGATACAAGATTGTTCCATATTCACCAAGAAGTGCCATTCCTGCCAAGTTCATGCTAATTTCATACACCGACCCCCAGAATTACTTTATAAAGCTAATTAATCCTGAACATTTGATGCATGGGGGATGGATTTTGTGGGACCCTATCCTCCCACCACAGCCAGAAAATTCAAGTTCATACTCATAGCGACCAAATTCTTTTCCAAATGGGCCGAATCCATACCCCCTAAAGATGTCAGGGCGAAAAAAATCATTAGCTTGGTGAAGGCCAACATCATTACTAGACTTGGTGTCCCTCATACCATACTGACATAAAACAACACCAACATCTGCTCTACTGAGTTGGAAAAGTTATACCAGGAGTATGGAATTAAAGCCAACCTATCATCTCATTACCATGCGGTAGCCAATGGGAAAATATAGGCTTTTAATAAGACCTTGTCCAACATACTCCAAAATATGGTTGATAAGGATAAGAAATCGTGGCCAAACAAGCTACTTCATGCTTTGTGGGCTTACCGAACCACGACCCGCACTACTCAATAGGCAACCCCTCACTCACTAGTATATGGGGAAATGGCGGGGTTTCCTATTGAAATTCAAGTTCCATCACTTCATGTGGACATTTGTGATCAACTATCCATGGAAGAGAAATCCCAAATACGGTTTAATGAGTTGGACCGGATAGATGAAAAATGACTTCATACTCTTTACCATTTGGAAATCTACCAAAATTGGGTTGTACGAGCCTTCAACAAACAAGTTCGCGTTCGATCTTTCCGTGAAATAGAAATGATGTTAGTCCTCAAAACCCCGATGATACTTAGAAAGAAGCCCCAAAATATTGAAACAAAGTGGGAAGAACCATATACCATACATAGGGTCTATTTCAATGAAGAATACGCCCTTATATCAATGGAAGGATAGCTCATCACGGCTCCCACAATGAAAAGTTCTTGAAGATGTATTTCGCATAGTAATATTCCATGCTGTGGTCTAAGCTCTATGATCGTAAACTATGAGACATTGTCATTAACACATGATGTTAAAATGTACAGTATTAGTCCATGAAAGATGAAATTGAACCATGATGCTATGGTCCAAGCTCTAAGACCTTAAACTATAAGTAGTAATGCCGTTAAATCCCCCTGATATAGTCTAAACTCTCTGACCTTAAACTATGAGTCACTGTCCTTTATACATGATGTTAAACCGTAAGGAACTTGTCCCTAAAACATGAAATTAATTTGTGACTCATGTCCTCACTATAAGACGTTAAACTACATTGAACAAAGATTCGTAATTGCATGACAATAAATTGCATGATCTCTCAAAGAACTATATACGACTTGATTCCTGCCCTCTTAGGATATATAGCGACACCTCGATCCTTGATCTTGTCCCATCCCCCACAAAACAACGCCCCCATAATATTATCTACCTCCCCAAAATTGAAAATGAAACCATATATCCACTCCTTGTTTATCACATCGAGTATAACTCATGCGAGATTAAGATCAATGGTAAGTATTCTCTTATGAAAACAAATTACATGGAGATATGGTAGACCTGAAACCCATAGAAAATGAAACAAAAATGTCCCTACATATGGACCGAGCCATATCGGTATAGGGAACGTTCAGAATTATGTTCATCTTGATTCCTTCCCTTAAAGGATATGTAGTGATGCCCAGATTTGGCATCCCATCCCATCCATAATAAAAAAAGAGAATAAAAATGCCCCCTACACATCAAACAAACATTTGTATGGAACACTAAGAACTACATGTGGCTTGATTCCTTCCCTTATAGGATACATAGTGTTTCTCATATTTGGAATCCTGACCCAGCCACCATAAAAAATCCCTTTTCCCCATACATAGGTCAGAACTATACGAGGAGTCCATGAAAGCTCCTAATTGCATGACAATAAACTGTGAAATTTTTCAAGAGTTATGTGTGGTCCAGTCCTTAGTGTTACGAGGTCCCAAACATGCCCCCCCACTCATGAGAAATTATAATATCCAGCTTACCCCCTATACATATGAGTCAAACCTATATGGAAGCTCTAGTAGTTCACGGTAATCACAATCTGGATATTTATCACATTCCCTAGCACATCTCCCCCGTTTCTTAAACTCCATACCCCAGGAAAACTTGGATCCCCATAATAATTCAAGACCATCTGAGATGGAAGGCCAGTGTCCTACGAACATCTTTGATTGACTATACACACCATGCTCTAGAGGCTCTACATATGTTTCCCACAAAAATGGACGTCAATCAAAGGCAAATTCTTCCCCAGGAGATTCCTCTCCGATCTCAGTATGCCCAATGGATTCCAATCTCCATGTCATCCCTAATGATTCATGTTTCCCCTTAGAATATGGTTTACACCTTCTATAATCACTCACATCTAGGGAACACGAGAGCATCCTGATTGCGATTAAATCAGAGCTATTAAATATCTTTATGATAGCACGATCATTGTCACTGCAAGAATCTGAACTGCACAGTATTATGTCCCCACCGTATGACATTAAACTGCGAGACCAAAATAATCCTTGATATACGAAATTAAACTGCATAGCAATGGTTTAAGACAAAATCCCTCTGATGACGATTTTTCATTTCCCAAGTAATGACCTGGAATCCTCATAATCCCTTATTTCTCACACCGAGCATAGATCACGTGAGCTTAGGGATCTTAGCGAGATATCCACTTTGACATTATAGAAAAAGAGTCCCGGAATTTGGTCCTATCAGCATGACCCTAAAAGGCATGTCACAGTTTCTTTCCCCAAGAGGAACCTCACATACTGGCCATACAATGTTTAATGACCAGGTACCCCAAAGATGGAATGAATGCCTCACCCTACGTATGAGTCATATCTATGTAAGGGATACCTGATTTCATGAGTAAATCGTAGCCTAAATATCACCAATATGTCCGAACACACTCTTTCCATACTCCAAACTCCATGCTATGAGTGATTTTAAATCTAGATAACCCTCCAAGGCCATCTGGGATAGAAGGAAAATGTCCTATAGACACCTTTGATTGACTATGCACATCATGCCCCAGTGGCTCTGCATACGTTGACCACAAAAATGGACATCAATAAAATGAAAATTCATCCCCAGGAGAGTCCTCTCCTATCTAAGTATGCCCAATAGATTCCAAGAGTCGTTCCATCACTCATGATTCAAGGGCCCTCGAAGTCATGGTTTACATTTTCCTCCCTACACACATCTAGAATATATCAGAACATGAGGGACCAATTCATATCTAGTCCCTTTTGAGGTTTCAAAAGGTACCCCATCCATATACATGAAGTTGATCTGCATACAAAAGAAGAGTTTCCCCACTCATTTTTAGGTTTCCACGAAGAAGTTTAGTTAAAAATCCCCTTTTGGCATTCAGGTGCACCCCTTGTCAAAAGTCACATACCGTATTCAGAAAGTTCCCAATCCCCATAATCCTTCATATCCATTGGAGACAAAAGGCCAATGTCCTGAGGATACATTTGATTGACTATGTACATCATGTCTATGTGGCTCTTCGTATGTTTCCCACAAAAATGGATGTCACTCAAAGGAAAGTTTATCCCTAGGAGAGTCCTTTCCAACTTCCGTATGCTCAAATGGAATTCATGTCCTATCACACCCTGTATTTGGAAAACTCATAGATAATGCCTTACATTCCTTCTTCTTTTCAAATTACCCTGACATAAAAAGACTTATAACTGAACTGACCATTCATCTGCTTTCCCTCACACATGTAAGAACCATACGGGAGTAGTCACCCCCTTCAAAGCTAACATGAATGTACCTAATAATTTCAGACACCACTACTCAGGCCAGCCACCCACTGTGGCTTCTAACATCAAAATAAATTCAAAATGTTGCATGACCCTACCAGGCCATTGGAAATGGACGACTAGTGTGTTTAAGACACTTTTTTTGACTATGAACATCATGCCCCGGTGGCTCTGCATATGTTTCCCACAAAAAAGACCATCAATCAAAGGAAAATTCATACCCAGGAGGGTCCTTTCCTACTTTCGTATTCCTAAAATAGATCCCAAGGCTCATGCATTCCCAAACTCAGAAATATAGGGTTAAGAAAAATCCCTAATCCATGTATGAAGGATATTAGAGGATTTCAGGCTAACGGTCTTGAATTAGGGCCTTGACCTGTTAAGTTTGGTGAAAGCTCTTCAACCTAAAACATTAGTAATAAGTTTTATTGGAAGGATTGTGAACTGCTAGTGAAAAGATTCCATACTTTCTAGAGGGAAAATCAATAGAAGGAATCTCTGGGTAAAATTTGAGTATTGGTTTGTTAAAAAAATGTTGAGCCATAAAAAAGATGTAAAACTTGTTAGGTCGAAAATCCTCAAAGGGAGGCCTAATAAAAAGTCATGTTATGACCGCTTAGCCCGTTCCAAGAAGGATTAGGCAAAAATTAGGGTAGTAATGAAAAATACATAAAAGTTCATGAGGTATTCCATAAAACCTCAGGAATAGTCAAACTACGCTCGCTGAGTCCCACAACTCAGGCAAAAATTAGAGCCTGATTCGATTATTTCAGTTTCACTAGTTTCAAATCATGGTTTAAAAATAATACCTAATTGAAATGATGTTTATATGATTAATTATGATCAATTGACATGATAGTAAAAGGAAAAGAAAGAATATTTAATGTCAAATCAGTTTCATTGAGTTCAACAAAAATGGAAAAGTATCCCTAGATCGAAGTCTCTCCAAACTATAAAAATAAAAAGAAGGGGGAATAGTACATATCATGATTTGGGAAATAACTTCAACATGGATTTATTTTCCCTTTACAGAAGTACAACAAGTGATTTCCCCGGGCCATCAATATTTTTCTCCAAAGAATCTCTCTCCTCCATTTCGTCCTTGACCTTCAGATACACCTACTCTAAAAAGACTTTAAGGTTCCAACCCTTCTTCTAGATGGCTTCATAATTGGTATGTGAAGAGTCCAGTTGATCCCTCAACATTGTTTCATTGTCTTCTCACTCCCTCATATCTTCCTCTTGGATGTACACCAAATCATGAGCCTTCACCTCCTCGACCGTTAGATGATAAAATTCTTCCAAAACATCTTATAAGGTCACCACTTGGTGATGTAAAGAATTGAACTTGGACATCTTTTCCTTGCAGGAGGCAAGGTCTCTCCAGGAAATGATGATTTGGTAGATAAGGAGGTGTAATTGCCGATAATCAAATCCACTGAAACCCATATCAGTGAATAATCGCTGAAAATTATCACCCTCAGAAAAATTGGCCATAGGTGTCTCCATGGCAATAGAACATAACTGGCACCATGCCTGATTTTGCACTATCTAGTGCCTCACCGCAGCACCAATACTTTGACCCTAATCCACTTCCACGTGTCTATAAGAAGGAAGTGTTGTCACAAGAGTGGGAAGGGACCTAAGATAGGTCATCCAATATGGGAGACTCTCTTTTCCCTTGGAGGTTCAATCGCTGGAGTCGGATGCCGAGGACTAGCCGCGACTTCCAAGGTGATCAGTGATACTCTTCTAGTGCCAGCCTCATAAGGTATTAGGTGGTATCCATGTGAGGGAAGGAGTCTGAATCACTCCCAAATGAGATATGTTGTACCGATGAGGCCCATACTAGACTTTTCTGATGAAAAACTAAGCATATTCTTACCAC
Organism: Viscum album; assembly: GCA_963277665.1. NCBI lineage: Eukaryota > Viridiplantae > Streptophyta > Magnoliopsida > Santalales > Viscaceae > Viscum > Viscum album. The sequence goes on along the minus strand of OY728146.1, from coordinate 1,242,540,511 downwards.
AAGGGCAGGAACATGTGGTGTATCCATCGTGGATACTATAGGGATAGAAGTAGAAGGCATAGATATTGCACTCTTCATAGTATAAGGAATGTATGACATTATTTTTGATGCAAGGATGAGGAAAGAAATTGTTAACGATTTCTACACCCGCCAAACTGGTTCTTTCATCATCCCATTGGGGTAACAATCCTCCCACATTCGGGCATACTCTAGCGATAATATAGTGGATTTTGCCATGTGAGGAATGATAAGTTCCATAGAAACACCTTCATGAATCATAATGAGTCATAATTGGAGAAGAACTATGGGGAGAGAATCTCCCCTTAATTGAATAGATGAAAGCAGCATAGTCTATTGAAGGCATCCGAATTTCCTAGCACACTAGTAAGAGAGGTATGGCTCACAAATGACTACTCGATGTATACAAGTAGTGAGCATACCATCCTAAAGTGCAATGAGATATGAACATTCCTCTAAAGAACCATCCCCGTCACCTATCAAATACCCATGACGGGTAGGATGCGGTGCGAACGAGAAACGAGAAGCATCGTTCAACAACCCAACCACATAAATAATGCTTAGAGTCTTAGGACGAACAACGAAAATATTGAGAAGCGTGGGTTGAAAGTCAGAATGAGGAACCTTTGTAGTATTCCAGTATTCATAACAGGGGAAGTGTTCTACCATCAAACCAAACAGAAATTTAAATGGTCTACTAAGGCGGTGTGGGGGCCTACCTTCCTATATTTTTCCTAACAATTCATAAATTCAGGCGAGGGTAAGAAGGGACAAATTAATGGGACACCCCTCTGAAAGTGTGGCCGCCATCATTGAAGTATAGGTTCAAACCCCGATATATACGTCATGGGATGGGAAAAGACATCCACTCAAAAACATGGAAAATAAAATTACTAGAATAAGCGCACATGATATGTCTTATTGAAGCTTATATTCTCATGTGGTATATCACCCTGCTTCATGAGTAACACAATATGACCGTGGAGTCTGGTGTAATTGACTAGATGGATGAGTTCAGCTGCGGTGAGCCCTCAGCATGGGTCCATTCACCTGTAAGAATAACCATATCCATGCCTTGAATGGGATGAGCAAGCAATCCTGGAGGAGATGATTGAGTAATACATCTTCCATGACCATTAAACTCCTTGTCAAAGGGGACACATGGCCAGTGTCATTCCAGGTAACGAATGCTGTGAGAAACTTGTCATACATCTCTCCAAGGATGGGGAGTCCTCTAAGCTGGTGGATATCCCATAATATGATTCCCACCACCCCATGCAATAAGTGGAAGGTGTTGGTGCTTGAACATTAGAGGCTCATCAATTTATGAAGGATTTCACTTGGGGAGAAGACAACGAACTGAGAAACCCATGCTGCATGATATAATCCCACCACCTCCAACTGCTAAGGGGACTCCAAACATGTCTGATGTGCCTAGAACGCCCTAGCCCACTCATGGGAGAAACATATTTCATCCCACAAATCCCACTTGGTCCTCTACCCACCGTTTTAATTTTCTTGGGAGATGTTGATAATGGACAGTTACTCTTGGGCGCTTAGTCTCGGGAAAACATCATGACACCCGCAGTTTCCCTGAGTCCATGCTGAGCCTCCTAGTATAAAGATGTTCTCTTGAATCAGAGTGGTGATGAATTCTCCTACCGGGGAAATGATGGCATGATCATGTCTTTTCGGTGCCTCTAAGAGAATGAAAGGGGTATCAGGGTTAGCCAATGATATAGAAACGTTGTCAGGGAGACCAAAGTCATAAAGTGGAAACTGCATCGATAACAGATAGACTAGAAACTCTGGCATCAAGAAATTCATTAAGAATATTTCATGAAGAATGATGTGGGATCGAAGATGATCCTCAGTATTCCTTGCCATGGTCACCCTTGTCTTCATCGATTTTATCACAGCATGTGAAGCATCCATTGTAACATGAATCCAGAAGCTGAAAAAAATTCAGTCCAATAAAAGTTGTCAGATAAAGACTATGGAAGAATGGTAATAGACTCAAAATATGTCCATAAAAGGCTCCACGTACTGTTTCCAGAGACGTTACGTGGAAGGCACAATCCGCGTATTACATAGTGTGCAAAAGTAACCCCACCTACTACTATGGTATGAGGAGGAATATCACCACATACAACTATGATATGCAAACCATCTGCAAGGTGTTGGCCCACAAATCGTTGTCCATTGAACAAAAAGGCTCTCAAAAAGTGGATACAATGAACCTAGGCTTTGATTAAGATCATGTTCAGAAGTTGCAGATTAAAGTTTAAGTTCAAATTATTAATTCTTAAAGTTTGGTTCATCAATCCAAGTTTGGCATGTAGACACGCCAGCCACATAGCATCCTCTATTGTGGAATCCAGATTATTGTCTTAAAATTCCTCAATGTTGTTCGTCAAACCTAACAAATTGTAAGCGGATAGAGAAATGGTGAGATGATCTGTTCACGGTACGTATGAAGCATTTCATGAACATGATTTTCACAAGGAACATGATACATGAGAGTAAAGGAACGCTAGAAGTCGATAGTTCTTTTCACCACTAGAAACAGTAAAAGAAAAATGACATGGGCCCCTATATACAGGTGTGTTCCCCTATTGCCGAACCTATCTATTCTACCACGAACCATTTCAGTTCAGTACTGCTTCTACATCAGAATAGTCCCCTTTTCATTCTGAATGGACCCCATTCCTATGGGGGGTATCTGTAAGGTCCTAAATATTCCTCCAAGGGAAGAAAATACCCCTAAAATCACTTTTCAAAAGGAAGAAAGTACTACTATAAGTCTAGTAAGGTGAATGGACTCAAATTGAGTTGAAAAATTTAGAAGAACCTTGATGAGATTCAAGTTTTCAAAGAAATTTAAGTGGTTTGTGTACCATCACCAGGAAAGGTTTGCAGGCCGCCTGGATCATAAACCACCAAGTATATGGAACGATCCTCGAGACACTAGCCCGCAGAGTGATGGCCAATGAAAATGGTGTACCATGAACCAAGTCGCCAAAGGAGTCATGCGCATGAAGACCATCCACGTACTTTAATGTGAACTCATTAGTTCATGGAAAAATTCAATCAGTAGGGTTTCACAAACCATTATCACGAACCGAAGACTCCGCAAACCCTAGTTGACCGGGTCTTCTGCAGGTCAGGATATCTCTTCATGGGCCTCCGCAAATGGTGTCGTGTGCCCAATAGATACAATTTCCCTAATATTATATAAAAGGATCATATTATTAAGGACAAAGGATGGACGAAGAAATATTTAAGGGGCTCAGAGGATAGAAGAAAGAGTATGGATAAGATTCCTACTTCAGTCTTGATTCATCGGTGAAACATGAATTGAAAACCACTCTCTCTGCAGGTATAGCTGGTCGCGAACCATAAAACGAAGAAATATAATAATAATAACAGAATAGTGAACCTAATTGGTTAATTGAAAACCAAATACTTCTCTCGGATGAATTCCCCATAAATGATAATCCCCCAGACCCTCCTTCAATATAGTGCTCCGCGTAGTGTACCGCTACGCGGACTGAACCTGGTGTTGCGTACTGCATCAGTACGTAGATGGATCCCAAAGTTGCATGATGGGCCACGTACCACTATGGTATGCAGTGATCTAAACCCATTCCCACATACCACCTTGGTATGTGGACGACCCATCCACCCACATAACACTACGGTATCCAGATCCTCCCCCATCTCACATAAGAAACTAGTACACAGAATGGGGTATTTTTGGGTATTATTTCCTTCGGTTCCAACCTCACCCCTCCATTACCGTCCAGTCCTCCATGATCCCTTCATGAACCAGTCCTCCAATATCAGTCCAAAGCCTCTTCCAAAGCCACCATACCCATATGATCAGACCATCAGGTTCATCAGCGCACCCCATTGAGTCTACATAACCATCGTAAGCGGGGTCACGAAGGCTCTCCCCACAATAGTTTGGGCTTTGGGAATGCCTGTGGGTCTACATTCCCATGGTAACCTGGAGTCCAACCTTGGGATGCCGACGTAAACCTACTCATTCTATGGATTAATGATGATCACTTGCTCTTCCATTCAATGAGGAATAATGATCAGTGAAAGGAATTATTTTAACTTATCCTTTTGACGAGGAAGACACTCCTCCCCTTCCCAGAACGTATTACGGGGCCCTCCCACTGAGATAAGTCCGCATACTTTAAAGGATGTACCATATGACCTTTAATTAAATTTCACATGAAAAGGTTCATAGCTCTAAGACCTCACCCACGGTCTCCCTAGCCTCTTCCACCGTGTGCTCTCCCTCTCCCACAAATATGAGAAGAAGCATGTGATTTGTTGAATCTTTGAAATCCTCTTATTTCTCACACCGAGCATAACTCACATGGGCTTAAAGGTTTGTGATGATTACAAAATCCACATGAATCTAAACTATGAGAACTCTGATTACTAATAAAACCATGATAAATAGGGTGCCTACCTAAAGGCCCGAGCTCAAAAGTGTTCCCTCCCATAAAGGGTCCTCCCAATCATGTCTCCATAAATGGAAATACCCCCTGCATAATCCCCAATACATCTAAACTATGAGAAATCTGATTCCTGATAAAACCAAGATACGTAGGATGCCTACCAAAAGGCCTGAGCTGAAAAGGGTGCCCTCCCATAAAGGGTCCACCCAATCATGTCTCCATAAACAGGAAGCACCCATGCGTACGCCACAATACAATTGAACTTTGAGAACTATGATTCCTGATAAATATAGGATACGTAGGATGCCTACCTGAAGGCCAGACCTCAAAAAGGTGCCCTCCCATAAAGGTTCCACCCAATCATGTCTCAATAAATGGGAATAACCCATGTGTATTCCCCAACCCATCTGAACTATGAGAAAGTTAATTCATGATAAAACCAGGATACTTAGGATTCCTACCTGAAGGCCCGATCTCAAAAGGGTTCCCTCCCATAAAGGTTCCACCCAATCATGTCTCCATAAATGGACAACTTCCATGTGTAATCCCCAAACAATCCAAACTATGTGGGCTCTGATTCTTCTCTTGAGGATACATTAGAAACCCATATTATGGGTCTGATCCCAACATTAAGTCACATTATGTCCCTACCGAATGATGATAAACTTTAGAGTGCCTTATTATATGGCACAAGTCAGCATCATCTCCGTAGCGTCAAACATATGCATGCCTATGAAGATCTTAAAAATCAAGGGTAGCCTATCGAAACACTATTTGGGAATGAAAAAGGGATTCACAAACATATTAACACAACTTAAATATGTAATAGAGTCCTAAAATAGATGATAATTCTCCCCCAGAAGGGTGTAGTGAGTCTGACTACCCATCCTCTCGACCAATGGAGTCCTTAAGTGTTGTTGGCTGAATCATCAATAAATGAGCGCCTGCCTTTGGAATGTAGGTCAATGAATCATTGATACCAGGGCCGTTGGGAATTCCGGGCTCCACAAATAAAATTTTCGTAGTCCATCCCAGGATGTTATATCCAAGGGGGACCGATTGCACAAGTACTTGGCCCCAAACAATCACCCGTTGGGACCGACTCATTGTAGCATCTCCTTCGCAATACGAAAGAGGGTGAATTATCCAGTCCCTGTGGGGTAAATACAACCTTCTTTAAAGGATAATGATGTGAAAGGAGTCAAAACAAAAGGAATGGTGAACTTAATTGGAAACTTTCTCCAGAAAAAGTGACGGGTGATGATCCTCATCGTACCATTTCCCCACCACCTAAAACGTGCCACCTTGGAGGTAGAACAATGGAGTTTTATAAATTTGAATCATATACTCAAAATCTAAATAAAATTATTTAATGATCATTTCAAATATTTTTGGACCAATTATTAAGGATCTAGTTTTTAATTTATTCAGAAATTTTATAATAACTATTTTTATGATTATTCTAAAAAGTAATTTCTCTTTCATAGATATTTTTTATGATAATGTTGGAATTCTCTTTGAATTATTTTACCTATATTGATGTTTTTTTAAACTTTTATTTTATATATTTAATGGGATGTTGAGAAAGTATGGATCATTTTCAAATCACAACTTCAATACCCTGTTATTTCATTGAGATAAAAGCTATGAACATTATAAATTATATACAATTCTGTGAAGTCTTGTGAAATCATTGTTTCATCATTTGTATCTCAGGTTCTGAACCACATATTCTTTGACTATTATTTCATTTATGTGAAAAACTAATTTATCACTCAAGAACCAGTATATGTGGTTCTCTTGTTCACCTTATTTCTATTTCACCATGGTTTCCTATGTCCAAAACACTACTTCCTATCTCTAACTCTTATTCCAACACTTCTTGTTTGTTATTTAAAATTCAAAAGAATTATTTCTTTCTTCAAGTTTCTACTCTTGGATTCAAAAGTCAAGACCCTATTTTGTGTGACAATTATATTCTAAAGTTAGTTTTTCAATTAGTTTGTGACTCCCCATACAAAAGTCGTTATGTCAGAGTGGTTATCTATCCACATTGAAGAAAAATATTTTTAATAGGGTTATTGTTCCCCTTATAGAATAAGTATATTTCACAATATATCTCTTAGAGAGTATAGTGGTATAAGTGTGGATTAGGTACACTTTGGACTGAAGTACTATAAATATTCCATGCGTTCATTAATTTATTTTTCACTTCTGATAAAGTATTTTAATTAGTTTGGGAGTCAATTTAAATAAATAATTTAACTTATCAGTTGTTTAATTATTTGTATTCACCCCAACATATAGAAAATATTACATCACTATCTCAGACATAAAATTTCCTTGAATAGTGACTTCACCTTTTATATTATTACAAATGCCACTCCTCTCCCTTATAAAAGGAGATATCACAACCCCACTTATTACCACAACAAATTCATCTTAGATAGGACGAAAATATACCATAATAATTCCTAAAAAATCCTAGAAAAATACTAGAGTTTTTATTGTATCAAATTAGAACTTCTCAAAGTATTAATCCTATTAGGGAATAAATCTCTTATAATGAGTAAAGTAAAAATTAAAATTACAAGTTTTTTATATATTTTCCTTTATTTTTTATTCTACCTCCTCCAAATATAATCTAACCATGTTGAAATAATTACATCATTATCATAATTATACATTAATGTTATTATTTTTATGGGATTACCATTTTTTACATTCCTCCATACCATTCGAAAAACAAAAACATTGCTTGTGTAACATGCAGACAACTACCCCCATAAGTGATAGGATCTATATTTCATAACCAACATATAATAAAATTTATAAAATTTTATTTAATTTATAAATATTAGATTAATATCACAATTAATACTCTGTAAATGAGTATCCATTTCCTACCCTTCTCCCATTCTATAGAAAATGAAAACATTATCTGAGTGTATGTGAGGCTACTACCTCCATGATGTGATTTATTTCATTTTACATCTCCATTTTTTTTATATTTATTTAACTATATTAAATTCTGATTCAATAACATATAAACATATACATAACATTATTATTTCATAATATTGATATTATTCCAAAAGAATCACATTCTTAACCGTAATCACCCTTCAATTATAACATATTCTTATTTTGAAATGGTTTAACATCATACATGAACAATGCTATAAATTTATATCATGGATGACTATAAAAACATAAATATTGGTATTATTTGACAATAATGAGAAAATATTGGTTGGTTAATGGTTTTGTAATGGTTACATTATAATTTAATCTATTATTAATATAACACCTTTTATTTTTTAAAAATTACTAAAAAATCACATCAATGATTTAATCTTCATAATCTATAACTAAAAATATCATATAATGAAATTTGAGAATTATAATCCATTATAAAACATCAATTACAATACCTTAAATATTATAGGAATGATGAACTTATTATCAATTAACGAGTATTGAAATTGACATTACAAAGAATGTGGAAAACAGTTAAAATTACAAACATTTGATAATTAAAATGAACTATAAATAACTATTAAATAAATAATAAATAATCATAATTTAAGATTATAAAAGTTAACATATATGAATATTTTTATAAAAAATTTATTTATATATTTATGTTGGTTATTAATGAAGTTAGAGCGCGTTCGACTTTTCAGGAATAAAAGGAAAAGTATTCTCATATAAATTTTCATTTTTTGAGACTTACGCCATATTAAGATTTTTTTTTAATTTATTATGCTGTATATAATACCCATGTGTGTATTATTGAAGATCTATATTCTATTATACCTTTCATGGGCTTTTAATTTTAATGATAATTATGTTGTAACGTATTTTTGTAACTATAAATTCTTTCTTTAAGTTATAAGGTTTCTTCTTGAAATTTATTCTTCTATGTTACCTATATTTTTAATTTTTTCCATTTTTTATGATAATATATATTGAGTATATTTATAAAAAATTTAATATTTAATTCAAATAATCTTCCTTTATTTTTTTCACAGAAAATTACAACATGGTTAAGAATAATTAATACCATCTATTGACTATTTGTCCTTTATATCCATATATATCCTTCCCACCAATATTCCCTTTCAAATTTTGAAATTAAAATATGTTTTATTTATAGTGTAAATTTATACATATGTTAACCACTTTATAAAATGTACATTTATTACTCATTTTAGGAGGGGGTTTTCAATATTGGTATTTCAAAATATTTAAATTTTTCTCAATACTTTCATAATCAAATGTTTTATCTTCCATTCCACATTTCTTTAAGATAAAATATATTTCTTTTTTAAGTCTATATTATTTATTATTCATTTTTAAAATTATTTTTTTCATAATTAATCACTTCAATTTTTTTTGTACTGGTATGTACTTCCTCGTTTATGATAATGTTATTTAAAAAAAAATATTTTATGCTATCATTTCAATTTTTCAGTTTATCTCAAAGGGATATATTATATTGAAAATTAGTTTTTTGTACTTCCCTAAAAATTTCCTAAAAAATTTATCATTTGTGTGATTAAACTAGTGGAAAAAATCAAATAAAATCTTGATCCATTATTTGGTTATAATATTCATAGCATTCTTCTTATGAAGGCATTTTTAATCTATGTCATCACACTTTAAAAATTATTTTTTTAATAGGGATATGTTCTTATGAATCCATCCACCATATTTATATAGATGGGTTACAGTGTATTCTTGTCATGATTTCATGATAACATTATCTATTTTCAATATGTTAATTATATGATGATTTGAATTTAGATGTTTTCATGCCCCCTCATATCACATATTTATGTATGATTATTATGATGATACTTGGGGTCCTATATCACCCTACAATGAATTAGTTAATGATTAATATCACATGAGATGATTAATTTTTTTATGAAATTTATGTGAGTAGCATTGGTTACAAGATTTTTGAGAAAAAAAGATCCAGGTATCTTTGTTCATAGGCTTGTTGTGTGAAAGTGATGGGGTAGATTTGTTCACATTTTTTTGAGTGAACGCGAATCATATAAATTTGTTCACATTGTTTAGGTGAATAAGATACATGTAGCTTTATTCATATGTTTTTTTCATGAATATGAAATAGATGTCATTGTTCAAATGTTTTTCACATGAACATTTTTCATATATCTTTGTTCACAAAATTTTATATGATTAGGTTGTGCCATAATTACTTGTTAAGAAATGTTTAAGTAGAATTTCATATTTCTATATTATATTCTTATAATTATGATCCATGTAAATTATTTATCATCTCACTCTCTTATTGAATGTTATATGATTATTTATTTGAGATTACATATCCTACTATATTGACTTAAAAACAACTCTTATTGTTTTATATTATTTATAATAATATATTTCTCCGATGGTCATTTTTTAAATGCTTATGATCTAACTATTAATGGAATATTTTACCTTACTAAGCATTTAAGATCATCCCAATTTATGTTTTCCCCATGTTATGAAAATTTGTATAACCTATTATATGTATATAAGGGATTTTAATGTGGTTTAATTATAGAGAAATGTTCATAAGTATCTTAAAATATGTTTCTTATATAGAATATCCTAAAAGACACTAAATGTTTTATTATTGATGTTTGGTAGTTACCGAGATATGTAATGTTTAAATTTTTAAAACACGTGTTTCTTTATCTTGATACATGCTAGTTTGTATCAAATACAATGTTTATAGACTTTTTTAGCATTATATTTGACAGTGAGGCTATGGGGTAACTCAATCGGTATCCGAGAAGGGTTTAGTTTTTTGGGGATTAGTTTAGTTATTTTTGGGGATTAGGATAAGGGAAAATTATTAAAAATAAGTTAGATATGTTTATGTAGAGGATAATATCCTGAAAATTTGGTAAACTCTTAAGTCTATGATTTTATAAGAAATAGTCTCTTTATAGACATTGTAAGTGGATATAGGCTCTGGAAAGATGCACCTTTGGGTAAATACAATTAAAAGGATGGATGGATATAACCTTGATATTTATATGGTGCCTGAAAAAAGGACCCATTTTACATATTGTTTGACATACCTGGTTAATATGATTTGGAAATTAATAGGCTCTTTATAAACCATTATGAGGGATTTGAATATATTTGTGTTAGGGAACCTAATAGAAAATAACCAAGGGTAACCAAGATTGAAGTTTATAGATTTATAAGTTTGTATATTCATATTATTTATCAGTTATTTCTTCTATATATTTCTTTCAATGTAGTCAATATAATTATTCCAAAAACTAAACTTTCCTTTGATTAAGTAATGATCAAAACATGTAGAAACTGACTTAACAATAGATGTGATGAAAAATATAGTGTAACATTTGTAATCCTAAGGTTTGATTTGTTTTAATCTTTGATGAATCTTTTTAATGTGTAATTAAATTATTTAGGTATGTTATAGATTTTTTAGGATTATATTTTAGAAATTCAATGCTGGTGGCTAGGATTTTTTAGCTAAAGGAATATTTCACAAACGGTATGGGTGTTTCATGATGTGAATGGATTTTAGGTAGATCGGAAGGAGGGTTTGGCTATGGTGGCTCAAAAAATGAAATACCATTCATGGAGTTAATGGTTTTATAGCCTTATAACATAATGTAAACTTTAAATTTTATGTATTTTTGACTTAAGGGATTCATGATGTGAACCAATATTTTGTGGTATGAATGTTTTAGTGGCCAATGATTTCATGGTGCGAACTATGCTTTCACACCATGGATATCTCTTATTATATAATTTATATAAATCCATGATCCCTAATGATTTATTTAATTTTTATATATTTTCACTCAAAATCTAGCTTATTCTAAGTCATTTATGGATATCTCCGTCTCCCCTCTTCAATTCTAAAATATTAGATAGATCCAATGTTTCCAAATTGGTTATGTCCATCCATTCTATCCTAATTCTCTAGTTTCTCTTGGGAAAAAACATAGATTCATGATATCATGATTAGATATATGAGATTAAAAATTGTCTAAGAATATAATTTTTTGTCATTGATAGAAATAAAAATCAAATTTAGAGAATTTTAATATGCTTCTTATTTGGGACAAGGCTGTTGATGGCATGGATCTTCTCAAGGATCATTGGTATGAAACACAACCCGAGAAAAAAATTCATGACATCATAACATCATTGTTCTTGATTTAGAGAGGCATTATTATTTAATTCATATATAAATGGTTGCATGGAATGATTATGTTGTGTTCATGTGTAGTTAATGATACTTATGCTTGATATGATTCACATGTGGTGTGCGTTTGTAGCCCTGTGATACCTACACTTGATATGATTTTATTATAGATATGTATTTTCTATATTAATAATTATTGAAATGATATGTTTATGAAAACAATTATTATATTAGTTTGTATTACATGTATAGTTTTTTTGAATCTACAGTTGGGTGACTTGGTTGAGCTGTACATGCAAGTTTCTCCCATAGAGTAGGAGTGTGGATGATGTGATGAATTTTCTAGTGACTATGAAATTAGGTCGAAACATGGTATATATATTGTCTCAAATACATGATATTAGGTTGATCTGTTGAATGTGGATTTCCCCAGAGTTGCGAAATTGGCTTGAAAATGAGTGTGTGACTTACCTAGATCCATAAAATAGATTTACATGATTACTGCCCTTAAAGGATGGTGTGAATATCCCTTTTAGTGGGTGTGGATAGATAATAAATTGGATGAGTAATTTGGTCCATCATATGAATTTCTCTTTATAATAAAGAATATATTGGTGTAACCTACCTTAAAGGACCTGACATGTGTGTATACTATGTGATTACATTATTTTTTATTTATGCATCGGTTATTTTCATGGAATAAACATGTGTATATTTTGAAATTATGTTAAAGAACATTGGTTTTTTACTTATAGGACTTATACTCACACCAAACATGGTAAATCTGTTTTCCTATAGATTTTATGAATGGGGATAAATTTAATGGCAAGGGTCATGTAGTGGGTAGTTGATCTGGTGCTACTGGATGGTGTGAGGTGATTCTAGTTTAGTCTCATGGACTTAGATATTTTGAAACATGTTATATATATATTTTTTATATAATTTTGTATGCTGATTCATTTCTTGTGGGGATCCTTTTTTTATGTATCATATTACTTACATTTCATATTTCTAAAGCATGGGTTTGATACTATTATCCATTATACTATTTTCTGAATGATTTTTTTAAATTTATACTATTATTATTATAATTGTTATTACTTTTGTTTTACCATATACTATTTTTATGTGATATATAGAATAACCTCTCCATGATGTATCTCTTTCCCTCACCAATACTTGGAGACCTCTTTCATATGTGGATGTTCGAATGAGGTCATGTGGCACCCCTTCCTGGACCCGATGATTTGGGATTGGATGTTAGAAAATGGTATTGAATATAGAAATTTTACTTTTTTTCTTTCTTTGGGGCTTTATACATGAGATAGGATGGTTAGTAATTAGGTAGGGGAACTATGTCAATGACTAGCTAACACTGTATAGTGGACCTCCAAGTTTCTAGGAAAGTGGGACTAATATTCTTGTTTTTTTGTTGTTACTAATGATTTATTTCACCTTTGGTTATTCACATGATGTTCATATTCTATTTTATGGGATTTTAGGTACATTCATTCATCATGATTAGGTATGTAGGTTTATATATCACAAAAATGTTTCTTTCATTAGATTGGGTTAAATTAATTTAAAGCCTAATGAAAATTGTGATTTGTGCTTTATTGGCACATTATTTTTTATATTTAATTACATGAACCTAATATTACTATGAGAGTGTGTGTATATTTCTATGATTTACATGATGTTATTGAAAAATTGGATTTAGACTTTGGTAGTGATAAGGGGGTTGCACTTTGTGCCTTTTTATGGCCTCTTAGGATGACTCTATTATTGTTTTTCCTTGGAATGGTATTCTTATACTGGATGTTAGAGCTTTTCTAAGATTTGGATTTGGAATTTTAGAAAATACTACATCCAAAACATCTTAAGGAAAATCCAAGGGAAGCTAATCAAAATGCTTCTATAATGGGGAAATCTCATGTTTTACCACTTTCTATATATAAGTGTATAACTAGGCATGTTCTTATAGCTTTTCCAGTAGTTAATGCCATATATCCAATCTATTAAAGTATTTTTTGGATTTTTCATGATCAGGGAAGAAGATATAAAAAATTAATGGTCAACTACACTCATGAATTTTATCCCTAGTGTCCCACAACCTTCTAGGGTATTATAGGCCACCATGATGACTAAGAGAAAATAGACATTAATGGGAGGATATTTGACTTGTTAGAGACTCTGGAGGACCAAAGGTGAAATTATCTTATTTTATACTTCAAGGATCAAATAAAAAGTGATGGGGTGTTATGAATTAAGAATTAATATATTTTTGGACAGATGTGGGAAACCTTCAAGGAACTCTTTTTTGAGTGTTCTTCCCTGATAGGTTAAAGCTGGGTCTCACTTAGAAGTTCTTGGAGATTCATATGCGAATGATTGCGATATATATTTATTTTATATGATTCACCTAGATGCTTGAAATTTCTTCCTTGTTATCTAGGAACAAAATGGATAAGGAAAATAAGTATGATATTGCTCTTCAAACCAAGTTAATGAATTATACTATGGTTATTTATAAGTATATGAATTTTGAGAAGGGACCAAAAGAAGATAAAGATTTAGGTTTTATTTTATCTTTTAGGGGACATATTTATGTATTTTCTTGTACAACCCTAACTTCATTTTATAGAAATAGTAAGAGTAAAATGAGGCCATGTGCCAAGGTGTTTTACAATAGTTAAACCCGAGAAAGGGTTATTCAACTTCCTCTATGAGGGAAGGTCCTTCAATGTGCTAAAATTGTGGATGTAAGGGGACTATCATAATTTATGTCTTAACCATCCCATTATTTTTCACCCTTGTGGCAAGACATGAAACATTGAGAAGTTTTATTTATAGGATTTCTGGATGGGCCTATTGAGGCTATGACAATATTTGGGGCAAGATTTTCAATATCAGGTGTAGAATTTACAAAGGTCTGTGAATAAAGTTTGCAAAGTCCCAATCCCGAGCTACTGGACTCATCCCTTATAAATGTTTTTTTCATTTTTATATATAAAATAATATAAAAGAATACACAACATTTATTACAATATAGGACCTTTTACTTGTCTGTGTTCTTTCAAATTAGATACACGACTTACAATTCAAAAAACTGCACAAATTGAAAATTAAGTAAACAATGATTCTTCAGTGCACAACATCCACAATATAAATTCATCATGGCGAGTTTTCTAAACCTCTAAAAGTGATTAAAATATGTAGGGAGAGCATAAAATGCCAAATAATGGTTTTCAAAACATTTATGAAAATCCTTTAAAGAATATATATATTAATTGAAATAATACTTGGTATGAAAATATAAAATTCATGTCATTGAAAAATCCATATAATTTTTGAGAAAGATATTTTGTAAAATAATTATATTTGTAAAATCACTTGGGAATTGACCTTTTTAAAATAATAGTTTCCCTGGTGGATTATCCCTGATACTCGGAAGACCATTAATAAAAACCATACATGTGGACACTAGACATAACTCATGTAGAACCAAGTTACCTTAAATTTATTGGTTCACTCCCCATATCATATCATTTATCATCACTAGTTCTAGTTTTAATAAAAATATTCTTTTTTACATATTTTTTCCTTTCTCAGTTCAAGACCAAAAGTATTTCCAAAATCTCATGCATATAATTATTTTATTTCTAGGAAACTAATTTTAATTATAAAATGTCATAATCCTTAATGTAAAATGATTTCCAAAAAAAATCTAGGAGATTCCCATACAGGAAATAATGTTTCCTTTTAAAAGCTATAATTGTATGAAAAAAATAAGTGCATGTATAGACTCAAAATGCATTGAATGTTATATATGAGCTAGATAATGAGAATTTTTATCCATGAATGACATTTCAGGAGATGCAGATGCAAGTTCACACATAAAATAATAGCTTGACTTGTAATTGGACATAAAATGATAAGTGTGTGTGTATATATATATATATTTATACATTTTTAAGAAAAAATCTCGACACAACATTTAAACCCTTTATAAAGCATTGGTTTTATAAATTAATTTTAAAATAAAACCCTTAAAATAATAAGTTATATATGTCTATATGTGCATATATATACACATATATATGTAAATCTTGGAGAAACAACCATAAATTGATAAACTAAAATATACCCTTTCATAATTATAAGATCTTATAAAATTATTTTTATGAAATTATTTTTATAAAATTATTATCACATCTATTTACTAAAAATAGAATGAAATATGTATATATATATGTATCCATTTGTAAACCAAGAATATTTTTTTGAAATAAAATAAACCCCAACTCAAATTCATTAGATTGAAATATTCTAAGACACCGTCTATAAAACAACTCATTTTCCATAAAAGTTCTTAAAAAAATGAAGGATATATACACATATACTGTGTTTATGTGCACACAAACATATATATATATATATACATGTCTTTAGAACATAAAAATAATAATGAAACCTTACCTATTTTGAACCAAAATTATGGATTAAGGGATTCTAGAAACTCAAGCAAAACAATAAGGGAGGTTTAGGGTCTAGTTTTCATGGGCATGAAAATGGTAATTTAAATAAAAATTTTCTCACTTGAAAAAAATAAACACCGCTTTTGGAAAATTGTCCGTGGGTTTGGACCCATTTGGAAAATTTTATTAATTTTGAAAATATAAAATTCACAATTTGATGTGAAACCATATAAAATATGAAGAAATCTAAAATTTAAAATCATTTGATAACTATATATGATTATTTATTTCAAAGATTATGGTGGAAGATAATATTTAGAATCAAACCATCTACATCGTTGTGGATATGGTGTCATATTGGTGTTGAGGTGGATTGTGAAATTAACTTTGTAAGAAAACTGGGTGGTCACCAAACTACTAGTTCAAGATGCACTATAAGGTTCATGAAGAAGGAGATGAAAAAAATGGTGGATGACTCAGATTAAAGGTGTCTTTATCGGAGGGTTGGGATTAACCCAATAAATTTATAAGAGGAGGTCCATACGAGATTAGAGGGGGAAAATCAAGATTAGATATGGCCGAATCAGATGACTAAGGTTAGATTCATTGGATTGATCAACTTCTTAATAGAAGTTGACGGTCCGGATCAGGCAGATCCAGATTAGATGTATGAAATTAATTTTTATGTTTAGAAGAGGTGGTGGGGGTTCAATCGGGGACCGATATAGATGGCTGGGATCACGTGCAGTTTAAATGGGTGGTTGATGTCTCTTTTCCTGAAAAAACAATCATCTCACATAGAAACCATTCGGGTTTCAAGACCTCTTTATAAGTAACAATGTGTGGTGCATCAGTTAGATGACACAAACACACACACCAAGGGATGGATTACACAAGGCCTTCCTACATGGGAATGGACCTAACCCCACTCGCGCTCACCTAGGACCCTATACACGGGTCTGTATGAGACCAACCTATACTATTCAC
Organism: Viscum album; assembly: GCA_963277665.1. Lineage (NCBI taxonomy): Eukaryota > Viridiplantae > Streptophyta > Magnoliopsida > Santalales > Viscaceae > Viscum > Viscum album. The sequence goes on along the minus strand of OY728146.1, from coordinate 1,242,523,343 downwards.
GAGTTTTCTCTTGCCTTGCTCAAGTGTACCTACGCTAAGTTCCCACCAGACCGTGAGGTATTGACCTATAAGGATGCTCTCAGTTGTGGGTGCTTAGCCAATTTTTTTGTTAAAATTTATTACTTATGATAAAACCACACACACAGACACAAACACACACACATGTATATATTAAAAAATAATTATATGTTTAATATAAAAATTAAATTATTTATATTTTTATATGTATATATTAAAATTTGTTTTCCGTTACTGTTATTTTCTTTTGTTATATCATTAATAAAAAAATTAATTTTAAAATCTAAACATAAAAAATCAATCTCTAATTAAAAAACATAATATTATTTAACTAAATACTTTATCATATTTTAGATTTAGAACACTTAAAATACTTTATAAATTATAACGGTTAAAAAAACATCAACGGTCCCTTTAAAACTCAACGAGTATTTATAACGGTAATATAAACCATATAAATACCTGTTCAAGATATTTAATTGATCAGAGATCATTTATTTCTTCAAAATAATGGTTCTCTATATTTCTTTGACTCTTAGAATTATTTATATACTGCTAGTCATATTATTTGTTTCTACATCCGATTCAAGGTATGTCAACTACACTATCAACCTTATTTTCATGCTTGGTGGTCTTCCATTTATTCTACTGGGTCTTACGATGAATTTTTTTGAGTAGTTGTAATCTCTTGTATGAATGTAATATTTAAGTTATTGAATAAAATGTTCCTCATTGTCTTCTGTGTATTTAATAACACCAATTTTCATAAAAGAATAATAACTAAAAATATTATTATTATAGTTATAATTAAGTTGAAGGTGTTACATTCTCCCCTTTAACAGAATTGCACCCTCGTAATTTTATTGTACACATACATTCCCCACCATCATTGACCTTTTGACATCATCATCGATGTACCAAAAAAACATCATAATTTTTATTAATTAATAGATTTTGAAAGGTAATTAATTTATACCTTCACCAAGTCCACCACTGTGGATAATCTACTGATGACCTAAAATTAACTCCCAAGGTGGTTGAAAATTCTTCAATTTCTTTATCCCAAATACATATCGATCAACTAGGATCAAACTCATGCATAAAAAAATTGGTTTCCATAGAGAGGCATGGTAGGTGTAGAGATCAGAGACATTAGAGTGGACTAGGTCCTTATAGACCTGTTGAACTACGTAATTTTTTAAAGGTTCAATATCATAGAGTCTCCCATACCTCCTAAAGAAAAGAGCTTGAAATAGATAGGTTTAATAGAGGTCACCCTCCTCTATAGCTTCTCAGAATATTTCTAAGGCCAGATAATTATTAGATAGGGTGAAACATAGGAATAAACCTTTATATTACTTTTATTAATGCATATAAAATGAAGGTTGTGAAAACTCCATAATGTGATAGACATGATTTAGTCCATCATAGAATCAGAGGATAGTTGGGTTATTTGAAACATGGTAACGGTGTTTACAGGACAAATGTATATTTGTGAAAGGATGATATGCTTCATAACATGATTTGAAAATTATTGTTTCAAGTAACTCTGTAGAAAGAGAAAAGAAGTTAATTGGTGAACCCTATCCTTCCATCTGAAAGTTTAAGACATGAATTTTACTTTTGAATATATAGTCAAATCAGTAGTTTCGTTAAAATTTTCCAAAATTAACTAAACCGTTCCTTTGATACCCACTGTAAATACCTGAGCCCAGGCTAACAGACTCAACCCTTATAAATTTTGTGTACTTTTTTATATAAAAGAACACAAATCAATACACAACATTTATTAAAATATATGACCTTTTTAAGGTCAACAACGTTAAATACCCTAATAGGGGTTGAATTAGGGTATGAAAGATTAAAACAACTACCCTTTTGATCTTGTTTTGTTGTCAAACAAAACTCTTCTCTCTATCTTTCCCATAGCAAGGTATCAATATAAATTAAATCATGCGTGAGACATAAATTTTTTACTTGTTTCACCCTCACTGGGATACGTCCAAGGAGTATACATCAACAATGTGCTAATGTACCAAATCTACTAAAAGTGCATTATTGTTTACAAAGTTCGAAGGAGACTCACTGTACCTACTGATTTACAACCAATCAAAATTTGAAATCTCACTACACTCTCAATTGAAGTGTGGTCACTGCTTATTCAAAACATCCACTCAGAATTTATAGACTTGTAGGTCCCTTAATTACCTTTAATGAATGTATCTTCCACTATATGTAGATTCTCTATTGATGTCCCACTTTCAACTACTGATGAATAAAACTTTACCACAAATGTATTATGCAACTGAACATATTTCTTACAACCCTTACTTAATCTTGCTCAAAAATTTAGTACCTTGCATGCAAGATTCCACTTTTTTAATGAAACACCAATTGCGCACAACTTCAATCTTATGTGTAACAAAAATCTTACGTGCAACTTTCCTATCTTGTATGCAACTCAAATTCTTTCATGCAACTCCCTTTTCTTAAAATTCTTATGTGATTCGGAGCCCAGATTCTCTCTAAGTGTTGATCTACTTCAAATGAGAAGAGTCAACTCTTATTTATAGGTTCCACTAACCCCTACATGGAAGATTTGATGTGTCATGCAAGATTACCTCTGTGTGCGCAAAACCCAATTTGACGTCGCATTGGGTATTCATGTTTCTTTGGTGCAACTTCATCTTTCACAGACATTTCCAAATATTTCATGAATTTTATGCCTTATCCATTATTTTTACATTCTGAACCCGAAACATGCCTTGTACCCATGTTTACAAATCACCTTCAATCTTTCATGCAACTTCCATTGCCAAAAACTTATTTCTCCATTTTTTGATTTTGAGGCCAAAAAATTGGCAAAAACTGGAAAATGGTGCCATGTTGTATCTGTTATTTTTGTACCACCTCTAGATCATCCATTCCTTTTTCATGGTGCTTTTTAAACATAAGTTTTCAAAAATATCTCTATAACTCCATAACTGACAATGGAAACATTGTTTATCAACAAACACAATCAACCCAAAAATGCTTCAATGTTTTCTTGAGGTATTTTTTCCCAATAATCCCCTCCTTTGGGTTTGTTGACAACTCTTTCATAAAAAGATAACTCTTTTTAGATTCATACATCTTCACCCACCATTTCCTTTAAGAGATTTAGATAGAAATCAAAGATTTACTCAACACATAATCTAATCCCACATGATCCATTCTCAGCATGAGAAACAAATGTTCATCAATGAATCACTTTATTACTGACATCAATTATTGAAACCAAACAACTACTTTCATCCCAAACCTTAGCTATCGTGATATGTATCCTTTGATCAATAACTTCTAGCATCGTCAGATTTAAAACCCCCCATACTTAACTTCTTAGGTAATCATGTTTTGGACTGCTTAAAATTTTCCATGCTAAGCTCTGACTATTTCCTCATAACCCTAAGAAATTCTCACCACATTACTCCCCCTATCAAATTCATCACCTGTCTTGATTGACACCCCTATCTCACTGCTCCACCTATTAACTTCTACCTGTTTCTTGACTAAGAAATACTTATCCCTTATTTAGCCACAATTTCTTTCCCTTTGTCAATGAACCCAAAGGTCACTCCTTTATGGTCTGAAATAGAGTAAGGGAAACAGATAAACAAATTAGGGAAAAATACACAATACCTCAGAAAGGGGGGGTACCACATCCACTATTTTTCAACTGAGGGGAGTCGAATGATATCCCAAAGCTAGTTTATTCCTCTAAAATGATTCTTGGGGTAAGGAATTTGTTAGAATATCAGAAACATGTAGCTCTGTATGCACATACTCCAACTTCACAAGACCTTACTCCACCTTCTACTTGATAAAATGATGTTTGATTTGAATGTGCTTTGCCCTTGAGTTATGGAATAGAATTTTTCTTAGATTTATAGAACTTGATTTATCACAATGGATTCTAATTAGATACTTCACTTCAACTCCCATGTCATCAGGTTGCTACTTCATCCATAATAACTGCATGCATGCTTGAGTAGCCGCAATATAATCAGCTTCTACAATGCTTAATGAAATTCAATCTTGTTTCCTACTCAGCCAGAAAGACACAATCCAACAAGATAGAATGTTCTACCAAACATTGAATTTATATCATCTAATTATCCAGCCCAATCTGCATATGTATATCCCAATAAATATGGCTAAGATTTGTCATTACACATCAAAATGAAATCCACAATTCCCTTGATATACCAAAGTATTCTTTTCACTACAAGCATGTGTCATTCCTTAGGATTGATTTGATATCTTGCTTCTTGGCATGTGGAAAAACAATATCAGGTCTTATCACTGTCAAGTATAGTAAACTTCAAATTATTTTCTTGTATTCAGTGATATTAACTGCCTTTCCATAATTATATTTTGATTGTTTTTATGGGTAGAAACCAGAGACTTCTTCTCTTTAGAATTTTCCATCCCAAACCTTCTCAAAACTTTATTGGAATATTTTTATTGAGAAATGAATTTTTCATTACTACCTTGTGCCACCTGTAAACCAAGGAAGAAATTCATTTCACCAATCATTGACATTTAAAACTCACTCTTTACAAATTCATAAAAATATCTGCACTGTGCTTCATCTGATCCACTAAAGATTATGTCATGAATATAAACTAACACCATCATCCATTGATTACTATCATTATTAACATATAGATTGTAATCAACTCCACCAAACTGAAAACTGATATTCTTTAAATACTGATCAAGTCTTGAATACCCTGATCTTGGTGCTTGCTTCAACCCATATAGATCATTATTTAGCCAAAAAACTTTATTCTAATCTTCATGAATGAGAAAAGCATATGGATTATCAATATAAACTTCTTATTCCAGAACCCCAATTAGAAATGAATATTTCACATCCATATAGAAAGCATTGATTTTTTTGCACTACTATGTCCAAGAATAATCAGATTATCTCCAGCCTTGAAACAGGTGAAAATATCTCATTAACATCAATTCCCACTATCTAAGAGTGCCCTTTTCACACCAGTAATTATTTGTTTCGAATCACTGCACCATCTTTATTCATCTTGTTGTGAAAGACCCATTTATTCCTAATGAAATTATTATCTATTGGGCTCGAAACAATCACCCACGTCTGATTTTTCTCAATATGTTCTAGTTCATAATTCATATCCTAAACCCAATTTTCATCTATAGCTCCATCAACAAAACATTTAGGCTCTACCTGAGATAGGAATGATGTTTTCTATAGTAAATTCATTCTTATTGTCTGAACTGGTGCTGTATGGTCCCCAATGATATGCTACCTTTCAATTTCAGATCGAATATTTGGATTCTTAACAAATATAGACTTGACTTCCTCTTGTTCATCATTATTATCTTCTTCTAAATTGGAATCTACCACATCTTCTCCCCCTGTGTTTCTTACCTCCTCATCACATTCATCAGAAAACTATTCACTGTGTTGTCAAATATTCTCTTCATTTTCCACTAAAATGACATCATTTCTCTTAACTAATTTTCCCATCCACTCATTAAATAATTTACATGTTTTTATTTTTTTGAGTAGCCAAGGAATATCCCCTCATCTCCACATGACTCAAATTTACTGTGTTTTTCTTTATTGAGAATAAAGAACTTACATCCAAAGATTAAAAATTATTTCACAGATGGATTATATCCGCACCACATCTCATATGTAGTATTTCTTTCCTTCAAACACAATAGAGCCCTGTTAGAAATGTAGACCGATGTCAAAACTGCATCTTTAAAAAATTTAATTTGTAGTTATTTATCAATAAGCATCATTATATCCATTTTGTTGATGATCCTATTTCTTCTTTCAGACACTCCATTATATTGGGGAGTTCTCCTCGAAAAAACTTGATGCCTTATCTAGTGTTTCTTGAGATGGTTCTACACCTGAATGTTTGTGAATTCCACACTATTTTCAATACGAAACTTCAGAATTTTCTATCCAATCATCCTTTAAGATTCCCTCTGATACTGTTTTGTGCAAGTGAACACATTAGACTTATGGGAAATGACAAATAACTATACCATTATTCTATAATAATAAATTAATAGAAGTTAATAACTCTTTTAGTCACTATATCTTGGTGAGATAGGTCCACATACATTAGCATGCACCAATTCAAGAACTTTTATTATATTCTGTTCTTTTTCCTTGTACGTCTTTATGATGATCGTACCTTGTTGACATGAATCACATATACGAGTACATTAATGTGATAGTTTTGGGAGATATCTAGCTATATCAAACTTTAACAAATCTTCCAGGGATGGTTGGAATAGATGACCAATTCATTTATGACACAACTAGTTTTCCTCTTCCCTAGATAGAAAGCACATATATTCTTCCCCACATACAAGGTATAGATTTCCAATTGTTCTTTTTACCTATAGAAAACATCACCATATCTTCCTTTGATGATACAAATAATATTAGTAAATCTTATAGAATTTCTTGTGTCACATAGTTGATTGATGCTAAGCAAGTTTTGACTGAGAACTTCTACAACCAAGACATCAGCCCATCTCATTCCTTTCCCCCCAAACCCAGCCTTTCTCAAGATAGTTATCTTTTGTCCTTCATCATTTCCAAAATTAAAAAATACTTTATTGTAATATTTTATTCTTGTAATAATATCCTTATTGCCTGTCATATGGGATGTGTAACTACTATCATGGATCCAGACACAAGAATGGTCTGATGATTTAAGGGTAATTTCAGCAGTCACTACCTTATCATCTATCTTCTTCTTGATACATGTTTTTAAATAATTCTCAGTATATATTGAAAACCTTGATCTTATTCAGAATATGATGGACCAAATTCATCCTACAAAGCTGCAAATCTATTTTTTGTGTTCAACTCACCCGTTGATTCTTTGATTTACAGGTTACAACTACTTTGATTATGCTTTGGAACATTATTATGAATAGTTTATGTATAATACATATCCATGTTCCCAAATACTCCACACCAATAATAATATACCTTGAATGATATTCTAGAGTATTGATCTATGTTTGGCTTCAACTGTTGTTCTTTTTCCCTTCAATATCTCCTAGCTATGGAACACACATTTTGTGAATGTCCCATATTTCCATAGAAATAACACCTGATGTTAGGTGCATTCTTTCATGTTACATATACACTTCTAGTTGTCCCTTAGGTTCTATGAATATTCTATTTTTGTTTCATATCTTAATCAACTTTCAATCTCAAAGCGGGTTCTTGTGGTATAAATTAATCCATGACTACATCATATTTTTGATCAAGTGCCATACCAGCCTTATCACGTAGATTTGACTATTGATTTCATTTTTTTGGACCTCTATGCTCCACTTCCAACTTTTTGGTCTTTTGAATGATCTTTTTTCCCAATGTCACATTATGGATTAAGAGTTTTTCTTGATCCTTAAATTTTTATTATAGACTAATGACTTCTTCTTCAGGTTCTTCAATGTGTTTGATTTGATATTCCACTGTGTTATTCAAACCATCAATCTCTCTTCTCTTTTCTTCAACCTTGAGTCTCTACTCACTAGATGTTTTTGAGTCCACTATCAATGAAGACCTGAGATTCTAAATTTCTTCCATTAACTAATACTTTTCATTATCCTCTTACTTCATGTAGAGATTGGTGTCATGAACCAATTTATTGGCTTTCTTCATTTTTTCTCTCCAAACATATATCTCCTCAAGAGATGCTTCTAATCTAGCCACCATATCAGCTATTTCTTCAAATTCTTCTACATCAAAATCAATTTTTTATTTTTCCTGAGTACTACTAAAAACTACCACCATATCATTTCTCCACCATTTTTAAAATTCTCTATATCTTAAACCTTTTCGACCTATGAGTCATTTGAACTATCACATTCTTGTGAAATAAGATTCCTTTTCTTGAATAAATTTATCTTAAAATTTATCTTTACTTTTTCATAGGTTGAATACTTCTTCATAGGGATTTCAACTTTATCCTCATCATATTCTTGGAAATACTTGGGGTGCCTTGCTTCTTGATGACCAAACTTTCCACATCTAAAGAAACAAAGTGGAACTTTCTCCTTAAAATTTTATTTTCCTCTCTGTAGATTTGAAGAAAGAAATGAAATCACCTCATCTATCTCTTGTTCTTTATGAGAATCTTCAATATTGAGCTTCTTTATGGCCTTGAATGCAACATCTTTAGATTTATTATTTTCCATAGAATCATTATCATCATTTACCATTTCATATTTTATAAGGGAACTATACATGTAATTCAGTGTCAGATCTTTTGGATATTTATCTTCAAAACTGAAACTTCCAAATTGAACTAAGGTGGAAGTTTCCTCAAGATATACTTCACAATATTCATATCTTTAATAAATTCTCCAAGACCTAACATGTCTTCTAATATATAATTTACCCTGTCAAATAATTCATCAATAGACTCATTTGGGTTCATTCTCAAATCCTCGTACTTGTTCCATAGAACTAGAAGCTTTGCCTCTCTGACCATTGAATCACCTTCATATATATATTCAACATCTTTTCCCACATGGTATGTGATGTTTTACATGGCATCACCTTCATATATATATTTCATTGTATAGGGATTCCCCTAAAGAATTGATTCCTATGGCGTTAACATCCAATTACATTCTTTCAGCTTTTGATAAAGAACCACTATTGATATCGTCTAAAATACAATGAATTTCTACTATAAAGACATCCATTCCTAAGGATCAGAAGTAGTGTTGCATCCAATTCTTCCATAACTAAAAATTATTCCCATTGAAGATCAGAATTGTTTTGTGATTGATGACTTCCATTGAGAGAGAAACACTGATATTAACGTTTTATCTAATACCGATTTTTAGGTCCACTAGGTCAAATACCCTTGGGGGGGGGGGGTGAATTAGTTTATGATTGATTAAATCAACTATCCCTTTTGATCTTGTTTCAATATTAAAAAAACTATTTTCTATCTCTATTTCCTATAGAAAGGTATGAATATAAATTAAATCATGCGTGAGATAGAAATTTTTTTACTTGGTTCACCCTCACTGGGATATATCCAGGGAGCATACAATGGAAATGTGCCGATGTACCAAATCTACTAAAATCGCATTACTATTTACAATGTTTGAAGCGGAATAATTGTCCCTCCTGGTTTACAACGAACCACAATTTGAAAGCTCACTACTCTCCCAACTGAAGTGTTCTCACTACTTCTTCGGAAGATCCACTAATAGTTTATAGACATTTATGTCCCTTCATTATCTCTAATGAATGTATCCTCCACTATATGTATATTATCTATTGTTTTTCCACTTTCGTCCACTAATGAATACAAATTTACCACAGATGGACTAGGAAATTGAAAATCTTTTGCACAACCATTACTATATATTGAGAACAACATTAATGCCTTGTGTGCAATATTCCACTTTTATCATGAAACACCTCTTGTTCACAAATTCAATCTTACACAAAATTTAAATCCTACACATAACTATCTTAGCTTTCTCACAACTAATTTTTTTTGCAAAAATCTCTTTTCTTAAAATTATTACGTGATCCAGAGATCAGATTCTCTCTAAGTGTTGAGATACTTTGAATGAGGGGGTTTAAAAATTATTTTTAGGTGTCTCCAACCCCTATGCATAAGATTATACATGTTGCACAAGATTCCCTATATGTGCGAAAAACCCAATTTGACATCGTATTTGGTGTGCAAGTTTCTTTTTCATAGCTTCACCTTTCACGCACATTTACAAATATTTCTTATACATCATTAATTTTCCAATTTTAGGTGTTCTTATCCCAAAACTTGCCTTGAGGGAAATTTCCCTAATCACCTTCAATCTTGCGTGCAACTTCCTTTTCCAAAAACTCATTTCTCCATTTTCTGATTATGAGGCCCAAAAATTTGGAAAACACTGGAAAATGACGCCACCATGTATCTTTTTTTATAACGCCTCTAGATCAACCATTTCATTGTCATGGTTCTTTTTCTACCTAGGTTTTCAACAATATGTCCAGAAATCTATAACTAAAAATGGAAACCCTGTTTTTCAACAAACACAGTCAATCCAAAAATAATTCGATGTTGCCTTGAGATATTTTTTCCCATCAATATTTTACCAGTCCAGGTTATGGAAATTAGATACATGACTTACAATTAAATTTTTTTTACAAATTTAAAATTATATAAACAGTGATTCTTCAGTTCAAAACATCCATAACAAAAATTCACTATGGCAGTTTTCTAAACCTATAAAAGTGATTATAATACGTAGGGTGAGCATAAAATGCCCAGTAAGGGGTTTCAAAACATTTATGAAAATCATTTAATGTATATATTTATTACTTGAAATAATCCTTGGTATGAAAATATTTAATACATTTCGTTCAAAAATATATATAATTTTTGAGATATATATTTCTTAGAATAATATATTTGTAAAATCACTTGGGAATTCCAATTTTGAAAATAATATTTTTCCTAGAGGATTATACCTGATACTCGGTAGACCATAAATAAAAACTCTACATGTGTCCACTATACATAACTTATGTGGAATCAGGTTCACTTAAACTTATGTGTTCACTCCCCGTATCATATCATTCATCATAACTAGATCTAGTTTTAATAAAAATATTCTTTTTTCCCTTTCTCAATTGAAAACCCAAAACATTTCCAAAATCACATACATATAATTATTTTCTTTCTAGAAAAATAATTTTACTTATAAAAAGTCATAATACTTACTAGAAAAATATTTCCAAGATAACTCGAGGTGATTCTCATACAAGAAATAAATTTTCCTTTTAAAACCAATAATTGGATGAAAAATAAAATAAGTGCATGAATTGTATCAAAAAGAATTAAATATCACATATGAGCTAGATTATGGACATTCCTATCCATGCATGACAAGTGAGGATACGTAGATGTTAGTTCGTACATAAAATAATAGATTGACTTATAATTTCACATAAAATGTTAAGTATATATATATATACATATATATATATATATATATATATATATATATATATTTATACCTCTTTAAAAACAGAATAACTTGACACAAAATTTAAACCCTTTACAATTCATTGGTTTTAGAAATTATGTTTATAACAAAACCCTTAAAATAATAAGTCTTATATGCATATATGTGTATATATATACATATAAATATATATATGTATGTAACTCTTGGTGAAACAACCATAATTTAATAAACAAAAATAAACACTTTCTAATGTATAAACTCTTATAAAAATATTGCTATAAAATTTTTATCACATATATTTACTAATAATAGAATTAAATATATATATATAAATTCACACACACACACACATGTATCCATTTGTAAAACAACCATAAATTTTGTTTAAATAAAATAAAACCTAACTCAAATTCATTAGATTAAAGGATTCTAGGCGATCCAATATGAAAAAACTCATTTTCCATAAAAGTTATTAAAAATAATGAAGGATACATACACATATATAGTTTTTATGTTCACACAACCACACACACAAAACCACACACACACACACACACACACACACATATATATATACATGTCCTAAAAACATAAAAAAATAATGAAACCTTATCTGTTTTGAACAAAAATGAGGGATTTAGGGCTTCTAGAAACTCAAGAAAAACAACAAGGTGGTTGATGGTATGGAGTTCTTGGTTGTGAAAATGGGAGTTCAAATAAAAATTTTCTCACTCAAAATAATAACAATAAACATCCCTTTTGATAAATTGGCCATGGATTTGGACCCATTTGGACAATTTGATTGATTTTGAATATATAAATTTCACAATTGGGTGTGAAATAGTATAAAATATGAAGAAATCAAAAATATAAAATCATTTGATAACTATATAAATTTATTTAATTCAATGATTATGGTAGAATAGAGGTTTTATAATCACAACATCCACATCATTGAGGATATGGTGTTGGGTTGGGGCTAAGGAGTATGGTGACATCGACAATGTAGGAAAACTGGGTGGTCACCGAGCTACTGGTTCAAGATAGTAGTAGGGTTCACGAGGAAGTAGATGAAAAAAATGGTGTATGACTCAGATTAAAGGTGTCCTGATTGGAGGGTTGTAATTGACCCAATCAATTTAGAAGAGGAGGTTCATATGGGAATGGATGGGGATGATCAAGATTAGTAGTGGTCAGATAATACAGCCAAGGTTAGACGCACTAGGTTGATCATTTTATTAGGAGGATAAGATGGTCCAGATCTGATGGAGTCATATTGAACAAATAATGTTTAATGTGGAATTTAGAAGAGGCGGTGGGGGTTCGATCGGGGAACCAGATTGAATGGATGGGATCACGTGTGGCTGAAATGGGTGGTCTAGATCGCTTCTTCGGAAATAAAACTCATCTCACATCAAAACCATCCAGGTTTAGGGACCTCCTTATAAGGCTCTATGTGTGGTGCATCGGTTTGATGACACACACACACACACACACACACACCAAGTGATGAATTACACACGACCTTTCCCTAGGCCTCGACCTAAGGCTACTAGTGCTCACCTGGGACCCTATACATGGGTCCATTCATGACCAACCTCTACTATGCACGAGTTTGTCTCCTGTAATCCACATGTGTACATGTGCTAAGTTCCCACCAGACCTTGAGGGTTTGGATTATAAGGCTGTTCTCGGTTGTGGGTGCTTAGCCAAATTTTTGTTTAAAATTTATTACATATGATAAAATCATATATATATATATATTACAAATTACTTATATTTTTGAGATAAAAAATAAATTAGTTATATTCTTATATGTATATATTAAAATTTATTTTCCATTATTGTTATTTTATATGGTTATATCATTACTAAAAAAATTAATTTTAAAATCTAAAAATTGATAATTAATTCCCAATTAAAAACCATAATATTATATAACTAAATAATTTAAAACCTTTTATATTTTAAATATTTAAAACAATTTATAAATTTATAATGGTTAAAAAAATATCAACGGTCACTTTGAAACTCGACGACTATTTACAATTTTCATATAAACTGTATAAATACCCATTCAAGGCATTCAAAAGATCAAAGAACATTTCTTGCTTCAAAAGAATAATTCTCTATATTTCTTTGACTCTTACAATTATTTCTATACTTCTTGTCATATTGTTTTTTTCTAAGGATGATCCAAGAGATGTCAACTACACTATCAGACTTCTTTTAATGCTTGGTGGCCTTCCGTTTATTCTACAGGGTCTTGCAATGAGATTTCTTGAGAATTTTCAATCTCTTTTATTAATTTAATATTTCAGTGGTAAAATAAAATGTTCCCCATTTTTTTTTGTGTATTAAATAACACCAATTTTCATAAAAAATAACAATAACTAAAAATATTATTAATAAAATTATAATTAATTTTGGGGCATTACAAAGTGACTCTTGAGACTTTTTGGTAGGAACATGGATCCAATATAGATAATGTTTTTATGCTAACCAGGTTTAAACTGGGCTGTGGAGAAATACATTTAATGGTTCAAGGTGTGGTCTTGATTACTTCTACACTCTCTATTTCTTTGTTTGATACAACTAATTACCATTCATTTATATCTACTCAAGTTATTATTTGGTTATATTCTCCTATAAAATTTTCATTGAAATTTCTTTCTATTAATACATATTCGTGAATAATAATGCATCATCTCTATATTTTCCTAGAAAGCACCATAGTGATAGTTGATTATGATCATGTGTTGGATTTAATAATTCTAGATATATATGGATTTGATGTGATCCTTGGAATTGATTTTCTAACTATATACCATGAACACATAGACTATTATTGAATATGGGTATATTTTACTAAGAATAATAGAGAGAAGTTTATTATGACTAGTGAGTGGGATTTTAAAGGAAAAAAAGTGGAATAAGACCTTGAAAAAAATATGAAGATTATAGTATAAGTGGCATGCGTGAACCTTCTTATTGATTAGATAATGAATCCATCCTTTTTTACTCATATAGTACACCTATAACAAGATTTATTTTCTGTATATTTGTTAGGTTTAACTCTAGATATGGGAATTGAGTGTGAAATTGAACTCAAAGATAGTGAGAAACATAATTATATCTCACCCTACCACATAGAACCTATCAAGTTGAATGATCTTAGGGTGTAACATTAGGATCTATAAGTTAAGGGATTTATTATACCGACCACTTCTCTTTGGTGTATTGTAGTGTTGCTCGCTAAGAAGGTGGTTGGTAGAACTCAACTATGTATGGATTACAAGAAGTTGAATATTATTACTTTGAAGAATAGGAAACCATTAATAAGGACTGATGAATTGTTTGATCAGTTAAGAAGATACCATTATCTCTCAAAGGTTGATTTATGATCTGGCTACCATCATCATATTGGTCAGGGATGAGGATATTTTGAATAATGTGTTTAAGATCATATATAGTTTGTATGAGTATCTTGTTATTTCTTTTGGTATAAAATGTGATCTAGAAGTATTAATGTATCTCATGAACAAGATCATTTATCCAAATTTGGACTCCATTTCAATTTTGTTTATAGACTACATCCTTATGTATTGAAAGGCCTTCGAATCACATTCTAGAAACCTTAAGATTATAGTGAGTATGCTTCAATCTATTAGCTTTAAACTAATCTATAGAAACATCACATTTGGATCAAAATGGTGTGTTTCCATAGCCATATGATTTATGAGGTGGGAATTTTTGTTGATTCAACGAAGGTAGAGGTAGTGACATATTGTGAATAACCTAGAACATATTTTAGATTTATATATTATTTATATAGTATAGGTTATATATGTGGTTAATTTATGAAATTTCCCATTTATAATCACTGATGATTGTGTTTAGTAAGAAGGGGTGATGTTTTAATGGACTGATCAGTGTGAGGAAGCCTTCTTAGATATGAAGATACAGTTGATATCCTGCTCAATCCTAATTTTACCTAAACCTAGAACTAGAAATGAAGTATATTAGGATGCTTCTAGGGTTTTATTTGTTGATTTCTTAATGTATAATTATTAGGTAGTTACTTATAGGTCTATCTATCCATGACCTCATGAGTATATCAACCCTAATAATAACCTGGATTTTTTTTGTTTTGGTTCATTCATTTAGGTGTTAGTGAAATTACATATCCTGCAAAAGACATTTTGTATATACTGACCATAATATCTTATAGTATATCTTCTCTTAATGATATATGAATCTTATTTAGATATTTTGGGTAGAGTACCTATAAAAATTTTACTTCGTGATGGCGTATGCTCCTAGAAAATGTAATGTTGGTGCATATTATTTTTATAGGAAGACACAAGAACATTGGGAGTAAATGTCAGTATTAGAGTTGAAGCTCATGGTCCAACTAGCATTCCAGCTTGTGGGAATGAATTAAGATCAGGGAGGGGGGTCTTTTGTACCCATGGTGATCACATCCTCATTGGTAGAGCAAGTAAATCCAAGTTAATAATGCGATATATATTTTCTTTTGATGCATTTAATGTTAGCTGAAAATGAATCAATTTCAGAATGGAACATAGACGGATGCGATATGCTTTAGGTTCATTATATAGAAGTATTTAATACATCTATGAGAGTGGATCTATGAGATACTCTTATTCCTCACCACTGGTAGTGCATCTTTGTCATGAACTAGCCTCGGTCGACCCTGAACCGGTCACCCGAGCGGGTCCGCGGCAAGTCCCGAGGGGCATTCCCGATCCCCCTGGGAAGGAAACTAGTACCGGGCATCGAGATCCAATAGTTGGGATTGATTTAAGTCCAAAAAAAACCAGGATCAAAAACAGAAAAGGAAACTAAACAGAACAAACAAACAAACGTACCTCCACGTGACCTCGCGGGTCACCACCCAATGAAAAACCAACGTCAGTCCAACACTGAGAGAATCAAACCAGAAAAACCTGAACAAAGGGAAACCTGTAACTGAAATGGTAAAAAAATAGGTGTGAGTACAAAAATACTCAGTAGGAAATCCAAGAGTAACCAACGCCCTATGCCCTCAATTTTAAAAAGAAAACCAGTCGTGCAAGTTTGAAAATAAATCTTATTAAAAATAATGTTTTCTTTATTTTCAAATTCAAATAATGGGCTTTCACTTTTAAGGAAAAAATTTCTTTTACAATATGTTTTTTTAAAAAATGGAAACAAGAATGCATCAACCTTTTGGAATGAAAAGAGAGCAGTTTATAATAAAATGTGTTTTTTTAAAAATGAAGCATTATACATGAAACAATTAAAATGGAAATCACACCATAAGTAACATGTCACAGACGATAACCATGGGAAATACCTAAAGGTAACTAGTACAGGTGGGACCCTAGAGACCTTGGACCTTAGTTAAAAGTAACCATACCATTTATCCATTCTCGTGCACGAGCCACTAGTAGGAGATCATCCATAACCTAGTGGTCCCCAACATCATCACATGTTTAGTTAGTGTTGTTGCGTCAATCCAGCTAGAATAACCGGGACGAAACCCTGCCGTGTCATCTAGCATACTAGTCTTAGTCTTCCCACCTAGATACCCGAGGTTTCCCATGTGCTCTATTCCAAAAAAAGGTGGTGAGTTTTTTTTATCAAAAGAAAAGAAATGAACATCACACTTTCTTTATCCAAAAACTCAATCAACCTCACCAATGTTCTCCCTCCTTAAAAGCATCCCCTTTTTTTATACCACGTAACACATCTCACTAATCACACACTAACACACACATCATGTTTCTAAAACAAAGGGTCATACCTTAAGAGGGGGTTTTCCATTTTAAAATCATTATCAAAGTGCCAAGCAGACCTCATTTCTTTACAAGGAATTTTAACATTTTAGAAAAACACTGTTGCTTTAAGTTTCAGAAATCAATTAGAAGCGCACTTGCACAACCAAGGTAGAATGTGATTTAAAAAAATTTTAAAATCATTCTTACAATGTGGTAATAATTTTAAGAAAAACAAAGTGTCATTAGAAATACCATCCCGTTTTTAAAAGTCCGAGAAACCACTTTTCAAGAACCTCAACCATTTATTCATAAGCAGATATATATATATTCACATTTCATATGCATATTATATAAAGGCAGAAGACACATTTTTAGAAAAATAACAAGTAGTATGGACATTCTAATTAATGGTCCGAGCATAGGGAAACCTACCTTAAACACGAAGCGCATACGGCGACAGCTCGAAATCACTTCTCACTACTCGTACACACACTACACAACAACAAAAACTGAAAACACGTTAAATACACTTAAACAAAATCACAAAAAACCCAAGAAAACCACAAAGAGGTCCAATGCACACCAGAAAACATTACCAGCAACTCAAATATCACAAAACCTCCAAATTAAAATTTAATTTAATCAAAATAATGAAAATATCTTACCGAAAAAGTGAAAAAACTCTCTGTCTTTGAAAAGAACATCTAGAGCAATTGTCAATGGGAACAACCAACCCACTTGAATGATTAGGCTACTGGAGAGGGGTCACGTGAGGAGGTTTCGTCGGTGGGGGCTGGAGGCTGATGGCCGGAGGTGGGCACGTCAGAAAGTGGTGGGAGGTCGCTAAAACAGGGCAGGGGGTGCTGGAACGGCACCAGAAATTGGAGGTGGGTCTTGCGGGGGTGCGGGAGTGGGGCGCCGGAGGCCGGGTCGCCGGAGGAGGCAGCCGAAAGGCAGATGGTTGCCGGAGGAGGCGGGCGGTATATAGGAGGGGTTTCCGGAGGTTAGGTGGCCGGGACGAGGGGTCGCCGGAGGCGGCAGGACGACGCTGCGGGGTCGTTGGAGCGGGAGGGGAGCGGTGGAGGCCGAGGGTCGCGTGGAGGCCGGGGATGAGGGAGGAGGCCGGTGCGAGAGTGGGGGACGCCGGAGGTCGCGCAGGTAGGTGGGGAGCGGCGGAGGCTGGGGCGAGCGGATTCGGGCACGACGGTCAGGATGGGAGCACCGGAGCGGCAGGGTGGTGCAGAGCGGTCGGGAGGGGAGGGGCAGAGCCCAGGAGGAGGGGGGGGGGGCGAATGGAGTGTCGGCTGGGAGGGGATAGGGTTATGGTTACGGGGGGGGGGGGGGGTGGTATAATATATATATATATATATATGATAATAATAATAAAAATAAAAATAAAAATAAAAATAAATAATAATAATAAAAGAATAAAAATAATAAAAATAATAATAATAATAATAACTATATTAATAATAATAATAATAATACTATAAATAAAACAATAATAAAATAAAAAGAAAGGGAAATTGCCTAACACCAAGGCCGACCCCGTGGTGTCCACCAACTACGCGGTGACCATGCACACTAAATGAGAAATTTTTTAATCTGGGGCTCGGCCCAGACCACAAAACTAAGAAAAATAAAATAAAAATAGAAAACAAATTTAATAAAATGGTGGGTGTGACAATTCTATCCACCACAAGCACTTTCTGCCCCCCAAAAGTCACCCAAAATAATGATAGACAAAACATGAATCAATGCCCAGTTGAAAAAAAGAAACCACAACATGAGAGGAGGAGAGAACACGAGAAGGTTCTCCCCAAAACAAGAACTCAACTAGTGTAGAAATTTAACACTCAACCATACCACCTTGGGAAGGGGGGGGGGGATGCGGGAACTCCCAAACTAACCTTTATAGCCTGAGCGAAACAAAGAATCCACTAAAAATTGGAATTCTGGACCTATACCAAAACCCAGAACACTAGGGAAAAAGAAAACTCTGAGAAGACTTAACCCACAAAGTAAACCCAAGAATTCTCACAACGTCGTTTCTCCCAAAGACACTTACATCTTCAAACGAACACAGTCAAACTGAGATCAACTCACTCAATATCCAAACACACCTTTAACAAAAACACACGATCCGAAACGCCATAATCAGACAAACGAGACTTCTTGGATACAAAAGAACATACTCATACCAATTTCACAATGACATAATGAACCTATGACAATGCCAAAACTTTAATAGTGGAAGAACGAGAACAAAATAACCTTTAATTCTTTGTTTCCAACACCGAACACAAAATCCTAACAGAGTCTTCACACCCCCGTGAACTCCTGACTGTGCACGAGCTTCACCCTGAGACCTGTAGCTGGGGATCTGATGGCTGAAGTATCTCCAACCTCACAGTCAGACATTGAATTTCTCCGATAAAAATGTACTATTCAAGTGAAGCTTTCTGAAAAACTTCTCTAGATGATCCAGACAACTGAAATGATGACACTTCATTGAAGGGGTGTGACATGACAACTTTGTATACCCTAAACGTCCATACTGACGATACACCATTAGAGGGTCCGAAAAGCTGAAAGTCAGAGCCACTGCAGAGGACTCTTTGAAAACAGATCCATCTGACACACTCTATTCGTCAGATGGGGGACGTTCATGAGAAATTGGATACGGTGGATTGCCAACCGTCTGCGCTCGGGAGACCAACTCAGCTAAAACACCTCATGCACCAACTTCAAAAAAGCGATGCTCTGAAAAAGGGAAGAGTCGCTCCGTGATCTCTGGATGAAGACAGCATTAAAGACATCCCACGTCACCCCAAATTACCATGATGGTGGGGCGAACCACTCATACTCGTCCAGAGCTGTATCTTCAAACAAACCCAAAACAACATGCACTCTAACAGCTTCGGGAGTTCCCAATAGCCAGAATACGTGATCGACCTCTTCAAATCACTCTACTGTCTCCAACAGACCCTGATCACCGTAAAGGACAGTCAATGTCCAATAAGGACCAAAAATTTGGCATGACTAATCAAAACTATGGGAACCTTTCTGGGCGGAATTTCTGAACAACGTATAAAACACCAAGCCGAAACTGATATCAATCGAAACAACATCAATAAAACACCCTCATCCAACAATAACCAGCTCAAATCCAAACAAAACAAACACAACCCCAAATAAAATACCCTTTAGAATCCCCTTTTCATTTTAGTTTTCAAAACCACCTTCATTCAAGGCCACCTTCCAAATACCAATCCACTTTCAAACCAAAATCACTTTCCAAAACCATTTCCCCTTTAAATAACCAATTCAGAAAAAAAGCTCAAACCTCTTATTTAAAATACACATCCAGGTAATCCCATAAACCGTTGCACAGGTCTTCATATGATTTCCATTCATATGTGCACCAACACGCACTTTCCATGAATTCTCACACATGTGAAAACGTTCATAAAGAGGTCATGAGGTTTCACCCCAAACCATTTTCGTCCAAAGCAAGAAAACACCAGATTTCCAAATCAAGAGCTTTCAGTTTTTAAAACCATTTCATACATTTAAAGTCCTTTAAAAGAAATCAGTCCCATTTTCAAAAACCCTTTTTTATTTCCAAAAAATTCACTTACACCAACCCGAACCAAAACAACACTCAAATTACATCAAACACCAGAGTGAGGGGCTAGTAGTCACGCTAAACTTGGCAACATGGTAGTGGGCCATGTTCCAAGTAAGTGTCGACCACTATGAGGAATTAAAACAATGTACCCAGACTCCACATGGGTCACTACTCCATGTGAGATCATGATGTAACATCGGATTTCCTCCGTTGTCATCCCTCAATTCAAAACAAACCTGGATGAGACAAAGACTCAATTCCCGGACTACACTTGTCAACTCAAGGTGCAAAACGAGCGAGGGTTCATGACGTCCTTCCTGTAACTACCTCTCGAGTCCTGAAAATCCTAATCTCCACCTACCGGACAACCCAAATAACAAGAACCTGGCCTTTGATACCATGTTTTTAGGAACCATCCTAGGTCGACCCTGAACCGGTCACCTGAGCCGGTCCACAACAAGCCCCGATGGGCGTTCTCGATCCCCCCGGGATGGAAATTAGTACTGGGCATCCAGATTCAATCGTTGGGAATGATTTCAGCCCAAACAAAACCAGGATCAAAAACAGAAAAGGAAACTAAACATAATAGACAAACAAACTTACCTCCACGTGACCTCATGGGTCACCACCCAACAAAAAACCGACGTCGCTCCAACATTGAGTGACTAAAACCAGAAAAACCTGAAAAAAGGGAAACCTGCAACTGAAATGGTAAAAAAAATAGGTGTGAGTACAAAAATACTCAGTAAGAAAGACAAGAGTAACCAACGCCCTATGCCCTTAACTTTAAAAAGAAAAACAATCGTGCAAGTTTGAAAATAAAGCTTATTAAAAATAATGTTTTCAGCATTTTCATATTCAAATAACGGGATTTCACTTTTACGGAAAACATTTCATTTCCAATATGTTTTAAAAAAATGGAAATAAGCATGCATCAAACTTTAGGAATGAAAAGAGATCAGTTTATAACAAAATATGTATTTTTTTTACAAATGAAGAATTAGACATGAAACAATTAAAATGGAAATCACACCACAAGTAACATGTCACAGATGAGCACCATGGGAAATCCCTAAAGGTAACTAGTACAAGTGGGACCCTAGGGACATCATACCTCAGTGAAAAGTAACCATAACATTTATCCATTATCGTGCATGAGCCACTAGTAGGAGATCATTCATAACCTAGTGGTCTTCAACTTCATCACATGTTTAGTTAGTGTTGTTGCATCAATCATACTAGACTAACCGGGATGAAACCCTATCATGTCATCTAGCGTACTATTCTTAGTCTTCCCACCTAGATACTCGGGGTTTCCCATGTGCTCTATTCCAAAAAAAAGGTGATGAGTTTTTTTATCAAAAGAAAAGAAATGAACATCACACTTTCTTTATCCAAAAACTCACTCAACATCACCATCGTTCTCCCTTCTTAAACGCACACCCTTTTTTTATACCACGTAACACATCTCACGAATCACACACTAACACACACATCATGTTTCTAAAATGAAGGGGCATGCCTTAAG
Source organism: Viscum album (assembly GCA_963277665.1). Lineage (NCBI taxonomy): Eukaryota > Viridiplantae > Streptophyta > Magnoliopsida > Santalales > Viscaceae > Viscum > Viscum album. The sequence continues at coordinate 1,242,501,325 of OY728146.1, read as the reverse complement.
AGGGGGTTTTCCATTTTCAAATAATTATCAAAGTGCCAAACGGACCTCATTTCTTTACAAGGAATTTTAGAATTTTAGAAAAACACTATTGCTCAACACCTTTATGTTTCATAAATCAATTAAAAGCACACTTGCACAACCAAGGTAGCATGTGATTTAAAACAAGCTGGAAATCATTCTTAAAATGGGGTAATCCTTTTAAGAAAAACAACATGTCATTAGAAATACCATCCCATTTTCAAAATTCTAAGAAACCACTTTTCAAGAACCTTGACCATTTATTCATATGTAGAGACATATATATATATACACACACACACATTTCATATGCATATTATATAAAGGCAGAAGACACATTAAAAAAAAACAAGCAGTATGGAAATCCTAATTAAAGGTCAGGGCATAGGGAAACCTACCTTAAACACGAAGCTCATACGACGACAGATCAAACTCACTTCGCACTACTCGTACACACACTACACAACAACCAAAACTTAAAACACATTAAATACACTTACACACAATCACCAACAACCCAAAGCAACCACAACAAGGTCCAACACACACTAAAAAACATTACCAGCAACTTAAATATCAAAAATCCTCCAAATTAAAATTGAATTGAATCAAAATAATGAAAATATCTTACAGAAAAAGTGGCAAAACTCGCCGCCTTTGACAATCACATACAGGGTAATCATCAACAGGACCAACCAAACCACTTGCACGATTAGGATATTGGAGAGGGGTCATGTGAGGAGGTGTTATCAGTGGGGGTTGGAGGCCTCTGGCCAGCAGAGGGCTCATCGTAAAATGGGGGGAGGTCGCCGAAATAGGTCAGGGGGCGCAGGAACGAGGCCGGGCAGCGGAGGCGGGTCGTGTGAGGGTGCAAGAGCGGGGTGCCAGAGGCCGGGTCACCGGAGGAGGCGGCCGGAGGGCAGGAGGTCACCGGAGGAGGGTGGAAAAGGTCTCCGGATGTTGGGAGGATAAGATGAGGGGACGCCGGAGGTGGCAGGATGATGTGGCAGGGTCGCCGGAGCAGGAGGGGAGCGGTGGAGGCCGGGGGTCGCGCGGAGGCCGGGGGTCATGCGGAGGCTGGGTGTGTGGGAGCAGGGTTGGGAGGAGACCATTGCGGGAGAGGGGGATGCCGGAGGTCATGCAGGAAGGCGGGGAGTGGCCGAGGCTGGGGCCAGCAGAGCTGGGCGCGACGGTCGGGAGGGGAGTGCCGGAGCGGCGGGGTGTCACAGAGCGGTCGGGAGGGGAGGGGGAGACCACTGGAGGGGGGGGGGGGACGGGGTGGTGGCTGGGAGGGGATAGGGTCAGGGTTAAGGTGGGGGGGGGGGGTTATATAATATATCTCTCTATATATATATGATGATAATAATAATAATAATAATAATAATAATAATAATAATAATAAATAATAATAACAAAATAATAACAATTATAATAACAACAACAACAATAATAATAACAACTATATTAATAATAATAATAATACTATAAAAATAAAAATAATAAAATAAAGGGAAATTGGCCGACACCAGGGCTGACCGCGCGGTGTCCGCCAACTACACGGTGATCACGCACACTAAACAACAAAAATTTTAATCCGGGGCTCAGCCCGGACCTCGGAACTAAGGAGAAAAAAAGAAAACAAATTAAATAAAAAGGAAGGTGTCACAATCTTGGGTCAAAAAAGATGTATCACATTATTATCTGATGATTTTGGTGTCTTGGCATGAAGAGGGACATTTTGAGATTTTTCTTTCACAATTTTACCTTCCAGAGGATATATACTGAGCTCTAGAAACATGGAGGGTTACTTCAACCAATGCTAGTTCCTTTTGTGGAAGTGGGATTAATTGATGATGGAAAACATGAATGGATTACCAAGGACCCTTAATGGATAAAAATTTATATGTGTTATAGTTGATCAACTAACTAAAATTTCTTATTTATTACTGATTTGAGTGATTCATTTGGTGGATAGGACAAATATATCTATATTTGAGATATTTTATTTATATATGGAGTTTCATCAAGTGTAGTGTATGGAAAGTATTCATTTTTTTAAATTTATAAATTTGTAAATGATTCACGTAGGAAATTGGGGTTATATTGAAGCTAAGTATACCGTATTATCATTAGAATGATTGGAAGTTTGATAGAATGATCCTGACCATAGATTATATGATTTAGGAAGGTTTTTTTAGTTTTTAGTGGAGTATGGGATGATCATTTAGTTTTGACTAAAATCACTTACAATATTAATTTCCAATCTTTTTTTGGGATTTCTCTGTTTGGGGCCCTCTATAGCTGACTATGTCATTCACCGCAATATTGGTAGGAGGCATGAGAGACATCATTTTTGGGCTAAGTGTGGTGATGAAGATATTAGAATAGGAAATGTTTATTAAAAATTATCTATATATTACACATAAAATAATGATTGTAAACCAATAAGAGAATATGAGTTTTAGAGTTTGTAGTGGGTGACTAAGACTTCTTACATGTGTCCCATCAATTAAGACAGATGAGATTGTAGAGGTAGGGAAAATTGGCACTATGTTTGGTTAGAACACTCAAGATCATCAAACACATCAGACCAGTGGGAAATCCGTTAGACATTACTCAGTGATATCATGGAATTCATAATGTGTTATATGTTTCTTAGTTTCAAAAATATGAACCCGATCATATTAATGTTTTTGAATGTGATGATGTTGAGTTGGAACCAAATACATCATATGTGGAGTGACCTGTTCAGACTACTGACTAAAGTGAGAAGGTTTTTCAAGAAATGACAGTTACTATTATTTAGTATCCATAGTCGTATGTGAAAATCCAAGAAGATAATTGGGAGAAAGAGTCAGACCTATGAACCTAATGGAACAAGTTATTTAAATAGGTCTATAACGATACTTATCAAATATGAGAAGTCATTATAGGGGGAGTTTTTAAAAATCCTCTATCTTAAGGAACTCCTAGTATTAATATTTGACTTATCTTTTAAATGTGTAATTAAATAATTTTGGAATAATATAGGTTTTTAGGAGATAGAGTTTATAGATTCAAGGTTTGTGTATTGGGTTTTCTAGCTATAAGAATTTTTCCTAATATGAACGTAAGTTTCACAATGCGAATGGATTCTATTAATATTTGATGTAAATCATGGTTGAGTTGGTTGATAATGTGAAATAACTTTCTTGGAATGAATGAGTATCTTGTTGTGTAAAATTAGGGTGCCATGAAATTCTATGGATGTTTGATTCAATGGGTTGTTGATGTAAACTAATCAATCACTACATGAATGTTTGAGAGCTCAATGATATCATGGTGTGAACTCCACTTTCATGATATGAATATGTTGTGTTCCAGCTTTTTGTAAACCATAGATACCCTATGAATTTTTAGACCATTATATCTTTTCACTTGAACCCGAGGTGATTCCTAGGTTGTTTGGATATGTCCATCTCCATTCTTCAATGCCTAAAGATTGGTTCAATAATATGTTACCAAATTGATATGTTCCATCCATTATTGTATAATTTTTGTATTTATATTGGGGAAAACATTAGTTTATTTATTTAATGATTAGATATAAGAGTTCTATCATGATCTAATAATATAATTGAAAACCATTTTTTGAAATAACAACCTCATTTATAGAGTTGATATCAGATTCTTATTTGGGCCTATTCCATTGATGATAATGACTCTTCTTTGGGATTTTTGTCATGGAACATGACTTTAGTGATGATTATTGAAATTATAATCTCTCTAAATTTGAGATAGGGAGTTTTTACCATATATTTCATATTTATATGAGTGTTTGGAATGATTTTGTAGTGTGAAAGTGTAACCCATGATTCATTTTCTTGATATGAATCGCATGTTTGGGGCATGTGTAGCCCCATGAGAAATACTCTCGATATGATTTTTGTATTGATATGTGTTGGATATATGAATCATGATTAACATGACACAGTTATGAATAGACTTTTTGTATTATCATGTGTTACATGTATAGTTTCTATTCCTTTTCAATCAAGTAACCAGGATAATTTATTTGCGCTAGTTGAAACCTAAGAGGGATAATATGGAAAATGTGATGGAATGCTCTAGGTCCATGAGATTGGGTTAAAGAATGGTATGTGGATTTCCCTAGATCCATGAGATTGGGTGGATATATTATATGTGTCTTTCCCCAGAGCCATGAGATTGGGTCAACACGTGGTGCAAGGCTTTCCCTATATCTATAAATTTGGTTGATAAGAGTACTTCCCTTGAAGTCAGAAATGACCATCCCTTCATGGAGAATATGAAAAAATGATTAGTTTGATGAGTAAGTCATGCCAATATATGACATTTTTTCAGAAAAGGATCCAATATATGTAGATTCTGTCTTCAAACACCCAACATATTTGTATATATGTGTGATTACATTTTGTTTATTTATTCATTTATTATTTTCACGAAATACACACGTATATATTGCACACTTATGTTAAAGACCGCTTTTGGTATCCTACATGGTTTTATACTCACACCCTATATGGGAATCCCAATATGTGTGTAGATTTTCTGATCAGGGAATCAACTAAGGACATAGGGACTATGGTGGGTAGTTGACAATGAGTTATATAACAATGTGAGGTGATTCCCAGCAGAACATCAGGACTTAGATGTTTTTTAGAATATTATTTTTTTACCTATAATAGTACATTAATCCACCACATGTGGAGATCCATTATTTTTCACTGGATTGTATGACTAGAATTCCACATTGTTATAGCACAGGTTTGATACTCTTATCCTTTAAACAAATGTTTAATAGATTTTTGTCTCCCCTTATTATTTTTATAACTATTATTGTTGATTCAATTATATTATCTTTTGGATTTTGGTTTATGAGTTCATAGTATCATCACGATTCCTCTCAGGCCCACACCACTAGTAAGTATCCCCTTTCATATGGGGAGGTACACATGAGTTCATGTGGAATTTTGACCCAGACTTAGTGATTTTGGTTGGGTTATTACATGTGATGATCATACCAATGAACAAAATAATAGGATAAGAGTTATAATGATACATTTTTTGATTATTCCAAACCAATAACAATTAATTGTGATAAAAAATAGAAACAATGATTGATTTCAAAACATAGAAAATATGATAATTTTGGAGTATCATCGGCGGTTTGGTGATAAATAAAATGAAGGATATAATAATAATATTATTATGTTCCAAGAATATGGGAAGAAGTACCCATGGAAATGTTTCAAGGGAACATGAAGTTGCATTATCATTGGAAAACTATGGCATATGGAAATAAAATTATGATGAAAAATGAAGATTTTAGTTGACATGATAAGTAAATAAAGTTCATCCTAAGGTGCAACTAATATTTTAATGTTTTAAATATTGGGAACTTGGGGGTATTATTCATGAATATTCCCTAATATAAGGACTTACAAGAATGAAGAAACTATACAATATACTAGAATATATTATCAATAAATACCCATACAATCACTAATATAGAAATTTACCATGAAAACAAAGTAGTGAAATTTAAATTCACCATCAATATGGCTGGTTGGAAGTTTCACACATCCCTCTATACCCTTATAGAGGATATTATTGAAATAATAATTGATTAATCCAAAACATGTGATTTTATTTTTTTTCAAAATTCTTCTTACACGAAAAAACATTACAATGTATACCATTCCTCATTTATAATTCTATATCCTGAAATATATTTGGAAACATTGAGTCATATTTTGAGAACTAAACTATCCAATCTTAAATATTTTGGAGAATAACATATGATACATTATCAATATTTTAAATTGACATGATATGAAAAAGACCTTACAATCCTCTATTATGTCATAATAGATGGAGAATTTCTAGTGGTATATGTCTTCCTCCAATTGGATGACAGTTTGAAATATACTAAATTAAAACCATTGTTAGAACAACTCTATTCAATTCATATCATGTGAAATGAAATGAGTAGTTTTGAACTAACAATGTGCCTAACTATTTCATGTATTCCAAATGAAATGAATAGTTTTGAATGACATGAGATCTGATCAAAACCATTAATTTTTTTTTTAAAATGAAAAATATTTTTGAAAATATGATTTGGGGATGCTTGAATGATTATTTATAAAATTGGTTTGATATGAATGGGATTCCCCTTGATTTACTTCTTTAAAGCACATGGGAACCTATGTAGTAAGGTAGGTTGTCCAGGATAAGTACCCTAGGAATGTATTAGCTCTACCTAGAAGAATATTGATGATGAAAACTAAACCTAAACATTGATGAGGGAAGGGGGTTAATTCATTGGGACTTAATAATATTCCCCCTAGGCCTAAGATCTTGGAACATGTTCACACCAGGAGGTATATTTTACAAAGAGTGTGAGGATCCTTGTTATTTGATCTAACTAACCTCGGGGCTTAAAATCATGTTATTAGGATTGAAATTAATTATCCAGGGTTTATAAAATGATTTATTTATACCTTTCTTGAACTATATTCTTATTCATGCCTATTTTAATGGAAATTTTTACTCATGACTATTTTATACTTTATATTGAAATGATTTGAAAAAATATTTTTTTTAATTGTGAAAAGGACTACCAAGAAATATTTTATTTAAAACTAATTATATTGACTTTATTTGATATGGACTACTTATGGAATACATAGTGATATCCAATGAGGATAGTGTTTCCAGAACACTATATATTACTTTTGGAATATGTATACTTAATTTTTAAGGAAAAGGAAAATGAAAATCAATGATTTAAGTCATTTTGTGTTTTTTTATAAAGGAACCATTGGTTTTTGTGGTGACAGGTGGAGAGTGTTATCTAACTAATATAAGGAAGTTTTATTGGTGATTTCATTGTTTAGTTTATGTGTTTTCATGGATTGTTGTTCTATCTTGGATTTTTTACTAACCTTATTTTTTGTACTTTTCTCTAATTTACTATATTGGAATACCAAAAAATTATGGATTATTATCTATTAACTTTTTATTGTTTGGTTTCTCATGTTGAGAAATAATTTATCTTGACCTTTATTGATGCCCAGACACTGTTTTCTAGCCTATAGGGATCGAGAACACCCTTTGGGCCTTGTTAGGGATAACATGGGTCCTAGTTTAGCATTTTATGTAGGTTGGTTCATAAAAATTGATATCAAAGGTGATTTGGAATCTTATTATATTCCAATATTCAATCATGGTTCACTTGGTAGACATGTGATATGATATTTATGACTTGATGGGTAGGTTGCAAGTGATTGTTGGGATAAATCTCATTGTATCATGAGGTAAGTTACCAAGGGATGTTGGGAAACTTATATTTGAAAAATTAATTGATCTAATTAAAGACTATAATAAAACCATGATATGATATTTTTGTTATTAAGTTTATTTTATACTGATTGAGTTAATGTTCTTGTGTGACGAGAGTTCAAAATTTCAAAACATTTTTCTCTTATTCATTGAAAATAGCCCTAAATTAATCCAATCCCTGGGTAAAATTATAATTTTTGTGAGCTTTGTAAATTTTTAATTTAATTGTTAAGGGAACCAATTGATGATTTTTATTGATATATTCATCTTTGGATATAAATTACCAAGCCATACAATTAATTTTTAAATTTGAATTTTAGTTGATTGTTTGTCCCATCTATAACTTACTTACATAAAGGAATTTATTTGTGATTATTAATTATTTCATTCATAGTTGAATTGAAATGGAATCCAAATTGTCTTTGAAATTGAAATTGATTTTTTTATTTTGTTTATTAAATTAAAATTTTGATTATATTGTGATTTTTAATGATATAAATTTAATTTATTAATTTATTGAAATTAAAATGAAATTATTTGTTTGAATGATGATAATTTTTTTAATCGGTTTTTTCTTTTTGAAAATTGATTGGAGAAAATTATTTTTATTATTATTTTATTAAAATGTATTTTATATTTGAGTAAAAGTTTAAGTTACTGTGTGGAACTCCTTATCACTTCTTCAAGTGATAGTGTATGCCTGAAATATCTAGTGGCTATTCCTATTGAATTCACTATATAAAGATAATGTAAGTGATAAAATCTAGAAAAAAATAAAGTAAGACCAAATTCATACTCACTTATAAAATGATCTAAACCTCATGTTCATTATATTGATTATATGATGAATTTTAAAATGTCTATTCTTAAAAATTCTGATATCACATGTATTGACTATGCTTATCATGGATAGTACTTGTTTTCAACTTACCACAGATCCATAGTAACTTCAAATGAGAACCAAGTTACCACAAGTCACCGTCCATGTTTACTTCTCCAAAATTTTCAACCTACAACCTACTATAGATCTATGTTATCTGAAGCTAATATGAGAAACCCTCTCCATGAAAACATAAAACCTATTTTTTATAAAGAATACTAGAGCCGATATTTACCATAAAGATCCACCAACTAGATATTTGCTCCATCCCATGATTAAGAAACGAAAGATTCCATTAAATGTCACTATAAACAGCATACAACCCAAACCCAGATGAATTCACCACTGTAGAAGAGGATACCCAATATACCTAATTAAAAAAAATCTAATTCCACTAAGGGAAGAAGAATATGCCATCCTATAGGGATTTGTTTTGAATCAATTTCAAACCTTTTATATCAGAGGTTTTAGATAAAGAATTATATGTACAATTAAATTATTTGGAATAAAATTCCAATCGAAACATGATGAATGCAGTTATTTAAACCTAATTGAACATTGTTGATGACTGTGGATTCTAGACATGCTACTTGTTGGTGATGAGAGTGAAGCAATGGATGGGATTGAATTAGAAGAAGATTCCTGTGCTGGGCATGAAGCTAAACTATAATTATAATTGTTATATTTTTTTGTGGTTTATTTTTTGATTTATGTGTTAGGTGATGCATAAATCCCCAAATAACTACAGTTTTAGGTTCATAAATGAGTTCATGCCAGATGCTTGAAAAACTATTGAATAAAGAAAATCAAAACTACCAAATACAGAAAAGTGAACAACTATTTAAATGAATCTCATTAAAAATATATCTTTAAGGAATAACAATATACTATCTAAATTTAGAGTTTTGGAGGAATATGAATATGGACCAAATTTTATGTACTTAATGGTTCGACGTACCCAAAAAACTCCACATATCCAAAATAAAAATGCATCTGAATCCATGAACCTGTATTTAAAACATATCTGATTATGAAGAATCAAAAAAATCAATATGTATCCAAATTATCATATATAAAATTTATCACCTTTCTCATAACTAATGAGGAAGAATATTTCTATTCCCTAAAAATTTTGTAAATGGGGAAAATTACATTCTAATCTTCAGCTTTTCATTTAAAAGTCAACATGCCTCCCATTCTTTTTATTTAGAAAAATTAGGGGATAATAATTTAATTGGTGATCCACATCCATGTGGTGGGAATCTATATTTATGATCATTCTCACTAATTGGTATATAATTTTTAGGGTGGCGTTGTATATTGTTACATGAGTTTAAATATTCTCACAGAAAATTCACCCAAAGACGGTGATAAGTGCCCCATGGTTTTCTACATGAAATTAATATATATTTTCAGATGTTTGTGAATATTTTTTATATGTTTTATAAATAATAATATTTCCTCTTCTATAATTTTTATAAATTCCCAATTCAAGAGATGTTCATTCATTCTCGGAGGTTGTTTCATCACTTGCTATTATTGCTTCTCTTTCTGGATGCTTCTATTTATTTTACTTTTATTTTTTAATCACCAATGATTAGACTATATGATAATATTTTTTGAGACGAGATGAATTATCCCACCCTAAGATGAATTCTAGTTTTTAAAAATACATTATTCTATATTGAATTCTATATACGTGTTTGGATGCATAGCTCTTAGGAGATTCTAATTTGTATCCACATTTAAAATATTCATCCCCCTTTCACTAGTTTCACAAATAGACCACTAGGGAACTCATTCAATGCTTATAATACATAACATTTGGATGAACCAAGAGTGGTTAGTGGTATCCAATCACTAGGATAGGAGAGGATAGAGATTACAAGGATCATTTTATTTTTATGTTGTAAACATAAATTAATAGGAAAGGCTATTTGGGGAGATATCATTTGATTAGGGAATACGGAGGAACCAAAAAATAATATTTAATCATGAGTAAGTGAGGAGATAAATCAAAGGTGAAATTAATATGTTTTAAACATGTTATTTAAAATGAATCAATTTTATCCACTAATTCTAATAAATCGAACCAATTAAAGAATATTTTAACACACCCATAACATTGTATTCCAAAAAGACAACATGATTCCCACATTATTTTATTTTACACTTCTTAAAAATTATCTTCCTGGGCACCCTTTGATAACTTAATTCCAAACCTATAACTATTTCTAGGGAGGTCAATATTTTTTATTTTATTTTGTTTAATTTTATTTTTCAAATGAAAATATCCTATTCATCCAACGATAGTGTGTTTGGTCGAAAGGTTGAGAGAACTATGCTCCCTAGGATTCAAACACTTAAATTCACATAACAAGAGGAAATATAGTTTTTTACCATTCAATTATTTAATTATCTTACGTAAATATATTTTTCCACAATAGTTACATTTGGTAGTGAAAACATGTAAGATAATCTTGCTCACGTGAATGGGGCTTTGATGGAAATGTACACACAAAATTTCAAAATTAATTACTATAAATTGTAATTAAATGAACAATAATATTGTGAACATACAACAAGAATGATAAATATTATCTCTAAATTTCATGGATTATTAGGTAAAGAACCCAACTATCATTTGAAAGAATTTAAAGAAGTATGCAATGAATTCAGAACTAGAGGAATCATTGAGGATCAAATCAGTTGGAAGAATTTCCACTTCACACATAAAGGATAAGATAAGGAGTGTTTCTACAACCTTTATTCTTGATAATTCAACCAATGAGATGAGATACATAATAACTTGCTACAAAAATTCTTCCTTACTCCAAGGAGTGATCAACATTGGAATTAAATATATCGAATCAAACAAGAAACCATTAAAAGGTTCAAGAAACTGACTGCATCCTTACCACCCTATCCCTATAAAGAACATAATTTCTTGATATTATTTTACTAAGGATTCATGGATAATGATATAAACTTATTTAAGGATTCTTATAGAGGATAACTGATTGATATTTAACCTACTGAATTCAGAGAAGTAATTGAGAGGATATCATAGAATTAGAAAAAAATGATATGAGAACTACGGTTATAGGAGTACATTAGGTAAAAAGATCCAACTCAACTTTACTAGAAAATATAATTGAATAACTAACATATTTTATGAGATAGAGATCCATGAACATGTTGTAGGATTCATCTCCCCCTACACCCCCTTGGGTCTACCATATTTTCTATTCCTAGGTTAATTTCATTGATGAATGTCCTCAATTTAAAGGGAATAAAATCTATGATTCCATTATCTAGAGGTAGTTCTAGAATTGAGAAGGTGGTAACCAGGTTTTTAGTGATTTTCTACTAATCAGTTTAGAGATATGAGTCAATGGACTCCAACACCATCATTCTAGCATGAACTCTAATAAGCTTATCAATAGCCTTTATGACCAACATCATTATAGAGATAATTTCTCCAACCATACAAAAGATACTATGAAAGAAAAAATAATGATACTTCTATGAAGGAAATACTGATACATGTAATAGACTCTCAAAACAATAAAAAAACCACTCTCATCACTCATATATTTGAGATTATATTATTAAAAGGATAGTTCAAATAACTCATGAACACCCTCAATAATCCAGTAAATCAAGGTGAATGTATGATTCTTATTAGACCAATTATTAACCCCAAAGAAAATGTGCGTTATATTAAATTAAGGAGAGGTAAATATATGGAAAAAATGAAGGATTATTCCTAATAAATAAAGATAGAAGTGTACATCCCACTAAACAAGAATAATTTAACTCTTTAAAAGAACCTAAAGAATAGGTTTCTGGGGAAACACACCATGTGAATAAATAAAAGAGGAAATACAAAAAAAATACTCACAATAACCTCAACACATATTTCTTACAAGGATGTAAGAAATTAATAAAACTAATGAATAATCACTATAAAATAGATCCTATAAGTCTTTAAAAAGGTAGAGAGAAAAATCTATATTTTGGATTCTATACACCAAATTATAAGGTATGAAAAGTTCATTAAAGGCATATGCACTGGAAGAATAATATTGTGAGGTAATGAAAAAGTAAGTTAATGTCAAAATGTGTCTATACTTTTAAACCAAACAATTAATCATCAATAATAAGATCTAAGTATTTTTTATATCCCATTCACCTTAGGTGAGTGTATATTTTCCAAATCACTTTGTGATTTAAGAGAATCAATTAATGTTATGACCTACTCAGTTTATTTATATTTCCAAATAGAAGAACTCAAATCCACCCAATTGGTTGTGAACCTTTCCAACTGATCCATTACCTACTACATAGATATTTTTGAAGATATTATGGTATGGGTACATTTGTATACATTTTCGACCACCTTCTACATTCTCAACATGGTGAAAGAAAAAGGTAATAATTTGTCCACTATCATATTAGGTTATAAAATTTCTCAAGACATCTAAAAAATAATAAATATTAATTAAGGAACACATTCCATGATCTTTTGTGAAGAAACAATTGATTTTAACATACTCGATTCAATGAACTACAATCTTGAGGAATAATTTTCTTTTACTAATAACCATTTTGAGTTTCCTTATTTTCAGGAAGAAGAGACTTGAATTTAGGATGATGAAATTATATTGGAAAAAACATTGGAACATTAGGAATTTACTTATTAAAATTTTTTTGAAATAAATTTTAATATGAAAGCTTTAAACACTGAAAAACTTAAAGAAATTATTGAGAATAATTTAGGAAATTTGATCAACTAGTATATTTTCACCACAAACTAACCTATATAGGATAAAATCAATGATAAAATATATTTTGAGTCGTAGGAATGATCCTATTGGGCTTCCCAAGGAGTTTACTCAATGTTTTGGAATTCAATAAAATAGAGGAAGAAATAGAAGATAGAGATGGAGAAAATAAGAATAGAATCATATGATAACACCCTACCATGAAATCTAAAGGATAAATATTTTTGTGATAGACCCACTAAGAATATATACTTTCAGGAAGGGTACCTTGTGTATTTTTACTCTTTTAAGAAGAGGCTAATGCCTGGTAATAATCATTCCAACTATATTGGGGAATACATAGTAACTAATACCTTTCCTTTTAGTGAATCTGAGTAACAAGGAGAAGGTTAAAAGCATCCCTTCAAGGTGAAGGACCAAAAATTAAATTAATAACAGTAGGATTTATAGAAGTATAATACGGAAGATTATATACTCCTATATGATTATGTTAAATAGATCATGACCATGTTGTATCTTTCCCTTATGTCCGTCTAGAAGCTTTATTTATATTGAAATATTTTTTGTGAACAAATTCATGCCAAATTTTTTTTGGAACTTTATTTTAACCACGTTTTTGGGATAAAAACAATTTAATTCAGAATTTTAATACCCTTTTTACTTTTTATATTATTTTTAGGTTTTAAAAAAAATAAAAAAATACAAAATAGAAAATATGAACAAAAAATATAATTTATTTTTGGAAAATGCATATAGTTTTTATAGTTTTCTATTTTTATATTATTAGATTATAAAAAAAACTATTCTATAAACCTTATAAATTTAATTTTTTATGGTTTATTTTTTAAATTTTCAAACTTTTTTTGAACATTATTTAAACTATACTAAGTTTGAAAATACCAGGACAAAGTTTAGGAATTCACTGGTTCTAAAATTGCGAAACATAGATGATTTTTGAGTAAAAAATTTTCATTTCTCTCATAGAAGATTGGTCTTATGACCAGGAAAGAGATTTTGAGTGAAAATATTTTTTTTGGAATTATAATTAAAACTTGATCTCACTAGGATTTAGAACTTAATCTGAGGAAACATGAACTCTATGAAAAGTAACACCTTAGGGAGACACTCAAAATATATTGATATAAATTATTTTAACATTGATTAAAATGGTTAATTAAGATCCAATAATAAATATATGAGGCATTATGCATAGGGTGTGTAAGTATACCTCTTTACATATTTCAATTAGTGGATTTTTATAGTTCTCTACACATACATGGATGTGAAAAATTTAAAAAAATAAAACAAAAAATAGAATAAAGTGATCATATGTCAAAAATGAATTCATTTAGGTGACGATAATATTAAACCCATGAAGGAGGAAAATAACTCATAAAAATATTCATTTAAGTTGTATTAATTAAGTGGTAAATTGAACTATAGTTTAAGAAAATTATGAGAAAGTAAAAAATGGAAGTTATTATTATCAAAAAATTGATTCAAATTAAATCTAATTTATTAAGCCCTAGACATGGAACTTTTATTGGGTTGAAATAATTTATTTAAATGATTCAGATATGAGGCATGCAAATTTGATCACTTGATGAATCTATGTTTTCTTATTCTCGAGTTGTATATTGAAAACTAGAAAAGATGAATCATATTTTTTTCTTTTCTTTTTTAATAAATGAAATTCAATTATAAATTTCTTAGGGTTTACAATAGTTCAAGTAAGGGGAAGTGATGAGAGCTAAAAATTTAAATATTTTTACTTGTTATTATTTTAAAATACCCAAAAATTTAATCCAAACCCCACGTCATTCAACATTTTGAATTTGGAACTTATTTGTTAAATGGACTAATTAATGATTTTTATTGATATATCCAAATTTTTATACAAATAGCGAATCCATAGATTAATTTTGAAATTTTATTTTTTGTTGATTGTTTGAAACATCAAGAACATATATGCATAAATGGGATTTATTTGTGAGTATTAATTTTTTAATTTATATTTGAATTAAAATATAATTCACATTGTAAATGATGTGACCACATGGAACTAACTCACGATGACTTCCTAAAGTGACTAAGCACTCTTGAAATATCAAGTGACACTACTTGGTGAATTGATCACATGAAGATGTTGTGCATGGTCACTTATGAAAAAAATCAAGTTCCTATAAATTCATAGTCACTTCTGAAGTGACTATAACCTATAGTCACTATACTGACATCATGAATATTTTTCAAGTGACCATGCTAATTTTTTTTGTAAAGGAATGAACTAAAAATTCTCTTCACGGTTAGTATACCCACTTTCAACCTACCACAAACCCATGGTAACTTCAAATAGACACTAAGTGATCTTAATCCACCCTTCGTTATCAATTATCCAAAATTATCATATCACAACACACAACATATCCCTAATAGCCTAAGATACCATGAGAAAACCTCTCCACAGCCACTTGATACCTACCATGAATAAATAACACCTAATACCATATTTTCATTGAAGATCCACTTGCCAGATGTCCGGGCCTACTAGAGATGGAGAACAAAAATCTTTCATTCAAAGCCACAATCAACACCACCCTTTTTGAATATAGCTGATATATCTACTGTAGAAGAGAAAACCCTAGCTATCCTACTATCAAATCACAATCCACTAAGGGAGGAAGAATGTTTTGTGCTACCCTAATTTTTAGGAACTAAATCTATGCCTATGATATTGGAAGTTGTCGAAAAAGTTCACCAAGGATGAATGATGTTGTGGGGAATAGATATTTAACTAGACCATGATTAAAACAAATATTAAAACCCAATTAAAAGACATGGAAAACTATAGATTCAAGTCATACTACTGATTGGGTGCTGAAATCAATGTTGTGGATGGAATTGAAGTTGAACAATATTATTGGCTTGATCTTTAAGTAAACATAAAATTATTCCCAATAGAAATTTTATATTCATTTTTTATTTATAGGTTTGGAAAATCCTTGACCCAAAAATCACTATGATTTTAGTTTTATAGATGAGGGAAAGCTTGATTCTTGAAAAAATCATCGAATGGGGACAATCAAACCCACCTCTTGTATTTTAGTACACAACCATTCAAATAAATCTCTTTGAAAATTAATCTAAAAGGAGTAACTATTTACTGTAGGAATTTGGAGTGCTATAAGAAGGTGAAGAAGTGTTTAATTTTACATACCTGATGGTTTTACAAAACCAAAAAACTCCACATAGCCTAAATATTTATAAATCCAAGTATTCAAAACCTTTTGGTGAGGTATCTGATAAAGGAGAGTGAAAAAAATTCCTACATAGATGAATAAAAACATATGTGAATTCTCACCCAGCATAGAACCAATATGAAAGAAGTTCTTAGTGCCCAATAAATTCAAAAAATTGGGAAATTCATTTCCAAATATTCGATTCTCATTTCAATGTAAAATTTCCACCAATTCCTTTAATTCATCTAAATCAGAGAAGAAAGAGATCCTTGGTGATCCCTATCCACATAGTGGCCATATTTAGCTAAGATGTTATTCTCTACTTAGTATTTAATTTTGAGGGGATGTTTCATGTCATTATAAGAGTTCAACTATTCTCCCAGGGAATTCACCCAGAGATGGCGAAGAACACCTCAAGGCATGCCATGTGGAATCCACCAAATATTATGATGTGTTTGTGACAATTTTATACTTATTTTTTATGAATAAGAGGGATAATTCTCCTCTAGTTTTGAGTAATTATTGAATTACAGTACACTCGTTTCTTCTCAAAGGTCATTTCATAACTTGGTGCTGATGTTGTTTCTTACTTTTCCATTTATTTTGTTTCTGTTGTTTAATATCAAATTATAGAAAAATTGGCTAGTAGTGATTGATCCAAGGAGAACTCTCCCACCCTTATAATGAATTATAGTTTTCAATAATAAATTCATCCCTATTTAATTCTTAATATGTGTTTGGATGCGAACCTCTTAGCAGATTGTCTTTTTTTCATTTTAAATATTGTTTTCTAGTTGTACCCCCATGACACTTGGTAAAACCTTCAATGATAATGATAGTTAATTGTGGGATAACCCAATAGTAATTGGAAGTATCCAATCACTAGGATATGTGAGGAAATATAATACAATTATCATTATATTTTTCTTTTCCAAACCAAATTTTCTCATAAATACTATTCAAGTTGATTTCCTTGATTGGTAGATGACAAGGAAGTAAAATTGAATAACGATTCATGGATATGTTAGAAAAGTAATATGAAATTTGACCACTATGTTTTAAAAATTTAATTTAATACCAATAAAATTCATCCACTATTTTCAACAAATCGTACCCACTAAAAAAGATTTTAAGACATTCACAACACTTTATTCTCCGAATATAGCTAGAGTCCCACTTTACAAAAGTTTCTATGGGTTTAAGTTTTTCTTCTGGGTACCCCATGAAGAGTTCACATCATTGTGTATATTGAATTATTTTTCCATATAGTTAGTTGATTTTGTGTAGTACCATATCCCATGAAATAATTCTGATCATAATTTAGGAGTGAGATGCTAATAAACCCCAATACGAGAACCTGCTAGTCAACCAGAACTTTATTAATGTAGCAGTGCATGCATATTGATCTTTGGAATAAGGATCTTCACCTACCTACATTTTTGCTTGAGAGGTTCAAAATTAAATAGGTGATAGTATATATCATTTTAAAGCGATTCTTTATCATAAACCACAACCCTTTCAGGGAATAAATGATCCTTAGTAGATGGAGGATTTATTTGGTTTGACTGAACCACTATTTTAGTTCTTGGTGACTCTAAATTATATTAAGGTGAATTGTGACAACTTTAAATTTGAGGGACCCTACAGGAAATGGCGGGATTATATTATTTGGGTGAAATGGAATGTGTTATGGGAGTGAAAAGACATAAAGATCCTTTTTACAGAGTAAATTATAAAGATTCAATATTTTTTCCAAGTCCATGGAGTTTCTCAAACCTCACCATGGTTATTAGATAGAAACTATTAATGACAATAATTTTGATAAAAATGATTAGTTCTCATATGATGATATTTTGAACAATAATATGAAGGAATGAGTGATTCAAATGATAATTTGATTAGATATCTGGTCTCAGGTCTTTATGATGAAGTTTACCTCTTATTTTGATGTTTTGGAAAGGATTTTGACAGAGGAATTTGAATTTTCTATTTAGTTAGGATTAAATGGAGTTCCTTATTATCCCAGTGGAGGTAATTTATAGAAAAGTTCATTTTGATCATATGTAATTTCTATTAAAATCCCATTAACTTGTTTCTAATGTATAATTATTAGGAACTCGTAGCATCCTTACATATAGAAACAAATGATTTTTCAGATCTTGTGAATGATCATCCCACTTGTATAGTTGTTTTCATGTTTTTACTACCCCTCATAATGGGAAAGGCTGGTCAGTATTGAGATGATTTATAGAACATAGAAATTATTCAATAATAATAGGGTTATATCTGTATTCATAGGGAATGAAGAAACATCACATAGTGGTTGATTCCCTAGTGGTAAATAATGTGCGTCCTATAATAGTTAGAGGTAACATCTCTATTCCTCAATATTTAGTGAATTATTTATTTTATACTAGTGAATCTAATTATTTTATATCAACCAACAATGTGTACATGTTAAATCTTCCAACGGAGATGATGCCTTTTGTGATGGAAATTGAAACACCTACCAAGATGAAGAGAGAGCATGGTCTCCAATACTTCTCTTGTTATTTATATTTATTGCAGGTAGAGATATTTATGGAAAATTTAGTTTTTTGAATGAATCCACCTTGACCTTACTATCATAATATATTCGTTAGTTTCTCAAAAATCTTGTATTTATTATTATTGTAGTGACCCAGACTATTATAAATAAAATTCACCTTGCATTTTTATTAAATTTATTATTATATAACATGGTTATAGAAAACACATGAACTGATTTTGTATTATTATTACCATTGGATTTAAAAGACCATTATGTATCATTACTATTGATAATATAATAACCCAATAGTGATCACTTAATTATCATAAATATAAGGTTTTAACAAATCCAATTATCACAGAAAATGGTAGTGATGACCTCAACTTGTAGGTTCATACCCTATGATGATCGGTTACCAAAGCTTCTGAGGGAGATAGAATTTTTGGGATTTACCCTTGACTAAGACCAAGCTGAAATCCAACTACTTAATCACGAGTGAAACCATTTATGGGAGAATTTCAAGCTCATCGAGATCATGACCGAAACCATGTTTGTCGATCCTCCCCATGAAAGTGCCACCACCATGAACCATAACTTTAGAGAGATTTTTATGGTTTATTAAAGGGATATGTAAAAATACCCTACCAATATGAGTATGTATATTATTTTTTATATAATAATTAATATATTTTTATCCAATTATTGTTACTTAATAATGTTTTTTATTTTGATTCAATAAAACACAAATAGTATTTTTGTTTTATATTCAAATTCAACTAATTTTTTTTTTGAATTAATGGATGTTTTAAATAAATATTTTATGAAGATATTATTATAAATAACTTTTATTAAATATAAATAATCATATAATTTTTATGAATTCAAAGTTAATTTTTAAAAGGTTTCAAAAAAATGTTATTGTTAAAAAACTTGTAATTTTAAATAAATATCAGTTTTATTTTAAAATAAAAAATTTAAATATTTATAAAATTATTTAGATAAATTTAATATTATTTTTTTAATTAGTATTTTGAAATTATCTAATGGTGATTCTTTCATAATTTTTTGAGACATTCAAAATTTCATGTTAAAATTAAATACCCTATAAATATACTTTGTGTATGATGACATCATAATGAACCAATAGTGATTTAATAAGTAATATAAATAGGATAAATGAACAAATATATTCTTTAATTTAAAATTATTTTATTTTATTTTATATTTATTTATTTTTTAACGCCATTAGAAATCCTCCAAGACTTATAATATATTTTTAGATTTTAAAACTATTTATTTAATTGTGTGACTCACCTCCACATCACCAAGTGTAATATTATATTATGTTAGACCCTTAAACTTATAAAATAATGTAAAAAACTCCCATTTTTCCAAAAACATTGGAAAACCCATGAGATGGTTTGTGGTTTTTGGTTATTTTATTATGTAGATTCTAAAACCAAAATAATAAATAAATATCCCTCTTTTCATATATAAAACCATGAAGATACCATTTCACATCACTAAAACTCCTTTTAGAATTTTCTGACTCTTCCATACACCCCCTAGAGTCCTACAAAGGTGCCCCTAAGGTTTCGAGAATCCCCTCCCAATCCTTTTGAGTCACACACTCAGGTAATGGATCATCACCTCCATCTCTTCTTTTCAATTCAATAACCTTCTTTGAAATTAGTATTTATAATTTCTATTGGTAATTTTGTTGTTTATTTTTAAACATACCATAATATCTAATTGATTTTATTTAAATGAGGTATCACACATTCTATATCATTTTTACCTTCACATAAGTAGTCACTATGCAAATATTCTTTAAGGGATTTCTCTCTTCTAATTTCTATTCAAGAACCCCTTTTATGTTATGTATATTAAATTCCATTTGATTTTGTTTGGATATGTTATTCCATATTAACGTTAATTACCATTTAATTTATAAATTATTATAACCCCCCTTTTCACTCTCACTAAGCCTCTCATGATCCTTTATGTACACCTGTTACGATGTTGAAATTTTGTAAGGGACCATCCAATCTCATCTTTTATCAAGAACTCATTTTATGTTATATCGTTTAATTCTCATTTTATTATGTTGGGATATGATAATACATATTTCCTGTACTATACTTTTTATTAATAAATTATCAGAGATTCCTTTCACTCTCATTAAGCCTTCCATGATCCTTTATGTACACCTGTTACCATGCCGAAATTTCGTTAGTATTCCCTTATCTATTGATGATTCTTCATTACCTTTTACCTAATATTTCCAAATTTATAATGTTGGGATATAATTTAAAATTTCCCTATTACTTATCATTTTATTTAAAAATAATTATATACCCATTTCTCCGTCACCAACCATTTTTATGAATTTTTAAGTAATTCCGTTTTGCTGCCAAAATTTCACTGTGATTTTCCATTCGAAAATAATTTTGTAGTGAATACCATACCCATTATTCTATCAAGGGTATTCAAATTTAAAAATATATAATTATTTATTGGGGAATTAAAAGTATATAACCCACATTAAATTACCATGGAATAAATTATTATTATGAATAAATCATTTTTGTATGATCTATGTATAACATATAAGCATGAGAATGAAATGATTATTATGGGTGCTACGAAATAGCACTCCAATGCACTAGGTAATGTTTAGTATCATGATATATCATGTTGGGACAATGTTGTACCTGATTACTTTATGGGAAATTTTCCACCGTTAATTCTTGGTAGTTTATCCTTGACATATGTTCACGATCCAATGTTTTAATTTATTGCCACACTTTCCATGTTATGATTATCATGCTATATCAGGACTTATTATTCATGTTACTTTTATTCATCATTTATATGTCTGTTGTATAATATGTATAACTTATTCCATTTGTATTACCTTAATAGTATTTATATCTCTCCCCTTTCTATTCATGTCCCCAGGTTATCCCATGCAGTTTGAAGTTCGAAGGAGTATTTTGAGCATGTTAAAGAAGTTTTTCATAAATATATTGTATTACATGTTTTATGTTGCTATGTAATGTACCTAATTCCCAATGAAACTAGAATTTTATATCATACAGGTTGTGTAAAGTGCAATATTATTTAATAAATCAAGTATTAATGTGAAATAATGAATAAAGGTTGTTATCTTTATGGTTGGAAGGTATCCTTTACTTCCCTCAATGGGGAGGTTCATGTTTTCAAGGAGAATGAGACATGATATAACACACCAGGATCATTAAAATAGGAATATTGTGTTATATTTCATGTATGAAAAAAAATAATGATTATAATAGAATATAAAATCACAACACTTTATAATAAATTTCTTTTTAAATAAATTTTGTCACTTCGATAGCATGCGATGCATGCAATACAGGGTTGAAATGAAATATGATACTCTATTAAAACATTACTATTTAAATATGAAAATTATAACATAGAAATTAAGTTGGTGGGTATTAATAATTCTAATAAAATTATATATTTAATATTTTTTACACATTTATAAAATAAATTCAATGGTTATATATTAATTTTAAATAAAATAAGAATAATTTGGAAGTAAAAGAAATGTTTCTAGAAAAACTATATTTTTTTGTAAAAGGATGTTTATTATCTATAAGAACACATAATTTATAATTAAATTTTACCAATTTTAGAAAATTTATTTGAAAAATAAAAATTATTTTCTAATAATCATATCAAAATTATTCTTTGTTGAATTTTTTATATTTTTTCAAAATGGATCATTTTCAACAAATAGTGAAAATACCAATTTTTACTAAAAAACATTTTTTTAAATTATTTAAAAATTTATATTATATTTTAAATTAGTTTTAAAGTAAAATTAGATCAATTATATTATTATAAATTCAATTTTGGTCATTGGAATAAATTTCATATTTAATTTTGATATTAAAATCTTCTATATCTATGATAATTTTATCTTTAAAAACCTGCATTTTCATCGAGTCTATGGGTATAAGTTTAAATTTGATTCCGCTAATTATATGAATAATATTTCTAAAAATAGATTATATAATTTGAATAATAATAATTTATATTATTTAAAAGGGTAAACTTATTTCCCCCCAAATTAATAGTTAAAATAGTAAAAATTAATTTCCACAGTTAAAGTAAATAAGGGTTTACTAGGAGGTTAAACTAAGAAGATAAGGGTTAAAAATGTACTACCAACATGTGAAAATATTATTTTATGGAATTATTTACACTTCATACTATCCAAAATTCGAAAATAAGGTTATTTTTGAGAATATTTCATGTGAATGACTATTATTTTGAATTCTTTTTTGGAAATGTCCAAGTAATTTCCAAGAGGGTTCCCCTTCACCACTTATAAAAGGGAACTTCATCCCCCAACTTGTTCACACCAATCAAGATATTTCGATTTAAAAAACCATAAAAAATATCTCCCTAATAACCTTATATATATTATAAATATTTTTTTCTTTCAAAAATACCAACCCTAGGGCCATTAAGAGGAGGTCCAAAGGAGGACTCTCTTAAAGAAGTTAATTATCTTAACAAAGATTTTTCATTTTATTTATTATTTTCAAAACCATAAATTATGTATTAAAACTTAAAATATAATTAAAAATTATATACCATATAATTATATGTTATTATGTTTGTTTCATAATATTTATCCATTTCCACTTTCATCAGATGGGACATGAAATCATTGATCGTGTGTACGAAGGACTACCTCCTCACGAACCAATGTAAATCATTTTCTATCACCACCATTCATAGGTGGATATAATTATGGATATAAAACATATATATAGAATTCATAATATTATTATAATTATGAAATTTCAATTACAAATATACATTTTTATGTTCTATTCCATTTTAAATACGATAACGTTGCTTGTATGTACGACAGACTACCACCTCGCGAAGTGATGTGATTCGTTTTTCACATACGATTTACATGGAATGTAATAAGAATAAATTTAATTAATATATGCGATATATATGAAATAAAATTTCTTGTAATTAAGGTATGCGTTGTATTTTTTGTTCATTCCATTTTTTCATTTTTTCATTATAAATCCTTGTGTTTTCGTATGCATCTCTCATGATATCCTCCAATGCGGTTAATTTTAATAACTATTCCACCCATCCATTTCAAAATCCAGATTCATCTTTTTAATTACCTAGAACCAATGATTTTCCAATTCCATCGGAAGAGGACATGGTTTACCGTAAACTAGTCTAAATGGGGTGGTTCCTATGGGTGTTTTGTATGCAGTTCAGTATGCCCATAATGCATTATCTAGTTTCAGCCTCTAAACACTTCTACTGGTATTAGCAGTCTTTTATAAGATTTTTTTCACCTCCATATTTGAAAAATAAACTTTCCATCTTGTTTGTGGGTGATAGGGGGTTTCAGTGTTATAGCGAATTCTATATTTTTAAATCATTTTTTGTATCAATTGATTTGAGAAATGTGTTCCGTGATCACTAAAGAGTAGTTGTAGAAATCCAAAACATGCGAAACAATTATTTTGAAGAAAATCCAGGAATACCTTTTTTATGTCATGTGTTGTGGCTTCAACTTCAACCCACTTGGAGACATAGTCTACTATGACAAGAATTTAATTCCTACCGCATGATGATGGGAATGGTCCCATAATGTCTATACCCCAGACGTAAAAAACATCAATGTCCAGAATGGGGTTTTGTGGTATCTCATTTATTTTACTAATTTTCCCTATTCTTTGACATCTATCACATTTATGATATAATATCCTTGCATCGAAATGCAATGAGGGCCAAAAAAATACTTTGTAGGATCTTTGACACTATGCGTTCTGGTCCATGATGGCAACAAGTTGGCGATGTGTGACACCTTTCGATAATTTTTTTTATCTCTTCCTCCAGGATGCACAATTGTAAAAGGCCATCGACACAACTATTGAATGGAAACAGTTCGTCCCAAAAGTAGTGTTTGTCATTAGACATAAACTTCTATCATTGCTGGTATGAGAGATCATGATGGAGATATCCTGTGGCTAGATAGTTGTCCATGTCCGAGAACCAAGGATGGGTTTTGACACTAAACAATGTATTATATGGAAAATATACATCAATATAATTCTCTTAGATTACTTTAATGATGGCTAGGGGTAATCATCAGAGGTGGTCAGCAATGACATTTTTGACTCTTTGGTTTCATTTATTACGACGTCGAATTCTTGCAGCAAAAGAATCCAACATATCAATATTGGTTTTGCATCTTTCGTGTTCATCATGTATCGAAGGGAAGTATGGTCTGTATGGATAATGATTTTAGGTAGAACGAGTTTTGAACATAACTTTTAAAAGGCATATTAAACTGCTACGGGATCCTTCTCCATAGTCATATAATTGATCTAGGCTTTATTCAATGTGTGGATAGCATAATAGATTGGGAATAAGATGTTTTCAACACGTTGTCTAAGAATTGATCTTACAAAAAGATCGCTGGCATCATACATAAGCTCAAACACCTTTTCCCAATTTGGTGTAATGATAACCAGAGATACAATCAGATTCTTTTTTCAGTGTTTCAAATGCTTTTTGTCAATCATCATTGAATTCAAAAATAATTTCCTTTGAAAAAAAGTGTGTCAAAGGATGTGAAACTTTAGTGAAATCTTTTATGAAGCATCAGTAGAGTCCAGCATTCCCAAGGAAACTTCAGATCTCTTTTACAGTTGATTTTTTCGGCATATCCTTGATGACCATGATCATTGAGGGATCAACACCATTGCCTTATTTAGAGATATTTTATCCTAGTACATTTCCTCCATGCACCATGAATTGACATTTTTCCCAATTCACCACTAATAATTTTTCCCCACATTATTGGAGAACCATTTCTAGATTTCCTAGACATATATGAAATGATATTCCATAGATGGATAAATTTTCCATGAATATTTCAAGAAATTAACGAGTCATATCATGAAAGATGTGTGTCATGCATCTTTAGAATGTTGCTGGTGTGTTTCACATAACGAATGACATGTGTCAATACATAAATGTACCAATGGGGCAGGTAAAGGTGGTATTGGACCAGTCAGTGTGGTCTAATGCAATTTGATTGCATCCAGAATAGAATTCCAGAAAATATTATAAATCATGCCCCACTAGACTCTAAATAATTTGATCCATAAATGGTAATGGAAAATGATCTTACCTTATTTATGCATTCAAAAATATTTAATCCTTATGAAATATTCATCCAATTATGGTGTGTATTGATATGAGTCCATTATCAGCTGTCTTTTCTACAGTGATTCCTCCATTTTTGTGAACGACTTGGAGGGGACTCACCCATTCACTATCTGAGATTGGAAATACTATTCTAGAATCCATAAGCTTCATCACTTCCTTATTGAAAATCCCCTTAATTAGCGGTGTGTGCCTCCCCTGAGGTTGTCTTTTTGGTTTTGTATCTTCTTTGAGTAAAATCTTGTGGGTTCAATCCAATGGATTGATTCCCTTAATATCTTCCACCCATAAGAAATTGATTTCTTGTACCTTTTTGGGATATCAACTAGTTTTCTTCCTGATCCTGAGATTTTTTGGTGTTGATAATGATGGGTAAAGAGAACGAATCTCCTAAGTATGAGTACTTCAACATACTGGTTAAAGGTTTCAAGTTCAACATGGATAGATGAATGATGGATAGAATAAATTGTGGTATAGTTTATATGGTAAGTGGTTCAATAAAAATGAATTCCATGAATTCATAGACTTCTTCATGTTTTGAAAATGAATCATCAGTCTCTTACTCTATAGCCATGTACTCCTCTCCTTGCTGAGCGAGGGAGATGGAGTTGCAGTGCATCATATCACTTAAATGTTGTTAATCCTTTATTAGGTTGAACACTACTTGTTCATATTGGACCCTTTTGATTAGGAATCCTTGATTAAGAACAATCAAGGCCTCCCTATTTCTAAAAATGGTCTTCTGAGAATAATCAGGACATCTCTTTTCTCTTCCATATCTAAAACTATAAAGTCTGCTGAAAAAATGAATTTTCTAACATTAACCAGAACATATTCAAAAATACCATGTGGGTACACAACTGAACGATCAGATAACTACATTTCTATACTTATTGCCTTGAGCTCTTGGAGTCCGATTTTGTGGAAAAAACTCATCGGTATCAGGTTAATACTGACTCAAAGATCATAGAGTGCTCTTCCAAATTTTCACTCTCCTATTACACATGGAATTGAAAAGCTTCCATGATCTCTCATCTTTGGTAGGATTTTATGCTGTACAAAATTATAGCATTCTTAATTTATTTATATGACACCTAGATCATATATTTTTATCTTGTTTGATAGAAAATATTTCAGAAATTTTTCATACATGGGAATTTGGGTGATTTCTTCAGCAAAAGGAATATTGATATACAATGGTTTGAACATTTTGTGGAACTTTTTGTACATAGATTCCTTCTTACCTTGCCTCACTTGTTTCTGAAAGGGAAGAGGTAGATTTTATAGAGATAGGGATACATAAATTGGTTCTTTATATTTTTTTGAGGCTTACTCTTTATCAACTGGTATTACTTCTAATTTTTTTGGTTGTTTCTTGGGATCTTCCTGTGGCCTTGTTTCCTTTGATTGTTGTAAATATAAAACTTTTTCACTCCTCAGTACTTGTAACACCCGATAATTTTATGAGAAATATTTTGTTTTTATGTTATATAAATCATCAAAGTAATCTTTCACTTCACGCAATCACGACCTTCCTCGATGACGTGTGTAATACGCAATACCGAGTTCCACAAAACAATGATATATTATTATAATATTATAAACTAGCTGTTATGAATAGTATTAACTGAATTTTAAATTTTACAACATTATTATTCATTTTACAAATTTTCTAGAACATGGTAAGAGAACAAAATAATTTTTTTGGGTAAAATAAGTATTTATCAAAAAATGCAGTTTTGCCGCTTTTTGATGGCGCACCCACATTAAATCTAGTTTTTTACACATTTATAAGTTAAATTTGACAAAATAAAAATCTTCTTTTGAATCAGGATATAAAAATTTACTTTGGATACATTTTTGATATTTTTCTGATAACTTTCATATTTTGATGAATAATAAAAATATGCTAATTTTTAATTAAAAACAATTTTTTTTCATTGAGATAATTTATATGGTTAAATTATAATAGTTAATGGTTTTAAAGTATATATAGAATATATTTTTACCATTTAATATAATTTATGTCATTATCATTAATTTTACATTGAATTCATAGGTAAAAACATTTCAATCTTTGGCAATGTTTTAACTTATAAAACCCTTTTTCTTAACAAAGAGAATTTATTTTAAATTAATTACTGAAACTTATATGTTTTGAATTTTGAAAAATGGATTCCATATTCAGAATCAGTGGGTCCCAATTATGTTAATAGGCTACTTTTTATTTTTGGGCATTATGAATAGTAACTAAGGTAAATTTTATTTACCATAGTTAAAGGTAAATCAGGTAATTAAGGGTAAATATAAGATTATAAAATTACCATAACACCTGCTAAAATCCTATTTTATGACTAAAAGTCGACCTATATCACCTAAGGGTTGTATTAGATTCATTTAATAGACTTTTTCCCATGAAAATAATTTAATTATTATTAAAACCAAAGAATATGACAACATGTCACTTTCTTAAATCTTATAAGTATAATAATTTTAATTTGGTGATAAACTTAATGAAACTTAGAACATGAATAGTCTCCAGAAATATAATACAATTATCTACATCATAGGAATTTATTTATAATTTTTAGGGATTAAATAATTATCATTAATTATGACACAATAGTGATGTTGAAATTATTTTATTAATTAAAATATCAAATAAATGGTTTTAAAATATTAAAATAATTATTATATGAACTATTTAATGTGATACACTAATTTTATATATACATATGACATTTTATTAATCTATTAAAGCTTTTATTTCGAACATATACTTTGTATATATTTTATTTAAATTCAAATAAATGAATAGTGTCAAAATTGACACTATTGTTATTTTATAAAAATAGCAAATTATAAAATTGTTTAAAAATCACAAATATATTTAAAAATTATAAATTAAAATTTATATGGTCGAAAATGTCATAAAGTGTCAAATTATGGAAAATTTACAACACATATGTAATTATTAATAAAAATTTAAAATTTAGAATATTATTACCACAAATAAAATTAAATTGATAAATAAGGATAAATCAAGTTGGTAATGTTTAAAATAAATTCCTAACATGTATAAATTTTATTGGTTGATGAGATTACAACCCTATCTCATCTAATCATTGGATATGAGTAATTTTGGTAGTTTTGAAGTGGTGTTGGGATTTAATATAAACTAATATTTCTTATATTTCCAAAGGTGCCCCTCTCCTCCCTTATAAAAGGGCACCTCCTCCCTCTCCTCCTAACACCAATTTGATCCTTCAATCTCGTCCAAAACCTGCCCATTTAACTTCCCCACTTCCCTAGAATCATCCTAGAGGTTTTGGTCTTCTTCAAAGACCAACCCTAGTGCCCTAAGAGGAGGTTAAGAAGAGGCACGTCAAAAAGAGGTAATATCCATTACCGACCCATTCCAAATTCTTTCTTCTTCAACATATTTTTCTTTAGTTGTTTCATTATGAAGTAATAAAATCAGTATCACTCATATACTGATATTTTATTATAATTATGAAACAACCCTATTTCAACATCTATCCATCCTATGGAAAACGAAATCACCACGCGTGCGTACTTACGGAATACCGTCTCCACGTCGTGGTGTAATCTATTTCCCCACACAAAATTACTTGGATGGGTATAATGATGTAAATAATTACTATATATGATTATTTTAAATTTATATTGATTCTGAAATAGTATACATACACTCCAATACAATTCCACGATCATTGGAACGATATCATCGCTCATGCGTACGTACAGAATACCGTCTCCACGATGTGATGCGATTCGTTCTACGTGATATTCATTAAATAATGATCATATAAATGAATTGAATGAATAAATATGATATATAGTAAATTTATACCATTCTGGAAATGATTTATCTATAACCTAAAGAGAAGAATAAGAATTTATTTGACAAAACACACATAAGAACAAAAAGTTATAAACACCCGAATAACAAGTAGCAATGAAATATTACTACTAAGAAGCTAATAATATGACCATATATGATATCATAACAATAATTATGATTCTGTAATAAGTCAATAACATTATTTAAATCATTATATAGGAGTTTCGGCCACTTACGAAGCAAATCGGACCTAAGGTATGAGAAATATCACAATCTCATTTTTATCCGAGATTGTTTATACTTTAGTATTTACTGGGGTGTATTTTATCATCCACATCCATGTTTCCTCAATATGTAATATTATTTCCCTCCACCTACAAATTTTTATATCCAATTTTACCCTTCGGTGAGTTTTTAGTAAAGGATATGAAAGGAATCTTTTGTCGTTTTTCGTACGAGGTACTTTTTGACATTTCCGACAAAAGTACAAAGAATGTTTTTTTAACTTATACGGAATGAATGGATTTTTAAAACATTATTTCCAAGAATCTTCATCTATAAGTTTTCAAGTTTATTTTTAATCAACTTCTTTTAGTTTAGAATTGTACGACATGTTAAGAAAGGAAAAGTGTTTTTGAAGCAGAAAGGATATTTTCCTCAAGAATGGAGTTCAAGTGTTTTATCAAAATTATTTTCCATTTAAGATAATAAAGGGTTCTATTTCTATCCCTATTATTACATTGATTTGATTATGTTGTGATGGAATTATATTTTTATTAATTCCTTTATCTTATATGAATTGTTTTATGATGTCACGATGTTTAAGATTCCCATTTTTATTACATGGGTTATGAAATGATGTATGATTTATGATTTTGTGGCACACATAAGAATGGTATCATTATGAGATGGGTGGGACCAATATCTCCCTCCAATTCATTGGGTAAAGATTTTATATCTCATGAGATAGACATGGCTGGAACGGCAGGTTAAACCGGTTCAGTGAAACAGGACTGAAATGAGGAGTGAACTCGGTTCAGAAATGAACATTTTCCACTAAGATAGTCTTGGAAATGAGTCTTGAATAACAAGAAATGATTCTATATGATTATGTGTGTATGAAAAAAAGTTTCATGTTTTAAGTTATGATTATTGAGATTACATTTCACTACTATGATTTATCCCATGTTAGGAAATTATGATCTCTTTTGCAGGTTAAGATTTCCAAAAGTTATGTTCTTATGTATATAATGTGATTGATATTTCTTTTGTTTACCCTTACTGAGAATTTGAGCTCACCCTTTTGTATGTTTTATTTCCCCAGGTCAGGAATAAGGTTATTAAGTAGGATATTCCAAAAAGGGACTCTAGATATGATGAAATAAATGGGAGGCAAAGTAGATGCTTTATGAACCAGTTGTTTATATTTCCCAGTTTCTAAATACTCTATACCTATACGGTCCTTTCATGGTTTTGTTATATATTGTAATAAGTGTGATTCAATTTTGAATTATTAACAATGTATATAAAGTATGGGTCGTTATAGTTGGTATCAGAGGAAAGGTATAGTCAACCTTTGGAAACTAGGATGTGAAAGCCTTAGTAAGAATCCTAAGGATAAGTCTAAGAATAGAACACAATCTTAGTGTTTTAGAAATGGCCATGAACAACCTATGATAAGACCTTAAGTGTGAAATTTTATTCTTGATTATGTGGTTTTCCTATTATAATTAGTGTTTCTCACACTATTCTTCTTGGTTTTAGTCAATGGATGGAACCCGAAGGAACCATGTTAATGCAGAATGCGACAGGCAATGCAATGATTGTACCCCTGAGCAACCAAACATTATGGGAGATGGAATGAAAAATATTGTAGCCATTCTCACACAACTTTCTCAAGCTATGAATCATGCAGGACTTCCAAACGAGCAAAGGAAGGAGAAACATTCCATTGAATGCTTCATGAGGCAGCGTCCACCTTCTTTAAACGGGTCTACTGATCCTTTAGTTACTGAACAATGGATTAGTACTACTAAAAAGATATTTTCAATTATTCAATGTTTTGAACATGATAAATTCATCCTAGCAGTGTACCGTTTGGAAGGAGATGCTGATCAATGGTGGAATCTTATTAAGAATACAAGGCAAAGGGATGAAATTGAGTCCTTGTAATGGGACAAGTTCAAGAAATTATTTTTCAATAAGTACTTCCCCTGTATTCTCCAAACAAAGATGGAGAAAGAGTTTCTTGAACTGAAGAAAAAGGATGATGAATCTGTTGGTACTTATGAAGCAAATTTTACAAGACTTGCAAGGTACGCTTCTGGTATTATTATCTAACCTGAGAGTAAGATCGATCGATTCTTTAGTGGATTAAAACCAATTCTTCGAAGGGAGTTAGCCATAAGGGACTTCAATATCTACGAGGAAATCGTTTGATGTGCTCTCAAAGTCGAGATGGATATTGGAGTAACCCATCAGTCATATGGGTTTGATAAGAAGAGGAAAATGGAATTCAAAGGAAAATATAAAGATCACACTGAAAAGAAGATGAGCTTTTCCTTATGCTCAAAGTGTGGAAGGAAACATGGAGGGAGTTGTCTAAAAGGGACAAGTAAATGTTTCAAATGTGGAAAGGAAGGTCATTGGGCATTTGAATGCCGCAATGATGGGAAGAAGATGTCTAATGATGCAAACAAAGGAAGGGACACACAGAATTAACCTACTACACTTCAAAGTTTCAAGTGCAAGGAGATGGGGCATTAAGCCAATCAATGCCCAAATCCAAGGGTTGATGATTATGGTCGATGTCAACAAACTCTTAAGGCTAAAGACAAAGGAAAGTCACATACAATTTCTATCAGCGATGTGGAGTAAGATAACGATGTGGTGAAAGGTACACTTACCGTCCACTATAAAGTAGAAAATGTTTTATTTGATTTTGGATCCACCCACTCCTTTATTTCTGAAGTATTTTCTAAGGATATCACCGTATTACCTCAACAGTTAGATGTTGAGTTAGCTGTGACAACCCCTAATGGCCCAACAGTCGCATCAAAAGTTTATAATTATTCTCCGATTGAAGTTTGTGGGAAAGTGCTTCCTTCAAATCTTGTGATCCTTCCTATAGTGGAATTTGATGTGATTCTTGGCATGGATTGGCTTTCTCTACATGGAGTTCATATCAATTGCCAAATAAGGGAAGTCACATTTCATATTCCAGATCAATCTATGATCGTCTATCGATGCAAGGATGAACATAACATTCCAGTAGAAATTTTTTCCATTTTATGGGTATTGATTCCACTAAATGAAGGTTATTTATCTCAAATGGTTGGTGAGAAACTCACGATTAAGAATATGCCCATTGTACAGGAGTTTTATGACGGCTTTCCGGAGGAATTACTGGGTCTCCCACCAAATCGTGAAGTTGAGTTTTCAATAGAACTCGTACCAGGTGCTTTGCCTATTTCAAAGACACCATATAGAATGGCCCCAATTGAGTTGCTGGAATTGAAGAAACAACTCCAAGAGAATCTTATTAAGGGGTTCATACGCCCTAGTGCGTCACCTTGGGGAGCACCTGTTCTGTTTTTTAAGAAGAAATATGGATCAATGATACTCTGCATTGATTATCGAGAACTTAACAAGATAACTATCAAGAACAAATATCCTCTCCCACGCATTGATGACGTATTTGACCAACTGCGCGGAGCTCAATACTTTTCCAAGATTTATCTTCATTCAGGGTATCATCAATTAAGGGTCAAAAGGGAGGATATACCAAAGACGTCTTTCCGTACAAGGTATGGACACTATGAATTTATAGTGATGCCATTTGGTCTTACTAATGCCCCTGCTATCTTCATGGATCTGATGAATAGAGTCTTTAGAGACTATCTTGATCAGTTTTTGGTAGTCTTTATAGACGATATTCTTATATATTCAAAGAGCAAGGAAGAACATGAAGATCACTTGAGAATTATATTGAAGACCCTGAGAAAGGAGAAGCTTTATGCCAAATTTACCAAGTTTGAATTTTGGCTTCAAAGAGTTTCATTTTTGGGTCACATAATCTCAAAAGAGGGGATATCAGTGGATCCAGCAAAAACAGAGGTTATCGAGAGATGGTCGAGACAGACAATAGTGACTGAGATCCGAAGTTTTCTTGGTTTGGCTGGATATTATCGACATTTTGTGAAAGATTTTTCACGATTATCTAATCCACTCACCAAGTTGACTTGGAAAGGAGTTAAGTTTGTTTGGATGGAGGAATGTGAAGAGAATTTCAAGGAGTTGAAAAGAAGGTTATCCAGTGCACCTATGCTCACACTGCCTTGTAGTGGAGAAAGGTTTGTGATCTACAGTGATGCATACAAGAAGGGTTTGGGGTGTGTTCTTATGCAAAATGATATGGTGATAGCTTATGCCTCACGACAGTTGAAAATAAATGAGCAAAATTACCCAACTCATGATTTGGAGTTAGCTGCGGTAATCTTTGCATTAAAGATTTGGAGGCATTACCTTTATGGTGAAAGGTGTGATATTTATACTGATCATAAAATTTTAAAGTATATTTTCACACAAAAGGAGCTAAATATGCACCAAAGAAGATGGTTGGAGCTGATTAAGGGTTACGACTGCTCAATTCATTACCCCCCTGGGAAAGAAAACAAGGTGGCAGATGCATTAAGTCGACAAGACCATGCCAGTTTATCCATGATGAGGATCACAAAAGATCCAATATTTATGGATTTACAAAGGATGGATCTTGGAATTATAATGAAAGGGAAAAAATCGTATCTTTCTCAAACGAATGTTCAACCATCTATACATGTGAAGATTAAAGAGGCACAGAAAGAAGATGTCGAGTTACAAAAGAAGGTGAGAAATGTTCCTGAATTCAACCTTTATTGTGATGGGATAATAAAGTTCAGGAATCGGGTTTGTGTTCCTCCCATCCCCAAATTAAAGAAGGAGCTGCTGGATGAGGCTCATAGTTCTTCATTCTCTATTCATCCTAGAAGCAAGAAGATGTATTGGGACCTGAAAGAGTACTTCTGGTGGGATGGCATGAAAAGAGATGTTGCTGAATATGTCTCTCGATGCTGGGTTTGTCAGCAAGTTAAAGCTGAGAGACAGAAGTCTAAGGGGATGTTACAACCATTACCCATACACGAATGGAAATGGGAAAATATCACTATGGACTTTGTCAGAGGACTTCCTAAAATATCCAAAGGCAATAATGCTATCTGGGTCATAGTTGATCGTCTTAAAAAGTCTGCACACTTCATTTATATTAGAGAGGATTTCTCTCTAGATCATCTTGCCAGGATATATGTAAAGGAAGTGGTAAGATTGCATGTATTTCCACTTTCTATTATATCTGATCGGGATCCGAGGTTTACCTCAAAGTTTTGGCGAAGTCTTCAGCATACTCTGGATACAGAGTTGAGTTTCAGCACTTCTTATCATCCTCAGACAGATGGTCAGTCTGAGAGAACAATTCAAACTCTAGAGGATATGTTGAGAGATTGCTCTATGGATTTCAAAGGTGGTTGGGATCAACACCTACCTTTGGGGGAATTTTCTTATAATAATAGCTTTCAATCCAGTGTTCAGATGGCTCCTTATGAAGCTCTCTATGGAAAGAAATGCAGGACTCCAACTTGCTGGGATGAAGTTGGGGAAAGAAAGCTATTAGGACCTAATATTGTTGATGAGATGGTAGAAAAGGTCTGATCTATTCAACAACACATAAGAGCAGCTCAGAGTCGACAGAAAAGTTATGCCGACAACCGAAGAAAAGACCTAGAGTTTGAAGTGGGTGATAAAGTGTTCTTACGAATATCTCCCTAGAAGAGGGTCATGAGATTTGGAAAGAAGGGGAAGTTGAGCCCTAGATATATCGGTCCTTTCGAAATACTGGATCGTGTTGGGAAGGTAGATTACCGATTGATGATTCCACCGAATCTCTCTCAAGTTCACGATGTGTTCCATGTATCTCTCCTGAGAAAGTACATACCTGATCCTTCACATGTACTCAGCTCAGAAGTTGTACCATTGGAGCAAGATCTTTCTTATGAAGAACAACCGATAGAGATTATGGATCATTGCGAAAAATTCCTACCAAACAAGACCACTCGCTTGGTGAAAGTTTTATGGAGGAACCACCAATTAGAAGAAGCTACATGGGACCTTGAGGATATGATGAGGGAGAGGTATCCTCATCGGTTTGTTACAAAGTGACGAATTTCAAGGGTGAAATTCATTTTAAGGGGGGTATAATGTAACACTCGAGACTTTTATGAGAAATATTTTGTTTTTATGTTATATAAATCATCAAAGGAATCTTTCACTGCACGCAATCGCGACCTTCCTCGATAGCATGTGTAGTATGCAATACCGAGTACCACTAAACAACGATATATTATTATAATATTATAAACTAGCCGTTATGAATAATATTTAATGAATTTTAAATTTTACAACATTATTATTCATCTTACACAATTTCTAGAACATGGTAAGAGAACAAAATAATTTTTTTAGGGTAAAATAAGTATTTATCAAAAAATGCAGTTTTGCCGCCTTTTGATGGCGCACCCACATTAAATCTAGTTTTTGACACATTTACAAGTTCAATTTGACAAAATAAAATTCTTCTTTTGAATCAGGATATAAAAATTTACTTTTGATAAATTTTTGATATTTTTCTGATAACTTTCATATTTTGATGAATAGTAAAAATACGCTTATTTTTAATTAAAGAAAACTTTTTTCATTGAGATAGTTTATATGGTTAAATTATAATATTGAATGGTTTTAAAGTATTTATAGAATATATTTTTACCATTTAATATAATGTATGTCATTATCATTAATTTCACATTGAATTTATAGGTAAAAACATTTCAAT
Organism: Viscum album; assembly: GCA_963277665.1. Taxonomy (NCBI): domain Eukaryota; kingdom Viridiplantae; phylum Streptophyta; class Magnoliopsida; order Santalales; family Viscaceae; genus Viscum; species Viscum album. The sequence goes on along the minus strand of OY728146.1, from coordinate 1,242,464,453 downwards.
CTTTGGCAATGTTTTAACTTCTAAAACCAGTTTTCTTAACAAACATGATTTATTTTAAATTAATTACTGCAACTTATATGTTTTGAATTTTGAAAAATGGATTCCATATTCAGAATCAGTGGGTCCAAATTATGTTAATAGGATACTTTTTATTTTTGGGAATTATGAATAGTAACTACTGTAAATTTTATTTACCATAGTTAAAGGTAAATCAGGTAATTAGGGGTAAATATAAGATTATAAAATTACCCTAACACCTGAAAAAATCCTATTGGATGACTAAAAGTCGACCCATATCACCTAAGGTTCTGATTAGAATAATTTAATATACTTTTTTCCATGAAAATAATTTAATTATTATTAAAACCAAAGAATATGACAACATGTCATTTTCTTAAATATTATAAGTATAATAATTTTAATATGGTGATAAACTTAATTAAACATCGAAAATGAATAGTCTCCAGAAAGATAATACACTTATCTACATCATAGGAATTTATTTATAATTTTTAGGGATTAAATAATTATTATTAATTATGACACAATAGTGATGTTGAAATTATTTTATTAATTAAAATATCAAATAAATGGTTTTAAAATATTAAAATAATTATTATATGCACTATTTAATGTGATCCACTAATTTTCTAGATACATATGACATTTTATTAATCTATTAAATCTATTATTTCGAACATATCCTCTGTATATATTTTATTTAAATTCAAATAAATGAATAGTGTCAAAATTGACACTATTGTTATTTTATAAAAATAACATATTATAAAATTGTTTAAAAAGCACAAAAATATTTAAAAATTATAAATTAAAATTTATATGGTCGAAAATGTCATAAAGTATCAAATTATGGAAAATTCACAACACATATGTAGTTATTAATAATAATTTAAAATTTAGAATATTATTACCATAAATAAAATTAAATTGATAAATAAGGATAAATCAAGTTGGTAATGTTTAAAATAAATTCCTAACATGTCTAAATTTTATTGGTTGATGGGATTACAACCCTATCTCATCTAATATTCTGATATGAGTCATTTTGGAAGTTTTTATGTGGGGTTGGGATTTAATATAAACTAATATTTTCTATATTTCCAAAGGTGCCCCTCTCCTCCCTTATAAAAGGGCACCTCCTCTCTCTCCTCCTCACACCAATTTGAGCCTTCAAGATCAGCCAAACCCTGCCCATTTCACTTCCCACTTCCTTAGAATCATCCTAGAGGTTCTGGTCTTCTTCAAAGACCAACCCTAGTGCCCTAAGAGGAAGTTAAGAAGAGGCGCGTCAAAAAGAGGTAATATCCATTACCGATCCTTTCCAAATTCTTTCTTCTTCAACATCTTCTTCATTAGTTGTTTCATTATGAAGTAATAACATCAGTATCACTCATATACTGATATATTATTATAAGTATGAAACAAACCTATTTCAACATCTATCCATCCTATGGAAAACCAAATCACCGCGCTTGTGTATGTTCGGAATACCGTCTCCACGCCATGGTGTAATCTATTTTCCCCCACCACCTTACTTGGATTGGTATAATGATGTAAATAATTACTATATATTATTATTTTAAAGTGATATTGATTCTGAAATAGTATACATACACTCCAATACAATTCCACGATCATGGGAACGATATCATCGCTCGTGCGTACGTAAGGAATACCGTCTCTACGATGTGATGCGATTTGTTCTACATGATCTTCGTTGCATAATGATTATATAAATGAATTTAATCAATAAATATGATATATAGTACATTAATACCATTCTGTAAATGATGTATCTATAACCTAAAGAGAAGAATAAGAATTTATTCGACAAAACACGCATAAGAACAAAAAGTTATAAATACCCGAATAACAAGTTGCAATGATATATTACTACTAAGATGCTAAGAATATGACCATATATGATATCATAACAATAATTATGATTCTGGAATAAGTCAATAACATTATTTAAATCATTATCAGGAGTTTCAGCCACTTACGAAGCAAATCGGACCTAAGCTAAGGGAAATATCACAATCTCATTTTTATCCGAGATTGTTTATACTTTAGTATTTACTGGGGTGTATTTTATCATCCACATCCATGTTTCCTCAATATTTAATATTATTTCCATCCACCTACAATTGTTTAAATCCAATTTTACCCTTCGGTGAGTTTTTAGTAAAGGATATGAAAGGAATCTTTTGTCGTTTTTCGTACGAGGTACTTTTTGACTTTTCTGACAAAAGTACGAAGAATGTTTTTTTAACTTATACGGCATGAATGGATTTTTAAAACATTATTTCCAAGAAGCTTCCTCTACAAGTTTTCAAGTTTATTTTTAATCAACTTGTTTTAGTTTAGAATTGTACGACATGTTAAGAAAGGAATAGTGTTTTTGAAGCAGAAAGGATATTTTCCTCAAGAATGGAATTCAAGTGTTTTATCAAAATTATTTTCTATCTAAGATAATAAAGGGTTATGTTTCTTCCCTATTATTAAATTGATTTGATTATGTTGTGATGGAATTATATTTTTATTAATTCATTTATCTTATAGGAATTGTTTTATGATGTCACGATGTTTAAGATTCCCATTTTTATTACATGGGTTATTCAATGATGTATGATTTATGATTTTGTGGCACACATAAGAATGGTATCATTATGAGATAGGTGGTACCTATATATCCCTCCAATGCATTGGGTAAATTTTTTATATCTCATGAGATAGACATGGCGGAAATGACAGGTTAAACCGGTTCAGTGAAACAGGACTGAAATGAGGAGTGAACTCGGTTCAAAAATGGACTTTGTCCACTAAGATAGTCTTGGAAATGAGTCTTGACTAACAAGAAATGATTCTCTATGATTATGCGTGTCTACCACAAAGTTTCATGTTTTAAGTTATGATTATTGGGATTAAATTTCACTACTATGATTTATCCCATGTTATGAAATTATGATCTCTTTTGCAGGTTAAGATTTCCAAAAGTTATGTTCTTAGGTATATGATGTGATTGATATTTCTTTTGTTTACCCTTACTGAGAATTTGAGCTCACCCTTTTGTATATTTTATTTCCCCAGGTCAGGAAGAAGGCTATTAAGTAGGATATGCCAAAAAGGGACTCTAGATATGATGAAATGAATGGGAGGAAAAGTAGATGCTTTATGAACCAGTTGTTTATGTTTCTCAGTTTCTAAAGACTCTATACCTATACGGTCATTTCATGGTTTTGTTATATGTTGTAATAAGTGTGCTTCAATTTTGAAGTATTAACAATGTATGTAAAGTATGGGTCGTTATAGTACTATAACCTTAGCTTCCTCTCGTGGGTATGTCTCAGTGTTATTAGGTAAATTACCTAACAATCTTTCAAATAAGGTTTTTGAGATCTTCCCCATTAAATTCTCTAAGATTCTTAAAGTTTCTCGCTGATTTGGAATTTCTGTCTCTTTCATAGTCATCCTTTGATCTAAATTTTTAATGAATGATGTTAGGAGGTTCTCCAAGTTACTTTGTAGTGGTGGTGGTGGTTTTTGTGGTCTTGGGTGGGTAGGTGGAAATTGTTTTTGTTGTTGTTTTTGGGGCCTCGAAAAGGGTTTCTACTTATATGTCTACTACTGTGGTCTCATGACAGGGTTCATTGGTGGATACCCTAGTGGTCCCTGGTTGTGAAACTGATCTTGACCACTATGATGCTAAAAATATCCTTGATGTTTTTGAGGTGGATGTTGAGCTGGCCTTTGTTGAAAAAATGGATATTGTTATTTTTTCTAAAATGGTTGAATATGTTGATTATAATTAACATAATTACAATCCCATGGTTCCTCATATCCTACTTTGCAGTATTGATAACATTGCGGTCCACCACACATCTCTCATGACTAGATTTCCATGACTGGGGTTGGATGGGTTGTGTGGTTGGTATTTGAAATGTCTCAAGTTTCTTGGATTGTGCTTTTACTTGCAATAATAACCTGGTGGTCTCATCAACTTGATGGATTACATATTGTGGTGGTCCACAGTTACTTTTCCACAAAATTTCATTGTGGGATACTTTTTCCAAAATAGATCATCCCATGTGAGGTGTTCTTAACATTACACCTCCATCAGCAAAAACATCAACAACTGTTCATGCAACTAACTGAAGTCCTTGATAATAGGTTTTCATATGAATATAAGTGTTAAGTTCGTGATGTGGACATTTCCTCATGAGTTCTTTGAACCGATCCCATGCTACCCAGGCAGACTCTTCATATTCTTGTGCAATGTTCTGAATGTCATTCCGGAGTTTCCAGGTTTGGATCGGTGGCAAGCATTTATCGAGAAAATTTTTTGAGAGCTCATCCCAAGTCATGATTGACTTAGGAGATTGGATTTTGATCCAACATTTAGTTCTATCTCTTAATGAATAAGTAAATACATGGAGTATTATCATGTTAGAAGAAAATCCCTGGTTGCAAAAGGTATCGAAAACCTCCAAGAAATTAGAGATATGTTCTAGTGGGACTTCACTCTAAAGACCACTGAATAATCCCATGTTCTTGATCATATGGATGAGTCTAGGGTTGATTTCCAAGGTATGAGCTTGAATTATAGGATGAATGATTCTTGGAATCACACCACATATTTATGGAAATACATAGTCCATGATGTTATTTTCAGGGTGAATCATGTTTTCTCTTAGTATGATTTGATAATTTGGTGGGTTGGGTCCTGCATTTTGATGTTGGTTGGCTGTTTTTGACTGGTGGAGTGATAGAAAATGCCTTTTGACCTCATGATCTAAGGTCAACGGTTCTTATGCTTCAAGGTTACTTGACTGAGTAAAGGGAACTTGGTACATACACTGAAGATGATTGTGATGATGCAATGGAATCTTGAAATGAAAGATAGAAAAAAGGCGAGGGAAAGGTAATCCTAATTATTATAAAACCAGAGTTCTTTTACGAAATAGTGTTTCCTCCCTAGAAAAGGCACCAGAAATTTGATGGCCCTTACATAGTGTTGTCATTGCTTCCTCTAGCGTGAATAAAATTTGAATTTATAATTTGTCCCACACATTCACCAACTATTAATATGTAGTGTAGTGGGAGTACAAATTCAAATATACATTGTGAAAACTGTTAAATTTTGAGAGGATCTAGTATCTAAACATTTGAGGGTGTCTTTTCTAGAAGACTTTTGTTTGGGAGTTTGGTCTACATTCTATTTTGGAATGACCCTAAATGATAAATGAGGGATCAAGATCAAGCCGTGTGTCTGATTTAATGATGTCCTTTTAATTCTAATATTGGAAATATCCTCTGTCTTAGTCTATAAAGCAATGTGGATCACTAATTGAATTTGGTATTAGCCTCTCTGCTCTACCTAATAAGTAGTTATTCTATGGTGGGGAGATTGCAAAAACTTAGGTGCATTAGTTTGGCTTCTTTAAGGTAGAAAGTCTCATAAGCTAGTGGTAAAATCCAAGTCTACTCCAATTAGGACAAGGTCGTTTGTTTGATTGTCCAGTGGTCAGGGAAATTCTCACAAATTAGATAGACCAGATGTTTAAATCCTAGTTGCTAATTCAACTAATATTTCCATGTTTATATTAAAGGTATATTTAGTTATGTAGATATATTAATTGGTACCTACCCCTAAAAAATTTAGCTAGTCTTGGGGGGGTTGGATGCAATTAAATAAATAAAAGAAAACATGCTTGATGGATTGATTAATGGTATTAGGCTCATGAAAAGGTTCAAAAATGACACTGAAATAAACCAAAACTATGAAAATTATGATTATAAATAAAATAATTACTTGAAAAATAGAAATGGAAATTGAAATTAAATTCTATGGTGGGAATTTAATGCGTTGAAGAAAAGAGGCTCTACATCTTTTGGATTAATAATAATCTACAAACACTAAGAGTTTGATAGTTTGAGAGGGGAAAGGGTGGAAAGATTAGAAAAGGAGATTAATGGGAGAATAGAATCACTCCTTGAATCATTTTTAATGCTCAATTTCTCCATTTTTTATATAGGTGTTTTTGGTCACGACATGTACCAATGTTACACAATGTGTACCCTCAATCCATGTCATTTTTCTCAAGATCTTCATCGTGTCCTAAGGTTCTTACTGATAAGGATGTTTGAATGGTTACATGACGTGAATAGGTCATTCATGATGTATACCTTTCCTATATCTTATTTTTCTGCAGATTCTTCGTGGATTTCTCACATGGGGATTTGACTGGATTCATGACATTTTTGGTCCAGTCACGACGTGTAACTGTATTTTCTTCATGCTTTGTGGCATAGTCATAGCTTGGCTTCAAAACTTTGGTTAGGCTGTGATCCTTAGCTACACGACATGAACTTCATAATCCTGACATGTACTTGGCCATTTTTCACTTTTTTCTGCCTTTTCTTTCTTGAAAACTTGTGAAGATTTTATTCTGCAAAATTAGACACATACCACATGCATTATCGAATAATTAAGTAAAAAACCACGAATAAATGAAAAATATATATATAAAAGGTAGGATTATCAATAAAAAAAAATATAATAGACTAGTGACTTTATGTACAATAAATTAACCAAAAAACATCATTCGTGCATATATTGAACCCAATTTTAATGTCTGTTAAAAATCAATGAAATTTAGAGAATCCTAATTTATTGACGATGTCTGGATCAACTAAAATCATATTATTCATTCTTAATACTTGTTATATTCTACTATAGGAATTCATAAAATGAGAAATTGAATTGATATATAGAGGCTAATAGGAAAGGTACCTTAAAATAGTCCCCCCAATGCTTGAAGAAGCTTCTATTTTTCATTCAAAAACATAGAAATAAGGAACATAAAAAAATATCAATATTGTATCCTTTGAAAAATCAAATAACCATCATTTATGTAGATAATAGGTAACTAGGATCAAGATATTACACTATATACAGAGTATCTCAATTCAAAATAATTTTGGTAATCTTTAAATTAGTATGGTGATCAAATTTTACTTCAATTATTAAGATAATCTATTTCATAATTTGAATATATTCATCTAAAATTATATCACTTCATTTATATTTTTTATATGGATGTATATATTCATCTTAAATACAAGTATATATATCCTAAATTAAAACCACTTTAATGATAAAATTATTCTTATGTTTTTGAATATCTATATCTTCCTATTCATCTTCACTTTAAGGTGATGATGTTTCTAAATTTTAAAAAAATAGAGGAAACTCAATATTTTAGTCATTTTATTCTCAAAAATATAAATTTCATAAGAACATTCACCCATTATCCTTTTCATGTAAGATTATTCCTTACACTACCTTTTTTTCCTTGGATGAAAAGTGATAAACCTGCCACATCATTTTTTTATTTTATAGCTCCAGATAAAAAATAATTTTCCACAATCTATATATCATTTTAATGTGGTAGGTCACTATTAAAATATTCTACATCTACATGTTACTGATTAAAATTTTCATCTTTAAAATATTCTTTAATATCCTAGGAAATATTAATAGGGTAGATATTATTAACTTCCTCAAAAAACCCATTTCAATGACCTAACCTAAGAGTACTATCTAATAATTTTTTATTATAACAATGATGTAAGGTTCCTTGTTTTATGTCATATATGTATAGTTTTTATCAAAATTAATGGTTTTATGATCTTAGGATTTAGATGGGCTAGAATCATCCTTTGATTATTTGTTCCTTTTATTAATCTAAAATTCATATTTTTTAAGTGGGGGATGAATAATATGTCATGATTTATTTATGTAATACTCACCAAAAGTGTTAGATATGTGACCATATTTCATATAAGAAGAATAATATTTCATAATATTTTTATACACAATGTTTTCGAAGAAGTTATAATTCATGTTTTTAATCCACATCACATAAGGATGTGGCTTTGAAATATTAATTTCTGTGAAACTTATTGAAACCTTGGGTCTAGATAGCATGATACCATCCATGTAAATTTTTTAACTTGATACCATCCATGTATAATTTATGTAGTTTAAAAAAAATCTAGAAATCAGTAATATGGATGGTGGATTAATGAGGTAAATTATAAGGCCCAAATAACAAAACTAGATCCAAACAACATGTGGATGAAAATCTAATTCAAATTCAACTAACCATTTCCTGACCTTTATATACTAATGGTGTAATAGTGTATCCCGATCAATTAAATGAAATTTGACTAAGTTCTAGAATACTGTATTATATAAATGCTTACCATTACCATAGAGTTGATTGGAGACACTGAAAATGTGTAATTTAATAGTTTACTCTCTGACATAGTTACTGTAGAAAATCTGAATGGTGGGTAAAATTTTTTATTATAGCTCCATATACTTACTAACACCAATATTATAGTATAGTAAACTTATTTTGTGGATTTGAAACTATAGAAAAATGATTTACTACTTCACCACATTTATTTATGATCTCATTTAGAGCAATGATCACTACACTCTAATATTTTCTTCCATGTAATTATAATCCCAAAATAGTGAAAAATTTTCACCTCTCTATGGATGTAGGGATTATTCTTAAACAACATAAATAATTTTCCATGTGATATTATTATTCTTTTTTTCTCCCATTTACTCTTGTTTTAGAAAATCAACAATCCTTGTTTATTCATGAGTTTATATAAAAACAAACCCTAGAAACAATTTCAAATACCAATATCTAAAATATTATTCTTCATTTTAGATTCTTATTAAAACATGTCAGGATTCAAGGAGTCTCATTTTAAAGATATAGAACTCATGGTTTCAAGGGATCTCTTAAAAAATTTACGTGAGGGTTAATAAGTCAACTATCTACCAACAACTATGAAATGAAGATTCATGGATAGAGATTTAATATCATCTCATGAGAATAAAACCATTGGGTGCCACTGTTTTGAGAAAGGATCTTGAAAAATTGATAAAATCATTAGTGATATTTGGTTTTGGTGATATTTTTACATTTTTCAAATGAGTGATTAGGGTTCCCATTAGAATCACTTCGATGTTGACTAATCAACAAAGATCCTTTAGTGGTCCAAGATGTCCATAATAGTAATAATAACAACGATTAAAATAATAATAATAATGAAAAATGAAACGGTAAAGAGTGTAAGGTCTATTTCCCCATTTATTAAATAAAAAAAGAATATACAATAATTGTTAGGTGGATTTAAGCAAGAAATCCTCACTCAACTAACATGGAAAAAACATAAAACTAGTCCATTATAGTAAATAAACGTATTCAAAAAATAAAAATTCTCATTTGAATCATAATTATAAAAAAGACACCCATGATCCATTTTTATTATCATTCATTATAGATGTGAGTGGTCAATCCATACCTCCTTTACTCAAAGGAAAAGGTTGAAATTACACTTTATTAGTTAATTTATTTATCCATGAGTGGTATAATAATATATTGAGAACCCTCAATCAAAGAGATGTACTTTGTATCAGTCCATTTTCTATATATCCCATTTAATTTTATTTTTTCATTAATCTTTTGTAGAACATGGGAATACTAGAATCTATGCTCATACACCAGAGTTAGAAATTGACTATCCTCATTCACAACTTTATTTATAATCTTAACTTATCATTATTAAATCCTATATATTAATGTTCATCTTTCTTTAACACCCACTACTCAACACCTATGATTATCCAAAAAGTTATATTATCATTACTAACTGACTGAACAATAAATTTTTTATTGATTTTGATAAAACACAGGGCAAAAAAGATAAATCAAAGAGGTGTAAAGTTATAAAGAAAAAAAGAATCATTAAAAACAAATTTTATTCTGTCAGGTAGAAAAGAACCTAAGTTAAGAAAGTAGTAAATGATTTTCTTGGGGATGCCCAGGATTCTAAGAAGTCAACTACCATGTACACCTCCCTCCAGGTGCGAGTGATCTCCATGTGGGTTCCCATGAGCTATTTACACTTCTGGATAATATACAAAATGTTCCCGGGACAATTTCCACTGTCTGATAGTTCTTTGTAGAGGATCAATGAATCTTTCTCCACCACATTCATAATGATGTGTCTTTGCTCACATAATTCCATCCTTATGACAGTGGCCTAAGCCTCAGCCTGTAAATCATCACCCCTTCCATAAAAGGAAGAGAATTCTACTAAGACAGAACCCCTGGTCCCTAATAACTCCTCCACCTTGCATCTCCCCAATGAGAAGGGACCTTTCTGTGTTGAGTTTGAGCCCATATCTAAGAGGATTCCAATAGACCCAATACCCCTATCCCGGCCTGCTAAGCTGGTTAGGAGAACATTGATTTGGGAGGATAATTCTTACATTTGAGCAGCTTGGCACTCTGTGCAGAAACAGACCAAGTCCAATAAGTTCTTCTTCATTTTGAAGTTGATGCTGGATTGAGGGCCGATTATGTTATTATGGAGAGAATCATTGGGTCCATTGGTACAATAAATTCATATTACTTTTCAAATATGAAAACACTATAACATAAATAAATTTTATAACATTATATTATAATATAAAATAAATTTAAAAATTAATCAATTCCATATAATCTATAAGTTTAATATCTCTTGAGACTTAATACATAAGAATCTTATTTTACAACCCTGTAAAAATTTATCCATAACTAGACCCAAAAAAATTCCATTGTAGTCATATTTATAGTTTTATTCATCTTTATGACATGGGTAATTTAAACATAAGAAATAGATGAAGTCAGATTCTCAGTAATGTTAAACATTAGAGATATCAATCGAGCATATGTTAACATAAAGAAGAACACAAGTAAGTATAAAATAGACATATGGGTATGAAAACATGTGTGGAAATATTTTTCCGTCTCTTAAATTTATTTTTATTTTTATCCTATATAGAATTAATATATCATAAAATAGGGTCAAACTAAGAAAGAAATTGTTTGTGAAATCTGATAAAACAAATGAAAATAAGTAAGAAGCAACTAATCTGAATAAAAAAAATGAAAAATGTTAAAAAGTGGTTCATAGTAGTGACAAAAAATTAGAAAATTAATGGAAATGATATAGTTGAAAAGGAAATAATAAAAAACATTCAATTGGTTAACAAAAATAAAAATGAAAGGTAATTTTATATTGTTTTATTATTGAAACGTGTTCCATCAGTCATAAAAAAATATACATGGGTCAACATCCATTTAAAATCTAAAAAATGATTTTTTTGGAGATGACATGCAGAATATTGAATGCTATATCAGTTTAACAATATATCTCATCATATCCATGAAAAATAAATGAAACGAGAACCCCCAAGATAAAACTATAATTAATTCTTGGTGTTATATTCTTCAATTTTGATATGAAAGTTCCTTGTCACAAGATTTTTTAATGAAACTTTTCCCAAAAATTATTTTTATTTTTTAAAAAATAAACCATAATTGATCCATGGAAAATTAATAAAAGATATATATTATGGAAAATGAATAAAAATAACAATGATAAAATTTATAAAAGATAACATGAATGAATTAAAAAAAAAAATTTGAGTAATCTCATTACCATTTAAAATTTTAATAGATTTGTTTTGAAATTTATTTCAATTTAGTAATTAAATCTATAATATATAGAAGAAAAAGGAAAAAAAGGAAATTTATGATTCTTTTCCATTAGGGTAGCTTCATATCCCAACTCCACACTCCTTCTGATTCTCATCATCTATCACTATCTCCCAAGTGTTTCCTCTTCTTTCAATACGAAAAATGGGGTTCTCCTCTTTCTCCTCCTAGAAGTGGTGACACTTATTTTAAAGAATATAACACCACCTTAAATCATCCCAAAAATTCATTGCACATGACAAAAATATTTTTTACTTTTGCCTATATTTTTTATTTTTTTTATTTTGATAATGAATTTACTAAAATATTTGGTCTTAAAATTTGATCCATGTCACCATCATTCAATATTTAACCTAGTCTGTCAAACTTATAACCATATTATACAAAAAAACTAGTCTTTATCTTTGTATTTTATCCCATATTCATCATCGATCACCTTTAATTTCTCAGATTCCACAAATATAGAAAAATTTTAAGAAACCATAATTATCATATAGAATTCTGTAACCTATAAAATCTTCTTCCATTACCAACACTTATACTTCCCCAACTACACCAAGAAGGATTTTAATTGATTTATACAAGACGATTGGATCAGAATTAATCCCTTATTCATGCTTCATTGACATGAAATTCACAATCATTAAATATTAGTATTATTTCATTTTAAATTATTTGGTTTATGTTCATAATAAAATTGAAAACCAACCCAACTCATAGAGAAATTATATTGTGAATCTGACATGTGTTTATCTACAATTTATTATCCACAACATTTAGAAGTATCATGGTCATGTAATTATCAAATCCAAAATAAAATAGACGGAACCAATGAAAAAAAATATTTAACAAATCATACATGATTCATGGTCAGGTATTACAAAATAAAATTTAGAGTAAAACTTCATTAATTAGACTCAAACAAGTGTAGACTCAATATTTTTCATTGAACAGTTTTGAGAACCATAGTTTAAATAAATTTAGGAAATTTCACAAATTATGTTCAATTTGTTTCTGAAGAAACTTGGAATTATATCTTGTAATTACCCTTTCTCAAAATTCTCATGAATCATTAAATGATAGATAGTAGAGCGCTGTATTAAGTTAGATTCATCTTGAAAAATCTTCTTCAGTGGTGTGTGAAAAAATGAACCACTTTGATCAATATTTGGAATCCATGATTCCGATATCTGATGAAGATTAAAAATAGTTTATGTTTTAAAAACATCATTAAGATATGATAAATTTGTTGAAGGATTTAGGAGATTTATATATTATGTGTCTGAGGATTGATTTCTTATACACCACTAAAATCATACCTAAATTTACATAAATGTCTTACAATGATACCGGATTATATTTTACATGACCATAAAAAACTATTTTGGAATATGGAAGTAAAAAAGTTGAATTATATTTTTTATTTTTAATGAAATGTAATTAAGACTTATGAAATATAATACTTAACCAATTTTTTTGTTTCATTAAGCGCATGATAACTCTTAAGAAATTATCAAAAATCCATAATAGATTCTCATACCCTAAAAATAAAATACCACGATATTGTGTAAATAAATATGATGAATAAAAAAAGAATAAATGATGTGAAATTCATCTTCAAATCGAATGAAGTATTGAAACTCTATATTTAAAAATATGAATTAAAAATGTATTCAAATAGTTGATATTAAAGATAAAAATCATTTAAATTTGAAATAATAACTTCAAAAACCATAAAACTTCTACAGGAACCTCTAAAAGTTTATTTGAAAGGATGTAACTATAGAACAAACCAATGTTTTTGATCTTAAAATAGTTAAAAATTAAAGAAATGTTCAATTAATATATTTTCAATAAAAAAATTTAACTTTTAAAAAATATTCAAATAATTTCATTTTAAAAAGAAGTGAAAATGATTAAATTTTTTATCAACTTAATAATTATTATAACATGAGAAAATAATAAGTTAAAAATATGTGGTGAACATGAATCAAAATAATTCCACATCACATTTACCCAAACTTATTTATTTCTTGTAGTCATTGAATCATTTAGACATATTCAAGTAAATTATAATAAATCATTAAAAAATAAATCAGTTGTGACCTAAAAAACTCATTATTTTCAACAAAAATTTCACATGGAGATTATAAAGTATGTATGTATGAATTCTATCTCAAAATAAAAAGGTTTTGGTAAAATTTTAGTTTCTTATTTTGATAAAAATGATCAAATTTTAATATTTTGATAGGATTTATTCCAACATAATTTTACACTCCATTATTCTTATTAACATCACCTTTATCCATGGTGGAAAAACACACATAATTGGACACATAATATAATTATTCACTATTGATGGATGAGTGAGTTTAATAATTACAAGATACCCTAATTAACTCATCTAATAGTCTTAACATAAAATTAAAAATCTTAACAATGATTTGGAGATTTTTTTAGTCCCTTTTAATGAAAAGTAATTTGATTAAATCTAATAAATAGTTCTAAATTCATTTAAGACTGAAAAATAATCGCAAAATTTTAAAAAACAAGTGGTTTCAAGAGATAAATGAAAAAATGATACCAATTTAATATATTTAGAAATAGAAATGTTTTCCTGCACAAAGTATTAAATCAGCCTTAATCTTTATTATAATTTTCCCACACTGGATACGAAAACCGATGTTTTAAAAATTAAATTTTGAAATAATTTATGAGATATATGTTGTTTACTTCAATAGATATATCTAATTTTTTATGAAAAAACCTACCCCACTAAAAATAAAAAATTTTCTCCAATGATAAAATTCGATGTTTGAGAATAATTAAATTAGTTTATGTTGAAAACAATTTTTCAAATTAGAATTTATATCAGCTTATAAGATTAAAAATGAATTTCAAACTCATATTTTCCACCATAACACATTTTAAAAATAAATATATTGTGAAAAGGGTATTACAACCATAAAATTTATAGAAATTTCACCGAATATGATGGTTTTTAAAGAAAGTGAATGTTTTAAAGTTAGGGTTCAAACATATTTTTAGTAATTAATAAAATAACCATTAAATAACATTAATTTTATAAAAAATTTCATTAAAATTGAAGTAGTGATTAATAAGATTTTATCTAATGATTCAACAAAGAAGAAATATTTGCTGAGAAATATTAATTTTTGTAATAGTAATAGTATAAATATAAATTATTTATTAAATAAATAAGTAAAATGAGTCAAAAAAATTGATTAGAAAACCCCCTTTAAGTGAATCTTTAGTCATTATAGTTTAACTAAAAACCAACCCTTATTTTTCACTTGATAATACCTTAAATTAAAAAATTCAAGATTATATAGAAAAAATATTAAAATAACAAGTCAACCATTCACACTTTAAAGAATGTGAAATCAGTTTTTGAGTTTAAAGAAAGTCGATTAAATGTTACTAAATAATTTATCCCCACTTATCGTTGAAAATTCATTAAGTTTATCCCCTAAAAAGTTCTAAAATTACGATCTTAATATAAAATTCACAATAGGTTAGATTTCATCATGAACACTAGGGAGGATGAGAATGAAGTACATTGTAATTCCAAATACTAAAATACAATCCAAAAAACATTTTAATTAGTTTAAAATGAAAATTTTCATTAAATAAATAAAGAATCAATAGGTAGTAAAATCTATAAGATTTAATAATATTTAAAGAAAAAAGAAAATGAAATATTATAGGTCGACTCCCTTGAATCACTAAGTTTAAATCTCTCAGTTAGAATCAAATAAATCTCAAATATGAAACATATATACCTTAGTAAATCCCATTAGTTATCCAAAAAAGTAATGTTTTATACCTTTTCCATTAAACATGTATGGGATATTCTCGTCACCAACTAATTCAATAACTCCATTAACTAACAATATATGGATGATGAATTTAAAAAACCATTTAGATTTGAATTTTCTAAGGAATAAATTAATTCTATAATTGACGAGTAAAACATTCTCACTAAAAATGAAATATCTATTTTGAATGATTGAATCATGGAAAAATTATTTCTCTCCTTGAAAAATATTAGTATTTCTGTATGATTCTCTTCTAATTTCATCTATTTTAGTAAACTCTAACAGTCTTATTAATCCAGAAACTCTAAATTCATAATTAAAAAATTTCATATCCTAAAAAGGATTATGTTTCTTATCTATATAAAATATAAATTATTTTCAAAAAATAAGTTTGAAATACCCTAACATTTCAGAATATATTTTCCTTTAATCTATTGTACCATCGATAGATTATTTCACATGAAACACCTAATGAAAACTAATTATGAAAAATTATACTAATATGATTAATAAAATATTAAAAAATTTTAAACCTATGGTATATAAAATATTATAATCAATTATAAATGCATATAAAAGAGAATTGAGAACACTCAAAGTTTTAGGAGGACAATTTTTCAATAAAATAAATATTTATTCATATATTGTATATTCATTTTAATGTAAAATTTTAAAATTATGTAACATATAATTTTTAAAAATTATAATCATTTTTTGATTCATCATGTCAAAATTTTCAAATGTTAAATATTTTAGATTTCTAAAAAACAACTTATTATAGGTGAATAGTGAAAAATACCGACTTTTGTAATACAATAACTTTTATAACATTATTATAATACAAGAATGTATTCAATGTTTTTGAAACCTTTTTTCCAAAGTTATATATATTTATAAACTAATGTAAATAAATTTAAAATACTATATTGTGATTTTAAAACCGATGTTTAACATTATTAAACTTAAGTATTATTTTACTCTAAAAACTATTTTTATTCGCTAATTTTGAAAACTATATTTTATAAATTTTAGAAATTAAATTTCAAAAAATATATTTAATATTTTTGATCTCCATGATTATATTATTTATGATTTTTTATTTCATTTTTATTTATAAATATATGATTGATAAGAATGAAGTTAATGACTATGAAAATGGTGAAAGGGTTATTTTCAATGAATTATTTTATTAATGCTTTGTAATTGTTATCTAATAAAATAAATTGGTTTGTTTTATAGAAATAATTTAACATTATTACTAAACATATATATAAATATATTATCAATCAATCAATTGGTAATTAATATTAACTATGATTAAGAACACTTAATTGTAAAAAAATCATTTTTTCTATAATACAACTTTACTATATATTAATTTAATAGTTAATTTTATCTTATATGAAAATATAATTAGATTATATATAAATGTAGTCTATGTTAAATATATAAAAATATTGTAATAAGTTTTACCATGTATTTTTAATAAAATATAAATTACATGGTTAGAAATTAGTTACCAAGGTAAAAACCAAAATGGAAAAATGTAAAATTATTGTGGAAAAAGACATGAAATATTTTTAAAAAAAGTTTTACAATGTGCTTTAGAAGATTTAATGAACTTCTTTCACACCACACTTCATTATTTACCACTTTTAGAGCCCTTGATCGTTTCATAATGCCATACCATTATTGAAATGTAATGGGTACTTCTAAAATTACCCTTCTCATCACTTTTGGAAATGGATCACTTTCACCACATCATGATACACCTATCCCTTCTAAATTAACCATTAAACTATGAAATTTATATCTTCCTAGAATCTTATCACATTTTTTATGAATCTTTTTTCGATTAAGTAGCCTAAGGCCCCCCATTTCCAAGGGTGTTTTCCACACAAATTTAATGTTCTTAAAGTGAGAATTTCTTACTCTTAAATTATGTAACTTTATCATTCATAATTTGAAATTTTTTTCAATTAATAATATAATTACATAATTATTATTAATATAAGATAATTTTATTATATTAATTAATAAATCGTTATTCATAACACTTCAAAAAACAAAACAACATCTATCATGAATACAAGCGGATTACCATCTTTTTGAAGAGATATGGTTCGTTTTTCATCATCGAATTTCATGGTTGGTAAAATGGATATATTTTATTAATGAATATGTTAATTGTTTATAAATTTTAAATTTTAATTATAATTTATAATATACCTTCATTCTATCCTATTATTTGAGAAATGTTATAGTTAATCATGTGTACATGCTGACTACCACCTTCCAAAATGATGTATTTCAAAATTCTTCACCACCCTACAAAAATGGTTCTAGTAATTAATATAATAAATTTATATAATTTTTATGAACATTTAATTTTTTTCTAGATTTATTTTAATATTGTATAAAAACATTTTTTCTCTCATTAAATCATTACAACACACTCTCTTTTTGGGTTAGTTTTACCACCTACGTGAATGATGTTATAATGATCATGCCGTCAATGATGCATAAATTTTATATAATTGAAAAAGTATATAATAATTATATATTTAATATTTTTTAATGATTATATAACATTATTAATAATATTTAATATAATTATTAAATAATATATTTTGATTATCAAATATGTGAAAACTAGTTCGTCAAAATTTCGGTTTTCAAGAACCATATTGATGTGTTTAAAAAAATGTAACAATACTTAAGCAATAAATGATAAAAATGATTAATATTTCATGAATAATATATGAATATTTAAAATTTAACCAATAATTGACAATCTTCCCCATCACCATTAATTTTGTATGTGATAAATAATTGAGATTCCTAAATTTGATGATAAAAATATACTATAACATTGTAACCTATTTGTGATATATGGTTATAAATAATGTGTATAAAAGGAAATATCTTTTATTAAGTCTATAAAATTATCTATTAATATAGTTATGTTAATTTTATAAGAGGTTAGATAACATTTGACTTAGATAGATTTTTGTTATGGGGTTCTTGGTCTCAAGATTAATTTCTTGAGACTTATTTCAAATTGTGCACTATAATATAATTGATTTTATTAAATTATATATGATGTGTTTTCACTAATTATTTCCTTTTTTAGTATATATATATATTAAATTGATTTATTTTATTGTAATTTTTTTATGAAACGTAATTTATTTTCACTTCCATCTTGAGAACCATTTTCAATGGTTTTTAGATCAAGTGTCAGTAAATATATAAGGTATTTTGATAACAAAAATATAATTTATTTGAGTTACATAACCTAATATTTAACATTGATTTTATATCATTGGTTTTTTCCTTCACTATGATTTTATTTCTTCATAACATCTCTTCCTCTCTAAGGAGAATAAATTTATAATTCAAATATTTTATTATGATGAATTTCTTCCCCATAAAGTATATCATTGTTTATAATAATTATCATTGTCTTTAAGGATGGTTTTCACTAATTATCCACATTTACCTTTCCATTGAATGATATAATTTATATTTTGAATATGAATTATGGGTTTATATTCTATAGGATTTATATTTATCTTCTAATCTTAAAAAACTATATTTTTTTACTCTTTTTATGATGTTGGTTTTCAATAAAAGAATTTAAAAATATATAAATGATTCCAAATCATTAATAATAAAATTCATTATATTATACATTACGTTTATTCTAAAAACCTTTATATACTTTTCAAGGCTCCATAATTGAATTAATTTTTTTGAATGTAAATTTTTTAAAACGTTTTCACTTCACCTTTTTGAAGATGGATCTTTAATGTGACTAATAACATAATATTTTTTGAGTAATGTAAATATATATTTTGATATTTTTTTTAATGTTTCTATCACCATATAATAATTCTTAATTAATAAGTTTCATCCTACAAAAACTCGGTCGAGAAGCACCGACTAGATGGTGTCTCATCGAGGTAATATAACTTTTTCTTGATGGACACTACCCAGCCGCAAGCCTATACTGGATCCCCAGTGGTAATCATATAGTAAATGTTTTTCTCTAGTAATCCCTTCAACTACCCTGTAGAGGCTACCAGGACTAGGTTTCATCTAGTATACTCCAGTGAGTTTGAATTTATTATGGTCTAAATTACTATAATTACAATTTAACTCATCTTCATGAAAACCTATTAATTATTTATGTTTCTAAAATTTTTTAGATCCTATTAAATACCTCACTCAAATATTTATAGTATTACCTTTCATTGTTTTCCCATCAAAATTATCTCAAGATATCCATTGACACTGAGGATCTAGTTCTACGAAATCATTATAAGGTCCAACATTAAATTTCTAATTTCTTTAAGGATCAACCACCATTCTCACAATTTTCCTTCCTACATTGTATATACTTCTATGAAATATATCTGAAAGAGTTATGTGAATGGTTTACCTAAATAAAATCACTCTCTAATCAATATCCTTTCTATAATATTTTACAGTATGAAAATGTATTGTATGTATCAATTTTGTACCGATAAAGAAAAATAGGGTTCATACATTCAATAATTGTGAGGGATGAGTTTATTTCTAAAATTTTATATAAAGTTATTTATATAATATACCACTTAAGTTGATGGGTGGAAACAAAGGGTAACACATTCTTCTTTAGTAAAACTCTTTATCAATTGTTTTTTCTTTTATTTACTTTTATACTTTACATTATTTAACCTTGATTTAAATTATTGAATTGATTCTATTGTATTGTTTCTATATATAAATTACGTCAATATCATCTTTAAAAATTATAAATGAATTTATAAAATATCACACATTCTATTTTTCTCTACCTCATTCCTTAATCACAATAGTTTTGAACAATCCTTTTATTTCCCCTTTAATTTAAAAAATTGGAATTCACCGAAATTATTTTTATAATCTTCGACGAATAATATAAAACCAATATTTCAATAAAATTTTATTTTTATGGTATAATTAAAGTCCTAAAATATGTTTACATTTGAAAGTATACTTTTGAAAACTAAAAATTGGACTCTACCTATGATTTTTTTTAGTATATATCTTCAATCTTTAAAAATATAAAATCTAATTTAAAAAAATCTCTCATTGAAAATTTTATATATAAATAATTTTGGATCTTGCTAAATTGATTCATAATTTTCATTGTATATGGGGAAATTATAAAAATGTAAGTCAAGAGTTATATAGAATCGAATAAAAAAACACATAAGAGAGTGAAATAAATAGGTGAATCACTTTATTGTTTTAATAAAAGAGATAAAGGGATCAGTGTTCTCCAAAATTAATTAATTAATTAATTATTTAAATATAATTCTACATAATTAATGTTTTCAAATAAAGTATATATTTCAATAAAACTCACGGATAGTTTTTTTGGGGAAAACCTTATGCTTTCCAATATTAGGAAATGTGTTATGTAACAAACCTTAATACAACACCCTTGAGTCAGTGTCTTACTTTATTACATTGGAATAAGATACAAGGAATAATATCTAGAAGGATTTAAGAGTTTATTAGACTTGGTAAACTAGAGAAATACATGACTATTTCATTATATTTGAAAACAAAAAGTACAACGTAATTGTTTTTGAGAATAAAATTATTCTTTATAGCATATATTTTCATATCAAACATATTACACTTCATGGATTCCTATGAAAGAAAAAAATAGAGGTGTGATAAAATTATTAATCAGGGTTAAATAAATTAGAATATATCATGAATCAATAAAAATAATCAATATGGAAAATCTAAATAATAGGACACACATTCCATTTAAATAATTTGATAAGGCATAATTAATATGGGAAGGTAAATAACTGAAAAAATAAATTTCAATAAATACATTGAGAATAAAATTCATCTATAGATAACATTATTAGGAAAATATCATATATACTAATTAATTAATTCTTAACTAAGGAAATTCTTAATTATTAGACATCATGTCTCAAGAATAGGATACCTCTACTATCAAGACCTTTAACGAGACAACTCAAGAGTATATGTAGAAAATAATTTAATTATAGCTTAATGATTTTACTCTTGAGACTATCAATTAATTGGGGGTATATCTAATTTAGGGCCCCACCCATCACTTAATTTCCAACGTATTCATAATATATCAAACAATCATTTGAATTCATGAAAAACGAGCCTTATCATCAAATATTTGCATTGATTAAAGAATATGAATTTAACAATATTTACCCAAAAAAACAAATAACTTTCAATGTATAACATCAATGGTATAAATGATATATAGTTTAAGACATAAATATATCCATGAAAAATAATATGGACATTTAGGGGAAATTTAATGTCCAATAATAATAGGAAAGTGAATATGTCAAGAGAAAGTTAATGACTATAAAAGTGAATCAATATAGTTAATTTCAATACTTTACCTGGTCCAAATGATCATAAACCATTCATATAAATAATAATTATGATATCAATACTATATATCCTTAAAAAATTATATATAAAATAAAGTGTAAGTTACATTGATGAATATAAATACCATAAAATATATTTGAAAACATTATTAAGAAAACATCGTTTTTATTTTGAAAATATGAATTTAAAAATAAAATTTCATAAAACATTTTGAAAATAATTTTTAGTGGAAATAATCTTTGAAACCTAAAAATGAATATTGAAAATACTGAGTGGTCATGATGTTATCAAATTCTCTACATGCCAAAATTGACAAAACAAAAATTCTTATCACATTTTTGATAAAAGCAAAACAAGCCTAGTTTTGAAAATGAAATGAAGATTCATTATATCTTTTTTAAAAAATAATAAAATTTATTTTTTTAAATAATTCATTTTGAAAATTGTTAATTTTTTTGAAAACATTTTTAGAAAACATATATTTTTATGAAAAAGGATTTTCGATCGAAGAGATAAATAAAGAAAGTTTTTTTTTAAAAATATCAATAATTTTTGGTTACATATTGTAGAAAATAGGTAGTATTACTTGAAAGTATCATGAAAACATATAGGATAAAAATTATTTTTTAGAAAATTATCAAAAAAATCTCCTTTAACTATAATTCAGCAATAAATAATCTTGGTGAGAATGTGATTGTGAAGTAAAACCTTAAAATTATCATAATATTAAAGTGATAATTAGTAAATGAATCAATTATTTATGTAAATTTTAAATCCACCTAAATCAATCCATAATAAAAAATAATTCATTTAAATGTAATTACTGCCATAATCTTAAAATATTAAAGAATATGAAAAAGTAATATAACCCAATAATTTTTAATCGAGTTGTGAAATTATTTACCACTTGGTAACTCTTAAGTTAATTCCCATTAGATTAAGAAATTAAAATTGAAACAATAAATATAATAATTGATCAATGAATCATGATAATACATGTCAAAGGGGAAATATATACACTATAAAATAAATTAGGTCCATAACATTACAATATGCCTCAATAAAGGGAACTTTAAACGAAGTCCCTCACCTCATGCTTAATTTTGGTTGAATTTGATATAAAATAATGTATAATGGTGTTAAGAATGTTTTTATTTTATAAAAGAACCATATTCAAAGTTATAATATCATATATGATCATTTTATCACATCTTATCAACTGTTCATTAATTATCCTTCATTATTTTCATTGTTTCAGGTCATAATTGTTGTGTTTTCTCACACATGTTTCATCATCAAAGATCTAGTTCATGAAAATATTATATAGTTCCAAAATATAATGAATAATAATACTGATATAAATATAATATTAATATACCATATATAAATTTAATTCCAATCATGAATTATTATTTTTATAAACGAAGTATATTAGGATCATGGAGATGGTAAGTTGTACGTACGCATGGGTAATGTTTCCATTTTTGAACGATCATTATATAAAGGAGAGAAGTAATATTTTATATTTAGATAATTATTATAATATATTAAATAAAATTTTATTTGTTTAAATATAAATATATATTTCACCCATGTGGTGTGGTGATGAAAAGAGATTTACATTGCTTTATGAAGACGATAGTCCACACGTAAAAGAAAGATTTTAACTTTTAAGAATGATAAATATGTTATAAATATTATAATTATTTAATTTATATCACATATATCCATTAATGTTTATTTATTTCCTTCTATGTAAAGATTTAGTGAAAAATAAATCCCATCACTTCGTGAGGTGGTAGTCCACCGTACACACGAGCGACGTTATCGTATCACCTACAAAATGGAAAGTATATATATATATATATGATAAAATGGATCAAGAGGTATAATTATATTATAAATATCAAATTATTTTTTATATCCATCATCTTACCCAAATTAGAGAGGTGGTAATGGGAAAACGAATGCCATCAGTTCGTGAGGTGGTATTCTTCCGTACTCACAAATGTTGATTTTATAATCCGTTTGATGGAAGTGAAGATTTTTTTTGGTTATTACATTAACATAAAAATATATCAGGATATGTAAGATAATTATGATATTATATCATCATATTTTAATAACAATTTAATTAGGTGGAGGAAGAAATAACATCAAAATGCTCATTGAAGAGCCTTACCTCTTTAGTAGGCAACCTCATTAGGTTTTCAACAAAATCATTCCTAGGATGTATTTATGACCATAGTTTGGACTATAAGATAAGAGGAGAGAATTTTGGATGTTATGTTTTCCACGTATTCTACAAACCAAAAGCGTTTTATAGTTTGAATAAGAGAGGATTATTGGTGGCCTTTTATAAGTGAGGTAAGTGGAAAACTTGTAATTATTGAAAAGAAAAAGGTGTACCGAAGTTTTTAATAGACTAAAAGGGTTGAAAATAGATTATCATGGAGAATTATTAATTATAGGGTCTAAATATGGTAAGGAAATTTATTTTAGACAAGTTTTTAGGTCATTTTAACTCTTATCACTTTTAGTTTAACTCCCTCAATAAATCCATTCTTACCTTAACTACGATAAATAATTTTTACTATTTTTACTATTTATTATGGTAAAAAATTAATTTGAAATAATTATATAATATATATTATTAAAAATCTAGGTATGTAATATAATTTTTAAAATTATATACATAAAAGTGTAATTTTTTAATTTTAAATTCATCCTATAGAGGTGATGAGAAAGTGGGTTTTCAAAGGGAAAATGTTCAAAAGTTTAAAATTTTTTATATAAAAATTAATAATTAAATTGATTAAAGTTAACTAAATTGGATTAATTATTATATAATTGAATTAATTTTCATTTAATACCTATTATAAATATAAATTAAAATAATAAAATATGCAAAGGAAAAGTCAGTTTTCAATGAAAATTCAGTATCAATCATTTTTCATTAGAAAATTAAACATTTAAGAAAAAATAATAAAAATTAAGATTAAGATAATTTTTATATTATGATTTAAAAAATTATGGTAATTTAAGAAAATAAAATTTCTAAAAGTATATTTTTTTTTAAATTATGTGCTCACAATGTGACTGAACCATCTTTTAAAAAAAATATAGTTTTTTAGAAAACATTTCATTTTCTTTTAAATGATTATCTTTTAATATATAAAGAATAGATAACCATTATTTTTATAATTTTTTTATTACTATTAATACCCACCAATTTAACATCTAGGATATAATAGTATAAAATGTTAGAGTTCATTTCTACTCGGGGTTGCGTGTTTCTCAAGTTATGGAAGAGAATAAATTTCTTTAAAAATAAATACATCATAAAGTAAAAGGATTCTATATACATTTTACACATAGTGTTTAATGAAATAAATTATATTTAACATGATTTTAATATTTTATTATTTATGTGTGTTACATATCCCCAACTTAAATAAATTACATCCTTAAAATTTAAACTTGATATCAATAATCAAGGGTTTGATATTTGAAAATTATTTTATCTAAAAATGATATCATAAAAGGATTTAATTAAACCTAATATTAATAAGAGATAAAGGGAAGTATAAATGTCACATGTATATTCTTCTAATTTATAGAAAATTGGTGTAATGTGAAGATATGAACATGGACAAAAAGTGTAAATAATTATAGAGAATGATAGAGGTCATTAATGACAAGAAAGTTAATGACCAATGGAATGTTAAGGACCTCAGGAACATAAATCTATAATGATTTATAAGACCATATGAATTATTTAATATTAATTTAACAGAATTAAATTTTTGTTTCAATATAATTTTTGGAATGTTTAGGAATTATTTTACTATATAATAATATAAGGAAATATACTTACTGGATATGTTTTTTATTTCATATGAAAAATTTCATACCTTGGTTTTTCTTGGATCAATTTCTAATTAAACCTTAACCTAAGAAATGAATATCAAAAAAATTAATTTTTCGGCATAAATAAATAAAATTTTCTTTTAAAGGATGATAAGGTACATAAAAGTGAGACAAGTTATTCTTTATGTATCTAACTCTTTTACAAAAGTAATATGATTAGAAAAAGTAAACCAATATAATAAATTAATCTCTAAACCTCAAGAGTAAAAACACTGGTACAAAATTAATATTTTCTTTTAAAATTGTCTAACTAAAAATAATGACATATTAACCAGGACATCACATAGTACAAAGGTATTCACTAAAACCTTATCATCCTTTATTAATGGGTTCAAGCTTCGCAACCTTACTGGACGAAATGCGTTGCCACCTAAAATGTGGGTTTTCATTTTTTTTAATACTGTATTTATATAATTCCTATAAAATTTATAACAAATATGATGGAAATACTTGAAATAAAATTCATCATTAAATAACCTTTTTACTAAGGTTTCCAATACAAATATTTTGTTAAAAAGTATTAAAATATTATATGACTATTATTACAATGTCATTAATGACCACATTAACCATAAATATTTCCAATAACATTAAACATATGTCTGTAAAATGTAATCGTATTATTCCTTAAATAAAGTTTCTACTAAAACATATAACTTCCATAACATTCTCTTAATATATCCTTAATCTTGGTATAATCCCATAACATAAATCCTAAAACGGGGGTGTTTAAGACTTTTAACTTTTGGTCAATCAAAAACTCATAAACCATTGATGGTATCCATAACTATTAAGTTAATAAAGAAACATATGCTTGTAAAATTTAATAGAGTCCTTTTATGTTTCATAATTATTGTCACCAAAATACCATTGGTAAAAAAATAATTCTTTAACCCCAATACATAAAAACATCATTCATTTTATTTCCAAATAGTTTATTTATTGTTCTAGGGATTATACTTTTGAATAGGGAATTGATTCATATAATTCCTCAGTTCCCCAAATTCAATACAATGAACTCTATATGGGTCCCTAAGATAAGATTTATTTCCTTGAATCATAATCTTAATATTTCCTTGAAAATTATTTGCATTAATCCCTTCCTTTCAACACATATAGTGTCTTCAAATTCCTTTGATACACATTACTTTCAATCGAATACTCATTATGTTTAACCTAGGAAATACATTGTCATAATCTATTCAAATCCTTCATAATGGTTTGTAAAGAAAATATGAATTATCCTAATAATATCTCCCATGAGTGTAAAAGTAGGTGAAAATTAAGGCCCATTACCGCGTACCAGGTGACGATAGGGTCAAGACCAACACCACTATTTTGAAGTTATTACAAATAGGTACATATGTTTTCGAACCAAGTCCACTTGTATAATCCTAATAGGGTTGTATTAATAGAAAAAACCATATAACCACTACCTTAACAAAAATTTAGGATATTCTTCTATATAGATATCCTCAAAGTCAATAATATGGTTATGATCCCTAATTTATTTTATCCTAATTATATTTTACAAGGTGTCTTATAAAAATACATGGATACCAAATGTAATGAACTTGAATTTAGTAACCTAGAGCCAGTGTCTTAATTTATTAAACAAGAATAAGATACAAGGAATGACATCCTGAAAGAACGAATAGTTTTTTTTTGTTTTAGTAAACTTCATACATACGTATGGATTTCATTACATTTGAAAAAATAAATAAAAAAATACCATTTCGATAATAATATAACTTCATCTAGAATATCCATATATATAAAACATAGTACACTTTATGGATTCCTAAGAAAGGAAGAAAAATAATGGTGAGACCAAATGGCTAGTAAGGGTTATATATAGATAAAGCTATCAATAATCAATAAGAATAATAAATAGGTTACAACAAATAACTAAACACACATGACATTTAAATATCTGGATAAGGGCTAATTAATATAGAAAGGTAAATAACTGAAAAAACTCCATTAGTTAATAAATTGAGAATGAAATTCATCAAAATAAAATATCATTGTGAAAATATCATGGATAATAATACGTAGATTCTTAAATATTGAAATTCTTAATTATCATACATTATGCCTCAAGCACATCGTACCTCTACTATCAAGACCTTTCATAAGATGGTTTAAAACAACTGGCAGAAACCTGTTTAATGCTATCTTATTTATTTACCCCATAATACTACCAATGCATTGAGGGGAAACATAATTATAGGCCCCAACCATTACTTCATGTCCAAATAATTTCTTATATGTCAAATAATAAGTTTAATTAATGAATAATGAGACATATCATCAAATATCCCTATTGAGTAAAGAATATAGATTTATAAATATTTCCCCAAATAAGAAAATAACTTCCAATATATAGAAACATACATAAAAATAATATAATGTTTAAATAATAATCATATCAAAGATAAATAATATAGATATTTAGGGGAAATTTAATATCCAATGATCACAAGAAAGTGAATATTTCAAGGTAAAGCTAATGACTACAAGAAAAAATCATTAAAGTGAATTTCAATGCATTCCTTTGTCAAATGATCATTAACCATCCATAAAAATAAGAATTATGGTATAAAAAATATATAACCTTTGTGAAATATAAGTAAAATAAAGGGCTGTTGATGTTGATGAATAGAAATACAATAAAATATATTTAATTAAATTATTAAAGAAAATGTCCTTTTCATTTTGAAAATCATATTTAAAAAATTTTCATAATATATTTTCAAAAATCTTTCTTTGAAAATAATCTTTGAAAATTATAAAGGATGTTTTAAAAAAGTTAAAGGTCATGATGGGAGGGAATTCTATACCTGCTGAGTATGATAGAAAATGATTCATTTCAAATTTTCAATATAATATAAATGAACATTTTTTTGAAAACAACAATAAATTTATTTAAAAACATCTTATAAAAAGTAAAACCGGGTAAAAAATATTTAGTAAATCATTTAGAAAATTGTCAAAACACAGTTTTGAAAACAATTTTAGAAAGCATGGATTTTGATGAAAATGATTTTCTATAGAATATAGAAATAAAGTCGGATTTTCCTAAAAAAATTAATAAATTACTTTAAATAAAAAAATAGGGAAACTGGTAATATTACTATATCCTAAATAACTATAGTATAATAAAATTATACGGTTTTATTATATAATTATCAAATAACTTACTTCAATATATATTCTAGAATAAAAAATCTCGAAGAGAATGAGATTATGTAATAAACCCTTATAATTTTCATATTACAGAAGTGTGAATTAGTAAATGAATTGATTTTTTATGTCACCTATAAATACACATAAAACAAGTGTAAATATAAAAATATTAAAATTCATCACACACATAATATTTAAATATCAATGATTATTAATTAATATTACCAAATGAGATGAAATTGAGTTATAAAATTTATTACAACTTTGTAAATCTTAAGTAAAATACCCTTGGATGAAATAATTAAATTTTTTTAACTAAAATACCATGAATTATTAATTTATCATGATATTTCTGTTCAAATGGGCAGTATATACACCATAAAAAATAATTTATGTTCATAACACTACAATATGATTCAATAGAGAGAAATTGAGATGAAGTCACCTACCTAATACTTCCTTTTGGTTGAATGTTCTTTATTAACATGTATAATGGTTTTGAGAATGATATTATTTTATACCAGAACCATATTCATGTTTATAATGTCCTATATGATCCTTGTATAACATCTTATCATTAGTTAGTTAATTATCATTCATTATTTTCATTGTTTCGCATGTTAATCGCCTTGCTTTCTCATGCATATTTCATCATGAAAGATATGATTAAAGAAAATATTATAAAGTTAAATAATCTATAGAATAATAATAATGTAATAATTATCATATTAATTTCTCAATTGAACTTTTAAAATCAATCATGAACGTTTCTTTTGAAAAATGAAGTACATTATGATAATGGAGACAATAAGATGTGTGTACGAATTGGTAATGTTTCCATTTTTAAATGATCATTATGGAAATGATGTAAGTAATGTTTTATAGTTATATTATTATCATAATATCATAAAGAAAATTTTATTTATTTAAATATACCTATATATATACCGCATGTGGTGTGGTTATGAAAAGAGCATTATAGTGCTTCGTGAAGGTGGTAATCTACACATACATCAACAATGTTATCATATTTAAGAGAGTGAAAAGGTAATAAAGAAAATAATATATAATATTTAAAAAATTGAATTATATTTCATTAATATAATAATTATATCATATATATCACATATATTCATTGAATTTTACTTATTATCTTCCTTGTAAAGCATTAGTAAAAAATGAATCACATCACTTCCCGAGGTGGTAGTTCGCCGTACAAATGAGTGATGTTGTATTATCCACTATAGAATGGAAAGTAAAAAGGTATTTATGATATTATGAATCCATATGTATAATTATTCTTAACATATCATATATATAATTTATATCCATCATTATACCCAACCTTGAGAGTTGGAAATGGTAAAATGAATGACATCGGTTCGTGAGGCAGTAGTCCACCAGACACAAGAATAATGATTTCATTACCCATTTTATAGAAGTGGAGATGGTTGTAGGTAATTATCCTTACATAAAAACAAATTATTATATGAAAAATACGGATTTTTTTATATCATCATATTTTAATAATAATTTAACGAGGTTGAGGAAGAAATAAAATAAAAAAATACATTGAAGAACATTAATTCTTCTTCGAGTAACCTCCTTAGGATTTCACAAAAAATAATTCCTCGGTCAAATTTATTCCCAATTTTAGGATTCAAGGATTAGTGGTGGCAATTTGGGACGTTATTTGGGTTGGTATTATCCAATCTGTAATGTTTTTATGGTTTGAATAAGGGAAGAGTTGGGGTGGAGTTTTTATGAGTGAGGTGAGTGACACACTTGTAATTTTTGAAAATAAAAATGTGTAACCACATTTTTTACATTCCAAAGGGGTCCAAAATGGTGTATTGTCAATACTTGGTGATTAAAAGTTTGAAATATTTCTATAAAATTTATTTTAGATAAGTTTTTATGTGATTTTATTTTATATATATTTAGCTTATCCCCTAGTAAATAATTTTTTACATTAACCGAGGTAAATAATTTTTTATTATTTCTACGATTCATTATGGTAAAAAATTAAGTTGAATTATTAGATAATTTAATTTAGTTTGATTCAAAATTATGAATCCTTTTTTTAAAATTCAATTCAAATAATTGATAAAAATTAATTTTGAATTAAAATAGTAGATGCAATTGGAAAACAGGTTTTTAAAGAGAAAATGTTCAAAAGTTAAAAATGTTTTTATATAAAAATTAAACATGAAAATGTTTCAAATAAACTAAATTGGATTAATTGATACATAATTAAATTAATTATAGTTTTAAAACAATTTAAAATATATATTATATTTATAAATAATTTAAATTAAAAGTACGTTTTCAATTAAAATTCAGTATTTCTCATTATTCTTATAAAAATGAATTTTTTTAGAAAAATCCCAAAACACACCATAATAAAATTATGATATTTTTATTTAAATAATTAATTAAATTTTATTAAATAAATTTATTATATATGTTAAATATTAATCTTAAATTATCTATGAAAACCACGACTGATCCGCCTTTCAAAAAATATAGTTTTTCCTAAAAAATTTCATTTTCTTTTAGATATAATTTTTATTAATAATTAATATATAACCAAAATTTTCATAATTTAGTAGGTATGATCCATTAAATTTAATTTAATGGATATTTTATATGTTATACTACGTTATGGTTAATTTAGAATCCTTGTTGTGTGTTTTACAAGTTATCAAAGAGATTAAATTTATTTAAAAATAAATATATCATAAAGTTTTGGGTTTTTATATTACCTTATATTCTTGGTTTTATATTCCATACATAGTATCCAAAATTATGGTCATATTTGAAAATACTAAGGATTTACATGTTCAATTCCTAAACCTCCCTTAATAAATTCAAAATGACAAATCACATGGACTTCTATAAAGATATTGACTAATTGAAGAAGGCTCAAACAAAATATATCATGATATATCCTTTTTGGAAATTATATACATGAAAATGGTGCCTAAGGTCAATGAGGTTATTTTTATAGTATTTAAATTGATATTTGGAAATAGATTTCTCACTTGTTTTTTTAGAATTAACATGAAAATTATCATATTCTTTGTCATAATATAAGAGATTATATTTCATCTAAATGAATTGTGAGAAACAAGTTCCTACATGAATTTTTTATTATTTGGCCGTAGAAAAGGGAAAATGAATTTTTCTTCTTACTTCTCAGTGAGAAATGGTATTTCCCATGTAGGTGGCATGTCTGAATTTTACTTTTCCTCTCTAGTTGGGAACCTGAAAAATCTACAGTAGAAAATCATACATTTTTAAAAGTGGTGTCTTTTGGATAAAATAAACCAATATTTTTAGTTCTATTTAAATTCTTAAAAATTATTTTTAGGGATATTAAATTGGATTTCATATATTTTCTTAATAATAGGATCTAATATATTCAATAAAAATTATTGTTGGCCAGGTTACTACAAGATAGATAAAACTAAAAATCATACCTTTATAAGGCTTATTGTTCACTAGTTTAATAGATCCATCCAATTTAATATTAAGAGATGTAATCATTGGAGTGATAGTCTAATTAACACGATCTATACTAAAAAGATACATAAGTTCGTTAGTCTATTTTATTTTTATAAGGAATGATTCATCCATATTTTGGAAAATTTTAAACCCAAGGAAAAATTTCAATTCTTCCATAAATTAAATTTCAAATTATATACTCATTAGATTATAAAAAAAATAACAAATAGATTAATAAGTTGAAAAAAATTCATCATAAATAGAAACTTGAAAAATTGATAGATCATTTGAAATAGGATTTAAAACAAGGTGGAATCAACATAACCAATTATAAAATAGTTTTTAAAAAATAGTATCATTCAAAAATTAATTCTAATCCCAAGGGGATTATTTTAATCCATAATGTTATTTGTTTAAATTGAAAACATGATTTGTAAATTTGGGATCCTCAAAGCTGGGTTGTTTTTCATAAAAATGTTTTATAAAAAAATCCATTTAAAAAGAAAATTTTATGTCCATTTGAAAAACTATTAAATCAAATAAGAGGAAAATTATAGTAAGTTTATAATGTATTCTAGACAACCAATCGAGGTAAAAAAATATCATAATAATAAATTGCTTCATTTTTAATATAACATTTAACTGTAACTATAGATTTATTATAGGTGATATTTCATTTTTTAAATAATTTATTTGTAAAGACCCATTTGTAGACAATAATGAGATGATCAATGGGCCTCTCCACAAGAGTGAAAAAATAGTTCTGGGTAAATTGATTAAATTTATGTTGTAGGAAAATAACCCAATTTTAATGAATAATGAAATCATAAATATTTGTGGGCTATTTGTGTGACATGAAAGGGTAATGTTCTACATTATTTAAAATGGATTTAATTGAAAGAGTATCATCTTGAAACACACCAATGAAATTTTCAAGGGGATGATATTTATATTTAAATCATGAATTGGTTACATGGATACATTTTTTTCAAATTAAATTTCATTTATAGGTTTAGTTTCATTGAAGGTTTAATAATTAGGTTCTACCTCAACATCATCCATTTTAGGACGGTGGTTTGAGAAAATTCTCATCCAATTTGAAGTGAACCAGATCTTCATTTGTCTTAGTCATTTTAATGAAAACTATGTAAGTTATACATGATTTGGAATAAACATAAATGATACCTGGATATTATTTAGGGTATTGTCTTCATAGATTATATTTGGTGTTAATAATGAAAAACTAAAAACTAAACACCTTAAAATAAAAAACATTTGGTAATTTAATTTTTGAAAACTCATAAGAGAACTTTTTAAGACTGGATCTTATGATGAAATTATTAATGTTATAAAATTATTTATGGAATATATCAGACTAAAAATATTGAGGTATGTCAAATTAATTAATAAAATTTCAATAAATTTCATTTAATGCTCAATTCATCCTTTCAACAACCCTATTTGTTTTGAGGTGTTCTGGGAGTAGAAAAGTAATGTTGACAACCTTATGAAATGAAAAAAAATCACAATCATTGATCTTTAATTCTATCGCATGATCACTTTAAAGGGACATAAAATTACACCATTTTTTATTTATGATGTTCTTTTTATCTTTAATTCAGACATTACAAACCTCAATTTTTTGTGACAGGAAATTAACCCAAGTAAATATTTCATAATCTACAATAATTACAAAGCTATAAGATTTAACTTCTGTACTATCAACTTGGGATTCTAAAAAATATCTATGAATATAATCTTTAGGTATTTAGTGGTTGAAACATCCATATTATATTTATAGGATTAATTTTTCAATTTTCCAAATTTGGTATGGTTCACCCACAATATCATTTCAAAAATTAAAATTCGGTAAATCTCATACTAGATGATTTTGGTTGAGTTTCTAAAGTGAGTGTGTAGTATAATGAAAAATTCTTTTATTCCACATATATGAATCACTATATTTTGACTCAAGTATTTACCATTTTAAATTCAAAGGGACTTAAAACTAATAATATTAAAATTTTGAAACAATGAATCTGAAAATAAAGTCCTTCCATGAGAATAAAAATAATTTTAGAAGTTATTTTCAAATAATACTTAAAAAAATATCATAAATTTTACTAATTCAAATAAAATTATATTTCAAACCACTATCATGTAAAAATAATTAATAAGAGTGGGGTTAGAAAAATGACTGTACCAATACCAATGATATTACCTTTTGATTTGTCCCCAAAAGTAACATACATTCAATTAATATTCCCATGATGGTTAAATTCATTATGGTAACCACACATATGTCTCAGTCACTCACTATCCGTGTACCATGTATCTCTTTGGGTGTTCTCTTGAGGCATTTTTCCTGAAAAAGAATCAAGGGGGTACTGTTTTTGATAACCCAAATTTGGTTCACTAATTTTAGCTAAATGTTATTATAGAACTTATATTTTATTTGAAAATCATTTTCTAGAAAAAATATTTGAAAAAATATTAATAGATTTGTGATAACCATATCATGAATATTTAGAAATAAACACATAAATAATGTTCTTGGTTTTCATAAAATAATTTAAAAATTTATACTGGGATATACCTCTAACAAATGAATTATTTTTATATTATTTAAGGATATTTATTTATTAGAGAAACTAAGACCATAAGTTCTATTCCCTTGTCACTAGAAACCAAAAATGAAAATTAAAATCAAATAACCTTGGGTGAACTAGGAAAACTTATTCATTAAGATTATTAATTGTATTGTCTATTTTTTAAAAATTGTTTTAATCCTTAGAAACACTTTTATTTAATTAATATTTTAAGCCTATATTTTAATCTAATAAAAATTTAAATATTAATTATTTATTTTAATCATTTTTGGAATGAAAAATATTTTTCCCTTCCATTTCCCCTACCAACTTATCCATTTTTTAATAAGTTCATCTACAAAAAAGAAAGTTATTGTATTTATTTTTATGCTCTATTATTTTAAAGGTATATTCAAAGAAACATTTAAGTAATTAGTTTCTATAATATATATGATCATCATAATATAAATGGATATATTTAATTAATTAATATGGATTATTTAACTTTTTATTTAACTCATTGTCTATCTTGAGACACTTGGTTCTTCCGTCACTTGAGTCTTATGAGGTGAGAGATTAATTGTTATCACTCTAAATTTAAGGCTTGAAATAATTATTTATTTCCTTATTCTAGTTTTTTCTTATTTTTAAGAGAAGAACACTGATATTTATGTGCCAATTTTGGTTTCACTCATAACATCCTACCTTTGATTTACTTATTTATTATTCCTTTATATCATGATGGAATTTATTTTTCTTATTCAATAACATGTTAGTATTTTCAGAAATATAAGAAATATCCTCTTCACTTCCAAAATATATATAAGCTTAAACTTTTAGAAAATGATATAAATCTGTTATTTTTTTAAAATAATAATAATCTTGATCTCTTTATCAGTAAGAAACATAGAGCTTTAAGTTAGTTGATATATATTATAAACATATAATTATTTAAATGTGACCATTATAACATAGTTGTTTAATCGGAAGGTATAAATATGAGTAACCACATTATGAAATAAGTTTATACTTTTCCTACTAAAAAAATGTATCCAGTTAATTATTATGAAATAATTACTCATATTTAGTGAATTCATTTAAGGATTCAAAAATTCATTTTCTTCAAACAAATATTTTTACTACATTTTTGTTTTGAAATTGTATATACTTTCTGACACTTTTAAAAATGTTATATTATAAAATGAACCTAAATTTATAAAATATTAAAAAAAATTACCTCAGGGTGAAATTTTTGTATTTTTTTGAAATGATTTATTTTTGAGTAAAGAGTTAAAAATATTGATTTTTCATTAACCAGCATTTCATTTCAATAAATAATTTTTCAAAAGTTAAATTTTATTTTTTATTTGGAAGTAAAGTGAAATATGATCCATTTTATTTTTAACAATATAATTAATACCATTTTAATCATCTATATTAATATTTTGGTTATAATTTTATTTTATGCTTAAAAACACATTTTTCTAAAAATTTATTTTTGTTTTGTTTTACGCATCTATATTAAAATTGATCTTTTCCACCTATAGAGATTTAATATTGAAAAAATGATACCATATTTGGAGTAAATAGTTTGTTTAAATAATTATCTTTTATTTTTTTCATCATTAATAGTAACTATGGTATATATTTGTCACCGTAGAAAAGGAAAAATGGGTAAAACAGGGTTAAAAAAATTAGATAAGATATCCAAATAAACCCAACACTTGAATTTTTTTCATTTTACTAGATTAATTAAAACATATAAATAATAAATTCTAATATATATAATTTTTGGGCCACATTACATTCAAAATGTCATTTATATTATTTTAAGTAATGAAAATCCCAAAATGTCACTCTTTTGCCTTTTTAATTTCTCTTATATGTTTACATAGGTATTATAAGATGTTTTGAATGAATATAAATGTTAATTTTGAAACAGAATCATTTATTTTTTGATGGTAATTTATTTATAATATTTAGTTCCTTTGTAATTACCTCAAATTCTTACAAAATACTCACATAGTGCTTTTGTAAGCTGTAGAAAAACCAAAGT
This sequence comes from Viscum album, assembly GCA_963277665.1. Classification (NCBI taxonomy): domain Eukaryota; kingdom Viridiplantae; phylum Streptophyta; class Magnoliopsida; order Santalales; family Viscaceae; genus Viscum; species Viscum album. Next base: position 1,242,427,258 of record OY728146.1, on the reverse strand, counting down.
AAGTGATTTTAAAAACATAAAATGTATTATTTTTTATATGAATTATGGTGTCACATTTTTTTTAAGATTAAATATAATATATAATTTATTTTTAAATATTTTATATTCTAATTCCAAAAATATATTTATTTCATTAATATCAAGCTGTGAATAGTTCTAAATTGATGGTAATCACATTTTATGTTAAATACTATATTAATAAATGATTTAAAAAAAATAAAAATATAGAAATAGGAAAATAGGGAAGATAAATTGTTTAACAATAATTCAATTTACTATTTGGGATCTAATTGGGAGCTTTTAAGTTAATTTACAAAATAATCACTAGATATTCATTATGGCTATAACTTCTCTTCAAGGCCATCTTTAGTATATCAGAAACCCGGAATTTGAGATGATGATAACCTGATAAAAGATCAATCTTTGAAAACCACTTTTCCACATTCAATTGATCAAAAAAATCATCCACATGTGGTAAAAAATATTTTTTATTAACGGTTACCCAGTTTAACTTCTAATAGTCAACACATAATTGAATTGAACTATCAACTTTATTGGAAAAAAGCATAAGGGATGCCCCAGGTGAAACACTAGGGAAAAAAACCTTTATATAATAGGACTTCTAAATGAATCTTGAGTTCTTTCGACTCTGCTGGCGCCATATGGTAAGAAGGCATCAATATCATCTACTTACCTAGAAGCAGGTCAATCGTGAACTCTACCTCTCTCTCTAGAGGAATACTGGAGAAGTCATTTGGGAAAACGTCAGGAAAGTGTTGGACCATAATAGGAAGACCCTCAATAGAAGAAATTTCATCGAGCTCAAATGCAACAACAACAAAAAAACTCATGAGATCTAGGTGGGATGGTCCTATATGACTTAAAGGACACCACAACGAAAACTAACGACACTAGAACCCATGATATTTCCTTTTGCTGAGAGGTATCGCTAAATCCATTGTAAAGGGCCTAAGTTCCATTTTACGTTTAAGAATTTTAACGAAATGTGCATATATAAACGAGTGGGAGGAACCATGTAACGACCCAATGATTTATAAATGCAAATTCCTTTCTTATAAATATGTCATAAAATCACAACATAATGAACTACTATGTTCTATGTGAGCTATAAACATAAGTTTTTCACTTTTATGATTTTAATTTCTAAAATCTAACATACATGGTTGTGATCAGTAAGTTTTTTGGAGTCTGATAAGAAAAAAATAATTTTTGGTGAATAGTAACCAACCCTTATGAATAGTAACATACCCTTATGAATAGTGATATACCCTAATGAATAGTAACCATACTTATGATAGTATAAAAATAAAATTCATGTGAAAGTATGATGTACCTATATTTTAGAATAAGTAAATGAATGTTTTAAAACTGGTTTTTTTAATAAATTATGAGTTTAATTAAATATTAAAATAATCATAGTTAGAAATTTATTTTAAAAAAATGGATTTATTTTTTTTGTATTCTACACGTTGAAAAATGGTTAGGGTGAATTTTTTGGATTTTTCTAAAATACTTGAATTTTTAATGAATAGTAAAATACTACAATTTACGATAAATGATAAATAATGGATTTATTGAGTCATTGATGATGATCTGCTGATGTAAGCCCAATTGGTTTGAAGTCACATGCATTTATTACAATTCTTGTTCATGGAATCATCACTATTTCTTATCTTCAGGTAGATTAATAAACTAATGATTAAAAAATTATGAAAACCCTCTTCTCCTCCACTATAACCCCCCCACACTTCCTCTTCTCTTCACTACTCTCAAGCCTTGGGTCTAACCAATATTTTTACCAAATCTATCCCCAAGAACTTTTCCCACGTCCAACATCCCCTAGACTCTTCAAAATACTAAAACCTCCCACTTTAAGAGGTTCTCAAAGGAGATAAACTCAAGAGGTAAATTAATCATTCAAATTCTTTTATTTATTTTATGTTCTTTTATTTTATTATTTATTTCCTCACCTACCTTCACACAAATAGTATGATAACTCTAGTAAGATACATTTAATGGAATGTTTTTATTCTAATGGGATATTTCATTATTATCTCTCCTTTCGCTATCTTTTATTTATAAATGAAAACACCGTTTGAGATGTGTTAATTTAGCACATTCAAGGACAATAATTTATCAATTTTTATTGTCATCTTTGATTCTGGTCATGAAACCATTTGTGTTACAATTTAATGAGATTATTATATATATAATATATCATATTTATGGATCAGTAATACTTTTGTACAAATGCTATTATGTTATAAATCAAAACATGTTCGTTGTAATCAAACCCACCGATTAACCAAAACAGTTATTACTAAGGTTCTATATAATAATTCAACTTCACTCTAAGTAAAAATATTTGATTTGAAACCATGTACTATCTTGATTTTTCACTAATAGAATATAACTTCAATTCTTTACAACCACTTTCATCTTTCATGTGTATCCAAACATGAATATAAGCAAACCAGTCATTAAAAACCAAGTAAGCAAACGAGCCCAAACGATGAAATTGAACCTTATAACCAATCAAAAAGGTATTGAATGAACCAAAAGGGTTATATTAAATAAAATAAATATATAATAGGTTATTTAATTTTTGATTAATAAACTTAATTTTTTTATTCAGGTCATTAATAACAAGTGGAGAACACCATCAAATTTAAGGTAAGGGATCCTCTCCATTTCACTCTTAACCAAGATTGTCAACTATGATATGCCTTTTTTATGCAATCCCAAATAACGGGGTATGTTTTCTAACGCCCCCATACTTCACTCAGGATGTTTGAGTGATGATAAACCCTTTTTATCTCTCACCAACCCCTCTTAGTTACACCCGAAACCATGCCAATAAACCGTAACAAATTCTACACGAACCTTCTTTGTTCTTTCAGATTGCCCTATCATTATTTATATCAAAATAAAATTATCTTATCTATTTATGTACGTATTATAAATTCTATTTTGTTTTAAAAAAATCATTTATGAAGACCCTTTCATCACCCCTTTTAAGGGATATACATGTTTTTAAAATATTCCCTCCTAATAACTTTCTGATAAGCAAACCTGTTTTAAGGGAACTTCCCAAATTTTTACCCAATTTCAAGTGCACACCATCCTATGTTTTAAGCCACAATTTTCTTTATAAAATCATTATTGTTGTTATTAAAACCTTCTTGGTTAAATTATGGTTTTATATAAATGATTGTATTCATTTATATTTTAAAATCTCTATATTGTTTTCCTGAAACCACACAAAAATGTTTTAATGCTAATGTTTCTAAAATACATTTCATATATGTTTTCACCTATGTTGGACCTCAATTAGCATGTTATATTACTATTTTACCTTATGAACGTCCATGTATGTTCTAATTCCTTTCTTTCATGGACACTTTCATGATACACCCCTTGGTTTAGCTTTATGTCATGATAGTGGTACCCAATTCTTTCCATGGGTACCCTTATGTTTATGTATGGTTGATTATGTATGATTATTTATGTGGAAATAATATTCATAAAAATATTGAGATGGGTGAACCAAGATAGTGATCTAATTCATTGGTTAAAGTTAAGTCTCACGAGATGCCATTTGAAATGGGATTGGCAGTTATCCTTGACCCGTACTAAAATGGGAAACGGGATTGGCGATTAGCCTTGACCCGTACTAAAATGGGAAATGAGATTGGATGTTATCCTGGACCGATACTAAATACATGTTTTATGATTCTTCCTGATTTATATGATTCCATGTTTATATGACCCCATGATTATATGATATGATTTCATATATTCCATGCTTTGGATGTCATTATTTCATGCCTCCTAACTCATGTGCTTAAGCTGTATTCTTATGTTCTTTTCCTTAATAGGATTTTTATCTCATCCTGTTGTTCATGTGTTCCCCAGGGTACCTTATGCAGATGTAAGGGCTCAAAATAAGGTAGGAGCTCTTTATGGAGATTACATAAAGAAGTGTTTCCCCCTATGTTTTATGTTTTATGTACCTAGTCATCCAAGACACTAGACTTAACGATCCTTGGATTTTACTCCGATGTATAATTATTATTAAAATCATGTAATGTTATGTGTAAAAGGCTTGGGTCACTATAGTTGGTATCTGAGGATGGTCTAGTTATTTTTGGAGATTATGAATAAATTACCTTAGTGATAACATTAAGGATGATACTAATTATAAGAAAACACTCCAAAATTGTGGTGAGTATTGGGTAAGTGGTTTATCAATAAAATACATCTCTGTCTGGATATGAGTAGGTAGTGGTGATTCTGACATAGATGTATATAGGAGAAAAACATGAAAACACCGCTTTGAACTAGACTCGAACGGGAACTGGTATTAGACAACGGGCCTTGCTACACTCTTGGTTGCCACACCCTCGAGGGATATGCTTTGGTAGATTCATGAGATCAATACAAACCATTATTAAGGGAAAAAATTCCCATAATAATATAAGTAAAGAAATAGATCGAGGATAACCGTTATTTAAACCTAAGTAATGACAAGCTAGGATATACTTCTCCTTTACAATTTTATCCTTTTATGTTCAAAGTTTCCTTTTTATACTCAAAAGATAATAATTCTAGACCACTAATTATATGTTCAATTTCTTAGATAATGGAGAGAAATAGAAGTACTCGTTCCAACAATCAATGTGATAGGCAATGTGAAGATTTCCCTAATGATATGCCTGATATGAAGAGAGAGGGTGCTCAAAACTTCATGGAAGTACCTTCTCAGCTATCTCGAGTTATGAATAATTTCTTGAATCATGTGGAACTACCTCATCCTCCAAGGAAAGAGCAAGTTTCCATAGAATCCTTCATTCGGCAAAGGCCTTCCTTGTTTAGCAGATCTTCTGATCCCCTCTTCATTGAACAATGGATTAACTCCATTGAAAAGATATTACTCGTCCTCCAGTTCTCGGAATAAGAGAAAGTTATTTTTTAGGTATATAGTTTTGATGGGGAAGATGATCAGTGGTGGAAGCTGATCAAGAATACAAATTCCTAAGTGGAAATTGATTCCATAGATTGAGAGGAATTAAAGAGGATGTTTTTTTAACAAATATTCTCCTCAAACACTCCGTCTCAAGATGGAAAGAGAGTTCCTTGGACTCATGCAGAAGGAAGATGATCCCATCAGGGCTTATGAAGGAAACTTTACAAGGCTTTCATCATATGCCTCTAGATTTGTCTTGAAAACCGAAAGAAAGGTGGATCGATTCTTTAGAGGACTAAAGCCGAGTTTGAGAAAAGAATTGGTGATTCTAGAATTCTATAGTTATGAGAAGATTGTCTGTTGTTCCCTCAAGGTTGAAATTGAGATTGTAGAATCTTAGTGGTCTCATGGGCATAGTGAAAATAAGTAAAAATGGAGAACAACATGGGTGGTTCATCAAAAAAATCCCATGATGGAAAGAAGCCTGGATTTTCTCCTTGTAAAAGTTGTGGGATGACACATCCTGGGAACTGTCTAAAGGGAACCCAGAATTGATTCAAATGTGGAATTTTTGGTCATATGGCCATGAAATGATACTGGGATATGAAGAATCCCACTACTGTGGAAGAAGAAAGGAAGGTTCAAATCAATACTCAGCCTACAATGTAGTGTTACAACTGCAAGCAACATGGGCATTATGTGAACAATTTCTCTAAGTCAAGGGTTGTCAAAGGAAATAAACAATAACCTCAAAGGCAACAAGTAAGGGATTATTCTATCACTAATGCTGAGGTGGAGCCTAAAAATTATTTGGTTATAAGTACACTAGTTATTCATTCATGAATAGCAGACACAATATTTTATTCAGCTTCTACCCATTGTTCCATATCTTGCAAGTTTAGTAGAACTATTCAAACACCACCTCAAAATTTGGAGGCAGAGTTATCTGTGAGAATAGTGAATGGAGAAATTATTTCATCCATGGTTTATAACTCCTCCCTAGTTAACATTTGTGGAATGAACCTCCCAACAAATATCATCATACTTACTTTAGTGGAGTTTGACGCTATCTTGGGCATCGAATGGCTATCTTTGTACAACGCCAAAATCAAGTATCAGGAAAGGGTGATCAATATTCACTTCCCAAATAATCCTATGATTATTTACAAGTTTAAGGAGTAAGGTGGATCTCATTTAGAATCATCATCTCAAGTATGGATATTATTTCATTATGAGAAAGCATATCTAGGTCAAATGATTAAGACAAAGGAGAGAATCATGCTTGAAGACATTCCCATCATGAGGGATTAGATTGATGTATTCCATGATTAGTTTCTTTTTCTTCCACCTGATCGTGAGTTTGAGTTATCAATTGAACTTATCCATGGATATATGCCTATATCATAGACACCTTACAGAATGGCCACTGTAGAACTAGAGGAGCTGAAGAAGTAGTTATAGTAGAATCTGTAGAAGGGTTTTTTATACCACATTGCTTCACCATGGGGTACATCAATCCTCTTTATCAAGAAGAAGGATGGATCAATGTGCCTCTGCATTTATTATCGTGAAGTCAATACAAAAATGATAAAGAATAAGTATCCCCTTCTACTGATAGATGTCTTTTTTGATCAGATTCATAGGGTCAGTTATTTCTCTAAGGAGGAAATTCGATCTGGATATCACCAATTAAAGGTTAGGAAAGAAGATATTCCCAAGACTTCCTTTAGAACACGGTATGGACACTATGAGTTCATTGTGATGACCTTATGACTCACTAATCCTCCAGAAATTTTCATGGATTTAATGAATAGAGTCTTTAAAGATTACCACAACAAATTTGTTGTAGTCTTTATTGATTATATTCTGTTATACTCCAAGAGCAAGGAAGAACATGAGAAGCATTTGAATAACGTGTTAAAGACTTTGAGATGGGAGAAGTTGTATGCAAAGTATAGTAAATGTGAGTTTTGGATGGAGTAAGTATCATTATAAGGGAATTTTATCACTAGTAAAGGGATATCTATTGACCTATCTAAGACAAATGTAATTGAAGAGTGTCCCAGGACAACTTCTGTAATGGAGATCCGCAACTTTTTGGGTCTAGCTGGGTATTATCGACGATTTGTGAAGAAAGTTTCACAATTGTAGATCCTAATGACCAAGATGGCATAGAAGGGAGTAAAGTTTGTCTATACTGAGGAATATAAAGACTATTTTAAGGAGTTTAATAAAAGGCCTATCACTGCACTTGTACTCTCACTACCAATAAGTGGAGAACTATTTGTAGTGTACATTTATGCTTCAAAGAAGGGATTAGGCTATGTGCTAATGAAAAATGAGAATTTTATAGCCTACACCTCAAAGAAACTGAAAATCCATGAGCAAAACTATCCCACACAGGATTTGGAGTTGGCAGATGTGATCTTTGCATTGAAAATCTTGCATCATTATCTCTATTGGGAGAAGTGTGAGATATATACTGACCACAAGAGTCTCAAATATATATTCAAACAGAAATAACTTAATATGTACTAGCGAAGATGGATAGATCTCATCAAGGATGATGAATTCTCAATACACTACCATCATGATCAGGAAAACAAGGTTGAAGATGCTCTAAGTAGAAAGGATACTGCATCTTTATCAATGATGAGAAATTAAAAGGATATGATCTTCTTTGATTTGTAGTGGATGGACATGGAAATCATTAATTTAGGAACATCATCAATCCTTTATCAAATGATTTCTCAACTATCTCTAATGAAGAAAATAAAGGATGCTCAAAAAAGATGTGGAAATTATAAAAAGGGTGGAAGCTATCAGAAATGGAAAATCATAGGAGTTAAAGATTGATGAGGAAGGATTTTTAAGATTTGGGTCATGATTATGTGAACCATATAATTGAGAGATAAAGAATGAGCTTCTGAAAGATGCATATAGTTGAACCTTCTCTATCCACTCAGGGAGCACAAAGATGTATCGAGATCTCTAAGAAAACTTTTGGTGGGACAATATGAAAATGGAGATTGCTGAATATACATCAAAGTGCCTGGTATGTCAACATGTGAAGACTGAGAGTAAAAAGTCTAAGGGGATGATGCAAACACTACCCATACCAATGTGGAAGTTGGATAACATTACCATGGGCTTTGTCGCTGGACTTCAAAGGACATCTAAAGGAAACAATGCTATATAGATTATTGTGGATCGTCTTACAAAGACAACTCATTTTATCATGATTCAAAAGGACATATTATTGGTTCATGTTGCATAGATTTAAATCATAGAATTGGTAAGGCTTCATGGATTATCACTATCTATTGCATCCGATCATGATCCAATCTTCAACTCGAAGTTCTGGAGAAGTATCCAACATATTCTAGGCACTGAACTGAACTTTATTATAGCCTATCATTCTCAAACTGAGGGAAAATCTTAGTGAACAATTCAGAAACTAGAAGATATGTTGAGAGCATGTTCTATGGACATCAAAGGAGGATGGGACCAACAACTTCCACTAGTTGAAATATATAATAACAATAGTTTACACTTGAGAATAGGAATGACACCGTATTAATCCCTTTTTGGTAAAAGGTGTAGAACACTGGTGTGTTCAGTTGAAGTCGGTGACCATAAGATGCTAGGACATGAAATGGTCAAAGAAATGGAGGAGAAGGTGAAAACCATTCCGCAGTATATCAAGGCATCCCAAAGTCGACAGAAGAGTTATGCAAATAACCGTTGATGAGACCTTGAGTTCAAAGTCGGATACATGGTATTTCTACGCATATCTCCTTGAAAAAAGGTCATACGATTTGGGAATAAAGGAAAGTTAAGTCCCAGGTATATCAACCCCTTCGAGATCCTTGATCGAGTCAGAGTTGTGGCTTATCAATTGGAACTTCCACCTACCTGGTCAAAAGTACATGATGTCTTTCATGTAACCCTCTTAAGGATGTACATACCATACCCTCCACATGTACTCTCTTCATAGGTGGTATAGTTGGAGGATGATATTTCTGATGGGGAGAAGTAAATGAAGATCTTGGATTGTAGAGATAATGTTCTATATAACAAGACTACTCACGTGGTAAAAGTACTATGGCAGGACCACAAGTACAAAGAGGCAACATGGGAACTAGAGGAGGCAATGAAGGAAAAGCACCTGCACCTATTTACGATTAAAGTGTAAAATGAAATTTCAAGGGTGAAATTTCATAAGGGGACAAGAATGTAACAACCCAATGATTTATAAATGGAAATTCTGTACTTATAAATACATCATGAAATCACAATATAACAAACTACTAAGTTCTATGTGACCTTTATACATATGTTTGTCACTTGTGTGATTTGAATTTTGAAAATCTAACATACACAGTTGCGATCAATAATTTATTTGGAGTCCAAAATGAAAAACATAATTTTTGGTGAATAGTAACTTACCCTTATGAATAGTAACATACCCTTATGAATAGTGATATACCATAATGACTAGAAACCTTACTTATGATAGTTTAAAAATAAGATTCAAGTGAAAGTATGATGTACATATATTTTAGTATAATTAAATGAATGTTTTAAAACTGGTTTTTAAAATAAATTATGAGTTTAATTAAATATTAAAATACTCATATTTAGAAATTTATTTTTAAAAAATAGATTTTATTTTTGGGTTCTAAATTTTGAAAAATGGTTAGGGTGAATTTTTGGGATTTTTTTTAAAATACTAGAATTTTTGATGAATAGTAAAAGACGAGAATTTACGGTAAATGCTAAAAAATGGATTTTTAAGTCATTTATTATGATATTCTAATGTGATCTCAATTGGTTCTAAGTCACATGCATTTATTACCATTCTTTTCCATGGAATCATCACTATTGCAGGCCTTGAGAAAAATTAATAAACTAATGATTAAAAAATTATGAAACCCTCCTCTTCTCCACTATAAAACCCCCCTCACTCCCTCTTCTCTTCCTTACTCTCAAGCCTTGTGTCTTGCAATATTCTAGCCAAATTTCTCCACAAGATCCTCCCCCACGTCCAATAGCCCCTAACCTCTTCAAAATTCCCAAACCTCTCTCTTTAAGAGGTTCTTTAAAGGAGATAAACTCAAGAGGTAAATTCCACTTTCAAATTCTTTTCATTTCTTTAATGTTATTTTCTTTTCTTATTTCTTTCCTCACCTCCCTTCACCCAAATAATATGAGAAATATTTTAACATACACGTGTTGAATGTTTTTTTGCTAATAGGATATTTCATAATTATATCTCCTTTCCCCATATTTAACTTAGAAATGAAAACACCGTTTGAGATGTGTTAAAATAACACATTCAAGGACAATAGTTTATCAATTTCTATTATCATATTCTATTCTGGTTGTGAAACCTTTTATGTTATGGTTGAACAATATTATTTTATATATAATATAACCTATTTATGGTTCTGTAATCCTTTTTTACAAATTGTATTATCTTATAAATCAAAACATGTTCGTTGTAATGAAAACCACCGATTAACCAAAACAGTTATCACTAAAGTTTTATATAATAATTCAACATCAATCTAACTAAAAAAATTAAATTTGAAAACATGTAATATTCTGGATGTTCACTAATATCATATAACTTCAATTTTGGACACCCACTTTCATCTTTCATGTGTATCCAAACATGAATATAAGAGAACCAGTCATTAAAAACCAAGTAAGGAAACAAGCCCGAACAATGGAATTGAACCTTATAACAAATAAAAAAGGTCTTGAATGAACAAAAAAGGGTTATAATAAATAAATTAAATATAGAATAGGTTTTGGAATTTTTAATTAATAAACCTTATTTGTTTATTCATTTCATTAATAACAAGTGGAGAACACCACCAGATTTAAGGTAAGGGATCCTCTTCATTTCACTCTGGATCAAGATTTTACTTTATGATATGCCTTTTTTTTTGTAATCCAAAATGATGCGGTATGTTTTTTCACCTCCCCCATAATTACCTCCTAATTTATATATGATGATAAACCCCTTTTCTCTCTCATCAATCCCTCTTAGGTATACTTGACACCATGCCAATAAACAATAACGAGTTCAACCGGAACCTTCTTTGTTCATTCAGGTTGCGTTATCTTTCTTTATATCAAAATAGATTTATATTATATGTTTATTTATATATTCTAAATTCTGTTTAGTTTTACAAAATTCATTTATGAAGAACCTTTCATCACTCTCTTTCAGGGATATACATGTTTTTAAAAGATTCTATCCTTAGAACTTTTTGATAAGCAAACCCTTTTTAAGGGATCTTCCCAAATTTTTACCCAATTTTAAGTGCACTCTATCCTATGTTTTAATCCACCATTGTATTTATAAAAATGATATTTTTATTAATAAACCCTTCTTGTTTCATTTTTTGGATTATATAAAATATTTTCCTCTTTTCTATTTTAAAATCTCTATAGTATTTTCCTTAAAACTAGACAAAACGTTTTTGATGAAAATGTTTCTCAAAGAAAATTCTTATTTGTTGTCACTTACATTTGAACTCACTTAACATGTTATATACCTATTTTACCTTATGAACTTCCATTTATGTTCTAATGCCTTTCTTTCATGGTCACTTTCATGATATGCCCATTTGATTAGCTTTATGTCATGATTGTGGTACCCAATTCTTTCCATGGGTACCCTTATGTTTATGTATGGTTGATTATGTATGATTATTTATGTGAAAAAAATATTCATGAAAATTTTGAGATGGATGTGCCCAGATAGCACTCCAATGAATTGGGTAAAGTTAAGTCTCAAGAGATGCGATGTGAAATGGGATTGGAATTTAGCCTTGACCCATAATAAAATGGGAAACATGATTGGTGGTTAGCCTTAACCCGTATTAAATACATGCTTTATGATTCTTCCACATTTATATGATTCTATGTTAATATGATCCCATGCTTATATGATATGATTTCATATGTTCCATGCTTTGGATATCATTATGCCATGCCTCCTAACTCATGCGCTTAAGCTGTATTCTTATGTTCTTTCCCTTACTGGGATTTTAGCTCATTCCTTTGTTTATGTGTTCCCTAGGGTACCCTATGCAGATGTAAGGGCTAAAAAGAAGTTAGGATCTATTTATGGAGATTAAATAAAGAAGTTCCCCCCCCTATTGTTTTTTGTTTTATGTACCTAGTCTTTCAAGACACTTGAATTGATGTTACTTGTCTTGTACTCTAATGTATAATTATGATTAAAATCATGTAATGTTATGTGTAAAAGGCTTGGGTCGCTATAAACCCGTATCAAAAAAGCAGTAGCTATTGAAACTGCAATAAATAGTTTACCTCTCACTATTTTCGGACCTATATCAACTACTACTGGAAACTCATCTACTGCATGTAAATGATTCACTCTTAAGGCATGTATATGGAGCACTAAATCCTTGGAAGCTTCTGACTATGTCGTAGTAGCCTTTGGAGATAAAAAACCCTAACCATAATGAGGCATATTCATAGCCTGGAAGAAAAATTGTAGATGACCAACACATCCAAATATACTGCATGGATTCATGTTCATAGGACCAGAATGTCTAGTGTGACCCCCTTGTTGCAATGGTATCAAGTCAGAGGCACATTTCCAGCTACAACATATGGTGCGGAGAAGGCTCGCTGCTAGGATCCACATCCACCACTCCTACGATGGTCCTGAAACTTCCTATTCTTCTCATGTATACCACTGAAGCTGTCCCTAGTTGGAAGATAAGAGGCGGTAAAGCCTACCTTGCCTACCATGTTCATCTGTTCCATAATTTATCATTATAAAATATACACATAGTTTGAAATATTCAACATGAACACTTACAATCTAATATCCAATCGCAAACGCTGCAGGTACTTATGCACCTTCAGCAGGTCATTCCTTACCACGTCCGGAGGAAAACATACAAGATCAGAAAACCAGTTGGTGTAGGATGACACTGAATGCTCAATCTACTGCAATGATAGGATCTCCAGATATTTTACCAACATCATAGACTCTAGAAAAAACTTTTGAAAGAACAGGGTTTTAAAACCCACCCAATCCAAGCCCACATGTCTGTCTTCCGGGACCATAGAGTCCCACCAATGGTTTCATGACCCTCAATAATCTGTGTCTTGAGGTTTAGTTTTTAGTTTAAAGGACATTGACTTCTCACGCAAGATCTTTCGCAATTGATTTATTTCTCCTCCAGCTACTGGTTGTACTTTAACCACTCCATTATAAACTCATGGCACATCTTGATCAAAAACACTGACTACCTGTAAAGTATTCTCGATGATATTCTGATCCATAGGTGGATTTCCTTGAGTAGAATTATCTACACCTTTGTGAGGAACCTGTGGAAGATGTCTTTGAGGCATACTTCTAGACACCAAAACATAAGAATTATTAGATTCCAAACAATTATCAGTTCAAAATAGAAAACCCATAAGCAAAAACTGATATTTTTAAAAGAAAAAACCAACACTGGAGACACATATCCCAAAATCCCATGGTATCTTGAGTCTCATTATGATAAGAGCTAGCCATTCACTCATCAAAACATACCTCCCATGTCCCGACAATCCTATCTCTTATATAACCGACATCCCAAGGAAAGATTCTTAAGGATAGAACTTATCTAATACCAAACTATAATGAACTAACCCAGGTCGCCCTCAAACCCAACACTCGACGCGATCAGTCACAAACCCGAAGGGTATTCTCAATCCCCACGGGCTGATGAAAAGAACATGGGCATCAAATCAAAAAATTGAGGGAATGATTTCGCCCAAACCGAACAACCACACAATATACATGTAGGGTAAGGAAGTTATAGTGGAAGAGTGAAAACTATATATATGCCATTACTGTAAATAAAAAAACAGAAATAGAATAATAGAAATAGTAGCTAAAAACTTTAAAAGAAAAGTGCGACTATAAGGGAATCAAAACCAAACAGATACTCCAATAATGGAATGGATGAACTCCAACCATATCACAACTAGCTACCCATCCCAAATGACATGAATCTCGCAGCCTCACTACGATGCCTTTCCTTTCACTGTATTGGAAGAAAAAAAAGTTCTACGCACCAATGAAGAAGTGCGTAGGGTGTGAGGTAACGGGCTCAGTCGTATCCCACCTAGGTTTTCCATAACAGGTCTCTGTATAAAAAATATTGTATGCTCATTTTTAAAATAAAACATGGAATGATAAGATGTAAAGTGGTTTTATAGAAAACATGGTAAACATTACATTTTCCATAGTTCTAAAAAATAAGTATATAAGATTCAAAGAACATTTTCCTTATCTTTTTC